>PUFA01000030.1:12098323-12797764 GCA_003508835.1 Eonycteris spelaea
AATGTGATAATTAAAAAGGAAAGTGCAATTTTTCCAAACACCAAAGTATACTCTCTCTATGGAGAAGACAACTTTGCTAAACTTTGGGGTGAGAGAATGACAGAGTTAGGTTCTGTAACATGAAAAATACTCCAGGGTGCATTTGAGATCTCGCTCCCCAGCATATGTCATGAGTTTGGCTCAAATAAACTCTTATAAGAGTTCAGGGAGGGAGTGAAGGATAGGGGGGGAGAAAAGTGAAAAAAAGAAAAATTCCAGTAATACGAATACTAGCTAAGTCTTGCCTTTAAGTCTACCAAGAAGAAATATACAAAGAACAAGTAAGGGCTGAGGCTGCCAGCATCATGAAGACACAGTTTGATCTTCTAAAGCTGCACTATCCAGTATAGTAGCTACCAGCCACATGCAGCTATTTAAATTTATTAAAATGAAAATTTAAAATTCAGTTTCTCGGTCATACTAGCCACATTTCAAGTGCTTAATAGCTACAGGTGGCTAGTGGTTACCATACTGAACAGCACATATACAGAATATTTCCATCATCAAAAAAGTAACTACCGGAGAGTGCTATAAAGGTTCAAACATTAAGTGTGCCCTGTGTTGTGAAAGCCACATAAACTGGGTTGGAGAGACAACAGATTTTACACTAATTGGCTGTGTTATCTGAGTCCTATTTCTAGGTGTCAGTTACCCTATCTGAAAAATAAGAGTCATGTTTTTGCTAGTTCAGTGGTTCTTCAAGATGGAATAATAATGCTGACATTATGGTTACATAAAATGATGTCATATTTCTAGATGTACAATAAAATATTTAGGCATGAAGTCTATAATGTCTATGTTAAAAGTGGATCAGGAAAAAACTATAATCTACATTCACAATACACACATATATATGTGTGTATGTATAAAAATTACATGTACATATACACGCCTCGTTTATATAAAGACAATCTAATAAGGTAAAATGTTACTGATTCTAAGGACTACACGTTTATTTAACTAATTCTACTATTCTGTGTTTGAAATTTTAATAAAAAGTTGATAAAAGAATACCCTGTGGATAACATCCCCACACTCTGCCATACCTCTCCAACCCAAACGTACAGATACCAAGTCTCTCCTGATCTTGACCAACAGCTGACACTCCACATACACAACTCTTCACCAAAGGCCAAGCTAGCTGGAAGTGACCTTGGGCTTAGCATGCCCAACAAGATGGTATACACTAAATGTAATGTGGCTGAAGGGATGGGTATGGACTCTGAAGCAGGCAGACAAGCTGAAATTCTGACTCTACGACTTCTTAGCTATATGATGCAAAAGTTATTCTACCTATGCTTTTCACTTTTCTCATCCATAAAAATATAAAAACTTACCTTCCAGGGATATTAGGGTAAGATAACCAAATTGTGCTTGTTTCCAATACCTCACATTTTCCTCTAAGCGTTACCTTAAAGTCAGCCTTCAAATAATAAATGGACTGTAAAGTCTCTCACATGAATATAACACCTTCGAGTTTACAAAGTATTCTCATAAATACCTTCTCAGATTACCCTTGGGTTGGTAACACTGATTTTACTCCACAGATGGAGAAACAGACTCTGCAAGGTTTGGGCAACCAAGTGCCCACAGGTGGTAAAAGTTAAGGCTGGGCCTTGAACTCAGTCTTTCACTCCAAGTCCATGGCTCCTTTCCACAGCACCACTCTGCTCTTCCTGAAAGCAGAGGATGCACTCAGTGGCTTTCTGGGTTGCCCTAATCCTTATATAGTGGCCTGTAATTAAGCATCACACATGGGTAGCCTTATAACTTAACGCTGAGAGAGATATCTTCTTAAAGACAAGGACATTATGACCAATTCAACTTTAAAAGAGGTAAAAATAGAATCAAGGTCAACTATTCCACTGAAAACAGAAACCCAAAGACAGAAAGGGATTCCTTACCAAGGGCTGCCAAGCGTTCCATCTGCTCTTCTCTCCATTTACGGATACTTTCAGGCTCTGATTGCAATCGATCCACTTGTGAAATAGCTGCGTAACTGTCTGTAGGACCATTACTCTCCTTAACACAAAACACAATTGTACTCCATCAGTACCAAAAACTCCTTCCGGGAAATGCAGTTCATCCAAGTTAGAAACTCTGGTTATGTACAGCACTACTGGTTATTGCAAATGTTAAAGGATTACCTTAAAAACAGTAATACAACCTTACATGCTGATAGGTAGCTTTCAACATTACTACACTTAAACTCTAGTCCATGAGAAAGCAGAGTAGTTGATATCCTATTAAAAAATGGGGCATGAGTGGGAGACAGGCTAGTTGATGAGGTAATAGGACTTACTAGGAATGTGTTATCAGTTTTGGTATCCTCAACTGACAAAGAGATTGTGATATTTAAAAAGTAACAAAGGTAAGTACACTGTAGAGCAAGGCCTACACTCTTAAGACCTAAATGCTATTATATAATGCAGGAAAAGGTCATTTAGTACCCCCTAATCAAAATATAGTGAATCCTAGGAAAGAGCTCAAAAGAAAATGTAGTTACTACAGTCACGCAAGAAAAAGAATAAAAGGCAATTATGGGTCACAAGTGTATGTGTGGGAGGAGGGGGTAGATTCTTCTTTATAGTGGGTTAAATTTGGGAATAAACAAATTGATCAAGACAAACAAATTAATCTTTATAGGATTATTTCACCTGTTCAACTAATAAATGTCATCAGTTTAACCTAATAAGACTATAAACAAATGTGAAAAGGATTAGTAACTAATCCCACGGAATGTTACCAGTTTAACCTAACCATATTACAAATAACAAAAAGTATTAGTAACTAACTTATTACTACTTTCTATGTGTCAGGCACATAAAAAGCTTTCTCTCCCAAATACCTTGCAAAGCAAGTTTTTATTCCCATTTCACAGTTGAGGCACAGAGAAATAACATGTTCAAACTCACAGCTAATAAGAGATAAAGCCAGGATCTGAACCCTATGCTGTCTTACTCTAAAGGCCAAGCTCGAAACCAGGGGCCAGAAACTACAGGCCAGGCCAGCACCTGGTTTTCATAATTAAATTTTACTAGAATGGAGCTATGCCCATTCCTTTACATAACGTCTAGGGATGCTTTCATGTTATAGCAACAGAGTAGTTTGACAGAGACCTATGACCCACAAAGCTTAATGTTTACTATCCAGCCCTTTACAGAAAGTCAGTTCACCTCTGGTTTAAATCAATTAGACTAATCTCATTCTTCTTGCCAGTTAACTGATCGAGCGATAGACAAAAAACCAGGATAAGCCAGGCATCCTGTTATTCCCCCGGCTGCAGTGATTACTCATTGGTCTAGAGGGAAATATAGGACTTTTTCTGGGTGGTTGGGAGGAGAGGAACCTTTGTCTTGATCTAGATAATGTGACGCACACACTGAGGCCTGGTAGTGCTTGCAGCCATTTCCCCACTATGAAAAAAGCCTAAGCATGAAACTGCCCACTCAGAAGGCAGAGCTGGAGTCCTAGAGGTCCTGGTCTGAGGACACCTAACTTACCTCAAGACTCTTTCAATTATATAAACTAGCAAATCCTCTGTTTAGGCCAATGCAAGTTGGGGTGGCAACCAAAAGCTTAGTGATACGGAGGGATAACAAATACCAGCTCCCCTACCCCCATACTATCTACAAGGTTCAAATGCTGGCCCCACCACATACAATACAGGTCCCGTATGTTGTGAGAATTTAAATAAGACTAAGTATAAACGGTGCTTGACACTGTGCATGGCAGCAAGTGTTTAAGTTGCTATCGTCATTATCATCATCATGAAGGGTCATTTCTAGAGAATAAAGTTGGTAACACTAGGACCAGGTCAGTAACATTTTAAAAGAATGCTCTAGCGGTGTCATTTCCCTTCAAATCCTTTTACTTTGGCAGGTAACATACCAGCTACTAAAACATCCAGGAAAGTTAAGGGAGTGGAGTCCTTTCTAGGTCAATTCAAATCACAGGCAAAGGAAGACTCTCGACCACTATCATTCAACATAATGTACCTGGTAGTATTCGCCATTCATCACTCCATCAGCAGCATCTGTAAGACATAAGATTGCACTGTCAACCAGGGCTGGTCAAAAACTGAGCCAAAGGATTTGAGAGTATAATATAGTACTGCATGCCATAGTTACTAAAAGCTACTCAATGTTATCCCTGTGCTAAATACTGGATAGAACAAGGAACAGCTTTCTATGTGAAGAAACCAATATATACTTGTATACAAATGACTTCACCAAAATGTGGTCAAATTTGTCCCAACTCTCAAGCCCAAAAGCTTCTGAGATTCTGTTTTCTGGCCTAGAGAGATAACACATGGAATCACGGCAGAAGGGCTCACAGAACAACAGTGTTTCTCTATGAAAGTTCTGGAGAAGGCAAAGAAGTATGGCCTGGAATCATTCAGTGAATAGAGATGCAAAGCTTCATTTCAAACCAAGGTGCTATCCCCGCAGGTCAGGACTGTCCATCCTGTGGCTGGAGTAGGCCTGTACCTAAGGTCTACAGTTCAGATTTCTTGCTAATTCTACAGTCCACCTGGAATTCGTCTAGAACAGCAAGATTTGGACATACCAAATTAAATAGTATTTTCAAGGATGCGAGTTAAAAAAAAAAAACCCTGAAAGTGAGGTGTACAGTCCGATTTTATGACACAATTATACATAACTGAGAAAATCCATCTCAGAAATACAAAAAATGTCTAAGACTACAGAGTATAAATCTATATGGTACAAAACGGTGGTCAACAGGCTGAACATATTTAAAAGTACCAAATTAGGAAATTTCACAAAATCAGGATTTCAGGCTTGGGGTGGGGAAGGCAGGCCGACTGAAGATCTGGCAATAACTGGGTCTGCATTTTTCAACTGGCAATCACTGTCTGAAATGAAGGCGGCCTTTCCGTGGAACATGCCCCAGTCAATTTGTCAGTCCTCACTAGCTCCACTCTTTTTAAAAACCCATTCAGTGTCTAATTCAGATATACCTGACTGGGCCAATGAGCATGCTTCTAACCCCTACCTTGCCCCAACAGTCATCACTAAGAGGCAGTTTATACAGGACTGCACACCATCCCTCTGGAGTGGCTACCCTGCCTTCCTTCAAAGACCCTCAATATAGGAACCATAAAAATATAGCTTCTACCTACATAATCTGCATTTTTTATCTGTTGGTTGATCAACATTTACTACCTACTATGTAAGACTTCCATTATTTTGCCCAAATGTTTTCAAACAGCAATGACATCTTACAGCATGGTGTGGGAGAGGGAAGATGAGAAAATAAATAAATCTAAACGACAGAAGAACTCAAGAAGTAAAAGGAATGCCAAGCATTTAAGAGTGCGTCACCCACAGGAGGCCCTCAGAGGGCAATATATGGACACAGCACAGCTTTCCTAGAGGCCTGGGGCAGGGTGCGCTCAGCCTCACCCTTTCCTTCTAACAGAAAAAGAATTCAAATAACAAGCCTGATCCTGGTTCTAATTACAGGCATACTTCATTTTATTGCATGTTGCTTTATTGTGCCTCACAAATGTTGCATTTTTTATAAATTGAAGGCAAGACCCTCCACCAGCAAAAAGATTACAACTTGCTTTATTGCTAATACTCGCTTTATTGTGCTGATATGGAACCAAACCCACAATATCTCCAAAGTATGCCTGTAAATCCAATTTGAACTTCCCATTTTCCAAATCGACTCTAACATTTTATCTATCCTTTGGTCTCTTGCTTCTGCCAAATACTCTTCTCTTGGCTTGAGGAGTACTGAAAAATTTTATAGATCATTCCCTCAATATGTTTCCTTGATACTGAAATGTTCTGTTTTTATAAAAGAAAAATGGAGACAGAAGAAAATGCCATGTAATTTCATCATTCAGCCCACTGGTTTCTATCCTAATGTGTTTACCTAATGTGTATACATAAAACTTTAGCAAAACTGGTCCCCTACAACATATACTTTTTAGTAACCCATTCCTCTATATTATTAAACCCTCAATTTTATTAGTATGAAGACACCTACTATTTATCTCTTCCACTATGCCAGGCATTAAGTTTTAATCCTCACAACAAACCTGTATGCATCAGCAGGGAACCCTGGGGTGAATAAGGTGCTCTTAAAGGAGCAGATTACTGATAATATTTTCTCTTAAATTTTTCTCACCTCTTTAATCCACTCCCCCCCCCCCACTTCCACCCCTGACCTATGGATGTTGCCATTTCCCCTTAAGAACCGGATCACTGAAGGCAAGACGTCTCCTCCCACACTTTCGTGGCATGCACCTGAGGGGCCTGGCACAGCTGGAGTATGGCTGTGGCTCCACCTGGGGCACAAACCCAGAACCTTCTGCTTGTAAAGCAGATGTGCTAACCATTACACTATGGAGCCACCCACTTAAATTTTTTATGCTTAAGATATGTAAGAAAAATGTTAAATGCGTTATTATTAATCAGCCTTTAAAAAGTGACGCAATACCTGAGCAAGCCAGGCAGTCACAGGAAAGATCATCTGATAACTCGATACATGAACACAAACTGCAAATCTAAGTATTTCCCAACCCACCTCAGCTTTGATCTATGTTTCGACTACTGGTTATGTATCTTGATTATTTCAACACAACTCATACTTTTCTTAACTTAATTTCCTGTTATACTTCTATGCTTTATGATAGTACAAAACTGAGTTTCTCATAGTTTTTGTCACTGGCTTTTCATTACTTAAAGCTGTGTGCCACCTACACATAATTTTTCAAGTATTCTATGAAGTTTTGGAAATACAAAGTTTACCAAAAAACTAAAAATATTTGGGGTGGGCATAGTCAACTGCTCCTCAGTAATAAACTCCTTGTTGTAGAACTGCTAGGTCACAGGACATATATTTTATTATTTATTTATTTAGGCAAGGCAACCCTTGGTTAACCTCACAGGTTGCAAGGACCTTGTCATCTTACGATCCCTATTTTTTATTTTTTTTACACCTACAGCACCTAGTCTTCCTAGGTGGTCTCCCATTAAAGTACTAACAAGGCCCAACCCTGCTTAGCTTCCAAGATCAGACAGGATTGGGCTTGTTCAGGGTGGCATGGCTGTAGATTCACAGGACATATATTTTAAAGGCTTCTAAACACAGACAGTTTGTCCCCTTTTGGTCAACCATTTACATTACGGCCATCAGAACATGAGTGTTCCATTTCTCAGACCTTTGACACTAAAGATGCAATTTTATGTTTTTAAATTTTTGCTAACTTTACAGTTATGGTGGCTTTGTTGTGCCAGTCTAATTTTCTGTGAGGTAATCACATACCTCACATTCGATTTTCTATACTGAATTCTCAGTTTTGCCCATTTTCTGCTACTTTTGCTTCTCTAAGTACTGTTATTTTCTTCTTATACTGCAAATATGTTCCCCCTTTTGACTTTTTATATGGTTTGATATTTAACACCTAGAACAACTTAACTCATACATAAACACTATCAATTTTTCCTTTATGATTTCTGTATCTGCTTTTATGCTAAAGGCCTTTCCTACTGAGATATTCACTCTTCTTTTGGTACTTAAAAAAAAAAAAAAGCCTCTTTTTAATCCACCTGGAATTAATTTCTGTGTAAGCTAGAAAAGAGTGAGATGATTTTAAATCCTAGAGCTTACAATAGCTAGTATGACCAGGCCAACATTCTGGTTAATATATTACAACTAACACACCAACTATCCACTTCACATATTCCAGCCCAGGGCCACTGCCAATAGGAGACTTTAATCACTATTCCATCACAAAAGTAGAAGCAATTCTCATCCCATACCTCCTTCTAAGTCACATGCTACCTGCCTTTAGGTATGAAGACTCCTCCAGACCCACTGGCAAATACCTGAACTTTTAGTTACCGTACCACTGTAGTGATATTCAACTGGCCCGAGTCAAAGGATCATCTGTTGCTACAGAAACATGCAGAAAAGACATCTAAGGTGCCTTGATTTATTAGGACAACTAAGCTAAGCAACATGATATTCCAGAAGGAAACTGTCCTAAGGCATCTCAGGAACTCCAGACAGAAACAAGGGTCAGAATACGTTTCCAGAGATGAAAAACTCTTTGTCCCAAACCTACCTTTCAACCTCCCATGTTCCCCAACTACTGAAAGTCAAACAGATCCGAGTCTGAATTCCAGCGAGGCCTGTATTAGCTTGCTACCTTATGATCACCGCTTAATTCTATGATCAGTTCCCATCTGAAATAGAATGACTACCACGTAGCCAAGCATGAGATTTCCCTGAACTACTCTCTACCACTGCTACCAAGAAAATTACTCTCCTGCTCCAGAAAGCTTTAATTCATGTACCTCTCTTCCTCCTTCTCCAAAAAGAACTTGTCAGAAACATACCAGACGGTCTCATTCCATACTCTCAGTAGCTCCTTAATTGCCTCTTACTCTTCTTCCTCCTCAGTCCTCATGATTGAAGGCTTTTGAAAACAGCTCTAGAAGTAGGCTCCTTCTTCCCTGATCACTTCTTCTTCAATATCCCCTAAGCCACTTCACCCACTGGTTACCTCCCACCTCTAAACTTAAGTCTCTTCTTCACCTCTCCTAAAAACTGAGAGAGTCACCCAGGGCTCAGGACGTACCCCCTCTGGGTTTTGCCGGCCCCTATCTTCCACAGGCCTTTTCCCCAAGGCTGAGGGGGAATTTAGATATGTTCCTCTCTCAATCTGTTAGAGCCCCCTCCTAAAATATTGCCTCAAAACATCCCCTTCCCAAAGCTTATAGGCCCTGTAACACACTCCTCTCTCTATTCCCAAGAAAAAATAATAGTTAGGTACTGTGTGTAAGCACTCTATAGCTGTTCTCTAATGTAATCCTAGCAACCCTATGTGGTGTATATTTGCACCTTTTATGGAGGAAAAAACTGAAGGCAGTGGCACCAGCGTTGCCTGAGATCACAAAGCTAAACTCACACTCACACTTGGACAGCACAGAATCTTGAGAAAGGGAGGAAAGACAGAAAAAGTGTCCAACTGATTCTCTAACTCCCAAAGGAAGTGCTGACCACTGCACTTTTTTCTGACCAGTGTGCTATTACCAACCCCAACCACACTGTCAAGAGATCTGGCTTTAAATCACTAAATGCTTAGTTCACTAAGAAAGTCCTTCCTAGGAACTAAGTCAGCAATCATCCCTTCCTTCCCTTTGCTGAAAGCTTGATGCACAAGAGACCAATGTGCCCAACCCTATTCTTTCCCTATTACCTCTGCAAACTGCTAATCATCATGGTCTGCTGCTTCTATAAGGACCCTTGGACCTGACATTTTTGTCCATTCCTTTGTGTCTATGTGCCAGACACCCTGCTAAGCACTGGGGATACAGTGGTGAGCCAGAGTAACGCTGTCCTTAAATCAGGACAGTCTTCTAACTATGGGTCCTGATTCTCCCAACTCTGTCTTAGCCAGGTCAGCCACAACTGCCTTCCAGAAAAATATCTTATTCCACTATTCCCTGCTGAAACTGCAACAGAATATGGTACAGTTGAAGGGTGGGGGGAAAACAGGGCTCAACTATTAACTTGCCCTTCTTAAGCAAGTAATTTCTCTGTAGGACTCGGTTTTCTCTTCTATTAAATGAGAGAGGTAACCCATGAACCTAAAAAGTACATTTTATGATTCTTAGGCAAATGTTAAAGACCACTCAAGAACAACAAAAAACCCTTATCACTCAACACCAACTTCATCTCCCAACCACAGCCCAGTTCAGTCGACCTGCTTGCTATAAATTGCATTTTCAGGTATATTACACGTTCTCATGTAAGTTTTTACGAGGAGACTGATTTGCTTAGGAGGCAGCACTGTACAGTGTAAAAACTCAGAGGCTGCAAACTAGCAGTCTCCTCACCTCCCACCACAAGAGGTTTTCTGCTTGGCTGGCATAGTAATTTGAGAGTTCTGAGTCTGAATGCTTTTATGAAGAGCACTACTCTAGCACACCAAAGCCTCAGTCTCCAATACTCGTTATCTCATCCTCAGCATGATTCTCCCATTTATGCTATTTGCCCAGCCCCTTAAGGTTTGATTTTAGAATAGTATCTGCCCCACCAGTTCCCTATTCTCCTTAATTTGAACTTTAAGTGAAAGAAAAGCCACGTCTCATTTCCTCTAATTTCCTACTTCCTTACACTATTGAAAAGATCTCATCCTTTCCTCCCACCACCACAATCCTAAACATCATATATAGATAAGGCATTCAAACTGGCATTCTACTATATTGTGTGTGTGTGTGTGTGTGTGTGTATTTTTTTTAATTTGGCTGAAAAAAGGCCACACCAGATACTTTATTCACCTCTTGGAAGACTAGTCCAGGATAATCTGCTTAGGCAACACTGCCTACCAAAGCTGTTCCCAGAAGAAGTAGAGTTCCAGGAGTCCAAGCCATAATACGACAAATAGCAAACCTCTTATCCCTCTTTGGCCGGAGTTTTTCTCCAGGGCTAGACCATCTTTCTTGAGCTTCCTATTCACTCCTCCTTCCTTCCTTCCCCATAACATGCTGTACACCTTAAGTGACAAAAGCATTACTGCACTGCCATTTTTGTTTGCATGTCACAAAAACGATACTATTTTTTTTTTCACGGCCCTCCTTTCCTAGTAACTGGTCCTGTGCTGAGCCCAGACCTGCCTGTTAAGTTTGGCCAAATTACGCCAATGCAGCTGTGCTTCAGAGCCAAGCTCATGGCACAGAAAGTGCTCAATGAAAAGTTCCGGAACTGAACGGGCTTCTTCGGGCTGTTCAGCCTGTCACCCTATGTTCTTTGGTGTCTCGCTATGCCCGCGCCCAGGAGCGCTCACACTCTTAGAACGGAGTAGGCGTCCAGAGCCTAGGTTTCCGCATGACTGGGTCGGGTCTCGTTTCCTCTCTGCACTCCGCAACCTCCCGATTTAGCAAGGAACAAGAGTTACACAGAGCTCTCAGACCCATTTCGGGGCGAAATTCCAGTAAGTCCTCCCGCCCCAAACGCGCCCGCATTCTCACCCGGACCCCCGGGCGGCTCGCCGTGCGGCTGGGGCCCAGGGGCGCCGCCGTCCAGGATGGCGAAGGCCTCGTCGTTCTCGATGCCCGCAATCTCGCTCTCCTGCTGCGCTAAGAAGGCCGCGGCCGGGTCTTCTTCGCCCGCGCCGGCCACCCCGTTCCCCAGAGCGGGGCCGCCCGGAGCGCCGGCGGGGGCGCCGAACGGATCTAGCTCAGCCATGACGGACAGTTCAACGGCACACACACCGACGTTAAGAGACAAACCAACCGACACCAACACCGCGCCGGCAGCAGCTGCTGTGGTGGCGACTTCGCTCCGAGGACAAGCGGGAGGAGGGAGAAGACGGAAGCGGAAACCCTGCCCCTATATCCGGTTGGCCTAGGCGGTGTTGGAGAGCCAAAACGGTAATAACCAATCAGCGGACAGCAATCATTCGCGAGCTACCCAATCAGCAGGAGGAGGGGCGGGCCCCCGAGGAAAACTCGTGACTCCGGCAGCGCCGCGGGTGAGAACCGTGAGCCCCGTGGATCCGAGGGAGGCTTGATTGGCGCTTGACTTAAAACTGCCTTTCCCGCCCGGCGTTTGGGAATGCACAGATACGGATCGCCACCTTTGAGGGCACGCAAGTGGTGAGGTGAAGTTAAGGAGGCGATGATTAGTCAATTACAGAAGAGGCTAGCTCCTTAGGCTTTCTGAACCTGTTTCCTCATTTGTAGAATGGAAACGAGAATCCTACACTGGCTCGCTTCCAGGACTGTTGGGAAGACTAAATCTTTTCACAGAGATGTACTGGCTTTATTTAAAAATTTGTGTTTGTTAACCCACTAACTCCAGCTTGACTTAAATGGGATTCAAATCCACTGATTTTTCTACCCCATAGGGAGAAAAGGCGAATATATCTCTTTTGACAACGCCCTTGTGCAGCGACCACGTCTTTTCAGAGCTAGAAGTTTCTAGAACTGGAAATTCTGTAAGGATCGCGTAGTTCATAAGGAAATTGAGGAATCAGTAACGGAGTCAGTAGTCAAGAGAAAACCTAGGTAGCACCCCCGTATGTATGTATACACACATTTTCTGGCTAGGGACAACGGGAACTTTAAAGTTCCTTCAGTATTTTAAATTAGGGGTATGTCAATAACATGGCTAGTTAATTTTGTCTACACCATAGAAATGATAATAGAGTAATCACAGTTAATCATACTCACCTTGAAGAGTGGGCTATGCAATGGCCAACACTCCGTTTACCACCACCACACTTAAAAGGAAATAATCAAAAACCAACCAACCAGAGGCAGACAGCTAGAAACAAAGGTGATTTTTAGAACTGTGCATGTATCTTTGATGATAAAAAAGTAATATTTGCTTAAGGCTTGTATTTAAAGTCATTTTCAGTATGAAACAGGAAAGTTTTGAAGAAAAACGTATAAAAATTTTAAAATTTTAAGGCCTGCAACTGACACAGTTGTCCATTCCTTCATTTAATACTCTCCTAAAATAAATTGGCAATAACATATGGAATTATTTGTCATTTATCTTCTTGAAACAATTTATCCTGCCTATATAAGAAAAGGAAGAGATGACTGAGGGTCTAGGAAGATAATTTTGATTGTTTACAGCAGTAAGTAACTGAGGGACCGACAGCCTTATCTCCCTGGAAAGTGCATGATTCTGGGGAAGTTGTCCGGAGAGACACTTGATAGAGGAGGCATCACATATAATGCAAAGTCAACATTTATACATGCAAAATTGGGGAAATCAGCTGAGGGATGACTTCACAAAGGAGATGGCTTGAAGCTGTTTTGGAATATGTATAAGGTTTGGAAGAGTCAATGATGGCAGCCTAATATTACTGTTGTGCCTTTAAAGGTTCAGAGGTTGGCATCTTTAGGGGACAGTGAGTACAACATACTTTGGAGGTACTTCAGTGACAGACCACTGCAATAAAGCAAGTTGTGATCTTGCTGGTGGAGGGTTTTGCCTTCCATTTGGGAAAAAAGCAACATCTGTGAAAAGCAATAAAGCGGAGCACAATAAAACAAGGTATGCCTGTAAATTAATTTGGCAGCCAGAGGGCTTAAGAGGAGGAATAATTGAAAGTAAATCTGGAGACGTGTTGGGACCCCGAATGTAGTTCATACAGAGGAGTCGTCTTAGTGATAAGGAACCGTGGAAGTTTTCAGAGAAATGGAAGGGAGGCTAGTCATATTTGGTGGAGAAGTCCTAGAAGATAAGTCCTTTTTTAGTTTCTGTCTCTCCCACTAGACCTCTAGATAAGAGGATGGACTACATCTGCCTTGATCAGCTTTGTGTTTCAGGGTCTGGCATTATGTCCTAGTACATAGCATGTGCTCAATAAATATTTATTGATGGAATGAATGGAGTAGCATTAGAGCTGGAGCTCAGAGGATAAGTACTGTGAGAGAGGATGAGATAGAGGAGAGAGAGGCAGAGAGTGTGGCTGTGCTCTGGGAAGTGATTTAGCTAGATGATAGAAAAATCAGGAGAAAATTCATATATAGGTGAAGTAAATGTGTTGAAGTCAAATTATGGAGCACTTGATTGCCTAGGTGAGGACTATTCCTTAATTACAGAAGCTGTGAGGAACCTTTTAAGGGCTTTAAACAGGCAATGACTTGGTGAGAACCTTGTTCTGGAAGAATCTTCTGGCAGCTCAGGCAGTGTAAGCATAGGAGAGGGTTCTGAAAGGTGAGAGGACAGATAGGAAAGACACATGGGATATTCAGGAGACATTCAACAGGATCTTGGAAATCTAAGTCTGAAGTTGAGGAGAGAGGAGGTTCTAATTCCAGCAATGGTGGCACAGTTGTTAAGGGCCAACTCTTCTGCTGGAAACAACTAGAAGAGCTGGCAAAAAGGTTTTAAAATCTCTCTGAAAGCATCAGGGATGACCCAAGCAGTGGGAATTGTGGGCCCAATTTCTAGAAGAGGGAAGCCAAGAAAAGTTAGCCTAACATTTGAAGTAACAATTTTCCTCTTGAGATTATTCTAAAAGTAGAGGCTGATAAGCTGAGTAGAGCATTCAGTAAAGCAGAGGAGAAGAAAGTAGTTGAGGGCCTACTAAGAAGGAGAGGCCCTAATAAATGTACCAGGCTTTTTGTTGCAACCCTGAAGGAATACACACTAGAAATAAAGGTGAAAATACACTAAAGCCCATCATCGAATCATATAAATTCTTGATTGAGTTAAAGTGATTCAGGCTTTCTAGTGCTCTTAGCCTAGAGCTGCCTGCCAAAAACAAAAGTGAATTCTCTCATCTGAAATAAGCGTGTAAAGACAAAACATACTCAGAACATTTTCAGGGGCAGACATATAATAGAAATCCAAGGGGATTCAGATAATGGCATTATCAGACCTAGAATTTAAAATAGCTATGATTAATGAGTTCAAGGAATTAAAAGAAAATGAAATTTCAGCAGTTTGGAAATTTGAGAAAAAAATTTACAGTAGCCAAAGTTAAGAATTCAATGGATAATAAATTTTAATAGTGGGTTAGATGTAGCTGAAAAGAGAATTAATGACTAGAAGACAGCAGAGGAAATATCCAGGCTGAAACAATCTAAAGGATGAAAAACAGAAAAGAGCATTAAAAAATGAGGAATAGGTTTTATAAACATGAAATTTAGCCATGAGGAGAGGAGAGAATGGAGCAATGTTGGAAAATAGCTAAGAATTTCCCAAAATTGATGAAATAAATTAAGCTAGAAATTTGAGAATCACCATGAACTCTAAGCAAGATAAAAATAATCTCCCTAAAAGAATTCTTGTGGACTTTAAAATTAACATCTAAATTTTTTTAATAAGGTGCAAAGGAATAATTTCTAATATATTGTAAATATCGATCCTTTCAATAAAATTGTTGCATTGCTATTTTAAATGTCTTCCAAACACCGTAGCGATTTGATACCTTCCATTAAAAAAATATATAATAAAACTTTTCATTAATTTAAGAAATTTGAGATTCTCACTTTGCTCCATCACATATAACACATATTAACACTTGCCTCTAAATTCTATTCTATTAGAACTTTGTGCTTGAAAGACTTTTATTGATCAACTTATCATACTTCTTTGTAACAAAAATATATAATATAAATATAATTAACTTTAAAAATATCCCATGACCATAAGGCTCTAAAAGTTAAAATTATGTTGTGATTAATATCATTATAATTATTACTAGTACAAGCAATAAAATATTCCAGAAAATTTTATAAGTGTCAAATATTAAAAGCAAAAGTTTTATAGAAATTTCTGTCTTAAAAAGATAGATAGGCTTGTATTATTTATTGCTGTGTAATGAAATTATCTTAGAACATCATACCTTAACAAATATTTATTTTTCACAGTTTCTGAAGGTCAGAAATCTGGAAGGTCTTAACTGGATGGTCCCCATTTGTGGTTTTGATGTGCATTTTCACTTACAGCTAACAATATTTAGCATCTTTGGATGTATTTTTGGCCATGTGTGTTTTTTTCTTTGAAGATATGTCTATTCAGATCATTTGACATTTTTTAATTGTCGTTGAGTTGTAAGAATGCTTTATATATTCCAGTACAAGTTCCTTGTCAGATATGCACTTTTCAAATATTTTCTCAATTTGTTCTTTCACTTTGATGTATCCTTTGAGAAAAAAAGTTTTTCATTTTAGCAATGGTTAATGTATGTTTTGGAATAATATCTAAGAAACTATTGCCTATTCAGAGTTGTGAAGACTTACACCCATGTAAGACTGAAAGTTTTTTAAAAATTTAACATCAGGAATAAAAATGAGATCACTGAAAATTCTAAAGACATTATAAAGATCATAAGAGGATGTACATACAAATAATTGTATGGTATGACTTTGAAAATTTAAGCAAACTAGAGAAACTCCTAGAAAAATACAACTTAAAAATAACACAAAGAGAAATAGAATCGAATATTCCTATGATTAGTAAAAACTATTTAATAAATTTTAAAAACTTCCCACGAAGAAAACTTTGGCTTCTTTAGTGAAAATTTCAGTCTTTACAAATTCTTCCAAAGAATTGAAAAAAGGAGGATACACTCAACTTGTTTTATGGGAAGCATAATCTTTATACAAACCCAACAAAGACAGTAAGAAAAAGGAAAAGTACAGGTAAAGTTATTCATGAATGTAGTTGAAAAAACCCTGCGTGGGAGTAGGATGGAATAAGCACATTCCTCCTGGCCTTTCCCACTGAGTTCAGCCATAAAACCTAGCCAGAACGGAGGAAGAAGAAACTATTCGAGGACTCTGAAAAGTAAATAGTGGCAGGTGAATTGGGAACAACCAAAATATGAAGCAATGAATTGGCAGTGAGTTCACCATTTTTTATTTTCTGATCCTCCTAACACTTGACCTCAGATATGGGCAAGGCTATGAAAGTGCATGGCACAGTGGGCGAAGTGAAACTATAGCTTTCTGGCTGGAGAACTAGGGGAAAAAAAATAAAACTCAGGGAACTGAATAGCATAAGGAGATTACAGAGAGGAAGGAGTTTGGGAAAGTAACCTCATAATGTTATGTAGAAACTTCTTGGATTGGAATAATCAACATAGTTAAATGACCTTATTACCTAAAGCATTATACAGATTTAATGCAATCCACATCAAAATCCCGTCAGCATTTTTTAAAGAAATAGAACAAAAAATCATCACATTTGTATGGAAGCGCAAAAGATCCTGAGAAAAAGAATGAGGCTGGAGGCATCACTCTATCTGACTTCAAATTATACTACAAAGCACAGTAATCAAAATGGCATGGACTGGCAGAAAAATAGACACACAGACCAGTGGAACTGAATCAAGAGTCCAGAAATAAACCCATGTTTATATGGTCAAATAATTTTCAACAAAAATGCCAAAAACATACAGTGGAGACAGGAAAGCCTCTTCAATAAATGCTGCTGGGAAGACTGGAAAGCCACCTGCAAAAGAATAAAACTAGACTATTGTTTATCACCACACACGAAAATTAATTCAAAATGGATTAAGGACCTGAATATAAGAACCGAAACAATAAAATGCATAGAAGAAAACAGGAACTAAACTCATGGACCTTGGACTTAAAGAGAATTTTATGAATTTACCTAAAAGGCAAGGGAAGTAAAAGCTAAAATAAAAATGGATTCCATCAAACTAAAAAGCTTCTGCACAGCAAAGAAATAGTCAACAAGGTAAAGAAACAGCCCTCTCAATAGGAAAATATATTTACAAGCAACACCTCTGATAAGGGCCTAACCCAAATATACAAAGAACTCATACAACTCAATAACAACAACAATGACAACAAAAAACATGATCCATTTAAAAAATGGACAGAGGACCTGAACAGACACTTCTCCCAAGAAGACATACAAATGGACAACAAATATATGAAAAGATGCTCAACATCGCTAGCTATTAGAGAAATGCAAATCAAAACCACAATGAGATACTATTTCACACTTGTTAGAATAGCTGTTATCAACAGGAGAAGTAATAACAAGTGTTGGAGAGGGTGTGGAGAAAAAGGAACCCCTCGTACACTGTTGGTGGGACTGCAAATTGGTACAGCCACTATGGAAAACAGTATGGAAGTTTTTCAAAAACTTCCATGTGATCTAGCAATCCCTCTACTAGGTATTTACCCCAAAGATTTGAAAATTCATATCCAAAAAAAATATTTGCACACTGATGATCATAGCAGCATTATTCACAGCGGCCAGGATGTGGAAGCAACCAAAGTGTCCTATGATAAATGATTGGCTAAAGAAGCTGTGGTACATATATACGATGGACTACTTCTGAGCCATAAGAAGAGATGAAATACTACCATTTGTGACAACATGGATAGACTTCAAGATAATCATGCTAAGCAAAATAAGCCAGACGGAGAAAGTTGAAAACACATATCACGTATATGTGGGATATAAACCTAAAAGCAACAAATGAACAGGACAAACAAATAGAGACTTATGGACACGGATAATAGACTAATAGTTAGTTACCAGAGGGTAGTGGGGAAGGGGGACAAGGGGAGATAGATGGGTTAAAAGGGATCAAATATGTGGTGACATTAAAGAATTAAAAATAAATTTTTAAAAAGAAACTTCTTTAGAAGTTTACACCTTTATAACTTTAGATTGGTCTAGTCTTCACCTGCATATAAGACCTTAAGAACTGAATTGACCATCATCCAGGTCCCAGGCTAGCCACTGGGTGGAACACACATGGGACAGATCAGAATCCCATTGCAAAGTCTTTGAAAATTGAAATGAAATTCTAACTACAGCCTACAAAAGGTCAATTGGAACTTATGACCTAAACCTAATTAGGCCAATTCCATACTATTATAAAACATATCATATTCTGCATAGTATTTAAACAAGATCCAGAGTCTCATATCATAATAGTTAATATTTAAGATACAATTTAGAATTACTTGGCATAGGAATAACCAGGAAAATCTCAACTTGCGAATAAAAAGACAATCAACACATATCAATACCAAGATGACTTAGATACTGGAATTATCTGACAAAGACTTTAAAGCAGCTCTAACAAATAATTGCAAATACCTTTGGAATGAGTGCAAAACCAGAAACTTCCAGTAAAGAAATGGAAAATATAAAAACAACAAAATAGAAATGTTAGAGCTGGAAAAAAATTAAAAACTCACTGGACAGACCCCCAAGGAAAATAGCTATGACAGAGGTAAAAATCAGGATACATGAAAATTCATAAAAATTAATCTGAATAACAGCGAGGAAAAATAAAATGGAAAAAAAAAAAAAAACTCCAGGAACCTAAGGAACAACAAAAGTCCAACATTTGTTCCATCGAACTTCCATAAAGAGAGGAGAAAGAGTGCAGAGCTGGAAAAATATTTGCAGTAGTAAGAGTGAAAACTTCCCAAATTTGGCAAAAGACATAATATAGAGAGCAAAAAAGCCTAGTGAACCTGAAATCAATAAAGCCAAGGAAATCTATATCCAGACATATAATAATAAAACTGCTGAAAACGAAAGAAAATTTAAAAATCTTCAAAGCAGCCAGACAAAAATAACACATTATTGACAGGGGAACAATGATTTAAACAAACATTGATTCTCATCAGAAACTATGAAGGCTGGACGAAAGTGGCATGACATTTTAATGTGTTGGAAAAAAAAGAACCATCAAGTCAGAATTTTATATCCAGTGAGAATAACCTTCATTAATGAAGATGAAATGAAGGTATCTCAGAAAAAAGAAAAGTAAGAAAATTCATGGCCAGCCAACATGTCTAAAAGAATTGCTAAAAGAAATTTTTAGGTCTATGACCATGCCACCCTGAACAAGCCTGATTCTGTCTGATCCTGTCTGATCAGGGTCGTGCCTGGTTAGTACTTGGATGGGAGACCACCTAAGAAGACCAGGTACTGTAGGCATAAAAAACAAACAAACAAACAAACAAATAAGGGATTGTAAACTGTCAAGTTTCTTAGAATCTGTGAGGTCAACCAAGGGTTGCCTCACCTAAAAAAAAAAAAAATTGTGGGATGTAAAGTAGTTCTTAGAGTGAATCTTATGGTATTAAATGTTTATATTAGAAAAGAAAAACTTCAAATAGATAATCTAAGCTTCTACCTTAAGAAACTACATAAAGAAGAGCAAAATAAACTTAGCAAACAGAAGGAAAGATAATAAATAGAAGAGCATAGATCAACGAAATTGAAAGCAGAATGGAGAAAATTAATGAAACCGAAAAGCTGGCTCTTCCAAAAAATCAATAAAATAAATCTCTAGCAAGATTGACAAAAGAGAGAAGACACAAATTACCAGTGTCATAGAATGAAAGACCCTGCAAACATTAAAAGGATAGAATGTTATGAACAACTCTATGCATATATATTTGACAACTTAACTGAAATGGACAAATCCTGAAAGCCACAAACTACCCAGATTCACCAAAAATGAAATAGAAATCTGAATAGTCCTATAACTATTTAGGAAATCTAATTTGTAATTTAAAACCTTCCACAAAAATAAGTCTCTGGGACCAGGCAGTATTGCTGGCCAGTTCTACCAAATATTTAAAGAAGTAACACTAATGCTATACAATGTCTTTAGGAGAGAGAGAAGGAAAGAGAGAAGGAGGGAGGGAGAGAAGGGAGCACTTCTGAACTTATTTTATGAAGAAGTATTACTCTGATACCAAAATTAGACAAAGGGAATACAAAATATGGAAATTGTTGGTCAATATCCCCTAAGAACATAAACACAAAAATCCCCCAACAGAATATTAGCAATGGAATCCAGTAAAATATAAAAAGAATAATGTATAATGACAATATAGAGTTTATCCCAGGATGCAAAGCTGGTTCAATATTTGAAAAATAAATCACTGTAATCTATCACATTCATAGTCTAATGAAGAAAAACCACATAATTCACAGAAAAAATTTTTTGACAAAATTTGACATCCACTTATAAAATCTCAGCAAGCTAGGAATGGAACAGAACTTCTTTAGCTTGATAAAAGACATTTATGAAAAACTTATCATATATAATGGTGAAAGACTGAATAGTCTCCCCCTAGAATCAGGGACAAGTCAAGGATGTTCCCTTTCATCACTCCTATTGAACATTGTACTGGAAGTCCTAACCAGTACAGCAAGATAAGAAAAAGAAATAAAGGGCATATAGATTGAAGAGAAAGAAATAAAATTGTCCCTATTTATACATAGCATGATTGTCTACATAGAAAATTTAAGAAATCTACCCCCAAAAAACTCCTAAAATAAGTAAGTTTAGCAAAGTTGCAAAGTACATGGTCAACACACAAAAATCAGTCATATTTCTATATACTAGCAACGTACAATTAGAAACTAAACTTTAAAAAAATACCATTTACAATAGCTCCATATAATAATTTACAAATAAAAACCAGAGTGAATATTTAGCAAATGGAATCCAGTAACATCTAAAAAAATTATATAATTACTGAGACTAATAATTATATAAAAATATATAATATATGATTTAGGTTTATCCCAGGAATGGACAGATGGTTTTACATTGACAAATTAATAAAAGTGACTTGTTCTCTTGATAGACTAAAGGAGATAACATACTCACTTCAATAGATGCAGAAAAAGTATTTGATAACATTCCATATAATGATTTAAAAATAAAAACCTCTTAACAAACTTGAAATAGAGGAAACCTCCTTAAAGAAAAATCAAGTGATTATATATGATATAATTGTGTATATGCAAAGTATGGAAAGATCTACAACTAAATTATTACAAAGTTCTTTATATATTCCAGATACAGGTCCTTTGCCATATAGGTGATTTGCAAATATTTTCTTCGATGTGTGGCTTGACTTTTCATTCTCTTAACAGTTTCTTTCCCAGAGCAGTTTTTCATTTTGATGAGGTCCAATTTATCAGATTTTTAAGGATCATGTTTTTGGTGTCATATCTAAGAAATTATTTTTTAACTCCAGGTTACAAAGATTTTCTCTTACAAATTTTATAGTTTTACATTTAGAGCTCTGACATATTGAGTGGAGAGAAGATATTTACCGCATGCACAACTAATAAAGGGCTCACATCTGGAATATCTAAAGACCTACAATTTGCTAAATACAAAGTCAAATTAACAATTTGCTAAACATAAAATTAACATACAAATCAACTGTATTTCTACAGACTATAAAAAGAGAAAATGAATTTTTAAAGAATCCTGTATACACCTATGTATCTACATATATGTAATTTTCAAGTACCTAGGAATAAATCTAACAAAAGTTGTAAGAGACCTCTTAGTATAAAACTAAGAGAAGTTAAAGAAGACCCTCCCAAATGGATATACCATGTTCATGAATTTTAAAAATTAATATAAATATATGAAATTTTTCTAAACTGATCTATAAATTCAGTGCAATCATAACCAAATTCCCAACAGGATTTGTTTTTTGTGGATCTTGACAAACTAATTCTAAACTGTATAGGATATGATAAAGCTAGAGAATGGAAACTGGGGTATTGGCATAAGTTCAGACAAATAGATCAATGGAATAAGAGAGCTCATAAACACATCCACCCATGTATGGACATGTGATTTATGACAAAGGTGACACTACAGAGAAATGGGAAAATTGGTACTGGTACAATTATATACTCATATGGGATATTTGTAACCTTAGGGGAGAATGATTTATTCAAGTATCAAAGAGCAGTAACCGAAAAGGAAAAGACAAACTAATTAATATTAAAAGACACCATTATGAGTGAAAAGGCACACCAGAGTAGAAGACCTTTACTACATGTGTAACTGATAAAGAGCTCATATCCAGGATATATGAAGAATTCCAACAAGTCGATAAGGCAGTCGACCAAATAGAAAAAAGAAGCAAAGATTTCGCAAAAGAGGAAATTCAAATTCCAACAAATATGAAAAAGTGCTTAACCTAATTATCAATCAAGAGACTGCAATTAAAACCACAGTGAGATAGTACTTCATATCTGATTGGCTATAAAAAGAGTCTGACAATACCAAGTCTTGGCAAGCATATAGAGCAACATGACCTCTCGTGTACTACTCTTGGCAATGCAAACTGCCACAATCACTTTGCAGAACAGTTTGGCATCATTTAGCAATTAAGACAGCAATTTCACTCGTAGGTACGTGCCCTAGATAAACTTAACTACATGTACACCAAGATACATTCACAAGAATAGTATTATTGTAATTGCCAAATTGGAAACAATTCAGATGTCCATCAATGGGACACTGGCTAAATAAAATGATATATTCACATGACAGAATATTATAAAGAATTGGAACGGAAAGAACTATACCTACATATAACAACATGGATAAATTACAAAACATAATTTTGAGTGAAAGAAGCCAGACACACAGTAATTAATACGGTTCAATTATTTTATGCTAAGTTCAAAAACAGGCCAAACTAATTTATATATTAGAAATGTCTATTGAAAAAAAATGCTTACTTAGATGCTAAAAGCAAGGAACACAGCATAGAGTTCAGAGGGGAGGGAAGGGGTTATAATCAGGAAGAGGGCGGCATAGGAGACTGGAGGTATTGGCGGTGTTCTATTTCTTGAAGTCAGTAGTGGTTACACAGATATTTACAATATTTGCAATAATTTATTAAGCTACATAATCATGAATTACCACTTTTCAGTGTGATATGCATAACAAAAAAGTTTTTAAATATTTCTTATGTGTCTAAATAGGCATTCTAACTTACATGTGACTTCTTTTGTTCAAAGATATACACCACTCTTTTGGAAGTAAATGTGGAACTTTTTATGTTTTCCTTTAAATGATAAAAAACCTGCAACTAGACACAGGAGAATGGGAGCTCTCATTTTTGAGAATGGTGAAAATGTAGAGAGGACACGCTTGGCAGTGGATATTTTCTAACATACTTTTTAACAAATCTTGAATATTCTAACTGTAAGACAGACGAATAGGTAGGAAGACATAGAGATTTTAGTTATGATTCCGTGGCCTCAATGAAATAAGGTACTATGACCATCCATGTTTCCGAGCCATGCTGTCTTTGTTTTATCCTCACAGAACTCTTCCTCTGGAGCAGTGCTTTCTCTGATAACAGTTGAGCACAGAAGAGGCAAGGTTATTAAACAGCTGTCATAAAAAATAAGCCCATGAAAAGATGCTCAACACATTAGCCCTCAGGGAAATGCAAATCAAAACCACAATGAGATGCCACTCGCTCCCACTAGATGGCTATGTTTGGAAAGAGAGATAATAAGGAGTGTTGGTGAGAATGTTTACAAATTGCAACTCTGTCGACACCTGCAAGTGCAAATGTAAAATCATGCAGGTGCTTTCGAAAACAGTCTGGCAGTTCCTCTAATAATTAAACATAGAGTTACCATTTGATCCAACTATTCTTCTCTTAGATATATGCCTGAGAAATGAAAACATGTGAACACACAAAAACTCATACATGAATGTTCATAGAACATTATTCGTAATAGCCAAGACATAGAAACAACCCAAATGCCCACAAACTAACTTATAAATGGATAAATAAAATGTGGTATAGCCACAAAATGGAATAATATTCAGCCATAGAAAAGAATAAAGTAGTGGCACATGCTACAACATGAACATTGAAAACATTGTGTTAAGTAAAAGAAGCCAGATAAAAGGCCATATATTATTTGATTCTATTTATATAAAATATCTAGAATAGGCTAACCATAGAAACAGAAAATAAATGAGTGGTTGCCTAGAACAGGAAAGATCAGTAGGTTAGAGGGTGACATTAAGGGGTACAAAGTTTTCTTTCTGGAGTAATTAAAATGTTCTAAAATTGATTGTGGTAATGATGGCAAAACTGTGAATATACTAAAAGCCATTAAATTGTATACTTTAAATGGGTGAATTATATGGCGTGTGAACTATATCTCAATAGATCTTTAAAAATATTTTAAAAGTCATCATTCCATCATGCTATTTAGCATTTCTAAACATCATGCTATTTAGCATTTAGGCCAAAGTATCCCAGTTTTAAACACCAGACTTTACATCTTAACCAAAACACTGTATAGATGAGACAGAAAAATACAACAAACTTTTCTTTGGATATTGGTGTCCTGATGAAAGGAGGCTTCACTGATGCTTCACTAACATCAGTTTATATCCTCATGTGACATCCTGGGGCAGTGCATTCTAGGAAGTATTGGGATGGGTAAAGTTTGTGTGTGTGTGTGTGAGAGAGAGAGAGAGAGTTTGAAAGATAATTTTGAAAGAAAAGATGGGGAAAAAAGAACAAGAATGAAATCTCCACTCAGGTATATTCTCAGGTTGATCGATTTTAGGAAAATGTTGAGGATCCAGAAACTAATTCCCTTAAAACTATGCATGCTCGAATTTCCCTTGGAAAGACTTCATCCCAGTTTGAAGACCTGAGTTGTGATTCAAAAGCCTTGTTTTTCAAGGCCGCAATCTCTGCTGTGAATTGCTAAAGCTTCCCTAGCAGCAAAAGCCAAGAATTTGAGTCTGATTCCTACATTCAGCTGGGCCAGCCTCCTCAAAGTGATAAGCCCCACATGGATGCTCAGCCTCACAGTCCAATTTTAATGTGAGAAAGGAGGAAGGAAGGGCCTCATTTAGTTAATATATCAAATTATAATCCCACTATGCTAAAGATTTCTCATTTTAGCAGTGATTCTGCTGCAGGTGTGCACAGTCAGTACTGTCTACTGCAAGGAAAAGGTATAATGCTGAGAAAAGGACAAAGAGGACAGTGTCATCAGGAGAGTCTGGCGGCATAGTGGGAACAGAAGCCAGCCTGAGTGGGTTAGAGGCTGATCTGGAGCCAAGCCACAGAACATAGCAAAAATTTAGGAAGCTCAACCAAGCAAAGAGATGGACAGATAGTAAGAGGAAGACCTCAGAGCTGAGGAGGGTTTGTTTTCAGGATGGGAGAAAGTTGAGACTATTTTTGAGATGAAGAGAAGAAATCAGGAAGGAGATGTGGAGAGAGGGCACCGAGGAGCCTGAAACATTGTATGGGACGAATGAAGAGACAGGGAGGGATCAGCTTTGAATTGTGGAAGGACACCTGGGGAGCCTCTTCCTTACTGTGTAGAAAAGAAGGGGCAGCTCTGCAGAGATTTTTGGTGGACATGGGATTATCTATGGAGCTCAGAACATGTGACCTCCATTCCTCCAAGTCCTGGAGGCAGAATGAGAAGTAAGTGGCTGAGAAGGAAGATAGGAGAAGGGTGGGGCCCTAGGATACCAGTGAGGGTTGGAAAATCAGCCGTAGGGAATGGCAGCTGGAGGCAGTAAGAGGTGACTCAGTGGTCAGCAGAGCCTGGTGGGGGTGGGGGCAGCTGGGCTTAGTTGCACAGATCTGTAAGACTTCATTCTTCCATCTGGGGGATGCAATGAGGTGGCAGCTGCCCAGAGTTGGAGAAGTTAGAAATGTGGAAGAAGTTCCAGGGTAGAGAGGGTTAGCCATGAAGTCCAAGATTCCAGCATGGAAGGAGGAAAGACCTGAGCAGAAGGGCGAAGCTTTTCATATAGGTAGGAGGCATGAGAATTACATATTAAGTCAAGTTGTATTCAGAGCCTGCTACGTGCTACCTGACACAGGAACCTGGCCAATCAGCATATGGCCGAACAATGAGGAACCTATGGGAAGATTCCTGCTGAGATTACCAAAAACCACTTCCCCAGTTCTTTATCACTGCATAGCCATCTCTGGAGAAAAAACAGATTTAAACTAAATTCCTCCAATATTTGGGGTCTCTCAGTCTCTCTCATTCTCTGTCTCTGGGAGACCACACTCTAAGGAGTGTTATTCTTTCTCTAAAAATCTCTCCTTTCAACTCTAACTCTGGCCTGAGCTTAAATTCTTTCCTGTGCGGAGTCAGGACCCTCACTGACACTCTCTGTGCAGGACTTGGATCCCCACTCCAGGAGATTTGCCCTGTCTTGCATCACTTTGAAGAGAGAGGCCACCAACCAGGGAGATCAGGAAGATGGTACCGAGCAGGTTGAGCAGGACCGAGTGGGGAAGGAAGGGAAGAGAGCAGATTCGAACCACAAGGGTACCTAAAGTGTCCTGTGTGTATAATAACAGGACTAGCCTCATTTGGCCTTATGTATGTGCTTAGACCAAATTGAGCTGTGCTGTGAGTGTAAAATATATACTAGACTCTGAAGAAAATATGAAAAAAAAATGTTAAATAGCTGTTTAACAAATGTTTGCATTGATTACTGGTTTAAGTGATATTTTGAGTATATTGGGTTAGATAAAATATATTATTAAAATTCACCTGTTTTTACCTTTTTCATGTTGCTACTAGAAAAGTTTAAATTCACACATGGTTTGCATAATATTCCTGTCACCAGGCACTGGTATAGATACTCCCTCCCAGTGACATGGATTGTCTGTGTCATGGCCGTGGCCCCAGCACCTGGAACAGGGACCTGCGTGGAGAGGCCTCATTAAATGGTGTTTCGGGTGAACTGATGAGTAAATGAGTTAAACTCCTGAATGAATGGGTGAATGGGTGAACAAGGACTATATATGGTGTTCAAGGACTTGGTCGGTTTTTTCTAAATTGTTGAGGATTATACGTGAGTTCACAGATGAAAGAGAAATAGAGGTAGTTAGAAATGAGGAAAGCTCACTAAGGCTTTGATTGAGGTAGGGAGTCTCAAAGAGCATTTTATGGGACCTAACTTAATATGAAGGCTGAAGAACCTGGACCCTCGCCTCACTCCTTTATTTTCCTTTTAAAAAGTCCTCCTGTAGCACTTCTTAATATATGCCAGGGACTGTCCTACGCATTTTGCATATAAGAACTCATTTAAACTTCACATTGCCCTATGAGGCAGACACTTATTATTTCCCGTTTACAGATAAGGAAAGCAAGGCATTAAGTGACTTGCCCAGGATTACCCGGTAAGTGATGGAACTGGTATTTGAACCAGACCTTCTTTCCCCAGCGTTCATACGCTATTACACCATCCTGTCTCTTATCCTATCATCTCGCCCCATCCCCAAGCTGCTCTCCAACAGACAGAGGTTTTTTCTTCCCCTTTTACTGATCTCTATTCCAGAGAGTCCCTTGGACCTTGTATTCCTAGAGAAATTTCTCAGTGAAACTTGCTTATGGGAAACAATTGTAAGTAACCGCCACCCCCCCCCCACAACTTCTTCACAAAGGACACACAGACACACCTGTAAATGCAAGGTCAAATACAACAACCAGATAACCTTGCCTCTCCCTCTCCCACCTCTCCACCCCCACCCCATTCCCTATGCCTGGATCCCTGACCCAGGCCCACACCAGTTCTTCCTCCCCACCCAGGAGGCTCTACTCTCTAACCTGGGATTGGCCCTTCCCTGCCTTTCTGGGCAGACTTGAGGGAAGTGAGTGTTGGAGGAGCCTGAGACTTCACAACTAACAAATGCTTTACCTGTCAGTCTAGCAAGCCTGCAAGGTGACTACATGGGTATAGAATAGGGGACTTTTCAGACATCACCTTGCTAGTGCTCAAGAAATGCCTCAATCCCATCCACCAGGGACTCCTTTCCAGACTCATGTTGGATTCATCCAGTGACAGAATGGCCCTGAGCTACCATCCACTGGGAGCCAATGCTGGGATATGCCTCAATCTTAACCACCAGGGACTCCTTCCCAGACTCAGCTTGGATCCCACCAGTGACAAAGTGGCCCTGAATTTCTACCCACTGGGGAGCAGCCCTAGCTCAGGATTTCCATCTTCAGGCCAAACACCGATTGGAACACTAAAAAGGAATCAACAGGCCATCTTCCTTTCTTTCTCTCTCTCATTAAATTGTGAATAATAATGCATTTACTTATTCTCCCACTTAAAAAGTTGTTTAAATCCTTTGAAGAATCTTGCAAGGTAGCTTGGCTAGACAGCAGGCAGGGCAGTCCAGTGCCTCTGGTGGGGGGGCCACGGTCTTCCACTCTCCCGTCTTTTGGTCCAGCAAGTAGGCATTTGGATTGATAGTGTAGTCCTTTGTCTGGACATCGGTAGCTGTGGTGACACCCCCGCATACAAACACTTTGTTGTCTCCAATGGAGCATATGGCATGGGACACATCCAAGGGGCAGTTGTTGGGCAAGAGAGGCACTGAAGTGGTCGTCTTGCTGGCCTTTATCTTCTGCAGGTTGATTTCCACACTCTGCCGGTGGCTGTGCACACAAAGGATGTTGTCCTGCTGGAAAGAGAGCAGGGGCCTGTGGTTGAACTCAATGGGGAAAGTGATGCACTGGACCACGTCCCCAGTGTTGGTGTCGAAGCAGTCTACCACCCCAACCCGGGAAATGAAGCCCTTCACTAAGCACCGTCCCGTAACAATGTACAGGTTCCGGTCACCCTTTGTGATCACGGCTGTGCCATCCATAGGGATGCTCATCTTCCCTGCCAGGCACCAGGCCTCCTTGCGCTCATCATAGCGATAGATGTTAGAGACATACCGCCTTGGGGCATGCTCCCACCCACTGAGTACACTGTCCCCCCGCAGGTCACCATGGTGTGGAAGACAAGCCCAATTGGCAGGTCAGGCAACTTGGTCCAGGAGTTATCATCCATGTCATATCGCCAAGCTGTCTTCAGCCCTGAAATCTGCTCAGTGGTGCCCCCAGAGATGTAGATGTAGCGACCAGCAGAGGTGGCACTAAGTGCTGCAGCCCGATAGGGCATCTCTGAGAGCTTCAACCACAGGTTCTCCTGAATAATATAAGCAAACACTCCATCGTTGAACTTGCCATGGGCCTTCTGGCCACCTAGGATGACCACTGAATCAAGCAGGGCCCCTTTCCGCTGGTAGCTCAGCAGGCTGGATGGCTTCTCCTGCTTGCGGTCCACAAGGACACTCTCAATCAGGGCTGCATGCGCAGAGCTGTTCTCTATGCCCATCAACTTGTTGCTGGCAAACATCAGCGTCTTGTTGGAGACAGCATTAAGATTGATGTAACTGAAGAACTTCTTCACATACTTTTCCCGCTCATCCTTCCGGAAGTACACCCAGTTGATGAGTGCGCTGAGAGCCTGGTCCTCATTGAGCACATGCAAGTTTTCATCTCGGAGCAGGCGGCCAAAGATGACAGGTGGACAGCGCATGAAGTGCATGGAGCCTTCAGGACTGGCCCAGTAGTGGAAGTTGTCACGAATGCCGGAGTAGGCCAAGTCTGACACCTCTTTGAGTTCAAACAACTCGGCCAAGAAGAGGTAGCGTAAGCAGTTGGCACGGCGGATGGACTTAATCAGGAAGTCATTGCAGTGGATTCTAAGGCGTGGTGTGTTGAAATACTGGGCCCCACGAAGGAGTTCCTCCACATTCTGCTCTGAGATCACCACCTTGCCACTGTAGAAGTAGTCCAGGAGCTGGTCCACCGTGGCTGGACTCAGGTAGTTGGGGTCAATGGTGATGAAAAGCTCATCAGTGTTCTTCATGTCATTGCTGGAGATAAGGCTCTTCACCAGTGGAGAGACAGCCGCCAGCACGTTGCGATGTGCAAAGAAGACATGGTGGTCCACAGTCAGGGCCATGTCCCAGTACTCCTTGCGTTTCCTCTGTTTGTTCAGGTTCTGCAGCACGAAGCTGTTGTAGTTTTTCTCAGTGAATTCCAATTTCATGGTGCTTCTTGCTGGGGCCGAGGCAGAAGATCAGCAGCAGGGACTGGAGAACAGACTTTCTCAGGCCTTTGGGATTCAGATTGATGGTTGGTTGCAGAGCAGTTGATCAGGGAGGAGTGGGGATGGGAGAGAGGATGATGTCATAGAGTGGATGAGGTCATCACAATGCAGGCCCCCCTGAGGCTTGTCTCAGAGGCACAGGCCTTTCTCCCTCTGATGGTTTCAACCTGCTGAGGCCAGCACTCTACCAGGACTGAGTGCTCAGGGCCCATAGCTCAGGAGGAAACTCCGAGATGGGTTGCGACTCCTACCTGGGAACTTCAAACCTCAGTTCAAGGCTGCTTCTGGAATGTCAGAGCCAGTTTGGGTGGGGGTGGTGGAGGGAGGGATAAGGGGAGGCTTGGGAAAAAGTATTAGATCATCTAGAAGAATCCCTCCATTATACAGGAAAAACAGAGAAGAGATGGGACTTGCCAAAAGATCACATAGCCAGTTTAAAGATGGAGCAGGGCCTGGAGCCCAAGCCTTCTGTAACTTAGGACTCTTCCCACCCTTCCAGAAAGCTCCTTACTACTCAGCTTTCCCCAGTCTCTGATTCTTAGGCCTTGAAGTAACTTTCTCTGCCAGGGCTCCTGGGCATCAGAGAAGAAAAGCTCTGTCCTTTGGCTTCTGACCTTTGTGGCCACAGATACCATTTAAAAAAAAAAAGAGGTGGGAGAGGGAGCCACTCATTGGAGCAGAGATGCAGCCGTTATGCAGCACGGGGGGATAGAGGGCATCGGAAGCCCTGATTATTTCAGTTTCACGGCAGACTGGGACATTCTCTAAACATGTCCAAGTGTCTAGTTGTAAACGTTAGGGACTGTGGTGGGTCAGCTCTCTCCAAGTGTGGACTTGGACAGGTTGCCCATTCTCTCTAAAACTCAGTTTCTGCATCTATGAGATGGGAATAATAGTACCTGCTTTCAAAGATTATCAAGAGTTTAAATGAGAAAATGACTAGAGAGTGTTAAGCACCGTGTCTGGCTAGTAGCAAACGTTCAATAAATGCTAGCTGACGTTTATTACTATTACATTTGTTCGCCAAGAGCTGGCATTTCTGGATGCTCCTCTCATAAGTACTTGTCAGCGTGGTTTTTGGGAAGTCTGGAATCCCCCGGTCCTCTCTGGGCAGGATCCCTGCGCCTCCTCCGGCCACGCGGTGGGGCTGAAGGGTCACCTCCTGCCAGGGAGCCAGCCCGCGGATCCGGTGCGCCGCCTCCGCCCTCGCTGCGCCGCACGCCTCTCCTGGCGGGGAGCCGCGGGGTTTCCCCTTTTCCGCCGGCCTGCCACACAACCGCGTTCCCCCGGGCAAAGGCGGCAGCGCGGGTCTACCTGCTACGATCACCTCAAACACACCAGTGTCCACTTAGTTAATGAGCCCCAGATGGAGGGTGCAGGACCGGGCGGCCGGGGAGGAGCCTTCTCAGATCCGCCCCTCGGTGCCGCGCCCGCGGGGTGCTCGCAGACTCCACTAGCTCGGCACCCCAGCCTCTGGGTTGGTGTGGGGCTCCCGCAGTTCCCGTAGCGTCTGTGCCGAGAAAGGATAAGGGCCAGCTGGAGCACCCTCTCCCCTCCCCCACCATGGAGGGGGCTGGCTCTTGCGGGGCCCCACCCGGACCAGCCTTTGGCGACTCCCAGGAAGGGTATCGACAGGCAGACCCCAACGGCATTGCGAGATGGTGCAGAAAGGACCTAGGCTCGGGCTCCCCCAACCAGTCTCCTTCATCCTGGGTCTTAAGCCCGACTCCAGACTCTCAGCCGGTCCTTCAGGCCTCTCCTAGGATAAAGTGTCACCCGGAGGCTTGGAAATGTGAGCCCACCAGCTCTCTTCTTCCCCGGCTTAGTGAGTTCTCATTACCATTCACTGTGCCCTCATCCTTGCATCCCAGACTTGGCTTTTTCTTTGATTATTTGAACATTATTTTAAAGTACCTACCTTTTAATATTGAATTTGTTCACCTTGATGCCTGAACAGGACAGAGGCACGCAGTCTCTTGAGAAACCTGTTGCCACAAGGCAGAAGGCTAAGAACTTCCGTTTTCCCTATGGGAAGAAGGCTTAGGTTGCAGCCTCTCCACCACAGACTAGTTGTGAGCCTTTGATGAGTTCCTCCTGGCTTCTTTCTCTGCCTATGAGAATAACTGAGCTTCGCTTCTCCCGCCTTGATCTCTCTAGAGGCAGCCGCAACTTGAGCAGAGGATGAGGCCTCTTAGTATTGATGCCAAACACCTCTCTCCCATTGGCCTCCAGCCTGCCTTTATGAGAGCCTGGCAGACCTCACCTTCCAGGGCATCCCTGTCCAGGAGTAGGGGTTGGGTAGGTGAGGTCCTGCTGCTTCACCTGTTCCTTTGCCCCCCACACCCTTCAGCCTTGGGGGCACATTGGTGGAGGAGGTGGCCATGCCCCTTTGCTTTTGTTTTGGGCCCCAGAACACTAGGGCAAGATCTCTTATTGGATGCTTCCATCTGGTTTAAGGGGTTAGGGGGTGTGGTAGAGACCTGAGATGATCCAGTAGACCTAATTCCATGTGCCAGACCTTGTACAGTTGGACAAATTGACACTCAGAGAGGATAAGGGCAGGTTCAAATCGGAGAGCACAGAGCTAGGACTTGGAGCCAGAGTTCCTGACTCCTTCCTCTGCCCTCTGGCTACAAAGGAGAGCTGGAATCTGGCTTTTCTTCTGCTTTTGCTGAGCTCGTGAAAGTTGCCATCCTTAAGAAATCCATTAAAGAAGTGAGATTAGTGCCCACTTGCTCAGCCAATTTTGTTGTCTGGCTTTTCTTCAGCCTGGAAAGCTTCCCTGGTCCGTGTTTTCCTTACTCCAGCCAACTGAGGAAACGGACTCCAGCCTAAAGAGGCTGGCTACGTGCCAATGTCCACCAACTGGTTATATATGTGTGTGTATTGGGTGGAGGGTGTCCCTCGTAGCCACCAGGAAGTTCATTGACTGGTCATTGACTGCTCATGGTGGCTGCCCAGATGTGGCCAGAAAAAGGCCTCAGCCCAAGTCCCTCACCTACCCTCAGCTTCCAGTGTAGCTCAGCATTTTCTGTTCATGGAGACTCCCTAGGAGAGGGGACCTAATATTCTAACCTTCTGGGGACCATCAGGTAATATCAGTTTGTTGGGAAGCCTTGAAGAAAACAAGGTGCATATTTTAAAGACACATAGATCTAGCCTGGAACTGGAAAATTCAGGAACTGTCTTTCAGTATCTCCACCTCTTTTGTACTCCTAACAACTGGCATTCTCATTTCTATATACAGTATTTCCAACTTGGGTAACTTGGGCAGCATAGCTTTGGCTTGCCCGGGCCCTAATTCAAAGTCATGGCATCCTTAATTTTTTAATTTCCCTGGTAAACTCTCTCTATGATTCTTAGCTCAAATTCTTGGTCCATGTCCACTCTAGTCCAATCAACTATGTGGTGATTCACATGGTTCAAAACATGGCTACCCAAAGAACACAGTCTACAGGGGAAAAAGTTGGAGGCATTCAGAAGCTAAGACAGGAACTCAGAGTTTGGGTTACCTTAGTCACAGATAAAGAATCAGGTATGAATCACAGGGGAAGAAAATATTACACAAAAGATTTTATTGCTGTCTTAGTCAATATCTCTGGGTGAAATGAAGGGCACAGCATAAGACTGTGTTCACAGTGCAACACAGACCTTCAGGAAGTGTGTTTCAGAGACTGGCCTGCTCAGACTCCAGTCTTTAAGCAAGTAACCCCCTAACTCCTGCCCTTGCTTTCTTACCACCTGGAGATGCCATGGTTTCAGGGACACTCAGCTTGGCCTCTGGGTTGGTCCCTCCCCCACCATGTGAAATTGTTGTTTAGGGGAGCTTTGTGTAGTTTGAGGCAAAACACAGAACCAAATTAGCGACTCTAAGCCCTGCATGGGATATCTCCCAGGAACATTTGGGCCTGTCACACATTCTGGGAGGGTACAGCAGCACAGCTGCAGCCACAGCTGCCAGGAACAGCCCGGGCCCGCCCCATGTGTCAGGGGGAGGGCAGAGGCTGGAGAGCTTCCTCTGGGGGCCCTGAGTGAGCTCACCCTCTCCCCCACACTCACTGACTTCATCCATCCAAGGCCGCTTGGCCAAGAGCCCAGACAGTACGAGGGGCTCTCTCCCAGAACAGGTCCTGGGCCGCCCAGCAGAGGTGGGGAGGGGTGAATTTCAGGCCTTGCCCAGCTCCCCAGAAATCAGGATACATATTGAACTCTGAAATGCCAGAGAATTTTAAGAAAAAAGATGGGGGAGGGGGCAAGTGGTGGTGATGGTAGTGGTACTCTGCTATTTAAAGGTAGAAAAATGCAAAGAAGTAAAGCTTTCTTCTCCATTTGTTCTTTGGCAATCCCATTAGGGAATTCCAGGAGGCATGCAGATGACATCATGTCTTACAACTGAGAAATCTCAGTAATTCTGTGAGATGGAACCCCTGCCTACACCAGGTTTCTCATGGAAGCTGCTTTATATCTGTGTGTTTAAAGCTGCATTTTATGTCACATTTAAATGAAGGTTTAATATTTTTAAATATCTACCACAAGTAGATTACAATGTATGAAGATCACAAAAAATGAACTTCAGTTCTCAGTATCACAAACATGAGGAATATAAAAAGTCCAGGGATGGATATTAAAAGTAAGACAGGTACAAAAGAAGTTTGCTTAAAAAATGAAAAAAAGTTTAAAAATTGATTTTGCCCCCAAATAATTGTGGTCTAGGTAACTATCAGGGTAAAGGCTTCATATGCTCATTCTTTTGACAAGAATGAATTCATACAGAACTGTATATCCGAGTGTGTGTGCAAGAGACACACACATGCATCACACACAAGCACGTACACCCACAAGGACAAATACACAGCTAATGTTCTTCTAGGCACTTCATACCATGTTCTTAAGTCTGCCACCTTCCCATTATGTTTGACATGTTATTTCTTTGGAGGCAGCACATTTTCTTCGAAGAAGCCCTGGTTAACAACATTCCCTGCTGGGAAGTATCTGGCCACCACAAAGGAGGACCCATCACTTGCAGATGCCTTCCCCACTCCCATCTTCTTTGTGTTCTTCCACACCATGGCTGTGAAGTGTCCTGTAGGGGAGCAGGCAGGGGAGAGGAAACAGCGTTAGTTATCAGAGCCTGAAGAAGGATGTTTCAAATGATTCTTGAGCTCCTATATCATCTTGCCAGGCTTCGGGAAGCTTATCTTTGCAAATACCAATCAGATGAAGGAGAAACAAAACACACCAACTGCCTAATTTTATGTAGCATTGGGTTCTCTTGATCACCCACACAGACCCTACTCACCTCACCACTTTCTGATGCCCAAAGGTTGCATGGATCTCCCAGATCATGACAAAGCCCAGTGCCCCCAACAACAGGGATTCTACCCTACCCGGCACCTGCCCCCAACCCCCCCCCCTGCAGACTGCACTCTTAAAAGTTACCAATGATCTCCATGTTCCTTCCCAATCGTCACTTCATCCTCATCCCCCTTGACATCTCAGGAACATTTAATAAGGTTGACTCCTCCCCTTTTCGAAGCACTCCCCTTTTGGTTTCCATAATGCCACCTCTCCTGGCATTCCTGCCATCTTACTGCCTCCTTCTCTTGATCTCACTTGTAAATGTTAGAGGACCTGTATTTCCCAAGGCTCGGTTCTAAGCTGTTTTCTTGCTGCATTCTTTAGGCAATTTCATCTTTCCCTGGCTCCCAATTTTATTTCTCCAGCCCAAATCTCTCCTCTGGGTTTCAGACACAACTACTCACTTGACATTTCCACTTGGATGACTCACAGGCATCTCCCAGTTAACTCATTCTTGATTTTGGTCCACCCCGAGTTACTCCTCTCTCTACCCTCCCGTTTCCATTAATGGCACCTCTATGCACACAATCCTGGGGATGGGTCTGCGTTCCTCCCTGTACCTCATTTCCCCATAACAGCTCATCATTCAATCCCGATGACTCTAACTCCAAAATACATCTCAAGTCCACCCACTCTGAAAACTCTGATCCCAAACACAAACTTCTCCTCACTTGGGTCATTATAATAGCCCCTGCGTGGTTTCCGAGCTTCCACCTTTGCTTCCTCCAATTCACTTTCCGCTTAAGTACCCAGAGTGATCATTTTGAGACTAAGTCATATCTGTTTACTTCTCTAATTTAGAATCTTTTGACTGGTTCCAAATGCACCTAGCATGCAAGTGACCGTTTTGGCCCCAATGACCTCTAGGTTATTTCCCGCCATGGAGACCTTGCACATCCTGGCCACTGTATGGAGCACTCTTCTGAAGATCAACATCTACTTGTCCCTTAGGCCTCAGCCTGCCTTAATGTCTCTTGTTTAGAGAAAGCTTTCATAATCACTTTTATTTCCTGAACGTCTCCCTCCCAAGATAGTATTACCACATCTCTTTTTTTCTCTTCATAGTAGTCTTACCATCTGCAGTAATAGATTCGACTACGTGCTTATTGCTTGGCTCCTTCACTAGGCTATGAGCCCCACGTAGGTAGAATAAACCCTTGCGCAGCCTGGTACATGATACATGTACAATAAACTTTCATTGACTGACTGACTGAATGACTGACTGACTGACTGAATGAATGAATGAATGAAAAGCATATGGCAGCACTCTTTTGGACTCAGGTTTTGTCTTCACTGGAAGTGTAGGCCTTCTATGTCTTGAGCAATTTGAGGACTTGACAAGGCAGAGCCTCCTTCATTCCCCTCTGCTCTGAGCCAAACAGCCCAGTTCCTTCTCAAGTTACTACCTGACGTTCTAGACACCTTGCAGCTTACTGAAGCTTCTTAGCATCAGTCTCCCCCTGCTCGGGCTACCAGTCCCTTATTCTCTCACTGGTCCTTTAAAACTGCTAACCTGGCGTAGCTACAACCTCCCCTTCCACTCTGAGGTCAAAGAATTGATGCTCTAAGTTACTCTGCTACAAGACCATAAATTCTTCTCATCTCCTAGGAGTAAAAGCCAGGAATTCATCTCTCTCGCTTTTACTGTTAAGGACTCACATAGATCCTTTGACAGGTCAATGAGATATTTACTTCCATGTCATAGAATGGCATTCATTTTTCTAAAACACCCTGCAGAAAAGAAATTATATTTCCTCCTGAAGGACAGGCACCACATCTGTCTTTTCAACCATCATATCCCCGGTGTTTAGCACTGGGTTTGGCACATAGCAGATGCTGAATAAATACCTGATGAAGAAGAAAGAAACAGAGGGAAGAAGGAAGAAGAAAAATAATAATCAGAATAGCTAAGTTTCCCATAGGGTGGTTAAGAAAGAAAGAGGGTAACCACTTTATACCATTAAGATGGATATTATTTTTTAAAAAAAGAAGAAGAAAAAAATGTTTGTGAGGATGTGGAGAAATTGGAAACCTTGTACATTGCTGATAGAAATATAAAATAGTGCAGCTGCTGTGAAATGCAGTATAGCAGTTGCCAAAAAGTTAAACATAGGATTATCTCATAATTCCACTTCTAAGTATATATCCAAAAGAATTAAAAGCAGGGACTTTTAGGGAGAAAATGTACATCAAAAGAGAAAATGTACATCAATGGATAGATAAACATAATGCTGTATGTAATACAATGAAATACTATTCAGCCTTAAAAAGGAATGAAATTCTGTGGTAATCATTTCACAATATATATGAGTCAAACCATTATGCCATACATCTTAAATTTATATATTGTTTTATATCAATTAAATCTCAAAAATAATGGGAGGGGGAAATACTGCCCCACAAATAGTTCTTAAACACTTGATATAAAATATATTTTTAGCCAAAAAAAAAAAAAAAAGGCAGGGGGAGGGGAGAGTGAAATTCTAACATATGCTACAATGAGGATGAATCTTTAGCACATTATACTAAGTGAAATAAACCAGATACGAAAGGATAAATATTGCATGGCTTCGCTTATATAAGGTACCTAGAACAGTCGAATTCAAAGACACAAAGTAGAATAGTAGTTACTAGGGCTTGGGGTGGGAGTTAGGGAGGGATGAGAGTTATTGTTTGATGGGTTCAGAGTTTCAATTTCAGATGATGAAAAAGTTCTTGAGATGGATAGATGGAATGCACTTAATCCCACGGACTATACACTTAGAAATGGTTAAAATGATAAATTTTATGTTAAGTATATTTTACCATAAAATTAAAGAAAGGAAAGGAGGGAAGGAAGGAAGAGAGAGAGAGAGAGAGAGAAAAAGAAGAAGGAAAGGAAGGAAGAAAGGAAGGAAGGAAGGAAAGGAAGAAGGAAGGAAGGAAGAAGGAAGGAAGAAGGAAGGAAGAGAGAAAGAAAAGAGAAGAAAAAAGACAAGATGGGGGAAGGAGGGAGGGGGAGAGAGAGTCCGGCACCCACACTTTCCTAAACCTTCCGGGAAGAGACAGAGTTGTTATCTCCCATGTGTCTCATATGTGGTGAGGACTGAATAAATGTCAATCGATTAAATTCTGTTTCCCTTGCAGTTGAACTCCATTTTTATAATTTTTAAATTTAGGTATTTCTTTGTCTATATCCAAAAAGATAACCAAACATAAACACTAATCAGTAGAGCTTTGATTGTGATATAATCAAATCTACTAATCAGCAGAGCTTTGATTGTGATCCAATCAAAGCTAGAATGAAAAGAATATAAACCTTAAGTACAATTATACATCTTTACCACTTATCCTTAAACGTGTATTAATCATTGCCCAAGAAATTCTGATTTTCATCTGGGACTAGAGAAGAAACAATTCTGCCATTCACCCTTGGACCTTATGCTTTCGAGTCATAGCTCAAGCTTTCAGCAGCTTTACCAGGTGCCCCTGCATTTAGGCTCAAGCCCTTTTCATATAAGCCTTTTCTCTCAAGAGACCACATACTTTGGTCATTGACCCACCACCCTCTCTGTCACCCAGAAAGGAAGAGCTGCCATTTATCAATTGGTTGCCAAGAACATGATTCCAGACACAACATGAACAACAGCAGCATAAATGCCTGTGGAAGCCTCTTGCAAATAGATGAGATTTAGTAATCTTTCTTCTGGTTGGGGAGGTTTTTGTCTCCACAGAGATAAATTAAGTGTGGGTATTCAGAGATGAATTAAAGGACACGACTTCCTTAGCAACCATCAGATACACACTTGTTTTACTCTAAACTCCTAACAGCTTCCTTTTTTCATTTTCTTTTTTTCCCCTAAATGTCCTCAATTGTCTCTCCTGCTATGGACTCAAACTTCCTAGACTATATATTTGAAAAACACATTAAACAAGTTAGAGTCTATCTTTGCCAGGGAAAAATGTGCAATGGCAAGAAAGAATGAGAACGTCTTTTTGTACTGATATGGAACAACAATCTCTGCCAATCTGCTGTGTGAAGAAAACAAGCACAAAACAGATCGTGTATCTGATACCTGAGTACAACCTCAGAACAACCCTACAAAGATATCCGAGGAACTGGTATCATCATTGGTTGGGAGGGAAAGTACCAGAGGCCAGGGATAGAAGAAAGACTTTCCACCTTATACAGCTTGCAAATTCCATGTCATGTAAAAGTATTACTTATTCAGAATAAACAAGCAAACAAACTCATTAAAATAAAATATAACAAAGAAATTGCAAGAAACCATTTCCCTCCACTCAGCACATAGCATAGTGTTCATCTCAAGATGCTGATGGGGGTGGGGGGGGTAGGATGAGATTACATGATATTTCAAAGGCCCTTTCACCTACAACATGGTCTCAGGTCAGGGGACCCCTGCATAATGGTGCTTCTGGTGGGGGTGGGGTGCGGGGAGTGCTGAAGTAGGGGGATGGGCCTGACGACTCCACCCAAATCTGTGCTCCCACCTTAGCATCAGGCTCTGTCTGACCTCAGGTATGGCCCACTGGCATAGGGGCTAAGTGCTCTGGGGTTTTCCCTCTTCAGGAGTGGGAGAAGTGAGACAATGGGTGCGACAGATAGTGATCACGGAAAACTGAGTCGCCCCATTCTCAACTCTGACACTTGTGAGATTCTTGCCTTGGAGCAGGGGCCATGAAAAGAACATCAGATTGAGGATAGAAAGTATAAAGACGTCTCTTCCCCTTTCTGGGCCCCAGTGTCCTCCTCTGCAAAATGGGTGGAATAAAGCCCTACCTTCAAATGGTGTTGCAAGGCTTACATGGCCGTGGATGGGGAGGCACTTTATAACTGTCAAGTGCACACAGGAGCAAAGCTAACAACTTGCTCTGACACGTGTCCAGTTGCTTGTGAATCTTGCTCATGGGAAAAGCAGATCCAGATAGCATAAAATCAAGTATTTTCTGGACATTGATCTTTACGAAAAGGATACCATATATCCTTAACCACTGCTAGGAGGTTGTTGCTATTCCCTCCCACATCCCTCAAATTGAATTGCCACAGAGCCATCAATTCTCCCTCAGGGCACTGATAGCAGCCTCCTTGTGCCAGGCCTGAGTGCTGAGGGATGGGGGTGGCAGGGGAAGAGCCTCAGCAGATGTTTCTTTCTCTGCCCCACAGTCCTGCCTACACGGTTGCAAGAAACCCTGCCCCAAAGGGTGAGCAGAAAACCACAGGAAACAGTAACTGGTTCTGAGAACATGTCACTTCCTGCTTCTGAAGAACACCTCAGAGGGTGGGAGGCCATAAGTGGCTCCATCCATGGGTGGGGTGAGGTAAAGGGATAGGGGTACATAGAGAATCCTCCTTTTCAGTTTCCCTGGTACCTTCTGGTCAGAGAAACTCATAGCCCTTTCCAACCAGTCCTGGGCCCCAGGAAGATCTGAGTTGGTTCTGAGGAAAGATAGGAGCCCAGTAAGGCCTGGTGAGGGACAAGAGAGAGCCCAGAGTTCAGAGAGGTTGCCTGGTCTGTGGTAAGCTAGATGTTCACTGCTTGCCATGGAGGCCCGTGAGAAAGGCTGGACAGGCCCAGAAACAGCTCTTCCCTACATCTGAACACCAGCTCTCAGAACATACTGCAGACTGCAGAGACCACCACCTTGTCCCTCTCCCTCGGGGGCAGGGAAAGACAGGGAGTTGACCCAAGTTCACACAACTAACAGTGCCCAGGCTGAGACTAGCTCTAGGCTTTCCCGTTCTAAGTTCACCTGAACCACAAACTCCAGCGTAAAAGAGAAGGGAGAATACCTGGGAGGCCGTGAGGCATGGGGTGCAAGGCAGAAGGATATGGATGGTGGGGTGTGAAGGAAAGAGGCGTTAAAACCAAGAGAAGAGCAAGCAGTTTGCCCTTTTCCTGATGGCCCCAGAATGCCATTGGCAGTTTAATCAGGAGGGCAGAGAACTTCCTGGCTGCTGGCAAGCAGGCAGGATTGGAAGGGAGCATGACTAGAAGTAGATAAAAGTGCTGAGCCCCCTTCTGGAAAGAAGCACTGAGCAGCTTTTAAAACCCACCGCCTCCTTATGATACGCTCCAGTCATCTGCAGAACTTAGAGCTGGTGGGGCAGGAATCAGCAGCTCAGGAGCTCGTGTGTGTGCGTGTGTGTGCGTGTGTGTGTGTGTGTGTGTACGTGCGCGTGCGTGTGTGTGTGTGTGTGTGTGTGCATGCATGTGTGTGTGTGTGTGTGTTTTACCCTTTGGGCAAAGTCAAACCAAGAGGAATATGGAAGAGGTAAAACAGGAGGGAAATGACTGATTTTCAGAGGATTACTTCCTCTCTGTAGTCAGACACCCAATCTGCAAGGCTGCCCAGGGCCAGGCCGCTGGCGTGACCCTGTCACTCACCAGTCCCAGAGTTAAAGCCAGGCTGCTGGAAGTTGTAGCTCTTGATTTCACTGTACCATCTATCAGCCACCTCCTTCCCTGTATGGAAAAGACACTTTAAAACTCAGCACCAAAATCAACCCCTACCATCTTCTCCCATGAACCCCAAACCACCCATTCCACAGCTAGACATCTGATAAAATACCAACGAGTTAAAATAGGAACTCAGGCCCATGAGCACATCCAGGCTGAGGAGAGAGCCTTGCTGGGGGTTGGGAAAAGCCTGGCCTAGGGTCACCTGCATCTGTGTCTTCACCCTGCCACTAACTTGCTGTGCAATCTTAGGCAAGGCCTTCCCCTCTCTGGGCCTCTGTATAACGGGGTTGAATGAAACGTACTCCAAGGGCTTCTAATGATGCTCCAAGTTTCCCAGAGACTCTGCCCTCATCCTGTTCTAAGTCTCGCTCCTGAAATATCCACAGGAGGACAGGCAATTAGGCTGGTGGGCCAAGGTCTCCCCTGGAGGCACAAGGGTTCCCACTGGGAGCATCCTCTGGCCCTGCAGGGGTTGACAGGAGGAAACCCACAGCATTTCCCCAGAGCTGCTGCACTCAGTGCCAGAGCCAGGACCCTAGGACCTAGGGCAATAAGTCTCAAACTTTAATATGTGCACTGATCACATGGGCTCTTCTTAAAATGCAGATTCTGATTTCAGTAGGTCTAGGATGGAGCCTCTAGTCCGCTTTTCGATCAAGTTCCTAGATGCTGCTGCTGGTTTGTGGACCACAGTTTGCGTAGCAAGGCTTTAGCTACAGTTGGCTACACGCTGGCCTCCCCTGGGGCGCGTTTTCAAATGACTGATGCCTGAGGCCTGCCACAGACTGCATCGGCATCTCCGGAGGAGTGACCCAGGCACTGGCATTTTAAAAAAGCATCAGAAAAGATCCTAATGTGCAGCCAGGGTAGGGAACCATTATTGTCTTAGAGATCACCTACCCAGCCCCCTCTCTGTAGAGCTGAGGAAACTGGGGCCAGAGAGGGTAGGAACTTGCTCAAGGCTCCACAGGGAGCCAGTGGAAAACCAAGGTGGAGCCACGCCTTCGTCACCTCGTTCCCATCCTTCTCCCTTCTCCCTGGGCCCACCAGGCCCCAAACCAGGCCTGGGGAGGCAGTTGCAGGTTTTGGGCTCCTGCCTTCCTTAGGAGGATGTGCACATCTCTTCTGTAGGCCTGCAGAGCCAGGGAAACCAAGAGGACACTTGGGCCTCCCCCGGGAATTCCCAGGAATGTGAGGCCGGGAGGGAGGACTCGGTCTCCCGCTGGGGTCTGGAGACTGCTTTAGAGAGGGCGGTAGAGCTCTCCAACGTTTTTTCCGAAAAAGCCAAGACAGGGCTGTTAGAGCCAGGAAGCTCAAGAATGTCTGGTCAATGCGGAGCACCATGCCAGGCTGCCACCTGGGAGGAGGAATTGTCTTTCCCGTTATTCTTTTGTTTTCCAACATGGAAAAAGCTCTATTGTGGTTTTCTGTTGAAAAAAGTTAATATACCAGCACTGGGAAAAAAAAATTAGAAAAATGTGACAAAAGTGAAATTCTTTTGCTGGGGATGCTTTGGTGCCTGTGGGGTCAGGCTGAGACTCTGCACAGAGCTGGTCTGTCTCCTTGACCCCCATTCCTCAGCTGGGAGCTTTTCTGAAAGGGGGGCTGGGCAGTCTGACTCATCTCAGTGTCCCTGGCACCCAGCACAGGCCTGGCCCGGAGCCATCAGCGGTCTTGCAGCGAGCTGTAGTTAGCCCCTGGCAGAAGGCAGAGCTCTGGGGTTCCTTTCTCTCTCTGGACCTGTGGCTGCTGCATGGCTATATGACGAAGGGCACTGGGGCCAAGAGGGGCCTGAATGTTGGCTGTCCGAGGCCTGGCTCAGGCAGAGGGTAGGGGAGCCAAGAAAGCAACCCACCTGTCTGATCGTAGGATGCCCAAGCCAGGTTCTCTCCGCATTGGCCACGACTGGACTCCGGGCTGTGCTTGAGGATCCTCGTGCTGGCCAGGGCCTCTGAATACCTGCCGGAGACCATGGTGCTTTCTCAGAGCGGGCTCAGCCCAGGAAAACCCCGAAGTATGAGCCCTAAACTGGTGTGGCTGTGCTTCCTTCCCCAGGCTTGCCGAGGAAATCGGGGGCATCACACCTGCATCTCTGCTGAGCCTCCCATTCAGCCCATTTTACAGAGGAGAAAACCGAGGCTCAAAGAACAAAGGGACCTGCCTAGGTGGTAGAGTGGCTATGCAAGCCTGACTGTATCTGCCCCCAAAACCCAGGTCCCTCCAGCCACCCCAGGGCCCCTCTGGCTGCAGCAGCACCGTGAAGGGCCTGTGTCATCCCGGGGCGCTGGGGGACTCACTGCTGAGCCTCCTGGTTGAGCTTCTTGCAGAGCTTCAGCGGAGGAACGCCATGCTGCTGCCGGTACTCGTTGTGGGCCTTCAGGACCTCGCTGTTAAACTGCTTGGAAGCTGCGGCAATTTCAAAAGGGAGAACGTCTCAGGGCAGAGGAAACACCCACCAAAAGTGTGACGGCAGGCTTCAGAGTGACGCCCAGCTCAGACCTCAGGCCACGTGGACAAGCTCCCATTCAGCGCCCCCGCCCAATGGGCAACGATGATGCCCTGCTGCACAGCTTTGCTCATCCTGTCTCCAGTCCTGCTATCACCCTCCACTCCCCTGCATATCTGTATCCACGGATGATGCAGCGTCAGATGGGCCTTGTTGGGGATTTGGGTCTTTATCCAAAGCAATGGGAATCGACTGAATGGGAGCATGGGAGTAGCCTGGTGAGACTGGTGTTTCTGAAAGATCCTGCTGGCCACTGAGTGGAGGATGGGCCAGGGGTGCAGAGCAGATGTTGGGGGGATTGGGCAGGGAGAGAAGGGACTTCTGCAAGAAAATGTTAACATGCTAGATATCTCCGACTAGACCTACGGTAAATGGTGGGGACTGAGGAGGGGTGGAGGGGTGGGCACGCTGGGGTGGTGAGATCAAGAAGACAGGGGCACGGACGAAGAAAAGAGGTCCAGGGAGGCACAGCACTGGAGGAAGTGGAATGAGGGAATGTGGGAAAACGCGGTGGTGTTGGAATGGGGGACGATCAGCTGGGCCCAGAGTTGCAGTGAGGGAATGGGAATGGAGCTGTGCCCAACTGGGTAAGATCCAAGGGGCTGAGATTAGAGAGAAAATAGGTGGGTGAAGCCAGGGTCAGGCAAAGTCAACAGTGGGCAAAAGGCACATCGATTTGGATCTGAAATGGAACCCCATCCATCAAACATCCTCCATCCGTCTCGCCAATATTTATCATCCGTTGATTTGCCATCTATCCAATGGCATCATCCATCCAATCCTAATACACCCATCTGCTCTCTGAGCACCACCTCTGGGCCAGGTCCCATATTGTGTGCTAGGTGCTCAGAGACATATCTGCCACATCTTGTCCTCAAAGGGCTTACACACAGAAGGAAGACAGCCTGTAAACAGACACCAGCAAACAGTATGATAGGGCCAAGGTACAGATGAGCACGGGTGCCAAAGGAACTTGAAAAGCAACCTAACATGGTCTGGGGGATTAGGAAGGAGGTGACGCCTGACATGAGGCCCCAAAGACGCCTGACATGAGGCCCAGCAGCTAGCCAGGCTTAGACTGAAGGCACTGTGCACCAGCCGAAGGAATCTGGGGGTTCCTTTCTGTGGAAATGGGGGTGAGTTGGGTGAGCCAGAAGTAAGGGCCATAGAGGACCTTTAAACTGAGCTAGTCCCATCTGGCAGGAGCCTGTCCCTGAGGCCTGGCTGTGGAAGGAAGTTATAAACCAGAGCATGAAAGAAGCGCCATTCCCTCCAATACCCCAGGTCACATGTCATCAGGTCCTCCTCTGCTGTCTTTTCACCCCAGAGGCTGAGGAGATGACCTATCAGGGAGTCCGCCTTCTGTCCCTCAGCCAGATTCCCCATGTCCCCTGGGCCTTCAAATCAAATCCCACTGGGCCCCTGGGGGGACATGAGGGGCAGAAGACCAGAACTTGCCCTCAGGAGGTTTGGGCTAGCTGCGATCCAGGGGAGATGGAGGTAACTGCCGGTCATGCCAGTGGCAGGGAAGCTGTCCAACGGGTTTGTGATTTGAGGAGTGAATGGTATTGACCTTGAGGACTGTGGGGCTCCACAGGGCAGTCCAGGGAAGTGGAGGACAAGGCTGAATGCCAGGATTTGGGAGGTTTTGTTTGATAGGCAGAGATGGGGAGGCCCATACCAATGTCCCTTCCGCTCCCATGTCCCAAGCAGGCCATGGCGGGACACCATAGGAGGTGCATGGGACTGAGTGGTATGGGTAATGGTGACCATCGATATATCAGCGAAGGCTCCCTGGAGGGGTGGTGAGGAGGCGAAGGGCACAGAAACGGCCAGGGTAAAACAGAATCTGGCATATCCCAGGGCTGCGGAAAGAAGGTAGAGATAAGGGGAGTGGGCTGGTAGCTCTGGCGAAGACAGCGTACGGCTGCCCTGAACACCGGGGCCAGGCCGCGCTGGGCCCGTAGTACTGTAGGCCCCACCATCTCCTTGGCAGAGAAGGACATTTAAGGCTACCAAAAAACTAGGTCACCACACTCCCTGAATATGGGAAGTAAAGAGAAACAAAAGCGAAAGTTCCTGTGTTCAACATAAGCTTGCTGCCTGGAAACCAAAGCTAGTCATTGTCCCCACTAGGGTCAGTTCCCCAAGCCGGGGTTCCCAGGACGAGATCAGGAGAACTTCTGTTCATCAGAAGGGGTGCTCTCCACACCCTGCTGGGAGGGATGGCGGCCCCACCACCACACCTCTGGCTGGCCCCAGGAGTCCCCTTCCACCAAGGCAGCCAGTGGCTGTCCAGGTGGCTCCTCTGAGCAGGGCCTCACCCTTGGGGTGGTAAGATACCATTGGTGGCCACACCCAGCAAGAGGCGCACCCAACTTCTGTAGAAAAACCTAAGAACAAAGATAAACAGAAGTGGAAAGAAAGTCCAAGAAAACTCACTTATCCACTGCATTAGGCAGGGAGAGCCCTCACAGCCACCTCCCAATGGGGAGGGGAGGGATCATGTCAGGGAAGACACTGAGGCTCAGGGTGCCGGCCTGGAATGAAGGAGGTCCTCCCTTCTACATGTTTGCCAACCATTGCTGGGTGCCTAGGCCTGTGCATGATCTCATTTACTTCTATCACCTTTTGTGGGAACTTCTATTACTGTACCCATTTTTTTTTTTTTTACATGAGGAAACTGAAGCTCAGGAAGAGAAATAACCTGTCCACATTGCCACAACTGGTCCAAGGGTAAGCCCACGAGGAAGAAAACACTGTCCTTAATCCCACAGCACCCCCAAGAAGCATGAGACAAAGGAAATCACAGAGCAGAGACAGACGGGTTGACCAGACTTCAGAGGAAGGTCGGGTCCAGTGAGGCTGGCGGCTGCCTTCAAATCTCTGAGGGGAGAGAAGAGGAAGGAAGAAGAAAAAAGAACCAAGATTTCTCAAGAGCCTCCTGTGCCAAGCTTCTTATGGACAGATGGGCCTGAGGGGCCCCAGAGGAAAGTCAGGGACCACAAAAGTAGAAGCTCCAACGGGCAAGTTTGGGGCTTAAGGTCAGAGCTGCTGGAAAGAAGGAGCTGCCCAGTCACGGCTCCTTGCGGCTGAGAGAAGGTGGCAGGGCTGGGCTATCTCTGCCCGGTAGAGGGTGCAGCTGGGCATCTTAGGTGGAGCTCAACTGGGGGCTCTTAAAGGTCTTTTGGGGCCTGAGCTTCTAAATGCCGAATAAAGATCCCAAGCGGTCTGTCCCTCCCTCCCGCATGGCTGTTGGCTAGGACAGACTCCTCCCTACACATCTGTTCTCTTCTGAAGCCTCTTAGAGCCCAGCCTGACTCATTTCTACTCTCCCACCAAAGAGGGCCAGGACTGTCAGAGGCCAGGGCAGGAATTGTGGACAGGGCCCTTCTGTCCCCTTGGCAAGAGGCTGGTGTTTAAAAAAAAGAAACAACAGGCCAAAATGGAGTCACTTTTGCTAAGCCACCTCATAAAACCGAAACTTAATAACTAACTTCATAACTGTAGTTTCAGGCTCTCAGAGTGGAATTTTAAACCAGTTTGGAATTTCTTGATGCTAGTGAGGTAAACTGACGGATAAGACCCAATAAGGGAAGGTGACCCTGCCTAAAATAATCTACTCATTTAACTTCCTTAGTCTTGCCCTCTTTTGCCTATAAAAACCTTCCATTTTGTGCAACTCATCGGAAGGCCCTTCCAGTTGCTAGAAGTTATGAATCCTATGAATTGCTTACTAAAGCGGGCAAGTTTTAACCCTCCATATATACTCAGTAGAATATTGTTCTTTAATACTGGAAACTGACCTGATCCCACCCTTGAGGTAAAACTGGTTTTGCTAGTTTATCAGGAAGAAAGAATAAAAAGCTGAGAAAAAAAAAAGCAAGAGTTTTAGATGGGCAGCTTCTGTTCTTCCAGCCAGGGCTCCAGGAAACTCACAGGGGAATACCAGCTCTGCTTTTTACTAGCTGTGTGATCTTGAACAAGAACAAGTTGCTTAATCACTCTTTGCCTCATTTCCCCCACATAAAAAATGAGGATAACAGTATCTATCTCACAGGGTTGTTGTGAGAATTAAATGAACTAAACTATGCCAATGCATTAGAAAAGTTCTTGAACACAGTGAACAGTTATTAAACGTCATCTATAATTATATCATTAGTATTGGGCCAAGACCCTTTAGCCTCTGGCCTTGGGAGAAACTCCCCTCCCTGATTTTCTTAGGAGGAGGTATGCTGGTATTTAAATCAGTCTTTGATAACCTTTATCAGGACCTCTGAGCTCAGATATTTGCTGAGTGGATGAGTGAGTGAGAAAGCAAATGAATGAGATCCTCACAGCAGCACAGGAAAGACACTAGGATGAGATTTTCCCATTACAGATAAGGAAACCGTGATCTTTGGAAGGACCAATGAATTGCAGAATTTTATACAGTGAGTCCACATTCCAGCCAGATCTAAGAACAGCCTTCCTTTTACCCCCTCCCTTGCCCCAAATCTCGCATACTTTCCACTGTACATAGGTCTTCCTCTCCCTAAGCAACAGTGATGGCCAATTCAGACTTGCTAGATTGCTTACAAGAACAAGGGTGACCCGCAACACCCACCCCAGGGCAGCCAGAGTCTATTCTCCAGCCCTGCCTGTGGCCACTTAGGCCTGACTTGCGTGCCGGGCAAGTCCCCGCTCCTCTGGGCCCCGGATCCTCATCTGTGTGAGAAGGAATGACGACATCTGTGGTTTTCAAAATATCTTCAAAGCAGGGAAACCTTTACATTGAACTTTTTTTTTTTTTTTTTTTTTTTTTAAATAAAGTCAGCAGATGAAAATGGACCTGCTGGGAGTGACCCAGCCCACAGGGCCCACCCTGCAGAGGTGTCAGGGCCTTGCCCAGTAGAAAATTCCTGGGTAGTTGGTCTGAAAAGCCTTTCTACGCTGATAGCCTCTGATGCTGGGAGAAATGGGTGCAGAGGACACTAAGCTTCTTAGCGATAATTAGAAGGCGTGTAGAAGTCCCTACTGAGCCAGGTGCCAGGCTGAGAAGCAGGCAGGAAACAGGTGGGAAGTGGTCACTGTGGTTGAGAGGAAAACCCACAGTTGGACAGTCAAAGAGCGTGGTTCAAATCCCACTTTGTTCACTTACTGGTCAAGGTACTTAACCTCTAGAAATCTATACAATTGATAATAACCGCCTTGCAGGGCTGTTACAAAAGTTGCTAACATATATAAATACCTAGCTCTAAGCCTAGCATGTACTAAGAGCTTAATATTGGCAATCACTATTATTAGGGATTAGAGGTTTACGCTGAGCCCAAAGCCATTGTCTTTCTCTGTCTCCATCACACTCGCTACCAACTGAAGCCCAGCAGAGAGCAGGCTGGGAAGTGGACCTGGCGGTCTCTGAACCCTGGGCCAGGTGTCTCCTGGAATTGAAGCTGTGTCAGTTGCGTGGTGGTTTTTCAACATGCCTACTACCCCAAGCCACTGTGGGGTATATCCGAGGTTAAAGATTAAGAAGAGATGGGCTCCTCTGCGGTGATAAGGAAACTAAGGCCCAGAAGCGGCAGGGACTGGGTCCTGATGACGGTCTTGATGGAACCACATCAAGCCCCTGTGTGGCTGCACACCTGCGAGTGCTCCAGGCTCTGCAGCGCAGAACTTAGGCTTATGGCCTGGAGCTTCAAGGCTGGGCCTGTGCTGATGGCCATTGGGCCTGGGTCACCCAGAAGAGTCACTTTCTCTTAGAGGCTCCTAGGGGAGCCAGACACTGTCCTGGGGTCCACATTGTTTGGGGGAGACAAATAGAATGCACGTGGCTATGAGGGAGATAGGCCTGGGCCAGCATTCTGGAAGGTCCCTGTGTGTGGGGGGGGGGGGTGGCACCTGCCTGAACTCACTCTAACCCATTTTCTGCCACTGTCCCCTTCTTCTAAAACCTGCTTGACTCTGCATCTCTAGTCCTAGAAGGTGTCACCACCATTCTGCACCCAGATATACCTCTGACACTTACCTCTCATTCATGATGTTCGTCACCAAAGCTGCTTGAGAGTACCATCTCCAAAATCCATGCCCTCCTCTTGTTATCTCTTGCCTGAATAACCATAGCAACCTCCTCCTGACCCCTACCTCCACCTTCTCCCATCTGATCTACCTTCTACCCTGGCACAGCTCTGGTTTTGCATTCAGCTTAATGTCTTTCAATGGCACCCCAGGTCTCAGGGATAAAGTCCAAATCCCCAAGACTATGTGAGACTTGACCACCCCCTCCAGGGGCTTTCAATGGAGATCTCTCCCTCCCTTGAGCTCCCCACTGCTCTTCATCTGCACTTGTCTTGTGGTCTGAGTCACTTCCACATGAACCGCATGGTACCTGTCTACCCTCCACCCCCCTGCCACCAATCAGCTTTATGATTGATTTCACAATCTAAATGAACACTTTTCAGGACAGGGCCAAGCTCTCCATAGCACTGGGCCCACAGCTGGGTACAGGGCTGATAGATGTGGAATGGAGGTAAGAGAGGGAGGGAGAGAAGAAAGGAGAAGGAAGGGAAATGGATGAGTAGATAGATGAACAGACAGAAGAATCGCACACAGCTGAATATTGGCAGTTCAGGAAAACTGTTTCTTAGGGAAGAAGCCAGAAACAACTGATTAAAATGCAGCTTTAGAGATTTTCTCTTAATCTACAGAGAAAGGAGTCGATTTTTCAAAATGCTCTCTCATGTCTGTCATGTTCTTGCCCAATCACCACATACCATCCTGTTTTTTAACCTCATGACAACTCCTTATGTCACCTTTCCATACTGTGAAGACCCTAGGGGTCATATGGGCCATCTTCATTGTACAGATGGGGAAACTGAGGCACAGAGAGAAAAAGAGCCTTGCTCAAGATCACACAGCAAGTGATTCACAGAGCCAGGGCTGAAAGCTAGACCTGCTACTACTGATAAGGCAGGTTAAAACCAATGCCAGGGAAAGACACTTACTCTCAGCTCTGGGACCTCATGAGTCCGGATCTTGAGAAGAGATTCACGAAGGGCCTCACCCAGCTGAGGCTAACAACCCTGCCTTCCCATGAAACAAGACTTCTGAACTCTGTTCAACAGCTACTCATTAAGAGCCTCCTGTGAGGCAGGAACTATGCTGAGATAGACATCACCTCTGGCCACCAGGAGTTAGGTGTCTGGGAAACAGGTCTATGGCTGGTTAGAGAGTCCCAACTGACTGCGGGGAGGGCTACAACAAGGAAGACACTGGGTGAAGGCGTCCCTGGGGGCAGGCGTGGGGTGACTCAGGGATGGGCTCCCAGGAGCTGAGCCTAGAAGGATGGGAGAAATTTCAACCTAGATAAGCGGGAGAGGCAGAGTGGTGGTGGTGGTGGTGCTGGGAAAGGGAACCCAGGGGAAAGGACCAGTGTGCCGGTTTCAGGATAGGTGAGTGTAGAGGGAGGTAAGGAGTGATGATCAACTCCCAGAGGACCCCAAGGTGGGGCTGAAGAATGTGTACCCTTTCACCTGCAGACAATGGAATGAAAGGTGCTAGGGAGTGACAGGATTAGATCTGCATTTTAGATAGTTCACCTGAGACAGCCACAGTTGTCCTCGGGGATGGGCAGCAACAGGTAAGAGATAAAGGAGAAGCGGAGACAGCCTGGCACAGAGGGGCGCTCAGGGGAGGCGGGGCAACGACAGAAGGATGCTCGGAGCTGTCCTTAGGAGGGTTGGTTGGAGTATACTGCGAGAGATGCTGAGTTTGGTGGCTATTTCCAACTCCTCACTCGGTCCTCCTGCAACAATGCAAAAGCCACGCCTTGGCCAGACGCCGAGCGCTAATCCCATCAGCGCCTGGAAGCCCTCCCTGACGCAATCTCTGGCTAGCAGACAGGGGGACCCTCCCTCGGTTTCGCCTTCCCTTCCTCTCTCCTGGTGGCCGGGCAGCCACCCCCAGCTTCCTGGCCGCCCCGGAAACTGCCCGCGCCGGGTCTCTGGCGCTGCGCCCCACGCGCGTCTCCATCCTGCGCTCTGGGTCCCGCAGCGCAGCCGCAGCCTTGTCCCGGCGCTGAGGCAGGCGCCCCCTTCGCCAAGGATCCAGCCCGCCGCGAGGGATGGTGACGGCGAGCATCGCGGGGTCCGGGGCTCCCAAGCCATCCCCGTACTCCAGCTCGGCCGGCCGGGTGGACTCACCTGACTTGCCCATGACCGGCTCTGCACGCTGCTCGGCTCCCGCTGCCGCCGCGCTGCGCTCCCTGACCCGCCCGGCACCGCTAAGATAGTCTGGTAGGAGGCCGGGCGGACGCAGCCCCTCCCCCGGCCCGGCCCGGCCCCCGCCTTATAAGGCAGCAGCAGCTGCTGGCAGAGGCGCCCGAGGCCACCCTGCGGGCTGCCCGGAGGAGGCGCCCCGCGCTCCGCGAGCCTCCCACCCGGCTCCGAAGAACTTGCCCCGCGTATGGGCCCTGGCGATTGCCCCGGGCTCGCCAGGTGCAGATCGGAAGCCCGGGGCCTCCCAGATCTCAGCCCGAGTAGTGTCCTTTCCTGACGCGGAATCCCACGCCTCCTAGCAGCCTCCAAGTAGCTACGCACCGGTGCTCCCTATCTCGCGCGAGGGATGGTTCCGGCCCCCATCACCAGTGGTCGGCGCTCTCCACGCCTTGGCCGAGTGTGCCGCCTTCCCCTCCCCACTGACACCGACTCCGAAGGGCATGTCCCTCCTCTCCCCAGGACACACCTTCTGGTGTGAGTCTGGGTTGGAGTTGGAGTCCTGGTTCATCACTTCCCATTGAAGTCTTACCCATCTTTCAGGGCCTTATGGATGGATCCCTTCAACTACCAGAGGTCTTGGCCTTTCCTGATCAGTACACATCTGGCACTAAGGAGACTTGGTCTCAGTCATGGCCGTGTCTGAGAAGAACGATAAGATGAAGGCATAGCCTGGGTCCCCTGTGCAGCCCCCAGAGTAACTCCTTACTGGAGAAAGGGCTCAGTGAATTCTAATCAAAGGAAGATCATTTTAAGACCTTTCAATAAATGGGCACTGAACTGAACTAACGTGCTGATCATAGGGCACTGCCTTGTCTACTCCCTCCAACTATATCAGGCAAAATGCTTTCTAGATTTTAGTACTTTCAGTGTTAGATTGTTAGAAAGAGTGGCCCACTCTGAATCAAAAGGGACTTCTGGTGCTAGTTGGGAATCTAATCCCTTATTTTAGTTCCCTCTCCCATTTTGTCAACAATCCCTATTGAAATGACCAAATGAACCCAGTAGGAAGAATTCTATATCAACTCTAGAATCTCCAGAAGGCCGTTTCCATCTTAACCAAAAACTTCAAGGTCACGGGCAGAGACGACTGAGCACAGTAGAGCCACTCACTGACTGAATGCAGAGGGAAGCCCATCTGGGGGCCATGAAGTTTCACTCACATCTCCTTCACAGAAGTGAAGGCTGAGGTGAGAGAGGGCCTCAGAGTTGGTGGGGACAAAAATCTGAACTTAGTGGCATCTTTCTTTAGAGTCTGTGGGCCTTAGAGCTGACCTTAGCAGTAGGCATGTGGGAGGGAAAATGTTATGAATGGAGTTAGGTAGTGTCAAAGTTATTGCCTAGGAAGGGCCATGGTCTGGTTGGAGTGGGAGTCACTGCCCAGCTGGTCCTAGCTGGTGCCCAGGTAGCAGACCAAGACAAGAGAAATGATAAGAAAGATCAGACACAGGAATGTTTGACCCAAACTATCATTTCTTTTTTGCATTATGTCCTATTTAAGAACTCCTTACCTATTCCAAGATCATGAAAAGTTTCTGTGTTTTCTTCTAGGAGTTTTACAGTTTTAGCTTTTACATTTAGTTTTAGCTCTTACATTCATTTTGAGTATGGTGTGTGGTATTAAGTCACGGTCGTAATTCTCTCTCTTTTCTTATTTAGCATATAGCTCTCTTATTGCTCCAGTATCATTTCTTGAAAAGATTATTCTTTCCCAATTGGCCCAGTATATGTGGGCTCTCTATTCCAATCCATTGATCTATACACATATAGATCACTATACACTAATTACAGTATTACACTAATACTATGCTCTCTGGATTACTACAGCTTTACATACACCTTGAAATCAGGTAGTATAAACCCTCCTATTCTATTTTTCTTTTCAAAATTGTTTTGCCCATTTAAGGTCCTTTATATTTCCATATAAATTTTAGAATCACCTTGTTAATTACTGTAAAAAAACAAACAAACAAAAAGCCTACTGGGATTTTGACTGAGATTGCCTTGAATTTATAAAGTTGGGGAGAACTGGTCTCAACAATATTGAGTTTGCTGATACATCAGCATGGTGCCTCTTTCTGTTTATTTATATCTTCTTTAATCTCTGTCAACTACGTTTGTGGGATGTTGCTCTTTATTTAGTTTTCTATTCTTATAATATCTTTTTCAGATTTAAGAATCAGGGTAATACCGGCCTTATAAAAGAAGTTAGGGAGAGGGTTCTCTCTTCTATTTTCTAGAAGGGTTTGTATAGAATTAGTATCATTCCTTTCTTAAACATTTACTATAAATCATCTGTGAAGTCAACAAGGCATGGAGGTATTTTTATTTTTCATTTTTTTTGGGAGATAGAAGGTTTAAAATTATAAGTTCAGCTTTATTCATAGATATAGAACCATTTAGATTATCTATTTCTTCTTGAGTAAGTTTTGGTAACTTGTATCTTATAAGGGATGTGTCTATTTCATTCATCTAAGTAGCAGCATTTATAGGCATAAAGTTGTTGATAATATTTTGTTATCCTCTTACTGTCTCTATCATGTGTGCTGGTGTCTCTTTATCATTTCTGATATTGGTAATTTGCATCTTCTAGAGGTTTATTAGCACAGTCAATCCTCATTATTTGTGGATTCTGTATTTATGAATCCACCTACTCGGTAAGATTTATTTGTAACTCTAAAATCAATCCTTGTGATGCTTTCATGGTCATTCGAGGACATGTGCAGAGCAGGGAAAATCTGAGTTGCCCAACACACAAGTGCCTGGGTGAGGGTTGAACAAGAAGATGCTCTTCTTGTTTCAGCTGTCATACTGTAGGCAAAAGTCCTCTCTGCGGTCTACTTAGTGCCATACTTTTTTTGCATTTCTGTTGTTGGTGGTGTTGATGATGATATTTTACTTTTCAAAATAGCGCCCAAGTGAAGTGCTGTTTAGTGTTCCTAAGTGCAAGAAGTTTGTGACATGGAGAAAATATGTATGTGTTAGACAAGCTTCATTTAGGCATGAGTTAATAGTGCTATTGGCCATGAATCCAATGTTCGTGAATTAACAATATAAATGAAGTCAAAATCAAAACACTCAGAGAAAAATGACAATTAGAATATTCATTTAAGAGCATAGGGCATGGACTTGCAGTCACGTGGCTCAAGTCCAAGTTCTGGCTCTGCTGCCCACTAACTGTGATTATGATCCAGGTGCTTGAAACGATGCTAGTAATACTTTATCTTAGAGGATTTTTTCAAAAAATTAAATGAGATGACACTTTTAAAAGCACTTTAAATGTCACTTATTTTTGTGTTATATTTTATGGTTACAATTTATATATGTAAAAAGACACCTTTTTTTCTCTTTTCAAAGCAAAATTCTGCTGATGATGGAAAATTTAAACTGGCATGTCAAAGAAAACTAGGTCACATCTACTTTAATCTCTTGGGGACAATCATTCAAGCATTCTAGAATCTTTCCTGGCTCCTCTCCACACCTCTGGGTCAACTCCTCCAGATTCAGATTCTTGGGCAAGAGCATCTGTTTGGCTCAGCCTGGGTCACGTGTCTCCACACAGCTTTCAGAAAGCGTCCATAATTAGTTACAAGATCTTTTACACTCAAATAGAGACTTCTCTACATGCTGAGCAGCCAAAACACAGCAAAAATCTGCCATATCTTCATTTTCAGAAGAGGGAATTTTGTTTCTGTCCTACATCTGTTTCCCTGGAATGTTCCACACTCCATGACTCAGCCCTTCTCAGTGCCTAAGCTCTTCCATCATTAAGAATTCTTCCCCAAAGTGTGGTTTAAGGTACAAATTGTGCTTTAAGCCCTTCAGGCTTTGGCTCTTGATCTGCAGAGGGGTTTTTTTTTTCTATTTTTTTTTTTTAAGGAATAAAAAATTAATTGTAGTATCTCAGTGAGTGGAAGGCCATGGCAACTAGAAAAGCAGTGGAAAAGAAAAATCTTACCAGAAATCTCCTTATTTTTCCAGATTGTTCTCTCTTTATTATTGTTGTTGGAAAATATATGAGATGAAGCCAAAGCTGAACTTAGAGGCAAATATACTGTATAATAAGTATGAACATAATAAACTTTGGGTTAGACCTGGGTTCAAATTATCCCTGTTCTGCTACTTACCAGCCATGTGATGTTGAAGAAATTATTTAATCTCCTCACTCTTTAGTTGCATCAATTTACACAATGTTAACAATACTGTTTGCCTCATACAGAGGTTGAGAATTATATGAGATAATTCATTTAAAGCACTTGATACTATGCTTATATGAAAGGAATCCTTGGACAACCTTGAGAAAGTAGTCCAGGAACCTTCTTGGTCATTCTTGGTCATTTGTGACATAACAATTCTTCCAGTGGGAACTGTCAGTAGAAAAACATGATACGTAAGGCTCAGGCTGTTCTAGTGCAATGAGATAAAGATGTAAGATATAACTGAGTATGGAGTGTTCACTAGATCTCACATTTTGCTGACCTGGAGTATATTACTCCTGTGTACAGACCAAATTCATCTCTCAAAACTCCAAATAAGAAAGAAAAGCTATAGTTAGATGACAGCACTGTCATCTAATCCTGGACAAGCAAGAGGCAGGTAGAAGGAAGAGGACTTGTCACTAGGTCATGTCCATGGGGCTAAACTGTTGATGGACCTCTTATTGTCACCCTTTCTTAAGAGGGGAAACTTATCTGACTCTCTGCCCAGAGCTTAGAAACCAGTAAGGAGAGAAGTCTCACCATCAAAAGGCTGGGACAAAAAGTGTGCAGAATGACTTATTATTACTTCAGACTTCCTTGATTTGTAAATAGAGTGCTTTAATAAAAATCTATTTTTACTGTAGACTGTTTGTTTCCCTCTGAAGTTCCAATGTTGAAGTCTAATCTCCAGTGTGACGATATTTGGATGTAGGGCCTTTGAGAGGTGATTAAATCATAAAGGTGGAGCCCTTATGAATAGGGTTAGTGCTCCTATAAAAGAGACCCAGAGAGCACCCTGGACTCTTCCACCAGGTGAGGATACAACCAGAAGGTGGTTGTATCTTCTGCAACCCGGAAGAGGGCTCTCAACCAGAACCCGACCGTGCTGGCACCCTGATCTCAGACTTCTAGACTCCAGAACTGTGAGGAATAAATTCCTGTTGTTTATAAACCACCCAGTCTATGGTATTTTTAATAGTAACTCAAACTGACTAAGACGTGTATCTTAGAATTCTGAACCTTACATTTATTGGCTTATAATAAAAATAATCTATTGCCTAATTTGGGCCCTGGAGAGAAAAGACTCTTCCCTGATCTTTGACTTAAAAAAATGCCCCTAAAATGGTCTGAAACACGATTGATAGCCAATATATCTTAAATTTTATTATAGTACTTATTTAAAAAGAAAAAAATAAACTAAGTGTTGGACTTAAGGAGCTAGACAAATTACAAAACATAAACTAAAAAACTATGTACAAATATCAAACTCTAGTTAATGAAGGGATGCTAAAGTGTTTTAGGGGTGAAATGTATTGATGTTTACAATTTACTTTGAAATGCATAAAAAAATGAATTCAACTTACTTTGAAACACATATAAAATAAGATGAATGGATAGGAGGAGAGAGATAAAAGCAATAAAACAAACAGCAAAATGTTAATTGTATAATCTAGAGGGTAAGTATATGAATTTTCATTTTAAAATTATCTGCAGATTTGAAATTTCCCATAATAAAGTGTTTAAATATTATTTAAATAAAGAAGTTAATATAGATAAAAACATAATTATATATTAGAAAACAAAAAAGAGCAGAATTGAAAACTCCATCCTAGAGCTGGAAGACAATTCAATAGATAAGTCTCTACAAAAACAAATAAATAAAAAATGTTTAAAAGGAGAGAAAACGCAAAAGTACCATGTTAGTAATTAAAAAGGGGATGTGATCTCTTTTTAGGAGGGTTCAGAAAAATATCTACAACTCTCCACTAGTAATTTTTCAGAATTGGGCAATTTTCTAGGAAAACAGAAATTACTAAGACTTATTTAAGATGAGAAAAAATTCTAAGTGAACCAAATAACCATTAAAAAAAAAAAAGGAAAATATCACTGCTTATTTAAATAGAGTTAGACCCAGATAGGTTTGCAGGCAACTTCTATCAGACCTTTGAGAGACAGATGGTTCTGTCACTCCTTACGTGTCCTAAAGTGTAGAAAACCTCTCCTATTCATTTCATGAAGCTAGAACGATCCTGATTCCAAAACCTGAAAAATATTGCAAATACAAAAACCATAGTGCAACATCATTTATGAATATAAATACCAAAATCCTAAGTAAAATATCAAACAACTTGACTCTAGCAGTGTATTATTTGAATGACACATCACAACCAAATAAAATGTATTTCAAGGGTATAAAGGATGGCTTAATATTAAGAAATGTATTCACAACTTATAATATTAATAAGCCAAAGGAAAATATAATGTAAGTGAATGCCAAAAATATCTTTGATACAATTCAATATCCATTACTGTTAATTTTTTTAAATTTTCTATTAGCAGAATAAAAGTATGATAGTAAAACATGATATTTAAACATGTCATACTTAACAGTAAAATAGGACAATCCCATTAAAATCAAGAGCCTAACAAAGTTTCTTGCTATCACCTTGTTATTCAACATTGCTCTGGGAGTGTTAGCCAATACCAGGACAACAAAAAGAGATAAAAAGTATAAATATTGGAAAAGGAAGAGCATAGTTTTCATTATGGCTCCTCCCTGGAAAAACCTACGAAAATCTATTAAATTAATGTAAAAAAATTTTAATGATAGCCAGGTCCAAGAAAAATATTTTTAAAAATCAATAGTTTTTTTTTTTTAACATAGCATCAATAATCTGTTAAAATATATTATTGGGAAAATGGTGACCATAGCAACAAGTCATTTGAAAAGCACCTAGGTATAGACTTACTTCACTAGACACATGACCAAATTCATTCTATTATAAGGATTATATCCTTTCCTCACATGTGACAGCCTGGGCCATTTTGGAAAGAAAATGAACACTCGCTGTGATGAGGGGTGCTGCTCTTGGCGCCGCTGCTCCTTGCTGATGGGAAGGGGAGCTGGAGCCATAGCACCCACCTTCACCGCTCTTGGGCCAGAGTCTGGTCTTCCACTTCAGAGCCAGCAAAGCCCGGGCAGCAGGAAGTTTCTGTCATGGCCCAAATTAGTGCAGCCTGTAGAGTTCTGCTCTAGTCTAAAGGACTGTAGCTTGAGGGCCATGTTTGTGTGACTCAAGAAGGGGCAGAAGGCCTGGATGCCTTTCTAGGTTTGGAGGGTTGGAGATTTTCAGGGAGCAAGGAAGAGACTCTGGAAAACGTGGGTGTGCAGAAGGACTGGGAGAGAAGACAGAGAGGAACTGAGAAGGCCTAGCGAGGTCAGGAGGAAGGAGCGTTCAGTACAACACCTCCAAAAGTTTAAAGCGAGAGGCCTTCCCCATCTTGGGCGGTGCGCTGGAATGACTGGCAGATCCGGTCACACCTCCTTGGTCCTCTTACGTGGCAATGCCCTGGCCTGCTGTGCTGGTTATCTTCTTTTTGCTTCACTTCCTTCCCTAAACTGGCTCTCCGCCCTGCTCTTTGCATGGTTACCGCAACAGGCTCCCTTGTCCTCTGGTTTCCAACTGGGTTCAGAAATGGGAGGAGGCCCGAGGGAGGGAGGGAGGGCATGCCTGCTCTACGCAGTGCTCTCCTTAGGCTCTGGAGACCACCGCACCATTTTGGACTTAGGGGTGCTGGCCTCCTTGTGTTACAGCACCTGCCCTGCGTTCTCCCTGTGGTTTCTTACACCTGCTCACACCTGTGTAATTAGTCCCGTTATTAAGCCTTCCTCAATTATCCTAGTTTGGGTGAGTCACCTATTTTCCTGCTGAGCCCTGAACAACGTAAACACTTACCTGACTGTTCAGGAGAGCAACCGCTCGCATCTCCAGCCAAGTCCGGTGGGAGAGTGGTCTGCGGAGGACAGGTGACGTGATATTTCACCTGCTTACCTGGTGGGATCTTGGCTAAGATGGGGCTTCCACCTGTGGAAGTCCTAACCCGCAGATGCCATCCCAGATAAGAAACCATGTTCCTGAACTTCCCCTCACAGCGCAGCAAGGTAACCACCTCTGCCCCGACGTGGGCAGAGGAGGGACCCTGCCTCCATTTGATACAGAGAAGGCTCTAGAAAGATTCTGCACTTGTTGGTAGAATCCAGAGAGAGGAAGGTGTAGTGCGCCTGACTTTTTCCTTTGTTTATATTTCCAGGTATTTGGCAGAATGTACATATTATTTTTATAATGAGAAAACGATACAATTTCAGAAAAATGAAAGAGTGGGTGGAGCTGCGGCAAGAGCGTTAACTTGCTTCCCCACGTGAAGGCTTCCTGCTTACCTTACCCCCGACCAGCCTAACTTCCTGAGAACCTAATTTGACTTTAGACTTTGTAATTGTTCTCTCTGTGCACAGATTTGCTCTCGGCCAGTGAGGGAACAAGGTGAAAATACATAGACAGTGCTGGATAGCTGTGTCCATTACTTTTATGATTCCAGTTGCTCCTTGGTCCTGTCTGATAGTCAGACTCAACCTAGCAAGCCTTGTCAGTCTGACCTTGAACCTAGTCCACTCTGCCCACCCCTTGTGCTCACCTTCGGGGAGCTCTCTCGCATGGCTGGCTCCAGCCCTGAGAAGCATTAATCCTGCCTCGCTGCCTTGTGCCAGGTAAAGTTCAGACCTGGTTTTGGGCCTTGGCTTTGCCCTAACTCACTGCAGGATCTTGGGCTAGTACTTCTGCTCTCCGGGCCTGTTTCCCTCTATGTACAAAGTAGAAACCACCCCTACCTCCAAAACTGGTGAATTTGGGAGAGAAATGTCCCTAGGAATGGTCCCTCTGCTTTCCCTTTTCTCGGCTGGCAAAGTACACAACTCAAGCCCCTTGGCAGCTGGGAGAGAGGGAGAAGGTCCCTTTGAGACATAGAACGCCCTCTGTGGGAGTGTGTGGGCTTGACTCCCAACAGCCAGGGCTGAAGGAAAACCGTGAAATCATATGAAGAAAAAATAAAATGTTTTCTATGGATTTTTTGTCAAGGTCATCAGTGTTGCTGGCAGGTGTAACTTTCTTTCCACGATGGAGCTGAAATAGACCCAGGCTGAACCTGGAGGGAGGGGACCAAGCCCAGGGGAAGCCTGGCACCCAGCCTGGCTCAGTTAATGTTTCTTTGGTAGAGTCCAAGATATTCACAGGGCAGAGGGAAGGAAGCATAGCCTGATAACGAGGTTGGTGGATGATCTCAAAGGTCTTTGTGACATTGAAGTTTGATGCACATAGTTCTAGGCATACCAGGGTGATCCAGATCAGTCAGTATAGCTGGGAGGGAAGGGCAGATGCTTTAGATGCCACAGTGGCCTGGCATTCCAGGCTGGCACATCCGATCTTCCCTATACCTCCCCTCACTACCCTTTCCCAACTTGTCAGCTCCACTGTTCCACCACTGAGGACCTAGACACTCTTGCTTCTGTACCTTTGCTCTGGCTGGACCCCATGCTCAGAAAGCCTCTCCTCAAAGCCATCTGGCAGGGCCTTCCTATTTCTCCCAGGCCCAGCTCAAACCAAGCCCTAAGAAGCCTTCTGTCTTCCCCTTGTAAGACTTTCTTCCTCTTCACACCTCCCATGGCAAGTTGGCTGTGCAATCAGATCATCTGCTTCTGTCTAGTACAGGCAAACCCATAACTGAGGACAATGCCACTCAGGGGCTTAGTTGGCAGCCTTTCCCACTCGAAATGAATGTCACACAGCTTGTATTAAAGACATCCTAGTGACTGCTGGTGGCTGCTGCCAAGTGATACCATGCTGAGCTCACCGACTTGCTGAGAAGTGAGCCTTGCCTATGTTTGGGGTAAAGAGACCATACCTCCCATCCTCCTCTACTCTAAATGATTAGCCACTCATCTAGCCTCAGCTGGTGGAGGCAGAAGGGGACTTTGCATTGGATATGGGAATGATGTTTTAAAACAACCAGGAAAGAGGCCTGAGAAATGAAATTTAAATAACTGGAGGGAAGTACAAAAGTTATGTAATCAACAGATCTTGCTACAGGGTTTCACTACCTAGTTGGAAATGGGTCCATCTAGCACAGTTGGGGACAGTTACTAGTAAAATAAAACTGTTTTCATATTTACCCTCTAACTTGAGACAGCAAAAAACCCTTTTTTTTTTTTTAATTTTTATTGTTATTTTAGGTGAGGCAACCCTTGGTTGACCTCACAGATTGCAAGGAACATGTTCCTTATTTTTTATTTCTTACACCTACAGCACCTGGTCTTCCTAGGTGGCCTCCCTGTTTTTTTCTTAAGGAAGATGCTATTGGTGGCCTTGGCATTCTCGCTTGCCTTCCTGAACCTTGACTTGGTTTGGGCAGCAGTGTCTGCAGTGTCTGACTAGCCAGCTATGGCCATCTTGCTCCCCTCAGCCTGGAATTGGTCTAAAGGTGGGAAAACAACCTGATCCTGGCCAAGGAGATACAGGGGGCGACTGGTACGGGATTCCTGAGAAATACCTTTCTTACTCATGAGAGGCACTGGCAGCGAAAGGAGAAGGCCCATGGCCCTCGTCCCCTTTCTTCTTGCTTAGAATACTGTGCTTGAAGCTCAGCTTGGAGCTGAGACAGCCTCCAGGTGACCAAGAGGACAGAACTGTGATCTCTTTACTATGGACATAAAATGAAGACTTGGTGGCATGAGTGACATGCACTGCTGTCCCTGGCCTACAGAAAAGTGATGTAGGAGAGCCCGTCAGTACAATCAAGCCTTAAGCCTGTGTCCTCTGTCCTGGAGCCCTTGGGAAGCTCCGATACAGCTGGCTGTGGAGGGAGACATCCAAGAGGCAAGCGGAGTCTTCCCCAGGTTGGCCTTTTTGCACTAATTGATTTTAATTCCCTGCACTCATCCGTCACAGTCTCTGCTCTTTGTTGCCCCTTTTGCTTTAGATACAACGATTATTTTCTTATCAGTCACTTTGGAAAATCCCCTTTTTCAATAGGTCGGTCACACACAGTACCCCATTGGTTGTTATGAGGCTCTGGTGGCTGATGGGTACAATGCCTCTGGGTGGGTGTTCTGTGTTCGGCTGAGGGTTGGGCATTGCTGGGCGCACAAGCTGAATTGGAAGAAATGACAGCGTCACTTCTGAGCAGAGACCTAAGGGCCAGTTGTGGTTCTCTGGGTCTCTCCCCTCTCCTTTGTGAGGACACCAGAATGGGTCCTGGAGTGAAGATGATGCGGAGAAGTGCAGCTGACCCACAGTGGACATGTGATGGGAGCAAGATGGGAGCCTCTGCTGTGGTCATCCATGGAGGTGCTGGGGTCTTAACCTCAGCTGATTGATAGACCCTCTCAGGCTCTGATCAACAGGCACTCTGTCTCCACAGTCCAAAGTTGTCACCGCCCCAGGAGATGCCCTGGAGCTGGAACATCATGCCCAAGGCGAGGAGAACGGCCTCGTTTGTTCCTGGGTCTTGGAGGGCCTGAAGCTTTCTTGGTTCTGAAGGTCTAAAGCTGGGGTCTTTGTACTTGGCATCTGCCACCGCCTGTCCTCTGGCCATGCCTGGGTCTGGTCTGATCAGCTCTGTTCCAGCTGCCCCACTTTCCCACGGCCCTTGGCTTGGAATAATGACACCCCGTAACTTCCTATTCCAGAGCAAAGGACACAGGACCCAAGAGTGAGCAGTGGTTTCATTTTAAGTGTCCAGATTGCCTGGAGGTACACATAACCATATAAAAATTATTTTTATTAAAATAATAGAAAAGCTTTCCAGTAAATTGCATTGAAGACATTTATATAGACAAAGCAATTGCAACAAACATGCTACATCAACACTGAGATATTCTGAAAGCTTAAGTGCTCACTTTTAAACAAGATTTTGGTTTAATAAGCATATTCTTATGTATTTCAGAGGGTACATATAATACTGAAAAAAATACTTCATGTAAAATCTAAGTTTAGGTGCATACGAACAGAAGTATTATACTGAATAGCTTATTTCAAACTGTAAAAACACATTCAAAGTATTCAATTTCTTAGACAACATGCAAACATTTTAATACTTAGATTGACATTTTTAAATATATAAACCATACTCTTTATAATTCTGTATCAGAAAAGAAAGTCAGACAGAACACTTATCTACATTGTGCATGTCACAAAAAGCAAATGTATCTTCATGAACGGAAAGTACTGGGTTAACACACATGATTGTCACTTTACAAATATGGCTATTCACCTTCATAAAAAATAGAAAAATCATGTATTATTTACATGAACTACTAATTACTTCACTTTTTGGCAATTATATCAGTAGCAGCAATTGGTTTAAAGGTTGATTTTAACTCGGATGAATACCGAATATATATCTGGTTAATATAAAGATGCACAATGCAAGATGTTTTGATGTGATATTCTCCCTTTCACAAAAGTCACAGACACGTTTGTAACCACTGAGACCATCACAGTATATCAGAGTGCCATACAGTTAGCTTGCTTTTGCTTAACACAATAGATGGGTTCCTAAATTAAATTTCTATTAAGTTAAATTTGCCTGATGATCCACATGATAATTCCAAAGATGCTTTATCTCTATTCCATATTCTAATGGCAGTGGCTCTTCACTGTACCCATAGCTTCTAGACAGAGTAGGTATAATTATCTGTAAACAAACACACACATGCTCTAGGGGTCCCTTAATACTTATAGGAACTCTGAAATGAAGTTTCTGCAATACAAAGCCCATAGTAAAAATGAGTTATCTTTCTAAAAAGTGACCATGTCATGTATCGGCGATATTGCATATGTTTGAGTGAGGGACCCATCTAATGAGCAAAAGGGAAATTACAAGGCAGTGACCACCCCCCAGAAGAAATGTCCTCTTTTCATTGCTATTTGGAAGAACGTATTTTAACATTTGTAAAAACAAAACAAAAACCAATATTAGCAGATTAAAAAAATACTGTGTGGTGAGGTGACAAGTGCTTTACGTGGCTCCTATTCAATTACGAACCAGCAGTCCTGTATGTCTTTCGCAAGGTAGAAAAATTAGGTTGAGGGCCGTTTTGCACTTTTCATGGGTGGTCAGTTACGTGTCCAGACCACGTGCAAGGCGAGGCCCAGGCTGAGGAGGACAAGCGAGAACGGCAGGGGGTCTGGCCCCAGTGCCGGCCGATGGCACACTGCTGGAAACCTGAACCTGGGAAATGATGAGGGCAGAGAGAGGAACGTGAGACGCCAGAGTAGGGCTGTCGGAGTTGATAAGGGATTCGATCTTCTCTGCTTCTTTATTGCAGGCCTCAATCTGGAAGGGGAAAATCAGATTCTTTTAATATAAAACCACAGAACCCGTAAAAAGGTAGAATTCCACATATATCCCAATATAGGGAATACGCTTTCTCTTTGTCCTTTTCTTAGCCGAAGCAACATTTAATTACAGTCTTAACTCATTACGTAAATCACAACAGCACCAATGGAAATCAAATCAGAAAAGAAACCATCCACAATGGCACTGCCCTTTCTTCTTCCACAATCCTTTCATTACTTAATCACATTTGGACATTATCTTTACATGGTTAAACATAGTCATAGGGAATGGACTTTCAATGCCTATTCACACCTCAGGAAAGCAATTAGGCTTAATGAACTTTCTAATGATGGCAATTTATAGGATGCTTGTATTCACCCCCTTCACTTGAGCCCTATTATTTTGATGCTGAAACTTGGGCTTACATGAGTGCGGTTCACCTCGATATTGTGAGGAAGAAAATCTGGGGCCCGCAAGACCAGCTCCAGTGGGCTCCTCCTGCCCAATGGTAGCTAGCCCTCAGAAGGCAGGAGTCTATTCTTTGTCACCGTGTGACCTGTGTCACTCCCTGTCCCCCTGGGCCTCAGCTGCCTCATCTGTACGATGAGCAGATGCCGTCCATCTGTGCACACCTCTGAGTCACAGTTCTCGACTTCCCCTCTCCCACTCCTTCGCGTTTTGCTGTCATGTGTGCACCTCGCCTCGGCTCACCTGGTGCAGCACTGACCCTCAGAGACTGCCCTGCTTTTCTCTCTCCTGCCTGGCTCAAATGCCCGTTCCTCACCATCTAGTCCTAACCCTGGTTTGTGCCTACCCCCTTCCAAGCCCACCAGACCTGAAACTGGCAAGACAGCTGCACAGTGTACGCCGAACCCCACCTGCAAAGCTTTTGGATAATGGTCGACAGGAATGATCAGGATCACAATTTCTGACTCAATGCTGAAATATCCAAATACATCACACTGTGGGACAGACACATGTGTACGAATTTTCTGAAGAATTTCTAGAACTGTTATTGGCTTTTTGTTTGTTACCTAGAAAGAGAAAAAAAATTCTATTATCAAAAAAAAAAAAAAAAAGAAAGAAAGAAAGAAAAAAAGAAAGAAAAGAATTCCTTATTACTGTCTAAGCTGCCTAGCTATCTTGCCTAAGTCAAGGAGGCTCTTTTGGCCAAGGAAGTCCTAAGGGCAGGGCCCAATAGGGCCCTGTCAGCTGAATTCTAAATCTCCACAAAGTCCATTCCAATGAGGTTTTGCCTGACATGAAGCTTTGCAGCCAAGATAAACACTCTCACCAGAAGTGCTTTTTAAAAAGTGACTTCTGAATTGGAGGCCACAGGGAAATAATCATAGTTTTCCTGTAAAAATACAGGTTTTAATCAAAATGGGGATAATAGATGCTGTAACATTTCAGGAGCCCGGTTTTCTTAACAGCAAGCAGCAAAGGTGATGGTACAGAAAAAGGAAAGGGGCAAAACACTCGAGGGATTGTGGCTGGCTCTGGAAGCAGCCCCCGGAGGAAGGGGGACCGTGTGAGGGCAGGCCACCCTGAAACCTGGGCATCTACCAGTCTCTGGCTGCCTAGTTTTGCCTCCAGTCCTAACTCCGCTTACTGTGCCAGGAGGGGACCTTTTCTAAGAAAGGTTCAGGCTGTGATGTGCAGAGCAAGGTCACCACGCAGCCAGGGTGTGGAGGAAAGGAGCACAGAATCGGGAGCCTGACAGCCTCCTTTCCAATCCTAGTTCTACTGGTTATCAGCTATACGGCCTTGGGCAAGTTGCTTCTCTGCAAATTAGTTTCTTCATCTGTAAAGGGGACAACTCATTCTACTCTGTAGGATTACTGAGAAGTTTATCAATAAGGTTTCAACAGTACCTGGCATGTAAAGCAATTTACCTTTGCAATAGTATCCAGTTTTTCTTTGTCAAATAAAACTCTTAACATCCCAGCACATAATGGGCAACATGCACCTGTATAACAGAAACCATTTTACATGAGTTCAGAATTAGAAACAAGGAGAATACAAAACAGTTGGTGACACAGCCAGCCCTTCGTTTTGTGCTGAGAGTTATAGCTGGCCTTCCTAATGACTGCCCTGACCAACCTGGACCTTATAATTCATACATTTACCAAATCCTCCCTCCATCCCTGCTTTCATCCTTTGCCACTTCTCAGGGTGAGGTGTGGTAGTGTAAGACAACACACAGAGATCTGGCCTTTCAAAAGACCTGGGTCTAAACCCTGCTCTGCTTCAACACCCACTCTGTGACCCGGGGCATGTGATCTCCTGGGCCTTTGATGTCTAGCTGCAAAACAAGGGAGCAGGTATTTCATGAGTGTTTAACTCTACTTGAATTTCACAAATTATTTTGAATTGTTATCAAAACATCAGATCATGGTCTCCAGGAGGAAAGTGGCTTTGTTTCGCTCACTGCTGTGTCCCCAGTGCCCAGAAGAGTATTTGGCACATAGTGGAAGCTCAATAAATTCATGGATGAGGAACACACTTGTTAGATCCAGGCTAATCTGTTCTGTGCAGGCTTGGGATAAAGTCTCTTCTGCCACTTCTATTTAACTGAAGAGTATCAGGCTGTAAGGTAAGCTGTTTTAAAAAACTGTTATTGCTTGTAACAGTCTGTATAGAACAAGACTTTCGTGATTATATGCAACTAAAACAATTAGATGCTAAGGCCAGTCTAAGACAACTATTTTCTGTTTCTCTCAATTTTAAATGTTTGTGTTCATCAAAACTATTTCAATTATTCATTCGTTAATCACTAATTCTTTATTAATTAACTTTATAGTAATATCTACTTTTTAAAGTAAACATTATGCAATGGAACTAATAACCACAATTTTAGTAATTAAATACTGCTTTAACAGTTTATATATTGGTGTTTGGTATAAGATTTTGCTTGAAAAAAGTTTGTCATACTGTTTTAAAACCTCTGGACCAGATGATACTAAGGTAACCCACGGCTTTTCAAGGTCGACCCAGAGTAATGCATCTAATCAGCATCAGGTAGAGTTAAAACTTTTTGAAAATTTTTATTAAACTAGTCTGCTCCTTTCTCCTCAGTGACTCACTCTCTGGAGGCAGATAAGCAAGTCTTCCCAATCCCACCCCTGCCCCGCCCCAATTATTGCCAGCCTACCAGGCGGGATGATAGGTTTGCACTCGGCTGCTGAGAGCGAAGGACACTTCACAGCAGCACACTCTGCGACAGAACTGTACTCTGAGAGGACCCCGACGGCCTGGCAGGGCCCGGAGTAATCGACTGCCACACGATCTGAGTAGGCAGCACACACGCTACTGTAGGTCTCCCCGTTGTGCCCACAGATGGGCTCTGAGGCTCTGCAGAAGGGCTGAGGGCAAATAAATCACAGTTAGCCTGGAAACCTCGATGGTGTACTTTTCCTAACCAAGAGTACACAGTAGGTCTTCCTATTTTCAGGAAGGAAAAAAGACATAGGTATAAACTCTGGGGACCCTCTTAATTAAGCTCCTGAGGTAGGCTAAACATGTGGGGGGCACACAGGCTGTCCCAAGAGGAACTGAAAAGAGCACTTTTCTCAGCCTCTTCGGGACTTGGGTGCTCAATCCAAGTGAAGCAATTGAGATAAAATCCCCCCTCCCTCAGATTTCTATTAATCCAGAAATGCCTATTTGAAGAAAACAAGATCAATCTTTATGCACATACAGAGGCTCTACCATTTCACACTGGGAAAGGGGCAAGGAGAAGGAAGAGTGGAGAGGTAGAGGGCAGAAAGACTGTAGATCCATCAGGTAGGCTAGGAATATGTGAGAGAAAACCATAGCCAGGAAGGGGAACAAGCAGGAAGAGAAGACTGGGAATTCGGAGTAGCAGGTATCAATGCGACTGGAACACAAACTCTGAGAGAAAACAAGTTTAAGGGAAACAAGCGAAAGAAAGGATTTTCAACAATGAAGACCAGGAAAGGAGAAGCAATCGTGTCAGGTGTTAGCTGCTTGTGGGCAGGGGATGCTGCGCCCAAAGATGGGATTCCCCTGGGAAAGGGGCAAGCACACAGACCAGTGCATGTGGGAAGCCTCAGCGGGGTTGTCCTTGAGTTTACTTTTTAACAAGATTACAGATTACACAACCTTAGAAGACCAAAAGATAAACTGATGCAAAAAAGACATCGTCTTCGAGATCTTTTTTATTACTTTTCAGTACTTCGATAGGGACTCAGTGGGAAGAATGGGAAAAGAACTCTTTTCTTGGTTGTTTTAACTTGCATTCTTCCTTAAGTTCTTTTCTTAGGAGTGGGCTGTAAGGTCACTCCTTTTTCTTGCTTTTTCACTGGATGTGCAAAGATACACACACTAGCAAGGAAGTCCTCCAGAGTTAGGAGAAAAAACCAGGCTTGGGACGGTTCATTTTTAGTAGAGGGCTAAGTTTAGATTTGACAGGGTTCATAAAAGACTCTCAAGTGATCTTACTGCTGATCCATCTGTACAAGACCATAAACCAATTTTATGCTCTGTGAACTTTGGTTTGTCAGCTAAATAACTGTACCTGGCATGGGCCTTTGTATAAGAGGCTTTTCCCTCTCTGGTACAAAGTACAGAGACTGCTGTGCTCCATGTGGTTTGTGTCACAAACAGGATCACGGACCTGGTCACAGGTGAGCTGTCTTGGCAAACACTCGTATTGGCTACATCCAAATTTATCAAAAGTTGTCAGGCAGACCTGTGGTCTGGGTATGCATCTGAAAAACACGAATGCAGCACCGTGAGTGAGGGACTATGGCGGGGCTGGTAAAGCACTGACAAGGCCCAGGAGGTTGAAGAGAAAGCGAGAGAGAAACTGAGAAACAGTCCCTGGCCCCAAGAGCTTGTGGAGAGCTGGAGGGTCAAGCATGCATAGGAAATAGGCTATCAGCTAGAAAATTACATATAAAAGTCCCTGAGAATGAGTTATTCTGACTGAGGAGCCTGGAGAATGCACTGGGCAAAGGTAGTATCCTGGCTGGAACCTGGAGCATCAGGAGGGCCACACGGGCCTGCCAGGCTGATGGAGAAGCATGAGCAAAGGTGTGATGCTCAAGACTCTGTGGTGCTGGAGGAAAGGGCAGGTGACACCAGGAAAAGACGCAAAGGATCACAGGGTAGAAGTGACCTGATAGGAGGCTCTCGAGTGGGTTAATGCTGGAAGCCCTGTAGTCAATAATAAATAACGCATTTTCAGGTCCTTAATTTGCTGCTTGGCTAACATGAGTCTTTCTTAAAAGAAGGCGTCACACATGTGCTGAAAAATTCAGATTTTTGTGCTTACAAGACTGAGGGCCATGTAATGCTCTGGCTGCGAATCACTGAGAGAATGCTAATCCATGAAGCTGGGTTTTCCTAGTAATATCTGAACCTTGATTCATTCTCAATTCCTGAACTTCCTTAGAGGGGTTAGGGATGATGGTTTTTTTCTTCTTTAGACTTTTTACTTCTTTTATTTCTATAAATGATATTTATAACTTTTATAGGAAAACAAAACCTATTAAAATATTGAGCTTTCACTGGGTCTTTGATGAAATAATAGGATCTACAAATATTAGTCTGGAAATTAAAAAAAGAATATAGTAACTAGCATTATTTTCATTTCAAAGGAAGTTGCTCTACTCTTTTTGGGATGAGCCTCCTGCTCTGATGACCACCACCATCACTACTATTACACATGATTCCCCTTTTTCATGGGATTTAAAATTAGAATGCATGTAGTTATGGCTTTATGGAAATTTTAGATATTTGAAGAGAAATAATAAAAAAAGGATATTTATAACCTCATTATCTATGAACACAGAAGGGATGAGAACTGAGAATATCGGAGAAATTCGATAATTTTAGAAAGACAAACTTCATCAATATGAATATATAGAAATAAGAGGATCAATAGGAAAGGTTGAGAATTAAAGTAAACATGAGCAGGGTGAGGACTTTGTCATGCTTACTGTTGTGTCCTAGTGTTTAGAAAGCTGCCTGGTATATAAGTACGTACTTGATGCATGAATACAACTTTTTATTTTTCAAACAATTATTTTTGGATAATACAAATCTATGGTGAAGTGAAAAAATTCAAAATGATATCTAGTGAAAAATGAGTCTCTCTCTTACTCTCGTGTCCCAGCACTGAGTTCCCTTCCCCAGCTGCAGCCACTAATATCAATTTCTTGTTTATTCTTCCAGAGATATTTTATGTAAGTATAAACATTTATATATGTTGATTCAAAGTATCTACATATAAAATTTTATTAGACTCGGCCAAATCGCCCTCCATAGAGGATACAGCAATCCTCCAACTCCCTCTTATATAAGAGTGCTTGTTTCCCTACATTATGTTATTCAACTTTTTATCTTTGCCAGTCTAGTAGATGGAAAATGGTACATACTTGTAGTTTTAACTTACACGTCACTTAATCTGAGGAAGGTTAAGCATTGTGGTAGATTAGTGAGAGGTTCGTCAAATTCATCTAATTTTCTTCCAGGGCACGCCCTAGTCTTCCTGGCAGTTAGTTGTGGCCAAGTGACTATGTACTAGGCAATGGAATGTGGCTGGAAGCAGAGGTGAATGCCACTTTAAACCTGGCTCATAAAAGCTTATCTGCTGCCCAGATGCAGAAGATAAAGAGGACAAGGAGTCTATAGGAGATGGCAGAGTCACTAGATGACAGGATCCTGTCTCTAAATCACCATGTGGAAAGCCACCCTGCAAAACACCTAAATGGTCCATACTGGAACCGTTATGTTAAAGTACTGATATTTCTGAGTTTGTATACAGTAACTAGAGTTACTCACCCTAACTAATAAAAGCATCTTTTCAAGTGTTTAAGAACCATTTGTATTTCTTTTTCTGTTTACGTCCTTGGTCCATTTTTCTATTAGGTTATTGATCTTTGCCTATTTTTATATGAGGTTGTTGATCTTTTTCACACTGATTTGTAGGGGCTCTTTATAAGGACATTAGCCTTTCTCTGTAATTTTCTTCTCAGTTTGTCTTTTGTCTGTTACCATGCAGAAAATTTTCATTTTCATGTAGCTATATTTTTCAATCTTTTCTTTTGGTTGGTTTTGTATTATACCCAGAAAGGACTTTGAGATTTTAGTTTTTTATTATAAAAGCAAACCTTATTCAGAAGGGTTAGCAAATGGAGGAAAACGAACAAGCAAATACCAAAACAAGCCTCAATTCTATCTCCCAACACAACTCTATTATCCTTTTGGCTTATTTCTTTCTCCCTTTTTCTTATGGACATCACCCTGTCTTCTTTCCATAGGAAATTGTGGGGCTTAGCTTTCATGGTATGAACTTTGCCAGATGGGAGACCAATTTTTTTTTTTTTAACACATGAGAAAAATCTACTTCCCCCTCTATACTGCACCAAGGTTTTAAGGATTGAGAGGCAACTGATTATTTTCCACAAAATCCTTCCTAAGGACTATGGCACTGGAGGTATCCTGATCAGGCCTCTGAGGCAGCCAGTGGAAAAAAGAAGGCTGACACCTAAGAGCGCCGGCATGACGCCTGACCTGCAGCCGCCACATGCAGAAATCCGCCATTAAGGGCAGGTCAACTGTACCCTGAGCTCATGGGGAAACTACAGAGACAGGAACCCCTACACAGATCATCTCAAATACTGAAGCCGCATTTTCCCAGATGTCCCATGTCCGACCGCGAAAACGGAAGCAGGCAAACAGAAGAGAACTTCCCATCACCACCAGGCATAAACAGCTAAGAAGGAGAACACACCCATTTCTGTGGTCTCGTCTGCTACCCCTCTTTGCCCCACACTTTGTTTAGGTCTCACCGAGCTGGTGTAGCCCCCAGCACATCCCATGCTCTCTTCACCTCCAGCAGCCACGGTCTTTTCTCCTGGGGCCCTCTCAGCCTTTACCTCCACTGCAAACCTTGCTTGCAATCTCCTGTTCATCTTTGCAGCCGAACATCACGTCCTCTATCTTCCCAGGCTTTCCTCGAGCTGCATCAACCCCCATCACAGTACACTACCGAGCAGCTTTGCATGGTTTTTCCCCGCTAGACTCCAAACTCTCAGGGCAGAGACCTTTTTAATTCATTGCACTGTCCGGTACACAGTAGATGCTTGGTAAGGCTCATCTTCAGTTGAAAAAAATAAGGAGCCATTTGACTTACCTTTGGTTTTTTGGGCAGGGGTTAGAATGACACGGATCCTTTGAGATGCACGATCCAAACTCAAACTGATGGTCTTGGAGGCCCACACAGCGAGCAATGCAAGCGCTGGGATAAGTGCGTCCATTCTGCCCACACACGGGGACAAACTGATCCGCACAGTTGCAGGGCAGACCTGAGGAAAGGAAACAGCCTCAGCAACGTGTACTTGCGCATGCCCCTTTCCCTCGCATTTCCTTACTAAGGCGAACCATGAACGATTACATGGGGGTCTCATGTTAAAAAAGAATTTTTAGAAGACCATTCCTCCGATCTATGACTGTTTGTAAGAAAGGCAAGGAGGCCTCTGAAAAACCATTTATCTGCATAATGGTTTCCTTTGTGCCATTTATGGCCAGATAATTGAGGGCCTCCAGACCCTGATGCCTATAAACAAAGCTATAGGTAGGAAAAGTAAAGAATGTTTCTCCCAATCTGGTGTATACAGTCTAGAATTTAGAAGTTTGAAGTCTGTCTTGGAAGATTTCTGGAATGCACCTACCTTACCTTGGACTAAAAAATAAATACCAAAAACAAGACAAAGAGTGGAGGTTGTAAACTTCTCATATAAGTTCCTTCCATCTCCTTAGAGATAGGGAAGAAAAAGAAGGTAACTTGGGAAGTTACTGTAGTTTTGAGATTTAAGAATTTTTATGAACATCTCTCTCTCTGAGTCATGTTTGTACTGGGAAACTACCTGAGTCCCAAGAAATGTGGTAAACTTTGCAGCCAGGAAAATCTCCTTATAGTCTGCTAGCTAAATAGTCATTAGCTAAATTTATCCCAAGACATGAGGGGCTGCACACTACAGGGAAAAGGATCTTGCTAGTTGTAAAGTTCCAAAATTACTTAGATGTAAGTAAATAAACAAAAGTATTCAGGTAAATCTTTAGTTCACTCTTCATTCCCACAGAAATTAGCAGAATGAACTGTCCTCATCAGAGCAGAGCAGATAAAGGATAACAATAAAGGACGACAACCACCGAGCAGCGAAGGCTGGCGCTCATTAGGTGGATACAGGATGAGGTGGAGTTGGTCCTGCCTCTACTTCTTCATCAGCCTGCTGTTCACTTATTTCTGGTCTCTCCTTTTATATTTTCAGTGGGCTGGAGACACGAGGTTGCTAAATCCCTATTCTGTTCTCCCTCACCCCACTCATGTGTAATACTAACCCCAGGGGAAGAAGAATCAAGTTGCTGCTACAGCAGCATGAAATAGGGCAAGGGCAGCTATCTGGTTCCTCTTTACTCAGACCAAAGGTATTTCAGATCTGGGAAAAAGCAGAGACCGACAGATACCAGTAGACTGCACCGCTGCCGTTGACGACTGTAGTTTCTTTTTAAGAAAAGAGCATCCCCTCACCAGCCTTCTCACTTACTGTAGCTGGAGTGAGCATAACACCAGCAGCAACTGACTGTTTAGAAAAATTTTTAAATCTCAAAATTACAATAATTTCTCAAGTTACCTCCTTGGAGAAATCTCCATGGAGATGAGAATGGAAGAAACCTATGTGAGGAGTTTATGACCTCCTCTCTCTGCCTTATTTTTGGTATTATCCTTTGACTTTCCAGAAATCCATCCCCAAGCCAGACTTTAAACATCTAAATTTCAGAGTTTATATACCATATTGAGAGAAACATTCTTTACTTTTCCTACCTATAACTTTGTTTATAGGGGTCTCTACCTATATAAATCAGTAGGTTAAGGTAGGTCAAAGAAGAAAGTGGTAAGAAAACCATTAGAACAAAAACAAACTCAGAAATTACATGGGTATTTTAGACCATAATGGGAGGGGTAAATGGGGTACTTTAGCAGGTAGGAAAATTCCATTTAACTAAAACCATCCCAGTCACTGGCCCTGTTCTTTTCACATGGAATTCCATAATATTAGTACCGGAAGGGCCCTAAGAAATCATTTCATTTAATGCCTTCAATTTGTAGAGAAGGAAACAGATCCAGAGGGGTATCTTGCTTTCATAAATACAGGTTGTGTAGTTACTTTACTGTGTACATCTGCAGTGAAGGCAGGACAAGAAGCTACTTGAAGGGAACATGGGTACAAGGGATAAGGATAGCTTCTGGGTGACCATGGTTACCTGTGAAGGTGCGACGGTCATCTTCTGAACTGTGCTCACTGAGGCACAGGCGAGTAGAACACACCAAATTGCCAGCAAAACAAGAACAGACATTGCAGTCAATATTAAAAGATGTTCCGTGACCTGAGAGAAATAAAACGTCATTCCATACCGTGCATTTATAAATAGATCACAAATTTTAAATGCAATAGTTTAAAAAGTTTAAAAATAGAAATTCTTGAAAAATAACTTCTGAACATACAAACAAGGGAGTTAAATCTGTAATATTTATAGTTTTGTATTTATCTCCCACCATATCCCTTCAAACCCCTAAATGTGCTGGTCTCACCAGACTGCTCCTATTCTCTGGGGATGCTTCTGGCTGCCCTTCTGCCTCAAATGCTCCTTCCCTCCTGGAATTCCACTCCTCTCTGCAGGGCCAATACCAGCACCACCTTTGGATCACAGACTCTCCCAATGCCTGGCAGTAATGACTAGCTCCTGAAAAGCACTTTGTTCCTTTTGGGGCTCAAATTCTCTTCCATTTTATCATAGAAAGCGCAACCTTAATCCTTCTTCTCAGTATGTTCTTATGTATGGAATAGGCATTAATTAGTGAAAGCTCTTAGAAGGAATGAATTTGTTTATCCTCAAAGATACAAGGTACCCGCCATTCATTAGCTAAGTAGAATGTGCAAGCAGGTTTTTGGCCAAGAGCACTCTTCCTTCAAATAAGATCTCACACATAAAACTTAGCATAGTGCTTGGTAGACAGTTCAGAGTTCATAAGTGTTAATTATTATCAGCTAGTCCTTTCTAGAGGAGGCTAATAGAGAGATCCTTAGAAGTCCTAGTGTCTTGCAGAATATAGTTTGAAAAATACTGCCCTGAAGTATCAGATTTGGTGAGAATCCATTCAATGTTCTTCCTACAAAGCTAAAATAACTAATCTCACATTAAAAACAAGAAACAACTAAATACAGTCTAAGACTTACTTTTTCTTTTTCCTCCCACAATACAAGACTTCTGAAGGTCTATACAGTGCATCTCCATGCAGTTTTCTAAGAGTCCACTGTGTCCACACGAGCAAATTTTATAACAACCAACTTCTCCTGCAGATGATGGCACCTGGATTAATGTCCCTTGACGGACAATGAAATCAGAGGCTTCTCCCAATTTGCAACCTATACAAACAAAACAGCTGAGACAGTGGGTATTGGTCTATGATACTATTTTACGCATTAGATATACTTCACATAAGTCTTATAGGTACTGTGCGGCTACTAACGATTATGTAAGAGAACTTTCATGAAACTAAGGAATTGCTTTGGTTCACTGGTCAAAAACATAGTCTCTCAGATGAAAATTCCATGTTCTGTGAGATGGTGGTGATTAAGGAACTATGTCCCAAAGTTAGCTATAGTTCTGTACAAAAATGTTGTAAGATGTAGTTTTTTATTCTGGGGAGCTTATCAAAGAGATTTAAAAATCACAGATACTTTAAAAATAGAGTATAAAATCAGACAGTTTTTAGAATAATCTTGATCAGAAAACTTTTATTGATGGAATATAAACATACCTTTTTTAACATAAATTTTTTAAAAAGTTGAATACTTGATTGGCCTTAAGGAAAACTCATTACTTTCTAATTTTAACAAGATTTCTTATGACTCTATAGTTGATATATTATGGTATTACAAAAATATTATAGATGACCCTTTGAGACATCATGTTTATTTAATACTTTCCTTTTATTTCACATCTTAAAAAATGTTGATTCTAACATAATAAAGAAACATGTTCAATTCGGAAATAACTTTAAATTTACGGAGATAATTACACAGTCCACTGAGAATGCTATTCTCCATATACTAAAAAACAGAAAAAAATATGAAAAACATGCAGTACATATTCTTAAACATTACAGTATAAAAGACAAAGTACAAAGCGCTAGCCCAAAGTTTGTTTTTCCTTTTGTTGTCAATAACCTTACAACTCATTATGAGGGTTTGGTTCTGGATTAATATTAGTTTATAATCTAAATGACTATTGAAATTTACGTTTGTCTTTCTCCTTTTCTGCTTACATAAATAATACATGTTTATTGGGAAAACCGGAAAAATTATAGAAAAACATAATTGAGAAAATAAAGTCCCTTGTAATCTCATTCCAAAGAAAATTCCTAAAAGAAACACCAGCAGCACATCCATACTCATCCCACACCCACAACCCACCTACCTCTCTTACCTTGAACACAAGAGTATGGAAGGCAGGGATCTCCAGAAGGACAGCCTTTCCGGTTGACCTCACAGAGCTCATTAGCGGGGCAAGGATTAGGGTTACAAGATGAGTGACCTCTTCTACAATGTTACCTAAAGTACTTGGCCCTAAAAACCAAAAGCAGATCAGTTTAGCCAACCTAAAAGAATAACAGAAGTCTGTAAATTATCTGAATTATGTCTGGATGAACATAAAGTGAGACCTGATTGTAGTAAGCTATTAAACACTCAAATTCTCTGACATTTGTGAATTTAGCATGAACATCCATCCATTCATTTACTTATATTGGATGTCTACAATATGCCTGACAAGGTTCTAGGTACTGGAATACAGCAGTGAACAAAACAGACAAATTTCTAATATAGAGTTTATATTGGGTCAAGTAACAGACAATAAATAGACTGTGTGTGTATGTGTGTAAATAAAATGTCAGGTAATGATAAGTAACAAGTAGTGTAAGGGGATGGAAAGTGACAGCTATGTTTTGGATAGAATGGTCAAATAGATTCTTACGTCCAAGAGGGATAATTCAGCACATTTTACCATAAATGATAATTTATTATGGTAAGATGGACCCCATACCATGAGTATATTTGTTAACTCGTGAAACGATGACCAAAGAAGAATCTCAATATAAAGTATATGTGATATTTAAAGAGAATATTGAATTTTAAACAAAAGCATTTCTATAAGTTTCCTCCCACTAAAATAGTTTCCTTCTACACATATATATTTGACTACTCTAATAGACTCTAGGATTGTGAATATATTCATTTTCCTTACTTGATTTTAGGCCAGACTCAGACTCTAAGGCCAATAGATGTATAAGGGCTCTTGGAGTTGATCTTATCTAGCCCAATCATTTTATAAATAGGGAAGCTGAGGCTCAAAGACATGGTCTGCTCAAAGCCTATGATTCTAGTCTAATGCTCTCTTTTTTGCTATACTGGTCACAAATACTAGAGGACATAGTTTGCTGGTCTTGAGAAAACATGGTAGCTATTACTAGCTGCAAATCTAGCTTTTAATCTTATTTTCCTGTTTACCACTAGAACTCCAATTTTACTTAGGATGGCAATGGGCCCCCAGCTAAAAAGATAATCTTTCCCAGTTTCCATTATAATTAGGGGTCGTTTTCCCTTACATTAGGATATGATGGCTAGAATTCCAGTAGCCATGTTGTGATGATGAAGTACATGAAGTAATTTTGACAATGGAGGCCAAGAACTAAGGATGATGGAGAAAGAAAAAGGAGCCTGGATTCTTGATGATGGAGCCACCGTAAAAGCCCTGGACTATTTATTTCCAGGCTTTCTTTTACTTCTATCTGTTGTTCTATTATTTGCAGTGTAACTTCATCCTATCTGACACAGGAAAACAAAGTAGGAGCTAAATTCACTGCCTTTCAGCCAGTTCACAGCACTACCGCTGCCTGGCAGCAGCTTAAACACTCCCCTCACGCTAACTACTTGATGTGCAGTGCATGCAGGAGTTCTACCTTGTAATCCCCTGGTTTAAACCATAAACAGCCACTTCCTGCCAGGAAGCTCAGATCCAGGATTGTTCAATTGGATACCAACTTATTCTTCTAGGTCTTGGCAAAAGTATTTGGCAGAGAGAAAAATTTCCATTTTATCACAGACCATCATTCCTTACTACCTCTTTGGTGAGTAAGTCCAAGCTAATGCCTGGCTCAGACCCAATGAATATCTGATGACAAAAAGTTGAAGACTCTCAGGTAGCAATTCTACTTCCTGGTCAAATCACGGCAAGGAAACAGCAATGATGGAGCTGGTTGAGAATGCTGGCTCCTGATTCACTGCTTAGAATTCCTGATTGACGACAGTTCACTACCTTCAGACCGATATAATTGCTTCTGCTTACATATTTTAAGATGACAATTCTTTCTTGGGACAAAGGACCAAGCAAGTAAGATAAAAGTCTGCAATTGAGATAGTATCATTAAAGCACATGTTCTCACCAGACAGATGCTCAGTCAAAGCAAACATCAAGGGCAGAAATGGAAGTGAAAAGTGCTTGAAATTTAGAAACACAAAGTACTTACTGAGGTATGTGTCCAAAGGTATACAATTCTCCAGGTCATCTGTAGGTGATAGAAGCTCACAAATACTTTCTGCTGTGTGGTCTTCAGGGAACTTGTTCTGGTCTCCACATTTCTTGAGAATCTCCACACAATCTGATCTTGAAAAGGAAAATACATACAAATTTAAGGTTTGAGGAACCTCCCCACATTGTCTAGTCAATATCAATTGTTCACGAAACTTTCCAGAAAGTGAGTTTTAATAACTTAAGAATGTTTCACAGTTGGTTAGGTGTAAATATGGCAAAAGAGAACAGGAGTCATACAAACTTTGGGTTGAATAGTAAGTAATGGACTACACTATTGAAGCATCCATCCCTCTTTCTTTTTCCTGAGGCCTTATTCAAATTTTATACTCATACTTACTATCACTGCCATCGATGTTGCATTTCACTCTTTGAAAGGAAATTAACTTAGGCTAGTCTGATTTACTCTTGGCAAAATCATATATCCTTTCTCCCAGGACGTTATGCATGCTTGCTCCTTCCTTTGTTCTCCCCTTCCCCCCTCCCTCCTTCCCTTTCTTCCTCCCTTCCTTCCTTTCTCTTTTAAAATATCTTTTTAGTTATCAACATTAAGGTGTTTGGCCTCTGTTAGAAAGTTCACTAATTTAAAATTTTCTCAGTCTTAATAGGAATTTGACTCATAAGTTTTCCATGCCAAGTCTGTAAATTCCTGCTTTTTACCTTTTGCTTATCATCTAATAGTTACCTCATCTCTTCGCTACTCAGGTCATCTCCAAGTCATGTCAGAGAATAGATATGGACCCTGTTTAGGCTGAAGTAATCTGCAATCAGGCATCAAGTGCCCAGCAGCACCGAGCCACACACCAACAACTTAGCGGCTGAATACTGGTTTTAAAAAAGCTTTTTGGAAAAAAAGATGCTTGAAGAGCAGCTGACATAGATTACTATGTAGTTAATGCTTTTGGTTTCACCCACCATAACAGCTTTCATCTTTACTTTATCCTAGATCTCCTAAGCAAACCGTTCACAAAATGTTTACTAGAAGCAGGCCTTAATGACTATATTCACTAACTCCTTCACTCATCAAATTTTATGGAATACCTACGGCATGTCAGGATTATGCTAATCCCTGAAGAGGAGAAAAAAAGGAAAGAGGATACAAGAACAAAAATAGAGATAAAAAAGAATAAACTCCTTAAGGAGAGCAAAATCTAACAGAATATAAGACAATTACACAAATTAAAATATAAAAATAGAATTGTGCATTGAAGGTACTCAATAAATGTTTCTTGAACTAAGTACCCTAAAAGAAGTACAAATAAAGGTCTATGAAGATTTGTAGCAAGGATAAATTATCGTCAGGAGAAATATGGGAAGATTTCATAGGAATGACTAGTATTTGAGAGGGACTAAGAAGGTGAGGCAGTGGCCAAATGGAGATAAGGAAAGAGTATTTTCAGCAGATGAGGAAAAAGTGGGAAAGCATTTGACTTATGAAGGTTATGGGCAAAGGGAAATAGTGGAAAACTCTAATTATAGGCTGTAGGTGAAGATCACAGAGGGTCTGAACCAAAACTGGAGTCATTATGATGAAACTTACTTGCAAATGATACTTCCCCGGGATTTACTATGACAAGGTTTAATCTGCAGTGCACAAGCTATTGCTTTCCACATTTCTGGCTGGCACTTTTTAATGTCAAGACAGGTATGTTGATGAATGGCATCTTTATGCTTCCTTTTTCCCATAGCTTCATGTCGTTCATGGCTCCTTGGTCTGACTGAGCATTACAACTCCTGAAAAGTTCAGTTGGCCTGAAGAGAAGAAAGGCCCGAAGGAATCAAGAGGTAATTATTTTCTAGAGAAAAGCAATATGTAAAATCTTGACATATTAATAATCAGGAAAATCTGGTTTTCTTAAAGAAGAAGTACACATAACCATCAAAGGACATTAGTATTGAATGTATGAAGATTTAATGTAGATGCTATCATTAAGATTCTGATAGCACGTTCTTTTCAACATTGATTTTTGTGAGAGTTAAAAACTTCAAAATGCTGTGGACAGGACTGCCACTTCTGTGTGTCCAGTTTTCTCATTTCACAAAATAAAAGGCCAAGTTTTTAAAACTAAGGTATAATTTATAAAATGCATACATTTTATGGGAAGTTTGATGTCATCTGACAAATGTGTACATCCACATAACGATACCCCAATCAGCTAAGGAGGATTCCATCACATCAGAAAGTTTCCTTGTACCCCTGTCCAGTGATGCCTTCTCTGCTGACTGCATTGAGGCCACCACCATTTGTACTCACAGATTAATCTTGCCTGTTCTAGACTTCCTATAAGTAGATTCGATATTGTATGTATCTTTTGGGTCTAGCGTCTTCAGCTAAACAATCTTTTTGAGATTCGTCCATGCTATTGTGTATATAAATTGTTTGATCCTTTGACTGTTGAGTAGTATTTCATTAATAAATGTACCACGACTTGTTTATTCTAGATTCTCAAACTTTTTGTTCTCAGGACCCATCTGCACTGTTAAAATTACTGAGTTCTCAAAAAGCTTTTATTTATGTGGGTAATAACCACCAGTATCTATCACATTATAAATCAAAACTAAGGTTTTTAAAGTAGTCATTAATTCATTTTAAATAATAAACCCATTACATGTTAATATGAAACATTTAAAACAAAACAAAAATTAGCGAGAAGGGCAGGGCTGGTTTACAGTTTTGAAACCTCTTTAGTGCCTGGCTTGATAGGAGATAGCTGAATTTTCGTATCTGCCCCTGCTGCTGTATCACATATTATAGAGCATCTGGAAAACTCTACTGTTCACTCTCATGAGAATAACAGTGAAAAAAGCAAACAAAATTTAGTATTATCATAGCAGTTTTGATCTCATGGGGGTTGGGAGGCCATGACCACACTTTGAGAAACACTGATCTATTCATCCACCTGTTTATAGACATTAAGGTTGTTCCAGTTTTCATGTCTCTTTTGATGGCTTTGAATGGCATTGTTGGGTCATAACTTTCTAAGAAATCACCAAACTGTTTTCTAAAGTGGTTAGACCATTTTACACTCTCATCAGCAGTGCATCAAAGCCTGTTGCATTTCATGCTTGTCGGCCATTCTTTTAGTGTATAGTGGTATCTTACTTGTTTTAATTTGTATTTTGCTGGACTAATCATGTTGGACACCTTTTCACGCCTTTTCTCTTGCTGTGTACTACTCCACTGTTTTATATATTATAATAAGCCCTTTCATTTCCTCTCGATGGATGTTTGTTTTTCCTCCGATTTTGGGTTCTTATGAATAAGGCTAAAATAGAAATCTTTTGGTCATATGTTTTCATGTCTTTTTGGTAAATGCTTCAAAATGGAATTGCTAGGTCATAGACTTAACTTTTTAAGAAAGTGCAAGAAAACTCTCCAAAGTGTTTAAACCATTTTTTACTCCAGGGATCTCCAGTCCCTGGGGCTACAGACCAGTACCTGTCAGTGGCCTGTTAGGAACCCAGCTGCACAGCAGCGGTGAGTGAGTGAAGCTTCCTCTGATCTGTAGCCGTCCCTTAGTGCTAACATCACTGCCTCGGCTCCGTCATCAGGCATTAGAATCTCCTAGGAGCCACCGGTCACTGGTGCCAAAAAAGTTGGGAACCACTATTTTACTACCAGCAGCAAAATATGAGAAATCCACTTGCTTCTCATGCTTGTCAGTCTTTTATTTTAGCCATTCTAGAGTGAATGTGAGGATGCATTTCATTAAGGTTTAATTTGCATTTTGCATGACTAATGATAATGGACTTTATCATATACTTAAACTGCTATTTTGGTGTCTTCTTTGGCAAAGGGTCCTTGAATGTTTTTTGCTTGTTTTTTAATTTGGTTGTTTGACTTTTTATTATGAGGTTGTAGAGTGACATATATTCTGGTTACCAGTCCTTTGTCAAATGTGCATGTGTTATGTGTGTGTACACACGTGACATACTATTTTCTCTCAGACTATGGCTTGCCTTTTCAAATTTTAAATGGTGCCTTTTGGTGAATGAAGTGTGTACTGTTAAACTCTAATTCATTAACTTTTTTCTTTTATAATTAGTGCTTTTTGCCTCCTGTCTACAATATCTTTGCTTATACTTGATTAAGATGTTTTCCTGTTTTCTTCCAGAAGCTTTGTATTTTTAGTTTTCATGTTTAGTTCTATGACCTATCTTGAATTAATTTTTGTGTATGGTGTGGGACAGAGGTTGAGGTTCTTCTTTCCTCCATAAGATATTCAATTGTTCCAATATCATTTGTTGAAAAGATGTTTCTTTTTGCATTGAAATGCCTTGCTGCCTTTGATGAAAACCAATTTACTCTATGTGGGGTCTATTCTTGCCTGTTTTGTTCTCTTGATCTATTTGTACAAACTTATGCCAATATTACATTGTTTCACTTCTGTTGCTTTATAATAACTCTGGAAATCAGGTACTATAAATTCTCCAAATGTATTCTTTAAAAAAAAGTGTTTTAACTTTCTAGGTCCTTCGTATTTTCATATGAATTTTAGAATTAGCCTGGCAATTTCTATTTTTAAAAGCCTGTTGGGATTCCACTGAATCTGGAGATCAGTTTGGGAAGAATTAACATCTTAACAATATTAAGTCTTCTAATCCATGAACATGGTCCCTCTCTCCACTTTATTTGTTTTCTGGGTTTTAATATAGAGTTTCTGCACATCTTTTGTTAAATTTAACCCTAAGTATTTTATGTTTTTTTATGCAATCATATAAATTAATATTTTTAATACATTTCATTTTCCATATGTGTTGCTAATATATAGAAATACAATTGGCTTTTATATCTTAACTTTGCATCTTATGGCTTTGTTAAATTCAAGAGTTTAAGGCGAGTTTGTATGCAGATTTTGGGGGCATCTCCTTTTATGGTTCTCTCCTTTCTGGGATATTCTGCTTCCATATCTGGCCACTCTGGCAGCCCTGACTGCTGATCTCCTCTAATTTCTCAGCCCAAGACTGCTGCTTTTTGCTTGAATGCTATATGCTATGCAAGGAACCTGAGTGTGTCACAAAGGAAAAGCTGGATAAATGTGGTTCTCACTCAGTGCACTTTCTATTTTACATAATGTATAGCCCCTTTTGCTTTTGGTCATTTTCCAATGCCTTCAGAACAATCTTTTTTTATATTTTATGCAGAGTTCATAATTGGTTTTGTCAGGAATGTTAGTCTGTTACAAACTACTCCACCATTACCAGAAGCTAGAACTATGTGTCTAAGCTTAACTTCAAAGATCTCATAGATTTCAAATTTGCTCAAATCTCTAAGCCAGATCCTTATTGGCTAACACTCTATTAGCAGTTGTAAAGATACGTTATTTTCTTACTCAAAATAATAATCTGAATACTTTTAAGAGGACGGTATGTGTGTTAGCTTGAGGTAAACATCTTCTGAACTTCCTTCTGTCCCAACTAAATGATTCTCCTCCTTTTGCGCTCCTGATCTCCAGCTGCAGCTCAGAAAACCAGCCTCCTCTTCTTTAGAGACTCTTCCTATATGGCTTCTCTGAGATGGCATTCCCTATACTTCTGGATGCACTTTTTGTGTTTTCTTCACTTCTCCTTCAGTTCTTGGCCCTTGTTTTTCTTACCATACTTGATATCTCAGGAAAATACCTATTCAAATTGCTTCTGTAAAGAAAATATTTTTGTAGCAAATAGGAGACTCACTGAATGGGAACCTCAGCCAGTCTGAAGGTCCTTCAAAGTAAACTGTCCACAAGAGGGCATCTGGATGACCAAACTGTTTATAGTGATTTATTCTGCAATGAACTGTTTGCACTGGTGGGATAGGAAAAGGGAGAGGGGAAGAATGATGGACTGAAGTAAAGGAGACTCTTTGAATCCTAGAAGCTTGATGTATCCCTAGATTAGAGGGCACTCTGTTACAGTGCTTCCTTTCTCATAGGTGACTTACCAGATGGAATATGGCATTTAAAGATAAAATCATAAAAAAAGACTATTTCCTTTTAACTTAGCAAAAACAAAATCGGAGTATAGTGGTTTTCCACTTATTTAAAAATAAGATAATGATATATTTCCATTCCACGTATAATAATTTGCTTTTACCTGTTGTTAAAATTAGTACAGTAAGTAAGATTTCTGCAGCCCAACTGGCAAGGTTCCCGAACATCTGCCAAACAGGTCAACATGGACACTTCCACTGGATTATATTCACAAAAGCGATCAAACTCTTGCCAACTCTGTGTATTGCCCCAGCTCATGCTATAAAGTTTAGTGCACAGTTCCCTGAAACAAAAATACAAATGCAGAAACACACAGATGAGCCAAATGAATATTTGATTTGCATAAAATTCAAACCTGTACCATACTTTAGAATATATGTGAGAAAAAAAGTACAAAACTCAAAAGACTTAAAATCTATCTCCTAGAATTTAGAGCCAGAAAAAGTTCTTTTCTATGAAAAACAGCCTTCATTTATCATCCCCCTCTTTCCTTTTTGCCATGGTTGCTAGAAAGCTCAATGCTAAATTTAACATTTAATGATAGCATTTGTACATATTTGAAATATTTTGGATCATGGTTAACCCAGAGTAAGTGAAACCACAGAAAGCGAAACCGCGGATGAGGGTGGTGGAGGAACTCCTGTATACATGATGCTCAACACATATTTGTCAGATGAAAGAATGAAAGATTTTCTATTTTCTAAACTCCAGTCTACACAATGCAGAAATATAACATGTGTTAGACTTTAAATCATTAATTAAAATGCTATTTTCTACTGGCTTTAATAGAAGAAAATGAGACACTGACCTACATGTTGAAGTGTTTGCTTTAGAACAGCAATGCAATTTAGCCCCATCAAGGCCTGTAGAGGGAGGAGGGTGGAGAGTGACTCCAGGGTGAACAGACTGTGAGCTTTCAAGAAAACACTGCCAAAGAGGATCCTGAGGCAAGGGCTGCGTCTTGCAACCCTCGATGAGGCCGTCAACGATCTCCATCTCTGTTTTCTTAGACATCAGAATTCTCTTGCAGGCACTTTGGCAAGCATGATCTTCCGCTCTGTCGCAGCAATATAAACCTACATTTTCAGAATATAAGTGGCTTAATTAGCTAATTTTATGTCATGCACTGCTCAGGATAGAAGAACATGGTGGTGTACTGGGCACCATCACTTCTCAGAGTCATGTCAATATCTGCAGTATACAGGGCCTACCAAATCCTCTCTCCATTACTTTGCACTACAGTAAATAAAGGTATTTACCAGGTATACCTACAGACTAGGTATCTATTACCAGAATTCACCACTGTGCCCAATCATGGGATCTCTAGCACCATTCCTACATAAATGAAAGGTCATCCTATACCTAAGAAATCCTTACATGCAAGGTATTCTATATTCCTAGATAAGGTATTATAGATCAAACTGGAATTATTTCATGTAAGAAACAACTCCCTAAAAGGGATTATATTTGGTCATAATGAGAGAGAAGACTAATTTTAATAGCAATAACCACAAAGACCATATTTCATCACATTCTGAGATATGAAGCTCTTATATATCTGTGCGAATTAATTAACCTAAGTTGTAATTTAAATAATACAATATATTGGTTTGATACTGCCTTGAATTTTCTACAAAGAATCAAAAACTTAAAGAATACTTTCAATCAGACTATAGAATTCAATGGCTTCTTTGAAGTAGTTTTTTCTGATGTCTTTGACTTTTTATGACATCTTTTCAGGCTTATCTGTTTGTAGCTTTCTTTCCCAGATTTCCAGACACTTGAGAGGGTTGCTCTTCCTCCCTTAAAAGTCTTTTTTTTTTTTTTTTGAGCTTCAATCACCTTAGCTCCAGCAACACCTCTGTCAGAGAGGCCTTTAAAATGAAGGTCATCTGTGGCAAATGCTTCATCCTGATTTTCATCACATAGCCACACCACAGAATATCAAGAGCCTGAGAGTTCTGCTTTAGATGCTGGACAAACGAGGTACATAACATTGCTTTTGAGTTTATAAAAACAAATCTTTCAATATCCCAGAAGATCAAAGCACTGGCATCTGGCTTATAAACCCTATAAGTCTTTTGTCTCTTTGGTTAATTTGTCAGCTCTTTACACTTTAATAACCTCTAAATGAAGAAAATGGATTATAGGCTGTACAAAGCTGAGAGTCTGAACACCCCATAAGGTATGGTTCATTAGGAAGCCCTGATTTTAAAAAGTATCAGGACTTCTTCTCGTTTAATGATGTTTTTATTATAAAAGTAGTAATTTTATTGGTAAAAATTTAAATCTTACAGATATATGCAATACAGAACAAACAGGCATATAACTAAAAATATATCGTACTATATATTTAGTTCTACAACTTTTTTTTGCTTATTATATCTTGGAATTCTATGTGAACATACTTCTTTATGTTAGTTGTATGTTGTTGGTAGTATATAGATATATAATTTATTTAATTAATTATAATCAATATCCTTTTGATGGATATTTGGGTTATTTCTAATTTTTCTCTATCACTACTAATGTCGCAACATCACCCTTTATATGTGTAGATAAATTTTTGCAAATTTGTAAGTTTTCTTGATGGACAAAATGAGAAATGGAGTTCCTAGATTAAAAGGTATGATTATTAGAAATTTTCATGGTCATAACCCAACTCCCCTCCACCACCCTCACCCCCAATATCCATACTAACAAATTCTCCCACCTCAGAATAGACAGTGCCTGCTCCTTCAAACCCTTCACAGATCCGTCTTTCTAGGTATCTTTTAGCTGTGACAGTAACATCCAATCTGTCAAATCTAAACACCAAACAAAATCTGGTATTTCCCAAATGCCCCAGACTGCAAGATTTTATTTCCTTTTTACAAATTATTTTACCACAGATTGAAATGAGAGGAATATGTCCCTTTTACTTACTATCTGTTGGATTTCTCATTGGATAAGATTGGGTATAATTGTTCACACAGTGTATTAACTGTGGACTAATAGCGGCACAATAATTTTCCACCGCTTTGATCTGAGATGGACCAGGAGAAGAGTCTGTTCGAAAAATTGCTTGACAGTATTCTCGGCAGTTTGTGTGGTGGCCTGCATAACTGCAACAAACCGAGCCCACTAGGGAGAAAAAAAGACAGCATTAAAATGGAAACAGCAAATCATCATCATGATGCTAGAACAATGTGTGTCTTTTTGAATTTGAGAACTAAAACCAGGCCACAGAAGATAAGCACTGAAAACCGCACTACTGTAGGCACAGACATGGGAACATTCAGGTGCTCATTGGTATAAAAGAAATTCGCTATTTGTCAATTTACAGTCTGTAGTCCAGTGGTTCTTGGCGGAAGCAAACCACCCCCGTTAAGTGCTTCTGGTTTTCATGACGACTTGGGAACCACTGCTGACATTGAGTGTATAGTGGTCAAGGCCGTTAAAAGCCCTGCGACGTACAGGACACTCTCATACAACCAAATGCCAATGCACCCATGTTGAGAACCACTAGAACAGCTTTTTTCCACAGTAGATTTGTGAATATTTATAAACAAAGCAGAGCAAAACATAACAAACATAACAAACAAAACCAAATAAAACCCCACATGCCTTACATTTAAAAAACAGGACCAGTAAAAACTAAGAGATATCAGGAACATCTCATAAATGTGACAATTACACAACTGTATATCTTGAAATAAAATCCCAGTTCTATATTGTTTGAGTATCTGCAAGAATATGCCTAAATTAAAAGTCTTCACCTCATAACTGACATGATCTGCTTCAAATCTGAAAAGTAAAATCCACATTTGAAAAAAATTCATTCTGGATTTCTATATTTTTAAAAATCGTGGGGGACCATTTAAGGCATCTTAAGGCTAGATGAGTGACTAGGGGTGCAGTTGTGGGATTTATAATGAAGAGCAAGAGACATTCGCAGGAGAGGCAGGGGGTCTGTGGGAAGCTGAAGGGAGCCAAGGTAGAGGTATGGCAGGAAAAGGTTATAAGGAAGGTAGGAAGGAAATCTCTGGTAATTATTAGAGATGGTTATGGAGTGACCAGAAGAGAGTTTCTGGTAAATTCCACAGACCAGGGAATGAGCAGCGAATTCAGGCAACTTCAGAAATAAAAATCTGAGATGGGCCAGGATAATGATTAATGATTAATGATAAAATCATATACAAATTAAACTAGGACTGAACTGATGCAGGAAGGATCTGTTTCCTGAACTGGGAAACTATTTTATACCTACTGTGACACCTAAGTTTTTGACTTGTAATTACCACCAAACTTAATGTGTTAATTGCTGGCTTGTCCATTTTCAACATAAAGAACAATTATTAATGACAACATCACTGTCAAACTCAACGAGGATAAAGTGGGAGGGGGGGAGTTGGGGGACTGCTTAAGACAGAAGAGACAAGTGAGAATATGACATGGATGCCTATCTTCTGATTCTCCTTTATGCTGGGTTCCTCACCAGTGTGGGAGGACATAAGATTACATGCCAGAGACTATGGGAAATCTTCAACTAAGCCCCTGTAAGAAAGGATAGAAGATAAAGTATAGGCAGTAAACGTTTCTTATTATACTTTGATATATCCCACTGACAAGCTAAACAACTCTTCGTTCCTCAGATGTGTTTCCCATCTCTAACTGGTCTCACTATTCCCTTTATCTGGAATGTCCTTCCTTCAATCTCCACTGTTCATATTTTGTCCATCTTTCAAGGTCCAGCTCACTTACCAACTCCCTGCAGCTACCTCTAAGCACCCCTGCAGGATGTGATCACTCCTTCCTCTGAACTCCACAGCACTTTTATCAGTGCCACTATCCCATATCCACCATGTCCCAGAGTTCTTTGTATACAGGTTGTGTCCCCTACAGATGTGCATCTGCCCTGCAGAGAGCAAGTAGTCAATGACTGACTGTCTGCTGAATGAACTGAGAGGCAGTCCTCCGCAAGGGTTACATTATACCACGTGGGAGTGCTAAACTTCTGAAAGTGACCGTATTTATTCAAGTGGGACATGATCTTCCTCTAACACTAGTATCTGCTATGAAAATCTGCAATTAGGACACGGGAATCATTATAATTCATGAATGGCCTGAACATCCCAGAGGAAAGTGCCTATCAGTATCCTGCTGGACACATGCCTTCAGATGGTTTACTAACAGCCTAAGTCATAATGTCAGGGTCTTGGAAATATTTATAATAGCTAAATCATATTCTGTAAACTGTGTTTTGCTCTTTGGACTGCTTGTATAACCATCAACATATACTTACTTTCATTTCTGCTAATGCAACTGAAAAGAGCATTCTGTAAATTAAAGAAAAACAAACAAATAGATATTAACAACCACACAGAATTTCTAATTTTATTTCACTTTATGGTTATATGGAAATTAGGATATCAAACTATTTAATTCTTTTCTAAATCCAAGACTGAAAACAAAAAGCTATGAGATGGCATCCTGGTGAAAAGGGAAACCATCTTCTAACACATACTGGGGATCAAGATTTATCACTTGAGCCATAAGCTGACCATTTATATAGCAAACCAAGTTTACGTAAAGTTGTACGTATGTGGGTATGTGGGGGAAGCTACAATGTATTCATCTCAATTATTTCTTGCAGGTATGTAAAAAAGCTTCCAGGAAATGATATAATAAAGGACTTACAGGGAAATATATTTTATGTAACTACATTTGAGAGTTGAACGAACTTTAGAGATCATTTCTAATTGTTCTCAAACTTGGCCATAGACTAGAATCACATGGCATTCCTAGGACTTACTCTAGACTACAGAAACAGAATCTGGGAGTGTAGTACAGAAATCTATATTTTAAACAAGGCTGTGAAGATGATCCTTTTGCAGTCATTCTGGGAACAAAGTGAAGGAATCTCTCTACAGTTTTATAGATGAAGAAACTGTTCCATCAGCAGGGGAAAAATTGCCATAAGTCATAGAGCAAGTCAAAAGCAGAGCCTACAACTAGAATAAGTGCTTATGGCCACTCTTAGATCATTGTTTAGAAAATATCACACTGTATTAAAGGAAAATAAGGAGAACAAGACAAAAAAATTCCTATACAAAGTTATTTGGATATTCAGGGCCTGTCAGCTATGATTAATATTACTCACAAGAAGAGAATGGATTATTAAAAGAAATAATATGGGCACAAATAAAAGGTAGATGGAAATCAAGTGTACCTTTATTGTTAAATAGAGATGATTTTGGCTTTTAAATTTAGCTAAATCACAGGCTGGCTATGTGATCTGGACTTGTTAAAAGAACTAGCTTTACTGATATTTAAAACTTAGCTTCAAAAATCCACATAGTTGTGTGAAGCTGTCCTGCATTCACTTTTTTCAATAAATAATATTCTACTGTAGAAATAAATTACATTTATTAATTTAAAGCAAAACATCAGTCCTCATAGATGAAGGCTAATGAATTCACCCAGTATAAATTCTTTCTGCCAGTGAGCTCATTAAGCAGTATAAGCGTAGTAAAAAGTAAATACTGTTGGTTTTTAAAATAATGATCATTTTTCTCTCTCTTCATCCATGCTTGTTTTGACTTTTCAGCTTCCCAGTATAGATAGCCGTAAATTTGGGTTCACTGGTTTCAGAAACACTTTCCATAAAGCAATCTAAATCAATATTAAAAAGCAATCTGCTACCAGCTTTCCAGCCCCCTCTGATTGGGTGAATACAATTCTCATTGCCCTTTCCTCTCTAATAAGCTGAGTGGTTGTTCTATTCAGGTTTGGCTTTTTTGACCTTGTACTTAAAGAAATGTGTTTGTTATTTTGGTCACCCTGGGTTACATACACTGATTTCCATTTTTGGTATTCTTCTAGTTATTATCAAAGTCTCTAGAGCAGTGGTTCTCAAACAGGAGTTATTTTGCTTTCTAGGGGATATTCGGCCATGTGTGGAAACATTTTCAGTTGTCACAACTGGGGGTGGGGGAGAGTATGTGTGCAACTGGCATCTAGTGAATAGAGGAGACCACAGATGCTACTCAACACCCTATAATCTACAGGACGGCTCCCCCACAACAAAGGACTATCCAGCCCAAAATGAGTGCCAAGGCTGAGGAACTACTCTACAGACTCACAAATTTGTTAAAGCTGGATTTTAAAAAAAATTGATCTTATTAATAAAATATAACTTGGTCAGCCTATGGATCACTTAGCTTCAAAGAATGGTACTAAATGATGCAAAATCTGAAAAATGTCAGCGATCATCTAATTTCACTCCTATTTGACAGAATCCAGAGACTGAGGCCTGGAAAGGAGAAACACTTATGGACCCCAGCTTTCACCCACACTAACATGGTTGAGTTGAACGGAAAGAGACCATATGGCCTGAAAGCCTAAAATATTTGCTGTCTAACCCTTTACAGAAAAGGTCTGCTGGCCTCATATAGAAGAAAAGCACAGCTGTCTCCCTTGATGCCATATCCAGAGCTCAGAGATGTTCCCTAAGTATCTCTCATTTCTCTAATGTCTGTCAATGGACCCTTCATATATCAGTTTAACCTATTTTGTTGAACCAAAACATTTTATATTTCCACATGGCAGCATCTCATGTTAATACTGTTTTGATATTTCCACCTTTATCAATTTTAAGGTTAAAAAGAATGGTCCTTGATTCAAGTATATCAATATTTGATTAATTCATTAGTACTGTTGCTTACTTTACACTCATCATGATTTCATAGACTCTAATCACATCATCATCTTTGATAGAATATTTCTAGCTTCATGTAGCTATATCTACATGAAACTATATCTTAGGTAACTATACTTAAGGTATGAACTAAAGTAACTACCTTTCACTGCTGAAATTGTTGCTGATTAGTTTGACAGGGCTTAACACATACACATAATGAATTACAGCATTAACTTATAGTTTCTCCATATCTTAAGAGAGCCAATCTCGGGGGCCTTAAAGTCAATTCTTAAGTCTCTCAAATGTCTGATTGCCATCTGGTGGCAAAAGCAGGAGGTAACTGGGGGTTTATACTTGGAGCCTCTTTTGACCTGCCGCCAATACTGTACACTCAATGTGCCTTCCTGTAACAGTTCCCTCACCCCACTCATCTCACTCTAGAACAAATCAAAGTTAGTGTTACTGAGGTGAGGATCTACCACACCTGAGAGGCCCAAAGAACATGTCAGTATCCCAGAGTTGAAAGGGTCGCAAGAGATCTTCAAATCCAAAAGCTTTCATTGTACAGCTGGACATTGTCATAACAGATACAATACAGTAAGTCCTCACTTAATACTGTTGGTAGGTTCTGTGACTTTAGGCAAAATAACGGATGATGAAACCAATTTTACCACAGGCTAATATAAACAAGAGTTAAGTTTCTACAGCATCTCTCATTGTTATTACAAAATGGCCTTGAACAAAATGACCTTATTCAGGGATGTGCTATACTCATTCAAAGAATGCCTAATTCATAGACTTTACATGGGGTTTCCACATAAAACCGCTATTTATTCAGAAACAAAGAGCCTGTGTAATTCAGCTGTCCAGAGTGGAAAAAAATTTCTATTAAAAAATTCTATCTATAAAAGTACTAACTGTAGCACCTTTTTACAGGCAACAAATTTTTGTTCATCCTTTAAGTCTTACCTGATCTGTGAAGACTTCCCCATTACCCTGGGCAGGGATTATTCCTCCAGGTTCCAATGTGTCCTGTACAGACTTTTAGCAATGTACTTGTCTCACTGTATTATAATGGACTATTTGAATTTCTCATGGAATAGACTACGAGTTCCTGCATAGAGTGGCTAAATCCTTTTATCTTTGTACCCTGAGAACAGTACCTGATACAAATTAAATCTATCAGTTTAGTGTGCTTCAGTTCCATGAATGGTGAGTGGAAAATGAATGACAGATGCAAAGACAACTGAGATAGAGACTCTGCCCCCAGGAACTCAGAGTGTAGCATTAAAAAGTGAAATGTGAACAGAATTATCCTATATGATGACAAATACTATAATAAAGATGTTAAAGGGTTTGGAAGCAGCAATCAATTTCATGTGTATGGAGAGAAGGCGGCTAGGCAGGAAAGGTTTTAAATAAGAACTGCCTAAGTCAGAATGTGAGGCAAAGGTTGCCAGTTGGATAGGGATAGTGGTGTGCTAGACCAGCTTTCGCAGGGGTCAGGGTGGGTGTGAGAGGAGTCCTGATTTATGGTATTTGCTAATGTCTGTGGCATAAATTCCCCCATCACGGCTGCTTTCAAGTAAAACACTGGTTGCAAAATTGCTTAATATTTAACAATCCCTAGCTGGTAGGCGCCAGCTCCAGCATACTTCTAGGAGGGGTGTGATAGGATGGATTCAAGGAGGACTTCCAGGTAGAACAAACAGGTCGTAAAATTCACAAATAAAACAAGTGGTCAATCTGGGAAATTACAAGTTGAATGCAAATGTGGCTGAACAGTAAAGGAAGAAAGAGTCATAGGTTAGGGAAAAGCTTAGTATAGCAGGCGGAGCAACATGAACTTTATCCTATAGGTGAACTGCTGAAGAGTTTTAAGGAAGGGAGTGACATGTCTATATCTGGTATTTAAAGAGACCACTCTAGAAGTGGAGATAGTAGATAAGAAAAGAAATTAGAGACAGGAAAGCTAGTTGAGGAGCTGTCAGAGTAGTACAGGAAAGTGGCATAAAGGCCTGAGCTAAGACAGTAATCAAGGATCTGGAGAGAATGATTTCAGATATATTTCAGAGGTAAATTTTGGGGGCTTGATAGCCAGTCATCTGTGGGAAATGTTGGGAAAGAAGAAAGAGTAGACAATACCTCTTAGGCTTTTAGTTTATGTGTCTGGGAGGACTGTGCAAGAATAACCAAGCAAGAAATTTAAGAAAAATAAGTTTTTGTTTTGGGGTGTGTGTGTGTGGTGGTGTGTAGCAGAAGGATAGAGGGAAGGCGAAGCAGGGCAGGTAGGGAAGGTGACAACTAGTTTCACAATTTGAAATGCCAGTTGAACATCAAAGGAGCGAACAACGTATCCAGGAGTGATTCAGGAGTGCTTAAAAGAGGCTAGCAAAGAAGCTTCTGGAGGTGTCCTCATACAGGGCGATTAAAGCTATAGGAGTAGATGAGATTGCCCAGGCGGGAAAGCCTGGCCATTTAGGTTAGACCAGGTCGAAATCTAATCTGACTGATCAGATTTCCCTTTCAGGATGAAATCATTCAGGTGACTTCTGAGAAGAATGGACTACAGAGGTAATACACTAGCGCAGGGAGACTAAATAGGAGTTATTCCCTTCTCCAAACTACAATACAAAATATGACAAAACAAAAACAATATACAAATGGAACATAAAGTTTTATATTCTCTTAAGCCAGTACTGCAGGACCTAATAGGTTTCGCTCTTTTTGGAGCTCATCAGCTGCAGGTAACGGCTCAAATCTACTCTGATACAGTATATCCGTACAGCATTTTACTGTTTACCAAGCCTCCCATTCAGTTTTCTATTTACTACACCCTGACAATTCTCAGAGTTTCCTTAGCGTTAACTAAAAGCAGCTTTACACCTAGGTCTTGAAAGGCTTTGCTGCGGTAAAGTACCCTATGGTTCTTTTTACTAAAATCCCCCAAAGCTGTCTGTCTCCTCTTTTCTTAGAACCGCTGTAGCACAGACCCATGCACACTGAGGTGTAGGAGGCCTCTAGCTAACCAGGGAACCCTGCTGGTCTTGACATTCCTGTACTCTTATCTCTAAATTGGGCTATTTTTCATCCTTTTTTCTTTATGCTTCTGGTAGTAAATCTAAAATCAAGATTAATTTGAAGAATAAACAAAATAAAATTTATACACAGATGTCTTTAAAGCAAACTAGTTGTAACATTACCTGAGGATACACTGTACAGTCAATGTAGGCACACGTAAATATGCACCAAATACTGGCATCTAGGGGTAGGGCAAAGTGTATGGCAGGCTACCATTTGTGTTACAGGGGGATAAGGGAGGACCACATACACATATTTACTTTTTTATGCATAAAATATCTCTGGTAACTTAAGGAACTAGGTGGTTGCAGTACAAGAGATGGGAGACTTTTAATATTGTATACCATTTTGAATTTTGAGCCATGTAAATATACAAAAAATAAAACTTAACACAACCTATACCCTGCTTTTATGCACTTAGCAGTCTTAATTTTATCTTAGCATTCTCATAGAACCAGAGCCCCAGGTCAGAACATTATTTTAGTTTTGTTTAGCAACTGTTTAAAACTTAAATGCCTTAAGATTTTAAAAAAGTGAGTCCTCACAAAAATATCTCCTACTGACTTTCCTTCACAGTTTTTCACCTTCCTTAATAAGATAAAATCAAATAGCTGGACTGGAATAAACTAGGAAAGAGAGGAAATGAAAATGACATTTCTGAAAAGAATATAAAGAAAAGCATAGAGAAGAATCTGTGAAAGAAGAAAGAAACAAGTAAAAATGTTCGTCTGATGATAAATTTTTAGCATTGTACTTCAGTGGCTCATGCAGCACATGGAAAGATATTTATTATATTTATGGCCAGTATGTTAAGAGATAGCAGTAAGGTCTGACATAAAAGTATGAAATAAATTTATAGTCTTGAACCTAAAATTTGTCTCATCAGCCATTGCCAGGTCTCTGGAAATTCACCAGCCTCACATCATCTTGATGTTTACTCTAACACTGAAGGAAGAAAATAACTATCAACAGCCAATTTTTTAAAAAAACGAATTACATTTCATGTCTCATACCTCACGGAAAACATGAGTTACATTTTACTTTAGCTCTAATCAATCAATGTGTACTAATATGGCTAGCCTGACGGATTACAGCCGGCATCTATTCTAATTGTTGGTGCCTATGTCATCCCAGTTGTTGAATATTTTGAATATCACTTGTGGTTCTAGTGTCACATATCCATGAACCCAGGTGGCCCGACTAATATTTCTAGGTGGGCTAAGGACCAAGCCTGTGACTCTGGGCATGATTACCTCGCCTCACCTTCAGTTCAGTATTCCTAACTACCTTTGAGATATGGGTCTTTACATTTGAAAGACCTAATATACTTTAACCTCTTGAAACTCTCTTCCCAACCTACGTGCTATTGTTGATGAGTATTTTCTTTTTTAAAAACTTAATAATTATTGTTTTTTAAAAAATCTGTGTGTTTTAACTTACCTACTTTCCTTCACCGTCATCATTCTTTTTCTTTTGCATTTCAAATACTTGTAGCAATTTAAAATTTCCTTTAGAGAAGGACTTCTATAAAGGGTCCAGTAATGGCAATTCACTGTTTTTGTTGTCTGGAAATATCTTAATTTTGCCCTCTTCCTTAAAAAAAAAATTTGCTAAACATGGAATTCTAGAGTGATAGTTATTTTCTTTCAAAACAGTTCACATATCATTCCATTGTCTGTGGCTTCCTCTGTAGCTATTGAGAAATAAGTTGGTCTCCTTTGAAGGCACTGTCTTTTTTTCTGACTGCTTTTAAGATCTTTGGCTATGAGGTGTGTCTGTAATGTATGTGCTTTTTAAATCCTATTTTGGGCATTTGTTGGGATTCTTTAAACACTGACTCTGCTCCATAGTCTCTCTTCTTCTAGTATTCCAATTAGAAGACTTTCTCTAGCCTCCATTTCCCTCAGACTCTTTCAGCTTGCTCCTATGAGCTGCTATTCCATATAACTTCTTCAATTGTCTCTCTCAATTCACTAACAACTGTTTTTTATATTTTCCTAAAGATCATCTCCTATATTCAGTCTAACAAAACAAATCCTGTTGATGGATTCTACCTTCATATCTGATTTATTCCTGAATACTTAACTCTATTGCTATCATCCTCGTTTTGGGTCTTATCTATTGTTAGCTAAGTTAAAGGATTCGGGAAGATCTAAAACTTACCCTGCCCATAACTAAGATATTAAGCTTTCTAAAATATTGGACTTGTTATTTGTTATGTTGGTCTCATATTACAGAATCTTTATCATCTCTCTACTAAATAATGAATTGAACCCCAAAATATCACAATTCCAGGATCTGGTTTGACTGCCTACCTAGGTACAGATTCTCAGGCCAAAATATGCCCATCTTCTTTTTGTTCTCTGTGTAAGTCATGTGCATTTTTGCTAACATACTTTTGATCCAGCCTTTTTATTACACCAATCTCTTCAGGCCTCTCTCTTTTGCAAAGCTTTTCCTATTAACGTTCTACATGCTCACTCTGCTTTATGATTTCTCTGAGCCCTTGTGTGAGCAGTATATATTTTAATTATCTTCACTCAATTAGATACAACTCTCTAGTATTTGAAGTTAAGCCTCAAAATCCTAAACTAAGTCTGACTCCAAGGTTTGCGCTTTTTCAAACATAAAATTGCCTCCCAGTATTCAATAAATATTTGTTATTTGCATAAGAAAAAATAGATGCTATAAAATAATAGATAACAATGTTTTACATTTAGCCGTTTTATCTTAGTTTGGTCGGAACCAAACAGAATGTTAAATTGCATTAACAATTTTTAACTTTATTCATGTAAGTAAATTTCTTAGGATATCCCCTCAAGAGGAGTTCTGCAGTAGCTTATCAGTAAAGATAAACATTAGCTCTTTCAAATATAATTACTTGCTCTCTAATCAATGTTAGTATATGTGCTGCCAATGCAAGCATACTCGCTCTCTCATCAAATGTCACAAAACCATTTTTCAGGGAAAATGCTAACTCCTAAAATTTTAAGCCTCAAAATTTTAATCCTAAAGGAATAGTTTACACAGCTACAAGTTCAGCCAAGGACAACACTAGTATTAAGGAAAAGATACTAAAAGCCTAGTTTTAGGAATTATTCTAATGTTGATAAACAACCAATTCAGTTAAAACAGGCTGCACTACACCAAACTCACCCAATTCATTTATAACAAAGCCATTATCTCTAAACTTCAACAACCAAGAGAGTGACTGTTATTTGGATTTATAATGCAGAACCCTCTTTCTGTATTAAAATGTTCTTTTTTTTTCTTCTAAATAACATAGAAGACATCAAATTATGTCTTGAATTATCTTGAACAATTTGTAGGTTCAATGTTATTGATAAAAGCACCCTTTTGGCATGCAGCTTTTTGGGAAACAGTTTCTTAATTCTAGGCCAAATAAGGGAGGATACACTGGGAAAGGTTGACTATTCTTAGTATTTCTCTCATAGGACAGTGTTTATCAATCTTACCTTTCCTGTCCCGTCCTTCATCAACACATACTGGCAGACTTCCTAGGGCAATGCAGAAATCCAGACAACAGAAGGAAGCACACTAAAATAATGGAGGACAGGCTACAGGAGATGGATAGTGTCAGACATCATGCGGGAGAAAAGAAGGAATTATCAAAGTTAGTCACTTTGTTCAAGAGAAACTAAAACGAGTTATGTCACAGGTAGAGATCAGAAAAAAAAGATCTTTTAGTATTTGTAGCAAGGCTCCTTTCAATGAGAAGAGAGGAGAGCTGCAGTTAATTTGAAAATTTGTCTTCAGAGGAACAGATATAACTTAGCAAACAGTACAAAGGGACAAAAGATAAATAAGATTCTCCAATTTAAAAATATTAAGAGATATAATTACAGGCTTTGAGAAAAGAGCAGTTAAGAGAGCTGTTCTTTCTTCTCCAAGAGAACACAGACTTATTAAAAGCAATAGGAAGTCCAATATTTATATATAAAAATAATGAATGAGGCATATGCACTTAATTACATAGTCTTATACTATGAAAAGCAATAATATTGTGACATTTAACATGAAGATCTAGAAACAGAACAAAGTCATCCCAATAAGGAACCTTTCACATCAGGGACAATCTTCTGTTCATATTTGCAGGATATGAAACATCTCTTCTACCCTGTCCTAATAACGTCCCCATCTAGATACTGCAGTGCTTGAAATAGCACCACTGAGAGACAAGAGTCCTTCAGATTCAATACAGACTTTGTAATTTAGTACTCCTCACCCCAAATGCAAAATCCTAGGTAAGTCAGAAGCTATTCACACTAGCAATATGATTTTGTTTCTTTGACTAGAGGTGGTTTATAAAAATGCATAACTGGATGGGTAAAAGGATAGGAAAAGGGGCGAATGAAGATATGGAACCTAAAAAAACTATTTTACAACTTTGGGTAACCTGTTGTTTTGTTACGAAAACATTTTAACTTAAATCCTGTGTATGAAATTTAGGCATTTATTTAAGATTAATGCTTAATTTCAACAAAAGTTGATTAAAGGTATAACATTTCTACACAAGGTAAATGACATTTTTGGCAAGGCTAGATTTTCTGTAAAGTAAAAGGCATAATAATTTATGTAAGAATGAATTCATTTTAAAATTTAAGTGATTTTATCAATTTTGATAACATCTGTATAGTCTAGCCAAATTTGTTAAATAAAATGCATACCTCATATTCTTTTCTGCAAACTTTGGAAATATCATTTTTTGAAGATGCCTAAAAGATAACAAATTTCTCCATTAATTTATTATACATGGTATTCAGCACAGGACAAAAAAAGAACACAAATTAAGTATATGTTAATTGATGGTATAGTATTCTTTATTTCATCAGCGAAAACCTCATGTTTAAATATTTTAAAGTTTCTAAAAATCAAACAAATATATTTCATGCAATTACTTTAAAACAAACATCAGCCTCAGAATCTACCCAATATGCTAGAACTTCACTCTAACTTTTATGGCTTTAATCTCACATATTAACAGTCTTTTTGTTATTTCAGAAACTAGATGACTTTGAAGAAAATGTAAATCAGAAGACTTTTTTTTTTTTAGCTGAATTCCACTCTGTAGCAAATTTTCTTGTGAAGCTCTGCCAGGTTATTTATATTTTGCTTTTTCTTTAACCCTTCATAAGTTTCTCATACTAACTTTTCCTTAGAAAAGATCCAAATATAACAAAGGCGCAACTAAAGAGGGAGAGGCTATGTCTGGCAATTTACAAAAGTTATTTTTATGTAATTCTCTTAATAAGTTGATGAAAAAGATAGCATCTCCTCTACAGATGAAGAAACTGATGATCAGAGAAACAGCAAGTTATTCTTCACATTGAAGTATGTACTTTCTCTATAAAACAAGCCAAAACAAATCTACTGAGGTTGGTAATTCTTCCACATGTTATCAGTCCCCATTTAGGATGTAGTTTCAGAGCCATGGGCTCTGGTTCCTCAACCTATTTCTTCCTGTTCTAACACCTAAGCTCATGCAATTTTGAGTGGGCAGCTGACAAGAGGGGAGAGCAAGGAGCACAATGGACTGGCGACTGTTTTATGTCCCACTAAATCCATTAGAGTTCCGATCCTGCACAACTCAGCTTCGTCTCAATACGTGGAGGAGAGCGGCAGATAGCTGACTGTGTGCTGCCCAGAGAGTGCTGCAGTGGTATATGTGAAAGCGAAGGTGCCACCATGTCTTACATTCTCCTGTCTGGAGACCAGTCACTAGAAAAAGAAAATAAACGAAGGCTTTGCAGTGGTGGTTTCAGGTCCACCTGAACTGCCCAGTTAAGTCTACTCCCACCACTTGGAGTATGAAGAACTAGGAGACCAGTTTTCTCACAATACGCTGAGGAACCACTATGAAAATATACACAGTGAGAAAGAACCCAGGGGCCTAACTTAAACTGGACCAGACATATATTAAATCAAAGAGAAGTTATGCTTCATTAAGCGTCATGTTCTCCGGAGGAGCAGAGGGGGGAATAAGAACATACTCAGGGTAAACCCATGATGAAAGACAGAAAAGAAGTTGAAAGCAAAATAAGCCAACTATATCAACTGATCTCATCTAGGTAGTCCCAAAATTCACATGACCATTTGGAATCATTCAGCACTGACCATGCATGACCAAAAGCAAAATACAAAAGGCATCAATTCCTAGAATATTCTTTGTGCGGCAGAGAGAAGTTAAGAAAATAAGAGAGGGCTGAGGGCCTTACATGCAGCAGCCATAACTGAAAAAGCAGCCAAGTCTAAAAAGAAGTGGTCTATGCAAGAAACGTTAAATGTGCAGCTTTTATCAGTCTCATCGCCAAAGGTTTGAGGTGGGCAGGGTTCAAGACATATGCACAGCTAAAACCCAAACTGTACTCCACGCTGCTTAAGAGCCTGATTATCCAGTGTTACCTGCTTGCATGCCTGTCGACACTCCAAGGTAATAGCCAGTTCACAACAGCCTAAGCCAACCCAGCCATCAGACTTCTTAAACACACCTTAAAAACAAAACGTTCAAATGTTTTGGTCATAAGTAGTGACAAACACAAATAGCATGCCAATTTGGTTCGTGGATACCACTAAAAGTCAAAGCAAGTGCCCACAGGAAAACTAGCTCAAACAAAAGGGCCTCAAAATTATTAAACCCCTCTTCCTTGCCTTATTCCCAAAGCTATCAGTCTTCTCAGGGTCCCTCACAGCAAAATCAAGTCCTCTGTTTTCTCCCTCGTCTCCTTGCCCACCCTGAACTCTCTAGGTCATTCTTACTCTTGGGTACGTAGCATCTCTAAAGTACATACAGGTTAAGAAAAGCAAGGAGAGGCCTTCCTCACCTTTAGACTGTGAAGCAGAGGCAAAGATTCCAATTTAACGTCATAAACAAACAAAAAAGGCACAAATATTATTAAATTTAAAAATGTTAAATACCTGGAATAGTATAAAACCCATGATGCTTTTTAAAAACTGATATTTAGCAAACGAACGGGAATAGCTCCTGTGAGCCAGGACAGGCTTCAATGGGTGAACTTCGTCATGGGGCAAAATGACTCTTCTGGTTCAGTTTATGCATAGCAGCTATTTCTCCAACTAAATCACCGTGATACTAACAAGTATCACAGTATCACTTTTTATAAAATTATAAAAAATATTCTAATGTATTTTTTGAGATCACTTTTTGCTATCATAATGTCAATGAATGACTCTAGAACAAAATTAAGAGATAATAATTATGAAAAGAGAAAAAAGATTTATGCTTGTAGGGTTGCTGCAAATTCCTCCTTATTTCCCTTAAAAAATGCTTTATGCTGCCTCCATGTAACATGTAGATCTTCAAATCTACACATACATTAAATCAGATTACTATTTACATTTGAAAAAAATGTCAGGGATTCAAGGCAATAGATGGGGGAAAAAAAATCTAGAAATAAAATTAGGACTTAATACAAATAGAAGCATTCTGCTAAGCAACTAACAAATGCAAACAAGTGGCCCACAAATAGACAAAATTCTCAAAATATAATTATAACCTACCCCAATTGTTACGACTGGCTAAAAATACTACATATCATCTTCTGTATCCCTACATGTTTTAATAGCACAAAGGGCAACAGGCTCCATCTAGCCCCCATGCCTGGTATAGTTTCCTCTAAATCTTTGCTGCCTGCTATTAAGAATAACTCTCATTTTAGATATGATTTTGAAAGGAATCAACGTAAGTCATAAACTCTGTGAACTTTTATAGCATAATGCAGTATGCTGCTGTTTCCACATACCTAGAGGCCTCTTATGGAGACTATGGTTTGGAAAGAAGAGGGGGGAAAGGGGGAGAAGGAGAGACAGGGAGAGAGACAGAGAGACAGAGACAGGGAGATGGGGGAGGGAGAGAGGGAGAGAGGGAGGGGGAGAGGGGGGGGAGAGAGAGAGAGAGAGAGAGAGAGAGAGAGAGAGAGAGAGAGAAAATTACAAATTCCAGAACATTAGGCAGAGGGACAATTAGGAAAACAGGCAAGGGTGTAGGCAATCACAGGAAGGCAAATAGTACAAATTGTTTAAACTGTGTGACAGCCTTTCAAGTTCGGAGATTTTTTCAAGGCACTGGCTTTAACCAGGACTGGAAAACAAACTTTAATCTTAGGGAACTGTGAATGCCAGGCTAGGGAGTTTGGGCTTCATTCCAATAGAAATGGATATCCCTCAGGGATTTTTTTGAAGGGCTAGGACCATAGCTATGATGTGTTAAAACATCATTTACAAGTTTATTACACTATTTTATCCCAAGAATGCAATAATAGAGGCTTAAACTAGGGGTAGAGAAGACAGATGCAAAATTTTACAAGAGGAGAGCTCAAAAGAAAAATCAGTCAAAGATAACTTGGTTTCCAATCCAGTGTCATTCACAAGAAAGGCAAATATAAGATGAGTTTGGTTTTGGATTTTCACTTCAGATACACCTGGATGCAGAGATCTAGGTAGAGATGTCTAGAAGTCACAAACAATGACCTGGATTTGAAAGTTACCTTCCCAAAGCTGATTAGTTACCAGGATGAGTGTGGAGAGAGAAAAGGACAACACACAGGAATACCCACAGTCCTTGTGGGGAGGGGGGAGGTAAGAGGAAAAAGGTAAGAGAGAGCAAGGTGCAGTCACAAGGAGGTAGTGGTCAATAATATCAAGTGTCACAGGGAAGTCAAAGAGAGTAAGTACTGAGAAAAAACTCTTAAACCTAAGAACCAAGAGATCCTGGTGATCTTTTCAAAGACCAGTTTCAACAGAATGGTAGAAGTGGAGACAAGAGCACAAAGTTAAGTATTGAGTGAATGAGAATAATTTATACATTTGCAAATTTGGGTGCCTATGGGAAGGAGAGGACAGAAACTCAAGGGTATACATTAGGTTATAGGACTATGACACAAACTATACAATTACAGTAAGTTTTTAAAAATAAAGTGTTAAATGTTACATTTCTGTTGCTTACCTGGCAAAGATGAATTCATACAACTCCAAATTTCAACCTAAAATCGTAATCACCAAAAGGTTTTTATATAGATAACCAGATCTTAAATACAACACTTAATTTCTACAGGAATTCTGTATGATTATATTTGTGTCCATACAATCAATGTTCTAGGACTACAAGTATCAACCAGCTATTTAGGGGAAAAAAATAAAACATATGCAAAACGTCGCTTGCTCTTTTTCCGTCTTCCCATCTAAGAGCACTGAAGATAAGTCTGGTTACTCAGCATGCTTACTGGAATCAACATTTCCAAGCACAAAGACAAATGCATCTGTAGAGCGACTAAAGGAAAATGTATTAGAACTTCCCCCTCCTCACATAACGTAAGCTGCTATCTAAAGAGGCTTCTCATGGCAAACTCAGACTTTCGTAGCCTGGTGCATAAGCATTCCAAATACTGAAGATGGCCCAAGCATTAGAGACATTTTAAGGTACATGATTCAGACTGGCAAGCAATACATCTATCATATACAAGAAAGTGGGAAGACAGGAATAATGAGATAGGCACAACGAGAAGCCACACATTTCCTTCATCTCAAATACAACTTTCCAAAATAAAACTAAATAAATTTATTATAGTTTTCTTAAAATTATCAAAATATAATAATACATACAATTCCAAATTCAAGATAAACTATTATAATGAAATTTAAAGACTGGAATAAATTTGTATTTAATATTGTTTTTACCCAAATCATGGAATATAAACAATAAAAGTGAAAGACAACTTCTATCTAGCAATTTGAGTGAAGATCTTTTTAAAGTACCTAGTTAAACCCAACATTTTACTTTGACCACAAACCCCATTCACATTGAAAATTTTGCTAAATCTAAAAGTAACTCATTAGATGGCTTTATTTAAACAAAAGCTTACACAGTTGGTTTAAACAAGACCTACCATTGTTTCAGGACAATAATCTGGGGCTCGTTGCAACAGATGTTTTAGTCGGGATTCACTTTTTGAGGAGAATATCTATTTGACAAAAAAAAAGTTTTTGTGGCATTTTTCATATGAAATAAGTAAAATTTATTACTCTCTAAATTTATCAGGTATCTAGAATATTTTCCAAATTCTTTTTGTAAATAGAAAACCTTTGGAAAGTTCTAAATTAAACTGAAGTAACATTTCTTAAAAGGTTGGTTAGTTTGGCAAATAATCAAGAAAGTCCAAATATACCAAAGTCTAGATTTCATTTTCTAATGACCAAAAATGGAGAAAACCAGGCTACCAATCTGTTAGAAGACAGGGAAGAAAAAGAAAGAAAAAAAACAGAAAAATAAGAAAAAAATGATAAATTTATTCTAAACTGCTCAATAAACTGCTTTTAGTCAACTGGCCAAAAAAAAATAGACTATTTTACTCCCTTGGTATTGGTGAAGAACAAATTTATAAATAGCGTTATAGCATAAACTTCTCTGCAAAATGCTATAAAATAGAGACAAAGCCATTTTTTAATATAGATGCTAAGGAGCTGACAAGTTCATTCAACATTCTGACTGGCTCACTTCCAAACAGGACTGTTATTAACCCAATTACAATTTGATGTCTCAGTAAATCATAAATCATTACATGTATCAGACAGACCTTCACGGTTACCTGCAAACAGTTGAGACTGTAAAATCCATGAACGGTAAAGACAATGAAAACGGATTTCACTCCAGTTAGTTTTAGAAGCCACTTTTCTCCCAAACTACCAACTATAATTAATAAGAGAAGGAAGCTAGAATATCACCATTTTGCAACCCCTAGTGCATTTAGGTAATTATCAGCAATGACTACTAACATTCCAAAAAGAGACAACCAAACCAATAACACTTAAAAGGAAGACTTTACACAAACACAAAAAAAACAAAACCTAAATTTGATCAAGCCTCAGGATCTGTTTCAGAAGATAGCTGCTAGCCATGTGTGGCTATTTAAATTTAAACTGAAATCAATTAAAATTAAATAAAATCTAAAACTCAGTTCCTCCGTTTCTTTAATCACATTTCAAATATTCACTTGGCACACATGACTAGTGGTTACTGTAATGGATCACATGAATATAGAATATTTTCATTACTGTAGAAAGTTCTACCTAACACCTCTGCTCTAAATCTACCTACTAATTACTAAGAAATGTAGAGTAAAAAGGAACACATTAAACAACATCACAGAGATGTGAGCAGCATAATTCAGACTGTGGGAAACTCTACAGGATAAAATGACCAGATTTAGTCATTAAATAAAATGCAAGAAGAAACCCATAGTTCAAAAGATATTTAAAAGACATATAACCAGTTGCTACGCATATCTCACTTGGATCCTGATTCAAACTAAAAAAAAAAAAGGGGGTGAGGGGGACAATTTATGAAATGATTAAGAAATGTGAAAAATAACTAGATATTTGAATATTCCATTTTAAAAGTGAGTTATTTTTATACCACTTTAATCGGTACTTATAATTTATAGATAAAAACTGAAAATTTATGGGTCAAATGATATGACAAATGGAATTTACTGCAATATAAACTTGTTTCAATATAATGGGGGGGAATAGGGGTATAAATGAAACACAACTGGCCTTGTTAATGTTGAATTTGAATATGGGGATTCATTATGCTTTTATTTACTTTTGTATATATTTAAAAATTCCCATTATAAAAAGATAAAAGAAAAACAAGAAAAATATATGTAACAAGAAGACAATAATGAAAAGCAAGAAAGTAAAGAAGAGACAAAAAGAAAGGAATAAGCACAAGACACTGGCAGTGGAATGGGAGGAAACAGAGGAAGCTATGCTTCCACCCATCCACCCCTTCTCCCTCAACTCCATCTCCTCACAAAACGGAAACAAGGCAAAACATCGACAATGCTCACAACAGTTTAGAACAGCAGAAAGAACAATGAAGTAAGCCACCTACTTGGCCTTACTTAGCCTGGTGGCTAAGTGCATGAACTTGTAATCAAACACATTTGGGTTTGAGGCCCTGTTCCTCAGTTACTGCCTTAGGGACTCTTAGCAAGTTATTTAACTTTTCTGTACCTCCACGTCCTCATCTACAAAATGCAGATAACAACGTTATCTTCCAAGGACTTAGTGTGAGAATTAAATGAAATATATTCGTAAAGAGCCTGGCACATAAGAAAAAAATAAAATAAAAACTTACTCCCCAGGTTCCAGTTGTTTGAATAGCTAACAAGCAAAATAAAGAAGTTAGATAATTTATCAGGTCCCTTCTGTCTCTAAAATCATGATTCTATAAAGTATAATGAATTAAACTGAATAATATTGTTATGAGGAATATAAATAACTAAGATAACTTATTAAGAATATAAATAAGTAATAATATTAGGACTATAAATAAGCTAAATAACTAATTTAGCTTAAAGAAAGCAGCACGTATATACCTTCAGATAATTTGGTAGACTTGAACATTAGCAGTTACTTTTTTCACTGAACTGATAATCACACCTAAAAAAAAAGATGAATGCTTACCCAGAATATATATTAGAATATATACCATGATTACACAAATCATCTCAGAGCAAATATTTAATAACCAAACATGTACCCTATTCAAGGCAGAAACAATCACATCACAGGGCTTACAATCCTGATCTTGAGAGCTTTTTTTTTAACCCATACTTATCTCCTCTTTCTGTCATAACTCATTTCCCTTTGTCTTCAAACAAGCAAAGGCCTCTCATCTTGAAACAAATCTTCATTTCCTGCACTGACTTCTTCAACTAATATCCCACTTTTTCCTTTCGTTGTGTCCATTCAAACAACTCACAAATATTCACTGACCAGCTTCCATACACAAGGGCATGAGTACAAAAAAGATGAATGACATAATCTCTATATTCAAAGAATTTAGAATTGCAGGTACAGTTGGGGAGATAAGGTATAGTTAAAAACTGAATCGATTTTTGCAAGTTTGAAATATTAAAACAAATTTAAACTTTTCAAAAACATCTTTTAAATTTCTGCAGATGACTTTTAGTGTCCTACCACTCCCCTCAATCTAGAAATATTTATGGAGAGTTCTGCAAGTTAGGCACTATTTTAAGAACAGAGAATTCAGCATAAACAACACAAAGTCTCTGCTCTATAATATCTCCCCTAACAGTCTTCTTAAAACTAAGGGCCTTTTCTCAAATCTCAGGCTCCTTGACTTTTATTTGGCATCTAACACCTTTTTTTCCTTAATGTTCACTATTATAAAACTCCAGCCTTGACTTATCTAAATTCAAATTCAAAAGTTTTTTTTCCCCCTCGCCTACAGCACCTGGTATTCCTAAGTGGTCTCCCATCCAAGTACTAACCAGGCCCGACCTTGCTTAGCTTCTGAAATCAGACAAGATCAGGCCGTTCAGGGTGACATGGCTATAGACAAATTCTAAAAGTTTTAATCCCAAATCTCCAACTGTCTTCACATAGTCAGCAGTACTACTATTCACTTCAACTCAAAACCTAACTGTCATCAGGACTCCACCCTTTCTTCCCTTCCTACTAGTTGAAGAAATAATGATTCCTCACTCCTGGTATATCCTTTCGTTTAGAGTGAGCTCTGCCTGGCATCTCTATACCACTTACTCACTTCTCCTGTGACTGGAATGACTGACTTACCTGACTGCTGAGTTTGGTAGGAGAAAGTGAACATATGTAACCCAGCTCTTAGCTCTCCTCCTCTGAGAGTAAATCTAATTCTGTAGTTCAGTGTGTGTCTGAAGATAAAAGTCACATTCAACATTTGTGTAACTAGTAATAAGAGTAATACCTGGGGTCCTATTTGCCTTATTTCTCAGTTAGTTAAAAACAAGGTCAGAGAAAAATGTTCCTTACTGGGGTAACTATAGTAGTCACTTAATTTGCTAAGTTATAGAATTTCTAGTATTTCTTATTTTAAGAAATTAGACCTTGCCTGTCACAGGTACCTCAAAAAAATTAATCACCCCCTAGTACATTGGTGGAAAAAACAAGAGGAAACAAAGCAAAAGGTCAGGAAATCAGAGCTTCCAAAAGTAGCAGAGCTACTTCAAAAGCCCCTTTACGGTGACACCATCAAGAGGCCATTTTTGCTTCTAAAAGGTATTTTTCTGGCCATAAATTTGTAGAAAACTTAATTCGCTATAGTATTTTGACAGGAATTCTCTAGCGGCTATTTAGATGACCTGACTCACTGTCTTGTTTTATAATTAAAAAGTATTTTGCAAAATCTTTCCAAATTCATAATACTGTTTGAGAGATCTTTTAGCCCCAGCTGCATAGCTCTCTCAGTTTTAGAAAGTGTTAAAACCCAGGTTCTTACTTGAAAAGTTGACTGAGGCAATTAATTCTCAAGCACTAAAGCCAGAACTACACAACCATAATGCTCAAAGGAAGGTAAGATTGAGGAACAGTCATTGTCTCAGTGGAACTTGCCTGAAAAAGCCCAACCAAAAAATTTTTTAAGTAGTACAATGAACACTCACAGTCTTCATCTAGCATCACCCACTGTTAACATTTGCAACATTTGCTTTAACTCTCTACGTAGACTCATATTATTACTATTATTTTGAAGAAACATTTTAGAATTCAGTACAGACATGACCACTCATTCCTAAATCCCTGCATGTATCTCCTAAGAACAAGGACACCATCCTCCCTAACTATAGTACATCACCAAATTCAAGATCACAGCACTGATACAATATTATTACAGTCCATATTCAAATTTCACCTATTTATCCCAATAATGTCCATTATAGCAATCTTTTTTTTTTTTTTTAATTCCAGGATCCAATCCACAATCATGCATTGCATTTAGTTGTCACATCTCTTTATTTTCCTTTAATCTGGAAGTTTCTTACAACCTTTGTTTTCAGTGTATATCTGGAAATAAAAGTTACATTCAACATCTGTATAACTAATAATAAGAGTAATATCTGGGGTCCTTTTTGAAGAATACAGGGTATTGTTTCGAGGATTAGCCCTCAATCCAAGCTGGCCTTATTGCTTCCTCAGGTTATGCATATGGGCCAGGAATTCTACATGAGATACTGTGCTCCTTTTCAGTGCATCATGTCAGCAGACATGTTAATTTGTTCCTTTACTGGTGATATGAACTCTGATTACTTAAATTGCTATCCAACAGACTTCTCCAAAACAATTATACTTAATAAACAGTTACATAACCAATACCCTCTAGAATTATTACGTAAGCTTACCTGTTCACATACATCACGGCACATTTGGTTATCCTTTGAATGATTACAACACAATGCACCTAGGAGGAAAAAATAAACACCCGATGTTGCCTGCTTTAAATAACAAGATGGGTAAGCTAAATCAGATGGTTACACAAACCATTTATTAAACAGATTGTTATTATTATTCATTTTAACTCAATAAACATTTACTATGTCTCTACTAGAAGCAAAATAAAATGCTCAGTTGGTTTGAGGACATAGTTCTCACCCTCAAGAAGCTTGCGTCTTAAGGGAGACAGTTATGTAATAATAATAGCTATTATATACTGTGTACCTTCTATGTGCCAGAATTTTACTAAGTTTGCTTTATGTATTATCTCATTCAATACTTACAATTGCCCTATGGCCTAGATTCTATTATTACACCTATAATCCTAAAGTTAAATGATAAAAAGACAGTGAATTGTTTTGGAAGTGTTCATTTTAAGGACAGGACACGCAGATGGAAATTCCAGGAGAGTCAGAAATCCAAGTCTGGATTGCAGGTAAAGCCAAGCCTAAACATCCAAATTTGGAAGTCATCAGCATAAGGGAGGTATATGAAAATGCATGACATTGCCTATGAAGAGTTTCTAGTGAAAAGTGACCACAGTCCCAAATTCTAAAAAACAGCAACATCTGAGACATGGGAAGAAACAAAGAGATTAAGATGGAACAGGCAGAGAGACAGGTTAACCGCAAGAAAGAGGCATCGCAGAAGAGGGGGCCATTAGTGTCACGTACCGGAACAGTCAGGTTAGACTGAAGACTCTAAAAAGGAAATAAATTTGCTAATTAGAAGTCCACTTAATGACCTTCATAAGGTACTTTCTGTGGAGCTGGTATAAGTGAATGATATTAAGGAGAGGTGAGGAAGTATAAATAGCAAATATAGGCTCTCAAGAACTCTAGCAGTGAAGGGAGGGAAAAGGGAATGGTAGTTACAGGAAGATCCAAGAGCAAGGGAAGATTTTTTTGATCTGTTTGTTTGTTTTGTTTGTTTTTTAGAGCAGACTGTCCTTGGTTCCTAAGAGGGAGACTCTAAATCCCTGGTAGTAATAGAAGTGTCTTTGCTATGCTAATGAGCTGGCCCAGGGTTTCACCTTGATAGCTTTAGGATGGGAACTGACCATGCAAGAAAGATCAGCCATATTATCAGAAGGTTGGGGCTTTGAGCCACATGATAATCACTCCAACCTCCCAACCTCCAATGGGACAGGGAAGCAGGAGACTGAGTTCAACCACATGGCAAATAATTCAATCAATCATGCCTATGGGATGAAATCCCTATAAAAACGCTAGATACTGAAGCTCAGTGGACTTTCCTAGTTGGTGAAAACACTGATGTGCCAGGCAGGTGATGCACACTGATTCCATGAGGAAAGGGTACAGAGGCTCTGCATTTCCTCCCAGATCTCACCCTGTGTCTCTTCATTTGACTGATCCTCCTGATTTATATTCTTTATAATAAAACTATAATCATAATTACAGTGCATCCCTGAGTTGTATGAGTCTTTCCAGGGAATTACCAATTCTGAGGGGTCATGGGAAGCCTGGATTTACAGCCAGCTGGTCAGAAGTATGGATGACCCCCAAAGTTTGGCTGGTGTCTGAAGTAAGGGCTGTCTTGTTGGGGCCCATGCCCTTTAACTTGTGGGGTCTCTTCTAACTCTGGGTGGTCAGTGCCAGAATTGTAATGCTGTATACCCAACTGTGGTAGAAACAGATTATGGGATGTGGGATAAAGAAGAGGCACTGTATTGGGGGCTGAGGATACAGTAGTGAATGTTATGCTCTCTGACTTCATCCAGGGTACAGTCTGATGACAGAACAAAGTCTAGACAAGAGGAAAGGATATAAGGTTACTCATAAATTAAGAGGAAATTCGACAGCCTCTATTTCCACAGTGAAATAGAGATTAGGGGTGAAAACAAAAAGGGCTGAGATGGGGTGGGGGGCTTAGGCTGAAATTGCAGGGAGCTGTAGCAGCCACTTGGGAGAACACAGAACGGAGGCAACTACAGATCTGCTTCTCAAACTTGTGTTCTATGAAACACTGTTTCATGATTCGGTAATATGTACCCTTCGAGAGACAATGTTTCGTGTTCAAATACATTTGGAAATGAAGGAATAAAAAAAGTGAATTCTTCACTTCAAGATGTCACGAAGCTTTTAATATACTAATATTCATTCTTACTCTCTTAAAAAAGGATTTAAGACAGATTTCTCACAGCACGAAAGCTTTTTTCATGCCATTTAACACTTCAGAGGGCCAGTTTGAGGAATATCAAATTAGAGAAAACGAAAAATATTGCCAAGCAGCATTATGGGCCCAGAGAAATTGATAAATTGACTAGAGATAATCGGAAGGTGTATGTTACTACTAGAGTGTAGCTAACTGGAAAAAATATACAGCTGGATTGATTGATCAGGGCTGACTAGACTGTCAAGTCAAAAGAGACAAGATAAAAATATATTTCAAGCGTGATACAATGGTTTAAAATATATAGATATTTGTAACATAATTCTTCAAGTGAAACCTAAACAACTTCAATATACAAAGATGAAAGCAGAGCTTTTTTGATTGAAAGTAGAACTGGCACTGGGGAGAAATGAATGAACGAACGAATAAAAAAGTCCTCTTTAGATCTTACCAATAAGTCTTCTAAGTTTAAAACTGAAAACTGTTTCTCCATAAAGCTGTGGATGAAAAAGTGGCCACATACTAAAACCTGACAAGCTCGGGGGAGGCCCACCTGGCAGGCATTGCAAACTGAGAACCACATAGGGTGGCCTGGACTTAAAAATTCCTAACTAAAAGCGGGTCATGGTGGGTAGTCTTATAGATTCCTTGACAGAGGTCAGTCTTTAACTTTGAAATTGTTTGTCTTTGTGCATATAAGATAACATACCTTTAAAATGTCAGAGTAATCTTTCCCAGACCCCTAGAAGGCACAACCATGGGCACCAGAGCAGAGACCACATTGTTATCTGTTGCCCACGCACCATCTCTATGTACTGCAAATGATAACTATTCCACACCCACCAAAGTAAAAGATGCATGTGTCTCTCCATTTTACTTTTATCCACTCTCAGGGATTTCCCTACTTTGTATTTTCTCACCTCTTTAATCTACCACCAATGAATCTCATAACCCTCCTTACCTTGCTCCTTTGACTCTAACGTATAAAGTAAGCTGTAAAACTGCCATTCTCCAAAGCATTTTCTCAATCTGTTGAGATTTGGCTTCCCAGCAATTATCATCAGTTTGTCTCAACCTCTTATAAGAATTTTTCTTAGGGTGGATGTTCTTTCATCGACAAAGCAATAACCAGGTATATATGATATCACTGACATATGAATATAGTTTGGTGTCATAAAAGACTTGTGAGGCTGGCTTTCTAACATTATTTCTATGGGAAAAGTGTCTTGAAGTTCTAAACATCTGACAAGAATTCTGAATAACATATAAAAATTTCACTAAGTTTCAGAAGAAAAAAGGTCCTTACTTTTTTTTAAATTAACTTTTTAATTTAGTTTCAAGTATACAGTACATTGGTTAGACATCTATATAGTTCATAAAATGATCTCCCCAATTGTACCCTCCCAACCCTCCACCTAGCCAATATATTAATGCTAACTTCGTTCCCTATGCTGTGCTCCCCATCCCCGTGACCATCCATCAGCTACTAATTTGTACTTCTTTAGCCCTTCACAGCATTCTTCCAGCCCCCTAAATCTCTCTTCCCTCTGTCTGACACCAAAATGTCCACTATATTTGTGAGTCTGTTTTTGATTAGTTTGTTCTTTTATTCCTTAGATTCCACATATAAGTGAAATAATATAGTGTTTATCTTTCTCTGTCTGACTTAAATACCTTCTAGGTCCATCAAAGCAATATCTTTTTCCATCCCCTTCCTTTTCATTTGTAGGGGGACCTTGTTTCTTATCCTTTCAGTCGCTCTTTTCTTTTGGTTGGAGCACTTAATTCTTTTCCATTTAAGATGCTTATTAATAGGAATGCAGTTGTTACCATTCTTTATTCCTGTTTTTGATACATGTTTTTTTCTTAAAGAAGTCCCTCCAACATTACCTGTAATACTGGCTTGGTGGTGATAAATTCCTTTAGCTTATTTTTGTCTGGGAAGCTCTTTATCTGTCCTTCAACTCTAAATGATAGCTTTGCTGGATAAATTATTCTTGGTTTGTAGATCCTGGGTCTTTAATCCTGTCGCATATTTTTTGCCAAGCCCTTCTGTCCTGCATAGTTTCTTTTGAGATCTTTTTTCTTTTTCTCTTCTCTCTATTTCTTTTTCTCTCCTTTCCTTCCTTCCTTCCTTCCTTCCTTCCTTCCTTCCTTCCTTCCTTCCTCCTCTTTCTTTTTCTTTCTCTCTCTCCCCTCCCCTCCCTCTCCTTTCCTTCCTTCCTTCTTTCCTTCCCTTTCTGCCAGTCTTCTGGGTGTTCTCTTCTAGGTAATTGTTTTTCTCTTGCTGCTTTTAATATTCTTTCTTTGTATTTAACTTTTGGCATTTTAATTATGATGTGTCTTGGTGTGGGCCTCTTTGGATCCCTGATTTTTGGAATCCTTTGAGCTTCCTGGGGTTTTATGTCCATTTCCTTTGCCAGGTTAGAGAAGTTTTCCATCATTATTTCTTCAAACAGCTGTTCAATATCTTGATTTTCTTCATTTATGCCAATCAGATGAATATTTGGAGCCTTAATAGTGTCCATATCCTCCTTAAATTATTTTTATAGTCTTGGCATCTTTTTTCTTGCCATTCTGATTGAGTGTCCTAATTGGCTTTCCTGACTTTTAGACAGGCCATTGATCCTCTTCTTTATTCACTTTGTTTATTCGTTTATTCCATTTAATATACTTTTCATCTCAGACAATGTGTTCTTCATTTGTGACTGGTTCTCTTTTATAATTTCCATTTGCATTTGTTTTTTATATCTTGTTGAAGTTCTCACTGGATTTATCTACATTTCCCAAAAGCTCATTGAGCATCTTTATAATTAGTGTTTTGAATTCTGCATCTGTAAGATTACTTGACTCCATTATAACTGGATCTCTGTTCTGTTCTCTCATACGGTATCTGCTTTTTTGTCTTCCCATTTTGGCTGCCTTTCATGTCTGTTTCTATGTACTAAGCAAAGCTCCTAAGCCTCCTGGTCTTATTAATGTAGATTTGTGAAGTAGGTGTCCAGTGACACAGCCCTGAGAGGGGTTCAGGTGCAGACCAAACTTAGCCCAAGCCTCTACCCCTCCAGGACCATCTGTTAAGATTCAGCAAGCAATCCACAGATGCTCTGCTTATAGTTGCCTCAAAAGGCCATACCTGAAACCGAGGCAGCCTCCAGTGTGAGTCTCAGCAAGGAGCACCTGACTCACTGAGGATACACCTGGATGTGGTTTGAGTGGGGCCACGAGCTGGGGGAGGGTCTCAGGGAATCTGGGCTGAGTGACCTCTTTATCCAGTTTGATGACGTCACAGCTATGGAGGCACTGTGTCAGGCACACTGGTGGAGGGAGGGCTCAACAGGGAACAATGGATACCACCAGCACTTCTGTACCTAGTGAGTCTCGCCTCGGTCCTCACTCAAAATGTCTCTCTGTAAGTCTCTGGTGCCCGCTGAGAATAGTAGAATCAGCACTGGTGCTCAGAGTGAGCAGGTCTGTCACCATGAAAATCCACTCGCGGATGCGGCCCCTTTAAGAGCCTTCTGCCGCTGTCGCTGCTGCATCTCAATCTCATTCAGCCACTTGAGACCGGGCAGCCCTGTGTCCTCGCCCCATCCTACCTTCTGCTGTTGCAGAGTGCTTTCTTGTACGGCTTGTTCATCTACATCCCAGGCGATTTTTCCTTGCTGCTGCTCCTTGTTTCTGTCACAGCTTTGATTTGGTCGCTAGAGGGATGAAGAGAGCCTCTATCATCTATGCCATTTTTTTCCTCCCTCAAAAGTTCCTAACTTTTTATGGCTGTAGTTACTTTCTTAAAAGGTCTCATGAGGTTTTCTCAAAACATCTCTTCTCCCCTGCCATAAAGTACCATGCTACCCCCTTCTAAGATTTTGTTATTCCCTCGGCCTCATTAGAATGGTGAGGGCAGGCAGAAAAAAAAAAAGGAGGCTCTCCTGTGTGATGATGTGTTCTTCTGAAGTGCTCTAGAAGTTGCCACTTTCTACTATCTTCTAGCACAAAGGTTATACGAGGGCAGAAAATCCAGCTGATCATGGGCAAAGATATCTGGATAACATATGGTCCCAATAAGCACAGGCTTAGCAAAAAGTAAACAATCAGGCAGACAAGAGTCTGACTTGGGCCTAGGGATTTTTGAAAAACAGTTTTTTGGAGTAAAGGTCTTTTTAGAACAGAATGATAAAATGTGTTATATTTAAAACTCCAATAACAATGGAAGGTTTCATTAAAAACATAAAAGCCTATTTTTTCCCTATTTAATGGTGAAAGTAAAATTTACAGTGAAGGTGACCCCCTAAGGTAAATTTTTAAAATAATTCTTTTTTTTTCATTAAGAAACTCCAAATTTGGAAAAGAAGAAGAAAAATGACCTCTATTCCTACTGTCCTGCCAGGACCTCTTTTGACATTTTGACATATTTCCTTCTAGTCTTTCCAAAAGCCTGATATTTCTGACAAAATAGTATGAAAGAGGGCAGCCTGAAATCTTCTGGCAATAACTCCCTTCCCTCACCCAACCAAGCATTCCTCTGTAGTAGTACATTTCCTCTCTTGAGAAAACTGCCACACTTCCTTGAACAGGGTAGGGGACCTACGTTCCATCACATTTTCCACATTCTATTCTTAACCTTAGCCATTATTATGTTGGCATACGTTGTTCTTCCTTTGAAACAACAGAAACTTATTAGAATCTTTAACAGTGCATAATTTTCAAGAAATAAATGTCTACAAATGGACATCAATTCATATGCCTTCATTAAGAATGGGGGAGAGGGATTCAAATGCAATTAATGTGCAATTAAAGGTCTTTGTTTTTTTTTAAAGTCTTTAAAATGAATTAATTGGTTCAGTCAACTATTATAATGCAAAAAAACTCTCCAAGGCCTAACATTTTATATAAGAGAAAACAGTGAATTTTTATAATTTGATTATAATTTTTATAATTTGATTCTAATTTAATTTTTTGTTCTTCAAGAAAAAAATAGTTTAAAACTCTGTTTATTCTCATAAAATGGAATTGAACAGATAAAGGTCAACTGATTTAAAATAAAACTTGATACTGACATGATGAAAATGAAAAGCACAGGTGTTATCCTCATTAAAGACAGAGAGTGTCCTATTTTGCATTCTTATTCCAAGAATCTATAATTATAAAATTAATAAAAACCAAAAATTGATTACTAAAGCCATGTATATTGGGTTTAAGAAGGTATTAGTGTAACCTAGAAATATGCAAGCAGAATTATCCAATAATGAGAAACATCAAGGTTTGGCTGTTGGTTCCAACCACATGTGTACTAAAGATAGGCAAGTAAGAAGGAAGCACATGCTCCAGCCACAAGGGAAAAAATGCAACTTCTAAGACCAACAAGTATTTAAAAAAGTAAATACACACCCTAAAACCAAAACTAAAATATTCACAGAATTATAAGCTTTTTGAAATTAAATGGGATTTTTCCACAAAAGTCTCCCAAAATCTATAATTCAATTTGGTTAATGAAAAGCCATTCTTGTTTTCTTTTCTAAAGAAAATAAAGATTCTCTCTAACTAATGCCTTCCTAAAGAATTATTAAAACAGAACACATATACCCCAAACTATTGAGGGGGAAAAAAAACCTAAATCTGAGCTGATACTGAAAAAATCATTCTAAATAAAAAAGATGTTAATAAAAAATATAACCTTACTTTTAATATAATTTTTATTTTCAAAATTGCCTGGAAAGTAACAATCACTTTATAAATGTTTAAATGACAACTGCAGCTTTAACTTATAATGCATTCTTGCAATTGTCACATTCGTTCCTTTTATAATACATATGTGTTTGTGTATAATTATGGAATATATCATTAGCCAAAGAAGTGCCAAACAGTAAAATGATTATCCATATACCTGACAACCTGGATTCAATATTGCTAACATCTTGTCATACTGCTTTATCTATATGACATATATATTTACATATACATACATACATACATACATACATACAAATACAAACATACATATATATATATTTCCCCTCTGAACCATTTGCAAGTCACAGATATCCTTTTCCAAAACTTGCCTAGTACTGCACTCCTGCAACAGCCAATTATATTCATTTGATTCTATTACCAATATGACTGCCAGATTAAATTTTTATATAGACCTTTCATGATGTCACTCTTCTAATCAAGGGCCTACAATGGCTTCCTGATCTTCTAACTCTAAATTCCCCAAGTCTTCTGACCTTCTTTTCCCTAACCTTCTAGTATTTTTTAATGAGGAAAGCCTACATTTACTTTGAACATTGCTTTCTACCTGAAATGCTTACTGCCCTCTTCCTGCTGACCTAAATCCCAACCATCTTTCAAGGTTTAAATCCTGCCTCAACTATTACTAGCCTTTCTTCTGCAACGCCTCCAAGCCATGTTGGGTTTTTTGGTTAAGTCAGAACTGGAAACTTTAACACTTAACTCTTCTCTCATCATTTCATGTCTGTACTTATGGTATCCCCAGACTGGCTGTAACTTCTTGTACCCATTTAGCACAATGCTCAGCTCAAAAGATTGTATTCATTGGTTAATAAGAAATAATTTCCTATTTATACAATGCCTTTTTATATAAAAAAATACAATAAGTTTCATTTTCCTCACTGTACAACCTCAGTACCACTTTTCATATGATGACCAACCCATAATTTAACAAAAATCATGAGTTTTTGGCCTAGATCAAAGATAAATTGAACTCAGTCGTACAGTCAGGCACAGAAATATGCAGCCAGTTGGTGGTGGGCTCTGCAGTTATAAGGTCAAGAAGAGCTGGGGCTGGGGAAATTGAAGTATTATGGTGGTACAGACACCTTGAGTAAAAAGAGGAAGCTGGCTGGTGGAGAGTAAGAAATGCAAGAAATGCACTGAAATAGGCATTAAGAGGTAGTAGAGACTGCAAAAGTAGTCTTGGTTCACAGGAGCTTTCCAGTTCCCACAACAGTCCCCGAGGTTATGCTATGCTGAATTTCCTACCCTTGGATTTCTATGTGCTCCCCTGTCAGATGCTATATAACTAGCCCCTCATCCTGAGCCACCTTGGTTTCTGCTCCTTTAGGGGTCAAAAGAGCCTTAACCCAGACATTCATCATTAGGAAACAACTAAATCAAATGACTATCTTAAGGTCCTCCCTCCAAATGGCAATAGCCAATATTCTTAGATAATTCCCTTCCCCCACTGTATGCTGTAGGCCTCCCATTTACAAAACAAGGGATCTAAAAATGTGAATGTAAAACAATCAACAAACAATAAGAAAGAAAGAAAAAGAAAGAAAGAAAGAAAGAAAGAAAGAAAGAAAGAAAGAAAGAAAGAAAGAAAGATAGATATAAGTGTAAATGTCTGGTTTCCAATGGTATATTCCATAGTCAGAATGTTTCTCTTAATACTACCCTTGTCTTGAGGTCCCCTTCATGTTATCTATAGATACTTTACAACATCGATCATATTATGTGCTATATACTTACTTGACTAAGTCACATGATTTTCCCTCAAATATATTCTTGAGATTTAGAATATAAATAGATATGTACTAATTAACCACATAATATTAGCAGTGTAGATATTATATACGTTTAGTGATATTAATATCTGAACTTCCCACTAAATCATAAACTCCATGAAACAGAGACCACGTCTGTTTTCAATCAACTACAGTTTTATATCTAGTGCCTATCATGGTGTCTGGCACTATTAATACCTTGACAAATATTTGATGAATGGAGTACTGACAGGTTTGAAATTTAGCTTAATAAGGAAAGAACCTGGGGCAGTTATTCCTGATATCCATCTCAAACATATACAAAAATGGGAACTTTCGATTCTCTTCTTGACTCACCTGTCACCCTTCCTCCATTCTGCTCCTCCTCATCTTCCCAACATCAGCAAATGGCATCATTTTTCACTTAGTTGCTCAAGGTAAAAATTTATGAGAAATCTTAAATTCCTCCTTCCCCTACTTTCCACATCCAATCCATGAGCAATACATCTTAAATCTTTCTTCTTCTATCTCCACCACACTCTAAGTCAACATTATATCCTGCTCCAAGTACTGCAATGGGCTTTTCTAGTCACCCCTCTTTTACTCCTACACACTACAATTGCTTTTTTTTTTTTTTTTTTAATTCAGGAGCCAAAGCACACATCCCTTATTTAAAAGGCTATTGGTTTCTATCAGCACGTGGTATAAAACCCACAACCCTTATGTGGCTTTTTGCAAGGCTCAGCACCATTTAGCCCTAGACCACTCTCTTGCTCATTCTGCTCTTTTTTCCTTAGAGCCTCTGGACTTTCTGTTCACTACTCATCTTTCCTACGGGCAGGACCTACGTCTTCAGATCTTGGTTCTGAACTTTAATTCTAAAAGAGGCCTCGCTAGTCATCACTATTTAAAGAAGCCCTCCCCCTCTACTCACATAATTCTCTATGTTATCATCTAGTTTCCTTCACAGCGTACTCAGCGCTACCAGAAATCATTTTTTGTTTATTGTCTTTCTCTCCTCCTCTAGAAGGTAAGCTCCTCAAAAGAATATATAGATGTCAAATTATAATGTACATCTGAAAATTAAATAATTGTATTAACCAATGTTACCCCAATAAACTTAATTTTTAAAAGTAATAAAATAAAATTATATCTTCTATTTCAAAAAAAAAAGTAAGCTCCTCAAGAACATCAATTTTACCCTGGAACAGTATGTGACATAGTAAGCACTCAATAAATACTTTTGAATAAATACCTGTAACATCTGTTTTGCTCTTTTAAAACCCACATTTTTAATATATAAAAAGCATCTCTTGACATCATACCACTTTCTTCTACAAGTGGCATATAGTGAAAAGGATAATTAATGAAAGATTACCTAAATCTATGGATATAAGATAGGCACTTTTAGCAGCATACCAGAATAAACTGTCATACCTGGTCTACCAGAAATCCTAGCTCTTCCTACAGTGTGTGGGCCAAGATATTTCTTTGGGAAGGAAATCTGCTTCTTATTACTTTCCTCCAGATAGGCGTTTGCTTTTTCTAACTTAAAATTTATTACATTGTTTTTCAGGATTCCAGGCTGACTATTACATAATTCCTTAAATGTCAACTTACTGAAACCTAGCCCTTAATGTTACATCTTTCCCTCTTTTGTACTATTACAAAACATCGTAAATAGAAACAGAGCTATTATCAGGTGCCAAGACAGACATCCCAAGACTGCAGCATAAGGTCCTATCCCATCCTTCAAAGGGAACACCAAAAGCATGGGAAGGGGGCGGAGGGGTAGGGAAGTGGTTAGGAGTGGGACTGTAAAGCACACTGAAATAGGAAGTGTGGGATGACTCTAGTGTAGAGGGCATGGCCAAACTTCTCAAGAGATGATAATCACTTTGCAAGTAATATCACTCCCTCACCTCCACCTCGAAGGAATAGGAATGAAAAATCTCTAATAACAGACAAGACTTGTAAAGCCTTGTATCAGGAGACAGGAGTACCCAACCTTGGATGGGGTCAAGAGAGGGGAAAGAAGACTATCTCAGCAAAAATATAAGCTAAGCCTTCATTGAAATACAATTTAATATTGTGTTCTCGATTTTTGTTTAGGATTGAAGAACATTTTCCACACTTTCTACAAATCTACAGTGGAAGCTTTTGTCCATTGTATTACTCAATGTCCTTTTTGTAAAGAAACATGCAACATATGCTTCCTAGAGTTTAGTAAAGAGGGACAAATCTCACTTCTATATCAAATTTGAAATTTTTCTTTTTATCAAACAGTGCAAATTCTATGCTGTCATGGACTTTCAGAGCTAAAAGGGCCTATACAAATTATCTAGCACTTTTTTGTGTGCTTTAGGTGTTATGAAGAAAAAGAGTTCTATGAGCAAATAAGTTTCTATCTTTCTATAATAATTTTATTGATATAAATCATGTCAAATTAATTAAATCAGGAAGCCATTAGATTAGGTGCTTTAATGTTTTGGTAGCCTACTTAAGCAAACCAAAACCAAAGCCTATGATAACTCAAGGCTAAGAAATCAGCACCTAAGGACAAGTCACAAATAGCTACCAAGGCTTTCTCAAATAAGGTATTTACTTAAGCTATGGCCAATCAAATAATTCCTTTGCTTTGCTTCCACCTCGTCTCAGTGAAAGTCTTTCCCCTAGCTCCTATCACTTCCCATTTGGCGCTAGTTATTTGAATCAATTTTTGCTCAAATAAACTCTTAAATATTTTAATATACCTCAGTTTACATATTAACAATCACTTACTATGAAATTTATCCTTTTAAAATATACATTCAGTTAGTTTTAGTATATTCATGGAGTTGTGCAACCATCACCACCTTAGAACATTTTCATCACCCTAAAAAGAAACCCCATACCTTTTAGCAGTTATTTCCTGGCTCCCCCAGCAAACAAGTTTCTTTACCACAGAAAATGTTGAACTCTATATTGGGAATTTAACATGTTTTGTGAATATATACGAAAGGGGTAGGATGTGCAGTGTTTCCCAAACTTATTTCATAGCTAACTTTACAGTGCTTACTATATGTTATTCTAAAGGCTATACCTCAATTCTCACAATAAAATCTATAAGATACTATATATAATAAATGTGGATATTAAAGCACAAAAAGACTAAGGCTAAGTAACTTGTTCAAATATTCTTAACTACTCCACTCTACTGTCACTCACAAAACCAACTAGTTGTGAGATAAGAATGCACAACTAGTATTCTATGGACCATAACTCTGGAAATGCTTTAGTTCAATCTCTAACTTAATGAGACAAACGGAGCCCAGAAAGGTAAGCTGATTTAGCCAAGAATACACAGAATTCTCTCCTTTGATTTCCTCTAATTGACAGCTAAATTTAGAACCAATTACAATTAACTAATCCCAGGTTCTCGACACAGTTCTCTCGCTTCTTTAAATACTTTCTTGACTTTAAAAGACAAAACAAAAAAAAAAACTTTCACTGTAAACTCCCCTAAAAACTTGTTGGGGTTCATTTTGCTCTTTCTAGGTGCAAGCTCTTTCAGTAAGCAATGCACTGCTCCACCATTTTTGCATATATAAATCTTAGCTATCTTTTAACGTCTAGGACAGTTGGGGGACCACTCAATTTTCCTCCCACCCCAGGTGGACATCATCGCTCTCCACTGTGCACCCACAGCCCTTCATCTCCTCTGGACACTTCTGCCTTGAATCCAGTTGCTTGTGTCCTGTGTGACCCCACCTAATAGCCAAAGAGGTCTGGCAGACAGGAGTTAACATCAACTCCTGAAGCCCAGCATGGGGGAGACAATGAACACTGGAACACTTTCCTGTCCACTCTTGGTTTAATTCATCCAGAGCAAGAACAAAATTCTCCTAAAGGCTGCCAGCCCCCTGTGAGCAGGGTTTACTGATTTTTAATCTGTCTCTCGCCCAGAGCCCAGAACTGTCTAGAACACACAGTGCACCCACAGCGAACAGCAGCAAAATCGGATGCAGAAGACTTGGACCCATTCTTTCTGAAACCTGAACCTGGCAGGCTGTGGGGCCCATCAATGATCGCCGCCCAAGGTCGGCCTTTCTGAACCCAGTGAGGGTCAAGTAACAATAACTGGTCAGGGCGGCGGTTGGGTGGTTGCACCTCCAAAATCCCATCCTACCCTCGTGACGATCCTGAGGGAAGGCATTTCACCCTTTTCCGACAGATACCCGAGCCTGGTGAGACGATAAGGGCCAAGCTGGGGTCCCCTGTTGGTGGGTGACAGAGCAAGGCCTCGAACCCGGGTCCCTGCTCCCAATTCAGCATATCTTCAGGGCGGGAAGAGCGAGGGTGGAGATAGGTCCTCGCTCGTCCCTCCTTGGCACCCCCTCCCGCCTGCTGGGACCTCCAGCCCCTGGGTCACCGGACGTGGGCCAGGACTGGGGGTCGTGCGCACCCCCGCCCCTGCCCCGCGCCATCTTGGAGCGCTCGGGCGTCCGCTCTGGACGCCCCGAACCGCTGCTCCAGCAGTTACTCACCCACACTGCCTGGAGCCAGGCCCCCTGTCACCTCCGCGACACCCGCAACGGCCAGGAGAAGCAGCAGCGCAACTCGCGGGGAGGCCCGGACGGTCGCCATGTCCGGGCCGGACAGTCCGGAGCCGCGGGATGCTCGGACCCAGCCTGGCCGCCGGAGCTGCTCGCTGAGGCCCCGCCCCGGCGCCTAGGCCTCTAGTGATTGGCTGTGGCGCGCTCAAGCCCGCCCCTCGGCTGCAAGGAGTTTCCAAAACCTGCTGGGGGCGGGAACCTGCCCACGACCCCGGCCCTTTGTTACGGCCCATCTGAGTCCGCTTCTACAGCGAAGTCCTCTCAGCCTGCGATCTTCAAGAGGGGTGTCAGAGGATATCAGAACTTAAGGGCCCTGAGAATACCTCTACCACCTCCCGAGGTTTGCAGATGGGGTCAGAAAGGGGACCGGGCTGCCCAAGATAACACCACAGTTTCGCCTGGGAACTAGGACAAAGTCCAAGGCTGCACCTAAGGAACGTTTCCCTTTCGCGTACCTCGATGATGGTCCTCTCTGCTCAGACGCTGTCTCACACTCAAAGAAGGCATGTCACCCGAGACAACTCTGCCTCCCCTAAAATGCGAGGGGCTCTGCCTCAGACTCGGTCCCCTGACAAGGGCCCGAGGCATGGATTAACCCCCAAAGCTCTTTGACATATATAGCCTCAATACGTCTTTGATGTACTATTAAATACCTAATCCTATCAGGAAAAGGAGTGTGTTGGGTGGGGGAGGGGCAGGAATGCTTCTATCTCTAGATAAGAAGAGCCTTGAAAGTCAGGTCGAGACTTCAAGAGACAATTTGGAGGTAGGTCCACACTCGACCCCTTACCCCAGCCACTGTGGGGAATGTTTGAGAGGGTCCACAGGCTACCAGAACGCTCTCTCATGCTCTTGTTTGTCTGTCTGTCTGTCTGTCTCACTTTTCCTTCCTCCCTCTCTCTCTGTTACTGAATTAATAATACCTTTTTCCTCTCTCCTACCTTAAAAAAAAAGCAAAACCACAGTTAAAATGTTTAAACTCCTTAATATCATTAAATATGTAATGCAGTGTTTACCTTTCCCTTATTGTCTCATAATTTACTTTTACAAGTGTTCAAGTTCCAAACAAAGTCCATATATTGAAGTTGGTTTGTATGTCTTTTAGGTTTCCATATCTAGTCTCTCTTTTAAGTTTACAAAAGAAAAACATGCATCAGTTATGATTGTAATTGCTGAAAAAATGACTGCTAGAAATTTACTTCTTGCAGGAAAATGACTGCTTGGCTGTGCCCATGGGAACATGGCTATGTCCATGGGAACATAGGCTGTCACCCATAGGAACATAACATTCTAATGATAAGCTTTCTGCTTCTGTACCCCCGCTTACGCACCTGACCTGTGAGTTGGCAGGTAGTAAATAGAAGAAAGATAGACCTTTGTGTTTAGACAGAATGAAGAATGGGATTTGGGGCTTAAAAACACTGTACCTCTACGTTTTGCTGCTGCTTAATTTGGGGTCTGCATACCCCTGGCAGACCCAGCTGGCTGAATAAAGAGTGTGTTCCCTATAATTCACTGAGTTCTGGTGGTCCATGTGTCTTTCAGGGGCTGGTGGCTACAACATGATAATCCTTCTAAAACATCTGCTCTGACGACAACCCTCTTGCTTCAAAACTCTCTGAGAGGCCACCTCTTTCTTACTGGATAGAATGGTGTACATTTATTTAACATAGTGTCAGAGGTTCTTAGCAATTGGACCTAGTCACCTTTTCCAGCTTCTTCTCCATACCCTCCCTGCACCCCTATCATCATCCATTCAGTATTTCTTACCTTGTTCCAGACCTCTTAGTTGTTTTCATCCTTCTGTCACAACATGTAGCTCCTCTTGCCCAGAATTTCCCAATTCTTGTGGTAACTCACCTCATCTGAGGGAACTAAGATGGTAGCTGTGGACTCAACTGTGCCCTGGAAAGACCTGACCAGGAAGAGCACTCTGTGTTAGGTGACCAACACATCTTGCTTTACCTGGACTGTCCTGGTTTTAAAATTGAAAGTCCCATGTCCCAGGAATTTCATTTGTCCCAGGCAAAATGAGATAATTGGTCTCCTTAGCTCTGTGCACTTCAGAAAATGTCATAAGGGAGGCCTGTATGGGGTTTTTCTATATGGAAAAATGGGATCATATGGGTAATAGGTATCACTCCCAAAGTAATTTGATAAGTGGATTAATTGCTATAAGCCATGGAGATGGGTCATTAGACCACCAGCTCCCTGTATTAGTTTCCTAGGCTGCTGTAACAAAAACCACAAACTGGGTGGCTTAAACAGCAGGAATTTATTATCTCAGAGTTTTTGAAGCCAGAAGTCTGAGATCAAAGTGTTGGCAGTGCTGGTTCCTTTTGAGAGCTGTGAGGGAGAATCTGATTCATTCCTCTTTCCTAGTTTTTGCTGGTTTGCTGCAATTTTGGCATTCCTTGGCTTATAGACACATCATCTTAATCTCTGCCTTCATGTTCATACAAAATTCTCCTCGTACATGTGTATGTGTCTGTCCAAATTTCTGCTTTTATAAGGACACTAGTCACATTGATTTAGAGGCACACCTTACTCCAGTATGACCTCACCATAACTAATTACATCTGCAATAATTTCTACTTCTAAATCGGGTCACATTCTGAGATACTGGGGGTTAGGACTTCAATATATAAAGTGGGGAGATTGGGGACACACAATTCAATCCATAACAGTCCCGAAGGGAAAGACGATCTACCCACCTCCTCAGAAATCATTAACTCTGAAGGAGAGGATGAAGAAAGAGGAAAAGGATAAAGAACTGGCCAGTTGTAGTTCAAAGCTTCTAAGTCCCCCAAAAAAGAGGAGTGGTTGAGCTCACTTCTGCTGACTAATAGAAATGATATCTGAGGTCTTAGGCACAAAGAGAATGCTTGAATGCTTGGAGATCTGTTAGCTAGCTATAGAATCAGAAATGGCTTTATTTCCAGGTAACACATGACATACAGCAGCCACTGGAGGAGACATCTCCCTTGTGGGGGGTGCAGTGGGGTGAGACATGAAAGACAGAAAGTCTTGAGAATACAAGATAAGAGGAGATCTGAGCCTCATTTCCCATGGAGCTCAGGGAAGTGACACACCTCATAAAATTCCCCTATACTCAGCATGATGTACGTGCAGAGTGGAAATGGCTACAAATCTGACCTATTCCTTTCTTCCCACCTAGAATGTCACAGAAGTATAGCTGAATGTCTTCTGTGCCCTTCAAGATGGGAAAGGCAGGAGTTGAGAGAGAACTAAGTGCCTGAGGAGGCCTCAAGAGTAGAAGGAGCGGGCCGTAGCTGTTATTTGCACGGTCTATACAACTGGATGCCAGATGAGAATGTAGGCGCCAACAGAGATTGATGATGACAACTGAGGACCAGATGTCCTGCCTTCTTCCTCAGTTCCAGTTGATGGGTTTGGCTCTATATACTCCTCTCAAAACTAGGGAGGGGTTTGGGGGGAGAGTTTGACTAAGCTGAGGCCCCACTGAATTGGCTGAGATTAAGTTTTAGTCATTCAGGAAGAAGGGGACTTGCAGAGACAGCTAGCTATCCAGCAAAGATTTGTGTAACCCTTCTAAAATGTTGTTGCATGGAAGCAAACTGCCTGGCCAGAGAGCACTTTTCTAACTTCTGTCATGTTCACTGTTAATTTAATAACTGGAGTCTGGCCTTAGAGAGCAAAAGATCCCTGTGCCTCGGAGCAGAATCGGTGTATCTGACATCTCTGTTGATTCCTATATTGAGATCTCACAGGAGTAAGAAAAGTCCCACCCCAAGACATCCAACACCAACAGATCATAAAATTTAGCATGTGATCCTCAGCCTGAGATGCTGGTACAATATCCTGCCAGCCTACAGTGAGCCCTCTAAAGACAAGTCTATGAGTACGATATTTGTCACCATTTTCTACTTTCCTTGCCAATTTATATCAGTAATTTTCAAACTTAAAAAATGTAATTTTTTTTTTTAGCAGTGAGATTTTTTTTCAACAAAATCTTACACTGTTCTGATCTACAAAATAGAGAAAGCTGTGTTTTATTGCTACATTTAAGTTCAAATTTATAACAATTACTTAGTACAAAGATAATGAATGAGATTTCAATGAACACAAAAACATGAAATCTGTAGTTAAGGATGATAATGTTATCACACCAGTGTCAGCTTCCACTTTATTTCAATATTTTGTTTTGGTTGCCTGCTGTAGAGAATACTCTAACTCATACAAATAAGTAGGTTGCAAAGTATCATGGTTTTTGAAATAGCTCATCTTGAAATCACAGACTATTCTTTATTTAAACAAAGATGGTATCCTGGAAAAGAAGTACTGAGAAATTTCTGTTTTAATATTAACTGATGAAAACTTACTTCAATACTGAAACCTGCACACAGGTGTTTATAGCAGCTTTGTTCATAACTGCTAAAACTTGGAAGCAACCAAGATGTTCTTCAGTAGGTAAGTGGATCAATAAACTGTGGTACATCCAGATATTGAATACTATTCGGTGCTAAAAAGAAATGAGCTATCAAGCCATGAAAAGACATGAAAACTTAAAAAGTATATTACTAAGTGAAAAAGCCATTCTGAAAAGGTTACATACTGCATAACTCAAATTATGTGACATTCTGAAAAAGGAAAAATTGCAGAAACAGTAAAAAGGTTAGTGGTTGCCAGGCATTGGGGGGAGATAGGGATAAGAGGCAGAGCACAGAGGATTTTGAAGGCAGTGAATCGTACACTATAATGGAGGATACATGTCATTATACATCTGTCCAAACCCATAGAATATAAAACACCAAGAGTGAACCCTTATTAAACTATAAATTCTGGGTAATGATGTATCAATGTAGGTTAATTGATTGTTACAAAGGTACCACTCTGGTTCTGGATGTTGATGGTGGGGGAAGTTGTGCCTGTGTGGGACAGAGGTGTACAGGAAATCTCTGTACTTTCTGCTCGACTTCGCGGTGAATCTAAAATTGCTCTTAAAAAATTAAGTTGAGAGTTCGGAGAAACATGGCGGAGTGAGAGACATCCCCAGGTCTCTCCCTTTGAAACAACAATAAGCTGAACTTCTAAAGCTCAACAAAAAAACACCCAAATTTCACACCAGCACGTCTGAGCATGGGATCTCGTCAAAAGAGCTACCACAGGTAAGAATCCTGGGTGTCAGGCTATGGACTGGAAAAAATAAAGAAGCTGTCTCTCACAGCTGTGGAGCTCCCAGTGAGAACGGGGAGGGGAGAAGTGGCAAGTTCCCTGAACAGCCCTCGGAAATCTGTGAGCTCCACGCGCAGCCTGCGCGCAGGCCCAGTCATCAGGGCAGAAAGCAGAGAAGCTGGACAGCAGAGAAACAACACTTGATTTTTATCAACTGTGCTTGCAAAACCGAGACTGAGCTGCAGCCGCTAACCCCCAACCCAGGGGCCCCTCCCCGCATACCCTCTAAGACTGAACACCGCGGAGCCCCAGGGGAATCTGAGCAACGCTACCAAAAATGTGGATGACTGACATGGAATGAGACTGAGAGTAGTGGGTGCGATTAAATATCTATAAGAAAAAAAAAGGCATTATTAACACTTATATAAAGCAAGGGTCCAAGAGGCTTAGACGCCACATACTGGAAACCAAAAGAAAAGCGCCTTCTTGGCAACAGGCTAAAGAGAGACCTTTATATAATAAACCTTCTTTCTGGAGAAACAGCCGAATACACTTCCATTAATGCCCAGACTTAGAAATAGTCCCTTAAATGCTATGAACAATCAAGGTGACAAGGCATCTCGGAAAGAAAGAGAAAAATCTCCAGAAAATAAGCTTACAGACATAGAAATACGCAACTTAAATGACAGAGAATTCAGGATGGTACTTCTGAAAACAACTCAGTGAGTTCCTGAAATGGATCATATCAACATTTCAGGAATTGAAAAAACAAATAGATGAGCAAAGCAAGGAGATTGAAACCTTCAAAAAGAACAGATCTTCTGGAGATAAACACACACACACACACACACACACACACACACACACACACACTGCAAGAGTTGAAAAATGAAATAACAAGCTTGGGAAATAGAGTCAACCAAATGGAGGAAAGGATCAGTGATAACGAAGACAGAAATCTAGAAATAAATCATAAGGAAGAGAGAAACTGAAGAATGAACAATAATGAAAGAGAAAATAAGAACTAGATGACACCATCAGGAGAAAACATAAGAATAATAGACATTATTGAAGGTGAGGAAAAGGAGCAGGGACAAGAAAGCATTTTCAGACAAAAATGGACAAGAATTTCCCAAATCAAAGGAATGAACTGGAGCTTGGAATTCAAGAAGTCAACAGAACATCCAATTATCTCAACCCAAAAAGGCTTTCACCAAGACACACTGTTTAAAATTATGAAAAATCAATGACAAAGAATTCTCAGGACACCAAGAGAAGAAAACAATAACTTCTAAAGGAAAACCTATTAGATTATCCTCGGACTTCTCGGCACAAACCTTACAAGCCAAAGGAGTGGAATCAAATATTCAAACTATTAAGTGAAAGAAACTACCAGCCTAGAATAATGTATCCAGTGAAGTTCTCCTTTATATATTAAGGAGAAATTAAGACCTTTCCAGACATACAAAAATTGAGGGAATTCTCCACTACAAGGCCTGCACTACAAGAATACTGAAAGGGGTCAGCTAAAACAAAATGACAAAAAATACATAATTAGCAGTAAGGTGACGATCAGGCAAATGGAAGCAGAGGAGTGCAACCCTTATTAAGAACAGGGCATTGTAAGCTTAAACATTAAGAAGAGAATTGCTATAGCAAGACAGTAATGAACAGCCAGCATACATAGGGACAACTTAAGATAACAATAACTGAAAAGGGGAATATTCAAAGATCCAAATTCACAAAGGGAATGGAGAAAAGGCACGCAGAAGAAAATGATGGCTGTATATATATAACTATCCTTTACATATTCATAATGGTAACCACATATAGAAGATTCTGAACGAAGCGTATAACATAAAACAGGAGAACCTGAGGAAAACCCACAAAAGCCAACCAAAATAAAGAAAACAGAAACACAAGGACAAGGAAGCAATGGAAACACCAAGCTACCAGAAAGCAAAAGATAAAATGGTTATAAGAAGACCTCATATTTCAATAATCACCCTAAATATAATCACCCTAAATATAAATGGACTGAACTCACCAATAAAAAGGCACAGAGTTGCAGAATGGATCAAAAAAACAAAAACCCAACCATCTGCTGCCCCTACAAGTTACATCTCAGCTCCAAAGACAAATACTGACTCAAAGTGAAAGGATGGAAAATGATATTTCAAGCAAATGACATTCAGAGAAAAGTGGGAGAAGCAGTACTAATACTGAATGAAATAAACTTCAAAATGAAAAAGGTAAAGAAAGATACTGAGGGACACTTCATAATGATAAAGGGAATCATGCACCAAGAAGACATAACATTTAGGGAGCCCTAACATATGTAAAGCAATTAACAACAGAACTAAAGGGAGAAACAGACCAAAACTCTATTGTAGTAGGGGACCTAAATACTCCACTGTCGGATATGGACAGATCATCCAACTAGAAAATCAATAAGGAAATAACATCCTTAAATGACATATTAGACCAACTGGACATAATCAACATTTACAGAGCCTTCATCCCAAAACAGCTGCTTATACATTCTTCTCTAGTACACGTGGAACATTCTCAAGGATCGACCACACATTACTGGGACACAGAGATAAGCCTCAACAACAAATATAAAGAGTGTTGAAGTCATACCAACCATATTCTCTGATCATAATGCTTTGAAACTAGAGATCAACTGCAAAAAGAAATCAGGAAGAACCACAAATACATGGAGATTAAACAACATGCTACTGAAGAATAACTGGGTCAGAGAAGAAATAAAAAGAGAGATCAAGAGATACATAGAAATGAATGATAATGATAGTACAACATATCAAAACTTTTGGGACATGGCAAAAGCGTCATAAGAGGAAAGTTCATATCATTACAGGCCTTCTCCAAAAACAAGAATGAGCCCAAATAAAAACCTAATGCTTCATCTTAAAAAACTAGAAAAGGAAGAACAAATGAAGCCTAAAGTCAGCAGAAGGAAATAATCAAAATTAGAGCAGAAATAAATGAAATTTGAAAACAAAAAAAAAAAAAGAAAAAAAATGCAACAAGAGCTGGTTCTTTGAGAAGTTAATAAAATTGAAAATCCCTGGCTAGACTCACTAAAGAAAAAAGAGAAAGGACACAAATAAACAAAATCAGGGATGAAAGAGGGAAATTACAGACAGACACTGCCAGAAATACAAGGTCATAAATAAGAATACTATGAAAAAAGTATATAACACAAATTAATACCTAGAAGAAATGGACCAGTTACTTAGAAAATACAACCTTCCTAGACTGAATCAAGAAGAACTGGAAAATCTAAATGGACGATCAGCAGTATAGAAATTGAAAACAATTATCAAAATATACCAAAAAAGTAAAAGTCCAGGACCAGATAGCTTCACCAGTGAATTCTACCAAACATTCAAAGAAGATTTAATACCTATCTCCTCAAACTCTTCCAAAAAATTGAAGAAGAGGCAACACTTCCCAACTAATTTTATGAGGCCATATTACCTGATACCAAAACCTGGTAAAGATAACACAAAAAGAAAACTAGACCAATATCTCTCATGAATACAGATGCAAAAATCCTAAATAAGATACTAGCAAACTGAATACAGAAACATATTAAAAAAGATTATACACCACAATCAAGTGGGCTTCATCCCAGGGTCACAGAGATGGTTCAACATATGTAAACAATTAATGTGATACACTAATAAACAAATTGAAAAATAAGAATCACATGATCATATCAATAGATGCGGAAAAAGCCTTCCAACAAGCTAGACATCCATTTATGATCAAAACACTTAACAAAATTGGTACAGAAGGAAAGTACCCTTAACAAATAAAGCCATACATGACAAACCCTCAGCCAACATTATACTGAATGGTGAAAAACTAAAAACCTTCCCTCTAAGATCAGGAACAAGGCAAGGCTGTCCAATATCACCACTGTTATTCAATATAACACTGGAGGTTTAACAAGTGCAATCAGACAAGAGAAGATATAAAAGGCATCCAAACAGGAATGAAGAAGTCAAACTGTCACTATTTGCGGATGACATGATTCTCTATATAGAAAACCCAAGAACTCCACAAGAACACCAATAGAACAATAAGCAAATACAGTAAAGTTTCTGGATACAAAATCAATGTTCAAAAATCCATAGCATTCCTATACTCTAATAATGAAGTGTAAGAAAAAGAAGTGGAAAAAAAATCCTTTTGCAATTGCAACAAAAAGAATAAAATATCTAGGGAATAAATCTAACAAAATATGTGAAGGACCTATATAATGAAAACTATAAGACCCTATTAAAGAAATTGAAGAAGACAAAGAAATGAAAGATATTCTGTGTTCTTGGATTGGAAAATCAACATAGTTAAAATGACCTATTACCTAAAGCATATACAATTTCCCATCAAAAACCCATCAGCATTTTTTAAAGAAATAGAACAAAAAATCATCAGATTTGTATGGAAGCACAAAAGACCTCGAATTCCAAAGCCATCCTGAGAAAAAAGAATGAGGCTGGAGGCATCATTCTCCCGACTTCAAATTATACTACAAAGTAACAGTAATCAAAACGGCATGGTATTGGCAGAAAAACAGACACACAGACCAGTGGAACAAATCAAGAGTCCAGAAGTAAACCCATTTTATATGGGCAAATAATTTTCGACAAAAAAGCCAAAAACATACAGTGGAGAAAGGAAAGCCTTCAATAAATGGTGCTGGGAAAACTGGAAAGCCACCTGCAAAAGAATGAAACTAGACTGTTGTCTATCACCACACACCAAAATTAACTCAAAATGGATTAAGGACCTGAAATATAAGACCTGAAACAATAAAATGTATAGAAGAAAACATAGGAACTAAACTCAAGGCCTTGGACTTAAAGAGGATTTTATAAATTTGACCTCAAAGGCAAGGGAAGTAAAAGCAAAAAATAATGAAGTGGGACTACATCAACTAAAAAGCTTCTGCACAGCAAAAGGAAATCATTAACAAGGCAAAAGCACAACCATCGAATGGGAAAATATATTTGCAAGCAACCCTCCGATAAGGGCCTAATATCCAAAATACAAAGAACTCGTACAACTCAATAACAACAAAAATACAAATGATCCAATCAAAAAATGACAGAGGACCTGAACAGACACTTCTCTCTTGAGGGCATACAAATGGCCAACAAATATTGAAAAGAATGCTCAACATTGCTAGCTATTAGAGAAATGTAAATTTCCTAAAATGTAAAAACCACAATGAGATACCATCTCACACCTGTTAGAATAGCTATAATCAACAGGACAAGTAATACAAATGTTAGAGAGGATGTGGAGAAAAACCCCTCCTCATACACTGCTGGTGGGACTGCAAATTGCTTCAGCCACTATGAAAACAGTAGGCAGATTCCTCAGAAAACTAAGAATTGATCTACCATATGATCCGGCAATCCCTCTACTGGGTATTTACTTTAAAGACTTGAAAACCATATCCAAAAAGATATTTGCACACCAATGTTCATAGCAGCAATATTCACAGTGGCCAGGACATGGAAGCAACAGAAGTGTCCTATGATAGATGACTGGCTAAAGAAGCTGAGGTACATATATACAATGGAATATTACTCACCATAAAAAGAGGTGAAATACTGCCATTGTGACAACATGGATGGACCTTGAAATAATCATGCTAAGCAAAATAAGCCAGACAGAAAAAGTTGAAAATCACATGCTATCACTTATATGTGGGATATAAACCTAAAAGCAACAAATGAACAGGACAAACAGAGACTCATGGACATAGACTATAGACTAGTGGTTATCAGAGGGGAGGGGGAAGATAGACGGGGTAAAGGGGGTCAAATATGTGGTGACAGAAAGAAATCAACTATGGGAGGTGAATACACTGTAAATACATATGTATGCCTTACTGTTAAAACGTACAGATGAAACTTTATTGGATTTCGTTAGCCAATGTCACCAAAAAAAATTAATTAAAAAAAATTCTGAAGAAATATGCATCAATGGGTGCCAAATGTATATAGTAGAATGATTTCTCTGTTGTGGTAGTGAAAATTGGAAACCTAAATGCCATCAATAAATTATTTCTCATTAAAAACATATTTTAAAAAGAATAAAAAAGTTATAACAAACAAATTTTTGTTCCTATTTCTGAAACAAACAAACAGAAAAACTAAGCTAAATTAATTAAAAAGTGCCAGTTAGACATTAAGGATTTAGAAAAAATACTGATTCACTAAGAAAGTTGTATAACTGCTTAAATTCTTATCATAAATGCAAAGTCAGAGAATCAAACCCCATATACGGTTAATCCGATATCATTTATAATGTGACCTTACTGTGTATCCTAATTACACGTTCACTTGTTATTGTGCAATTTGTTTACAACATCATGACGGAAACACGCACCAAGCCCAGATGCTTCTGAGCCCCACCTGACACTTAACTGAGAACAGTGCATGTGTACTCTCTGGTACAATTTTACATAAGCAGATGTGCATAGCTTGGATTAAAGAAAAGTCAGCACAGAACTACACTTTTTTCTAATCAAGGACACGTTTAAAGAAGATAAATAAAGGCACGGAAATGGCAGGAAAAAATTTATTCGAGGTCTATTCAAAAGGCAGTCAGTTCAACAGCACATGTAGTAATGGCGGTAGTGGCCTCGAAAGTGTCAAAAACTAAAAATATAACAAGTTCGCATGTGTCTGTTGTCTTACCACCTATTAAAGTTAGTTAGAATATGTATATTAAACTTAAATCAAATACTTGTGGAACCTAAGAACTCCATTTGGGAACAGTTCGATTCTGGTTTGATCAGACTGTATACTCAAGAGTTTTTGTACAATGTACGTTTGAACATGTCTGTTTTTAACTCTGATACCCTCTTTTTCGTTTAAATAATGAAGCACATTTTCTTCTACAGCTGGGATAAATATGTCATTCTGTCCTTTTCTAGCTTTATGTGATTATGATGGTGTTTTATGTTTAATTCTAATCCATCTGAAGTTTATGGCAGTGTATGGCATGATACATGGATCAAAGGCAAAGTTTCATTCAATTGAATGCTGTTGCTGTTCCAATATTTATTAACAGGTGGTTCCTTCTTCGTGCTATTGATCTGATATATATGTATTAAATTCTTATACTTGGAATTAATTTTCTGGTATCTCTGATAGCATTGATTTTACAAAACTTTTTAAAAAGTGATATATAATTCACTAGTTGTTATTTCATAATAAGTTCAAATCTGGTAGGAAGAATCTAATATTTTTTACCTTCAAAAAGACCCTTGTAATGTTCAATTGTTCTTCACTAGCAATTTGTGTAGTTCATAGAGTCTTTGGGGAGATTTTAAACCCTAAATAACTATGTTTCTAAGCCCAGGTTTCCTACTAGCCTTACCTCAGATATAATGAAAATTCAAATCTTTGGGGGTAAAGCCCAGAAATGTTGCATATTAAAGAAGTCTTCTGTTTGTTACAATTCAAATGCTTCCACCTTAAATATTGAGGTCATTTTCATTGTAGTATTACTGCTCCCAAGCCCTGGTCAATCACTCTGCTTCCCTTCATACTCCCATAACACTTAACATTTTTTCCTTGACTCAGTCTTGTCATGTCTGGAATTCTGTTTGTTCCCAATTCTTTGAGACTTATTATTACTCTAAGGGCTATTATTCCTGGTTTTTTTTTTCTTCTTTATATTGATGGTACAGAGAAATATAATTGATTTTTGGGGAAGTTGTTTCTATCTCCTTAACTTTTCTGAACTCGTATTACTGCTAATAGTTTTCTAATTTAAGTTTTAGAAATACAAGAATTGTGTTTTCTGAAATTTTTGACATGTATTTCTTCCTCTGTTATATTTGTGCCTCTTATTTTGTACTTGACTACATTTTTGTATCTATTTGCGCTAGTGCATTTTAGAGCTATTGGAAATAGGAAAGCATGCTTTTTGGTCTAGCATGTAAGGTTTTGGAAGTCACCACTATACCAGCAAGTAAAAAGGTGATTACATTGATAAATCAACAAATCTTCTTAGATTCGTAAGAGAAGTGAGATCACAGTGCAAATTGCTGCCCCCACCATGAAGAGACCCACCTGGGTTGCTAATGTAAGAGGACTTGGCACACTTTGGAGATTTCCACACAGGAGTTGCTTCCCTGTCTCTTCCTTTCAGTCCCTCAGCCCTGGTCCCAAGTCTTCTAGGGCTGCTGCTCAAAGTTGTGGCCTGCAGAACTTGTCAGAGATGTAGAATCTCGGACCCCACTTCAGAGTTACTGAATCCAAATCTGCATTTCAAACTCCCCCAAGTGACTCATAAAGTTTGAGAAAGCTCTGATCTCAGGAGTTTGAAAGAAATGTCCACCAGATGGCGGGTGTGCAGCAAGTACTGGAAGAGCCATCATCAACCACCAGTCTCCTTCAAACAGTGCTCTGAGTGGCATTAGAAGTTTGGAGCTGTTGCTCAGCCCTGTGGAGGGTGTGATGGAAAAGTGAGACCAGAGGAGACCCTTAATCAATGAGAGGCAGGTTGTGGCATGTGAGCCATGAATTGTCCCTCTTTGGGTTTTCCCCAGGTGTTTTCACATGCATTGCCCATTGAGAGGGAAGGGGTCATACACCCTCATCTTACAGATAAGGAACTGAGGCCCAGAAAGGCAAAGAAACTTAGCCAAGTGCTAAGCAGTAGCAAATGGTGATGGAGGCATAATTGGAAGCAGGTCTCTGGGTTCCTGGCTTAGGCTGAGAGCACTTCTAGAGGTACAGAGGGGAGTGACTCAGTTCCTATGCTGATCTGAGCAGCCTGCCTACCCTACTCTCGATCCTCTCCCCCGCCCGTTTCTCTTTGAACAGCTATCTTATTTTCTTTGGGAGTGCTGGAAGCAGTTTTCTAATAATTAAATTTGGGCTTTCCATTACACAGGGTCCTAGACTTAACCCCCAAGGGAACAAAGCATGAGGTGTATTTGGAAACAAAACAGGACCTGCTGTGGTCCCAGAGGATTCCCTGGGAATCTTGATGGTCCCCGCGTCTACAGCCAGTATCAACTGTGAGCCATTTGACTCTTCATCAACTTTCATCCCAAGCTTTTTGTTTTGCTCTTATCATTGTAAGAGATTAAGATTCACTTGTGCAAAGTCAAGTAAATTTTTTTCCTCTTATTTTTTTCCTAAATAACAATTCATTTGGAATTAATTAGGGAAATTACATAGAATTTAAGAACAGAAGTCTTAATAGAATTGGGCTAATTGAGCCTGAACTATGTGCATCAACTATAAGGAAATTTTAAAAATATTTGGGGGAAGCAACAATTATTATTATTTAATAATTTCATTTCTACTCTGTTATTAATCATTAGTAAGACTTGCTTTAACCACATTTTTAACACAGCAAGTAATATTTTCTCTCAATCACTAAGAGGCATTCCATCCTCTTGAGAATTTCCAGAGTCAGGGCCTCCATAACTTTTAGCCAATACAGAGTATGCTACTCAAAAGTAGCAGAATATTCTTTTCAAGCACCATGGAACTTTCTCCAGGATAGATCACATATTAGATCACAAGACAAGTCTTAACAAATTTAAGCATGAATGAAATCATACCAGATATCTTTCCTAATCACAATGGAATGAAACTCGAAAAATAGCAGAAAAAAATGGAAAATTCACAAGTATGTAGAAGCTGAACAACACACTCGTGAACAACTGTTGGGTCCAAGAAGAAATAAAAAGGAAATTAGAAAATACCTCAAGACAAAGAAAAACAAAACAAAATATGCCAAAACTTATGGGAGGCAGCAAAAGCAGCACAAAGAGACATGTAGGAGGACGTTGGCTGTTTTGAGCCAACCGGTCCCCAGTGATACTAGAAACTGAGTATTTTGGTTAACTCCAGAGAAGAATAAGGAATTGAATGCTCTTTCGAGTTGTTTTTTAAAACTTTACGGTATAAGTGATAAATTTAGACGAAACAGCAGAAGAGGAAACTTTCTACGTGTAAAATGGCTAAAGGAAAAGCTAGATGAACCCATATATGACTGTGATATGAACTATGTAGAAGAAAAGGTGTATCTGGGATTGTGTGACAAACAAGACTGGTGGTAAACACGGAACGAAGGATGGAAGATGATTGTTGGCCTTTCTATAACGATATTTACGAAAGTGGAAGAAAGAGGTTGGAGTTGGCTGGGTGAAGAAAAAGGGATGAAGACAATGGCCTCACATCAAGAGATTTCTTATTCTGACAGCTATAACTGTTGTGCTGATGATTGTGATATTATGTCATCTTTGACTAATCAGAGCTAGATTAAAACTTACTTAGCCCACAGTTCTACAAATGTACTGGGATAGAAATTTTTAAAAACCAGAGGGAAGCCAATTTAAAATCTTTTTCTGAATTATAACAATGGTTAATATGCAGTGCAGTGCCAATGGGTTCTTTTTGTAGAGAGGAAATATTTGAAAGCATTTTTGGACACTAGTTTAGTAGACATGGTTGCTAGAGGCTCTACTTTATTAGCGTATTCTTTTCACAGCAGGGAGTCGAAAAGGGAAAATGACTGATTGGAATAAAGGTTTGTGTACAGGAAATAACTGGGTTATGTCAGAATGTTGTGGAAGAAAGTTTAAATCTGGTAGCCACAAATTCAATGTATTGTTATTCATCTTTTTTCCTCCCAATTATAAAATCACATACAGACATGCATACTGGCACATACATATATATGCCATTCTTAAAAAGATGCCATTTTCATATGAAGATTTTTTTCTGATATTGTAGATAATACAATTACATATGGATTCCAAACTTGTATGTTTTTTCAATTCAAATAGGTTCTAAAATATATACACTTTATACAGCAATAAAATACAACTTTGGAGGCGACTATCAACCAGTAGGGGAAGGGAGCTGATTTAACATGGGAATGAGGAAATAGAGGAGGGAGGAAAGAAAATGAGAAAACAACCTGATATATACAAATAATAGTTAAAGGACCACAGTTTGAGTGATAACTGACTTTTACGAATACAAATTGAAGTGGATTAAAAATAATTGCTGTAACACAGTAAAATTTCGCTCCTATTTCAATACGTTCCTTGAGCGTAAGAGAAAGTCATGGCCTTAGAGCTCTGGGAGCTAAACCAGTCCCACCTGTGCCCGTCCCACCTGTGCACAGATGGCAGGGCCTAACTTTACTACTGGCCTCGTATTTGTTGTGGAATTGAGAATGATTTTTTGCATTTGCTTCCTCACGATCTTTTGGGGGTTTCCTCAACTACGCGGCGTATTCACGGAGGGTGTGCTGGGTGTAACTGCCATCCCTGTGTCACGTCGGCTGCATGGACGAGAGTTTGGGAGCTTCTGGCACTCGGTCACGCAGCCCTCTCCTGCCACTGCAGTGAGGTGGCGTGTTTGCCTCTGAGCTTCCCTGCAGTGACATAAAGTGGAGAATATGGTGAATGGCAAGAGTGTTTCGTGTCCATTAGATCAAAACAAGGCAGCTACTCAAGATAATCATGCTGCTTCTAGTGCTAATATGTGAGTGAAATTCCTGCCATGGTGCTAATCTCACTACTCTATGTTAAGGCAGGTGACATTTTTCAGTTGATCCCTAGATCAGATAAAGCAAGGTCTCTGGGATAATAGCAAAGCAGAACAGAGTAAGCAGCTGTTCTACACAGGGAACAACAATATACTCTAAAGTCCAACACCACTAAAATTTTGTTTGTTTGCTTCTTCTATAAATCTTTATAGATATTCATCGAACTCTGCTTTCAGAGGATTTAAGATCTGGGTAGCAAAAATAGCTATGATATGATACAGTAAGGCTTTGTGTAAAAGCAGCAAAACTAATCAGCAGTACCAGAAATGTAAAGGCTCTTTCCACTGACAGCCCAAGGACCTCCCTGGGTTACTATTTTCCCACAAGTACGAAGAGTTTAGAGGTCTTGCATCTGGCAGTCTGGAAATCTGTGACAGTCACTCAGTTAGGTGTGTTTCTGATGTACCAGGTTCTTCACAGCAGCCTTCACATCCTTGTTCCTCAGGCTGTAGATGATGGGGTTGAGCATGGGGGTCACCACCCATAGAAGAGGGAGATGAGCTTGTCTGAAAGGTCCTGTTTGTCTGCCCCCTGTGGGTCCTTGGATTTGGGCTTCCCGTACATAAGAGGATGGTCCCATAGAAGACGACCACGACTGTGAGGTGGGCAGAGCAGGTGGAGAAGGCCTTTTTCCTCCCCTCAGCTGAGGGGATTCTCAGGATCGTAGCAATGATGAACACATAGGAGACAAAAATAAACAGCACTGGGATTGCAAGGAAAAGTATGTTGGCCAAACCATGCTGATCACATTGATGGAGATGTCAGCACAGGCCAACTTCAGGACAGCCAGGATCTCACAGGTGAAGTGGTTGATGACATTGTCCCCACAGAAGGGCAGCCTCATGGCCTGGGATGTCTGAACTATAGAGTTGGTGATACCAGCTGCCCAGGAGCCAGCAGCCATGGGCACATAGGCAGACTTGCTCATGACCACGGGGTACCTCAGGGTTACAGATGGCCACGTAGCGATCAAACGCCATCATGCTCAGGAGCACACACTCTGTGGCTTCCCATTGCAAAAGAGAGGAACATCTGCCCAAAACAGGCTGACAAGGAGATGGTTTTTCTGGGGGTCAGGAAGCTGTCAAGAATGAGGGGACTGAGGAGGTTGTGTAGCAGATGTCCAGGAAGGAGAGGTTCCCCAGGAAGAAGTACATGGGCGTGTGCAGGCGGGAGTCAAGGACGGTCACCAGGATGAGACGCCATTGCCCAGGAGGATCACCAGGTACATTCAGCAGGATGAGCACAAAGAACATTTTCTTCCAGCCTTGGGTGGGCTGAGAGGCCCAGGAGAATGAACCCTACCACAGTGGATGTCTGATTGGACGTGTCCATGTTGCATCTACTCTGTCACCTGCAGGAACTGAGAAGATCAACCTCAGCATTCTCTGATTCCAAAGGTGCCTGGGCAACCAGGCAAAAATCTCCACCCTACTGAGCAACTGAAAATAGCTCTGACAATTCGGTCATTTCTATAAAATTCTAGGAAAAAATATAGTAGAGATCAATATTTAACTTCTGCTTCCAGTAAAGAACAAACAAATTAATTTGAACGAACTCTCCTGCAGTTGGCAATTAGTAAAACTGAATGAACTGTATGAATCATCCGTCTAAAGCATTGGCAAGGTAATAAGACAACAAGGAATCATAACGTTGTAATTCTGGGATAAAATAGGAATTCAGAAAAGTAAGACAAGCATTTGAAGCTGTGTTTCAGCTGGGGCCATTGCAGCTTCTAGAGGAGGACACTGAGAGGCCGAAACACTAACTGACAGCCTCCAGGATGTGGAGAACAAGTCTTGAAGTGCAAGGCCCACCATGAACTTGTTCCTAACAAAGCTGCTTCCATTGGGAAGAGACCCTATAAGGAAGCACCATAGGAATAAGAGTGAATCAGAAGGAAACACACAGTTACAGGTGCTGTAGTTCAGCTTCAAATCTTCTCAAGCCCTGAAACTGAATTGAGATGCTCCCAGCTTTTCGGTGTTCCTAAACATCTAACAGAAGCAAACATGAATTTGCTCTGAAGGAAGGTAACATCGCCATGGTCTCGAAATCATTTCCGCAAAATAATTTTGCCAATACAACATCTGGTACATGTTTAAAAAAAAAAAGAAAGAAAAAAGAATAAGGCATGCAGGAGACAGGAAAACACAAATGAAAACCAACAGGAAAAAACAGAAACTCAAGTGTCACTTTCTCTGAAGCCTGTGGGAGCCAAGAGCTCCTCTGCTCTGGTGTTACCTGCTGAGAGAATTAGCCCAGACCACAGGACCAAGGTCTGAACATCCTGTTGATCCTTTTATACGTTTGAGGTCACAAGTGAGCCTCATGTGCACTGTGGCCAGGTTAAAGGTGAGTTCTGACTTAGCATCCATTCTTGTCACTCTCTATCTGCCTGCATCAGAGGCACTGGCTTCTCCCAGAGACTCTTCACAGAGCCCTGGGTCCTGCTCTGCCAGTTCTTCTTTCTGAGATGCTTAAATCTCCCCTCAGACTTCTAAGTGTTCCCCAAACTGCGATTTATTCTGGACCAGTAAAAAACTTGTCAGCAACACTGAGGGTGTCAGGCATTCAGTTTTATTTGCTCTGTATCTAAAATATTCATGAACTTCCCAGGTAATCATGTCTCTAAGTGCTCTCAGTAATCCAGCCCCTTCCTCAGTGTGTAGGGGTAATTCCTGCCTGAAGTGCTCTGAGACACTTTTCCATTGGTGCTTAGCATATGTCGGTGCCATAACAGACAATTATTGAGTGTCTGTTCTGGGCCAGGCATAATTCTAGTTGCTGGGGTCACAACAATGAAAAAGCATAGCCCCTGACATCAAATCTAGCAGGGGTTGGAGCGGTGAGTACTATATTACACGAGTAATTACATCATCATCATCTTCAACCCTAATAATCACTCTAACGCTTTGACAATAAGCCTGAGGGTCTATTTAGCCATGCTCCCTTTCCGGTGTAGAAAGCTCCTTACTGCATTCCTCATAGTCCTTCAGTTCAGCCTGGCATGACTCCCTGAGTGATGTGGGGTGCTATGAGGAACCTCCTGGAGAGGCTCATTCCCTTTTGATCTTGAGCTAAAATCTACTCCTTTGCAACTTTAATCCTCTTCCACAGACAGCCCTCCAAATATCCAGAAATAGCTCAGAGTCCGTGACTCTTTTTCTCCTGGAGCCTTCAAAAAGTCAGTCTATCTCTTAGAGGCAAATGTACTATCCAAGAATTGACTATTAAAGCTGGTTAGTACTGAGGTGGTCAGCCCTGAGCTGAGGATGGGTCAGGTGCCCAGGACGCACTGCTCCCAGGGCACACTGCCCCCGGGCCGTGTGTGCCGGGTAGTCGATCAGTTTCAGGCTGGGTTTTCACTCTGTGTCAGCCAGCCCTCCACCCTCTCCCAAGGACCTGGATCATGCAAGGAAGATATTTTCTCCACATCATCATCACTAGACCCAGCAAGATGGCTGTTATTATTGCCAACTTTGGATTCTGATAAGAAAGGAGAAAGAGCCCCCAGTTTTGATCAAGAAGGGACAACGGCATGAGAAGAGGCAATGAGCTGTGTGCTGGGCAAGCCCTTTCCTCTCTGCACAAAGCAGAGTGAGGCCAGATGATCTTAGAGACGCTCGGGGTTTGATGAGTCTATTTGACTCTGAAAATAACATCGTGCCCAATAAAGGGTTTTCTACATCCCCTTCTCAAGCCCCCATTCCATGAACAAGCAAGTCTGATGGCAGAAATGCGCTGTGCTAATGAATATTCAGTATGATCAAAACCTGTACTTACCTTTATCAGAAAAATGGTGAGAAACAATGATCTGTTTCCTGAGGGCTGGGAAGAGGCCACCTGTCAGAAGCAGTGACACTGGGTCTAAAGTGCCAGGGTGAGGGTTCAAGTGTGTGACAGGTGAAGGGTCCAGTCAGGCTTCTCCCCTCCACCTGCCTTGTGTGCTCAGAGCACGGTCTCCAAAGGACTGGCCATTGCCTTTAGAAGATAATTTAAATTTTACTTGTTCTTCGGGACCATTTTAGTCCCTGAAGTCATTTAAAGTTTAGAAAGTGAGCTGTACTCGGTTTAGAAAATTTGTATTCTTCTGGGATAACATCCCAAGATCCAATTATGCTGAAGGCACTGGGAGAAGTTTGTCGCCTGCTGCTTCTTCTTTCCCTCCCTCCTTCACTTCCTCCCCAGTCCTTTCCCTTTTTCCTTCTTTTTTCCCCTTCCTTCTCTCTGAACACCACAGTCCCATTAATAGCCTGCTGGTCAGTGATTACATGATCATTTAGACCCCCAATCTTTTCTCCTGCGCTGTGGCCAAGCCCCATCTCTTAAGTTGTGCTAAACAGTGGTTTCACTCTCCCTCTAAATTTTCAACTTGTTGAATTAGGCCCTTGAATCATCTTCTGTGTTTTCAAATCTTTACTTGGCATCCAGCTAAATCATGTCCTTTCAACTTCCTATCATCTGTGCATGTGCTCTGAGACTCCAAGGGAGTCACTGACAGGTGTGGCCAAGAACAGGGATGGGTCCAGAGAATGGGTACATTCCTTTATTCCAGCAAAATGATTATTGGGCATTGCATAGAAGGAAATGTGTAGAGTTTACCACGTTCCCTGCCTTCTGGAATAACACCCTCTAGTGGCAAGAGGGAAGCACACAAAAAGAACATTAACGAACAAGGCAGGAAACCAGACGTCAGGGAGAATGCCTAGCTGCTGTGAAAGCCCAGAGGAAGACAGGGGGCCAGACTTCTCGAAAGAGGTGATCTGAAGTCTGTGATGAGTTAAACTGGATCCAATTGTGCGTATCTCCTCTCAGCTCCCATTCAGTGACTTCGTTGATCGCTTGAAATGGGGCATTGCAAAAGTGTTTACACCACAGAAACCAGAAGTACTCCAAGCGGATTTTTTTTTTTTTTGACCTGGAGATCCAGATGTTAACATTTACCAGCACACTGCGGAACTGGACAAGTGGCAGTATGCCTGACAAGGAGAGTGGGAAGCACCCCCGGCAGAAGGGGCTGCATAAACGAAAGACACAGAAATGAGAAAGGTCCCAGAGGTAGGGAGTGACCAGCAGTGCAGCATTGCTGAAGCATAAAGGGGCAGGTGCTGATGGTGGGGAGGAAGGCAGGGTTGACCTGTGGCTGGTCTCTTTGGGCTTTCTGAAGACTTAGAACTTTCTCCTCTAGGGGATGAGGAGGCACTTAAGGGTTTTAAGTAAAGGTCTGACATGATCAGATTTGCATCTTAGGTTGATCCTTTTCAGCACAATGTGGAGGGAAGATTGTGGGCAGGAGACAAAGACTAAGGAGATAGGGAAACACTTCCCACAAGTGACAATAAGGACAGTAACTAGAGAAGTGATTGGGGGGTGGATGCAGACGACGGGAGATTCAAGAAGTATTTGGTAGAACAAAATAAATATTGAGCATCTGGTTGGATATGGCAGCCAGGAAAGAATAGAATCAATGTTTGTAGCTCAGATGGTGGATAGATGATGATGACACCTCAAGGTAGAGAAAATGACCAAGTTGTTGGTTCTAGGGGTGAAGAGAATTCAGTGTGGGGCAGAGTGTGCGAGGAGCATCCAGGTAGAGATGGGGGAGATGTCTGAAGCAGGAGAACGTCAGCTAATCCATTGCTGAGGGGGAGGGGCAGAACCTGGATGATGCTGGCACTGCTCTGCTTTTCTCCTGGAAGAGCCTGCCTGCAATCCAGAGGATGATAGACAGCTATTCTGGTCATAAAGCACTCCTCCTCTTAGATTTCTAAAAAGGAATGACTGAGACCCCAATTTTAGGAAAAGTCTGGATAGATTAGTGCTTCTGCACAGAATCATCTGGAGGACTTGTTTAAAAAAAAGTTGAAAAGACACCCACAACCCCCAGAGATCTGATTCAGTAGGTTCAGAGAGGGATTCCAGGAGTTTTATTATTAAACACATCCCAGGTGATGCCAAGTCTACCTACATGTCACACTTGAGTAGCATTGGACTAGACTTCTTATTAACTCAGTGCATGGGGTCTCAGGGCATTGGAGATTTCAGATTTTGCTGAAATTTTTCTCCCTTTCTCCTCACTGTTTAGAGAAGCCTCAGACAGAACAGCCAAGGATATCTGGGTTTTAATTGGCCCAAATGGAGCTTTTATGTGTAAGAAAATCTCCTTACTCCATGTGTGTGAGTGTTTGTATGTGTATGTTGATTTGCCAGAGATGAGTGGAGCTAACCAAAGGGGTAGTCTGAATTCCAGCAACACCTGCATTTCCTGGCATGGCATGGCACCTGTTTTCTGTGGCTTCCTGAACACAAAAGTAGACATGACCCCTTTGAATCCACAAGGTCTGTGGCCAGATCCTCATCAAATGTTTCGATGCTGCTCAAAATACTTTGAGAATTCTGTCAGAAATCAAGAATCAGGAATCGCATTCCCTGTGAAGGTGAAGAAACAAACACCATTTTGAGATAAAATTGGGAACTGGAATCAAGTGCTATGAGGTCAGAGAGAGAGAGAGAGAGAGAACTTCGCAGAAGAGGGAAACGGGAAGAGGTGGGAGAGGGAAGCCATCTCCACAGAAGACGAGGAGGTCAAAGCTTTGCTTCTTCATGAGGGAGACTACTCATTCAACAGCACTAAGTGGAGGAGTGAGGCACCATTTTCAATGTGCGAATGCTGGATTATCTAGACAATATTTGCCTGATTTGCTGCTTCACTACAGAAGCCTCACTTACTGGATCTACCCACAGCCTTTCTTCTGAGGAGATTCCTTACACTGTTTCCATGCTCTGCATCATGAGGCATGCTGGCCACAGGACTCACCTTCCGAACCAGGTGGCTGCCTGTCCCAGGGGCAGTCAGCATATATGCTATCTTGAGGTGTATACTGGTTGATGACTAGCTAAACCCCTTAGATTTGTCTCTGAGAAGCCTGAACTCAAAACACCAGGACAGTTGGTGAAGGAAGGAAGGAGGGGAAGGAAAAAGAGAGAACACAAAGGGAGAAGGCAGTGAGAAGAAGCTGATCTATCGATGAAGTCACAGCAAAGGGAAGAGAATAGGGGGTGATTAGTTGCAGCTGGAGTAGGAGAAGTAAGGCCACAATGGTTGAGTCTCCAACATGGGAGCCCTAGAGTTGGGGGACACAGAGCCCTGCCACAGAGGAGCCAGTTAGGAGCCCTCTCAGATCCTAATTGACGTTCTACCTGCCTGTTCGACCAACTGTACTACCATGAACCCCACATCTCTTAACCTTGAGGAATTCAAATATGAAAGAGGGGAGGCGCCTGGCATTTTAGAGGCGGAGGCCAAAGATATCAAATATCACAAATACAAGGTGCTATAGCCCAGGAAGGAGGGTCCTTCACCTGCTCACATCCCATCATCCCTCATACTTCCCCCATGGTTTGTTGTTGTTGTTGTTGTTTAGCATTAATAAGACAAGATTTAGAAAACAGTTATAAATCAATGCCAGCTCGTATTAATATTAACATCTCGCCATTACCTCACTCAGCTGGTCATAAACTCCTCAACACAGAAATTTATTTCTTAGTTATATCTCTACTTCTAGTAACAAGCCAGAGCTGGGCACAAAAGATGTTTAGAAAACTGTACAGTGAAATGTCAGAAACGATCCTGCAACCACCCTGCCCAACAGCCCAGACAGACTCTCCTGCTTACTTCCTCCATGTCTTTCTTCCAGTTCTCAAGATCTACATGTTAGCCACTGTTGGTTCTTCTTCTCTCCTGCATCTCCCACCCGAGATCTATCTGTAAATCCTATCATCTCAAGCCTCTAAATGTCTCCCTGGGAGGGTCACTCCCCGCCCCATCCCTGTTATTTTCATACTTGGCTAGTTCTGCACACTCCTCTATGCTCGGCCTCCTACACCCTTTATGGCACCCTTAGTCATGTCTGTGTCTCTAGACAGTCATACTCTTTGGGCATTCTCTGAAGACAAACCCATTTCTAATCAAACCATCCCCCACCAACCCCTATTCTGGTACCTGGCACATGACAATGTTTGTAGATAGAGAAGTTCAGTGTAGGCAGGCTGGTAGCAGAGACAGAGACAGAGAGACAGACAGCACTGGATCACTGAGGGGAGGGGAAGAGGTCCTGGGTGGCCAGAAATCTGTCTGGCCCAAAGTTCCCAGGAATATTTGCATCCCTGAGGCCCAGCTCTTATTCCTTTCTAGGTTCTTCGAGAGTCAATGACAGAGCCAGCTAGGAACAAATGATGTAATCAAAGGCCAGAAGAACTCTGGTTACCTGCCTGAAGAATGTTCTAAGTCGAGATTTCCATGTGGTGACAGGAAAGCTTTGGGTAGACTTCCCAGCATTGCCTAATTGGGTCAATGGGGCGAAATCTAAATTCTGAGCCTCCCACCAAAGTTTAAATTGCTTCCGGGATAGGATCTGGTCCAAAACAACCCAGCCCTAAATTCCTGAGAGTCATCATGGGATCCTCTGGGAGAGCGTGGAGCACAGAGAAGAGGGTGCTGAGCTCAGCAGCTAGGCATGGCTTGCTAGCCTGCCCTGGGGTGCAGGACTCTTCCATGTGGGGTCTTCTGGCTGAACCTCAGCCTTGAGAGTCAGCTTTTGTTTTCTTGTCTCACTGAGCTCTAAGGTTAGGCGAGGGCTGTCGTTTCTGTGATCTGTGGCTGCACTTTAGACCCATCTATTCCCAGAATCATTTAAGAGACACTTACGAAGTTAGACAACAGTTAAAGAGTATGTGCTGGTGTTGAAAATGTGTACCCACATGTTGCTAGAGCAGCTCTGAGAGATATGGCCTGTGTACTCTGCTTAGATATGGCTTGGTGACATCCAGAAAGACAGATGACACAGGGACAATCATATCTCTTGGCCCCAGTAAGCCGGCAGCCTCCCCACCACTGGCATGCCTCCCTGTGAGCCATAGACCCAACCCAGCCCAGATGGACCCTACACTGGAAAGTGCCTGCTGACCTCTATGGCCAGCTCTCTGCCAGTTGAGAGGGGAGAAAAAAGGCGATGCTCTGAGAGCTGTGCAGGGAGAAGGCTGGGGAGAGGACGGGGCTGGGGGACAAGGCAACAATCACCAAAGCTCTGAAGGCTGCTGCTGTGGCAGGGGAACAGGCCTGTTTCACATGAGCCCAGGAGGCTGACTTATGACCAGGAGAAAGGGAGAAGTTAGAAAAGGCAGGTATTAGGTCCCTGAAGAACTCTAAACAGCCCAGGCTTCCTGACAACAATGTGCCAGGTCATGAGCCCCCCTGTTGTTCAAAATGTTCAAGCAGAGGCCGAGAGATCACTTAGTGAAGAGAGATCCCTGTAAACAGGTGAGTTAGAGGAGGGAGACTGACTTGGTTTAACATCTGAAGATTCTGTCAAGCCTCAATCCTGCATTCTCTGATAACAAAGGAGCCCTGCTCTAAAGTGATCCCCCATTCCTTAATTTTGATATCCTGAGATAACCTCTTTTGGACATCATATCATTACCAATTAGAGGAAAGTACCTCTTCTTCAGGGCCGTGTGAAATTCACAAACCTCTCTCCTGACCTCAGTCTCTTCACTTAAAGCAGAGAGGTCAGTGATTTTCAAGACTGAAGTACATTAGAAGTACATGGGAAGTTACTTATTTAAAAGAAGAGAAAAACTGATCTCTAAAACCATCCGCAAAGGAGGACCCAGAAATCTGTATTGGTAGCTATTTAGACAGCCGACTCCATGCTCTTTTGGTTTGATAACATCTGGTGTTTCCTAACCTCTTTGGCAGTAAATAGTGATGATCTATAGTATGGGTTTGGATATTGTGGGAGTCTGAGTAGACTTACATGTGATGATGTCTGCAAAACAGCTAAATGAAAATCGATGATATGTGACTCAAGACCCTACTCAACTCAGGCTGGGGATTTAAATTATGAGTGGGCTCTGACTATCAGGTAACATTTTATTCTTTGTGCCAAGTCCCAGAGTGGCAGAGGTATCGATAGTCAGGTGTGAGTACAGGAAGCGACACGAAAGGCCTGCTCCACAGAACAGATTTCTGGAGACTTTGATGGGCACTTCATGCTGTAGGTCCAAGAATTCTGCTTAGTCAGATTACTTAAGAGGGTCAAGATCAGATGAACTGACTCACACTAAATAACTCACAAAACACTGAAGTAAAAACCAGATACATATGAGAAAAAACTATTAAAGAGATAGAAACTTCTTGTTTTTAAGCCAGCACATTCTTTCCCTATAATACGGTCTGTATGGAAAGTCAAATTATAATAGAAACTTGCTAGGCAAGGAGGAGCTAAGTCCAGAGGAATGGGCCACATGACCTATATGGCCAGGTTCACTGAGCAGTGATAGCCTACGTCCCCAATTATGACAGAAACAGAGTTACTCAGAGATCCCTGCTTCCCTGGAAAGTGCTAGAGACACATAGCACAGGGATCCCAAACCCTGGGCCACAGACAAATACCCTTCTGTGGCCTGTTAGGAAGCAGGCGGCACAGCAGGAGGTAAGTGGCTCCTGAATGAGCAAAGAAGCTTCATCTGTATTTGCAGCCACTCCCAGTGCTAGCTAGCATCACCACCTCAGCTCCACCTCAGGTCATCAGGCATTTAGATTCTCAAAGGAGCACCAGTCCCTGGTGCCGAAAATGTTGAAGACTACTGGCATCACATATGGAGTCATATAATTTTGCTTTATGTACATTAATATCATTGATTAGATAGAAATGGCCTTCATTTTATGAAGTTTCACTGGATTTCCAGAGTCTATTCTTCATTCTTTTGACTGATACACAGCCCAGCTGAGATAACTTGGTTTTTCAGTTGAATCACAATGGGTGAGTTTATTTACAATTTTAGGGACATCATACTGTGCCCCCCACCCCATGTATTAAAAAAACAAACATGTATTTCTTGCCTTCGGTATTCCTAGGGATGAAAGGGAGAGTTTGAAATGGAAATATGCAACCAATCCGCTATGACAGAATTTGTCTTGCTGGGCCTCTCTGCCCATCCAAAACTGGAGAAAACATTCTTTGTGCTCTCCTGCTGATGTACCTGGTGATCCTCTTGGGCAATGGGGTCCTCATCCTAGTGACTGTTTTTGATTCCCACCTGCACACGCCCACGTACTTCTTCCTGGGGAACCTCTCTTTCCTGGACATCTGCTACACAACCTCTTCTATCCCTCTAGTCCAAGAGCAAACTGAGTTTACAGCCATGCTACCCACAGTGTGGTCCATGGACCAGTAGCGTCAGCATTACCCAAGAGCTTATTAGACATGCAGAATCTTGGGGTTCATTCCAGATCTACTAAATTAAAATCTGCATCTTATCAAGATCCCCCAGGTGATTTATATACATGTTAAACCTCAAGAAGTATTGGTTAACAGTATATTGTGGACGCTCTTGTGGGTGTGCTGCTCAGACCTCATTTCCATCCCACCTAGGGCTGAAGATCTTGTTACCACAGCTATTGAAAGTGTTGGTGTCTGACAACATTCAGCTGAATCCTTCTGCTGGTTTGCTCTTGACCCAAGAGTTACCTCATCCAATGTCAGATTTTGTTCGCAGAGGCAGCCTACAGTCAATGATTAGTCAGCGTCAGTAGAAAGGCCTGGTCCTCCTTGCTTCACATGGGGACATCTCTAAATCCCATCCCAGCTCCAGAGCTTTCCTGTGGCTGTTCAAATTCTCACTCTGCCCAGTGTGCTGCTCCCTTCACCTTGACCCCACAGGTGTTTATCTTCAGAGCACTCCCAGTAAATATCCTGCATGAAAAGTCCCCATCAGTTGACTTTCCATGTCAACCTGCGACAGAGAACAATCATTAATCTCAGCACAGATGTGTGAACCATATGTGTATTACTGGTGCATGGCCTTCCCAGGTGTTTCCTGCACCCTGACTCACAAGGAAGGTAACTCAGCGAATTCCTTTTGCTCATACAAAGAAAAAGTTATTCCATAAATATGATTTGCTAAAATAAGTTCCTTTAATTTTCACTTCTATAAAGAATCTTAATTTGTATTTACTATGCAAGTGTTTTTACGTCCTTTAGCAGAAAGTAGGCAGGCTGTTTTACCCCCTGGATGTGAAGGTGCAGTCAGGTCTATGGACTTTCCACTAAGGACAAAGATGTTTGAGGTCTAGAAAACATGTTAGCATCTAACTACAAGAACAAACAAAACCCTAAGTCAAAAACACTAAAAATATCTTAATAATTATTATTTACATGTCTACAAAAGGGAACATTTTTGTCAACCTCAGTAATGGATACATTTTGTATTCCTGCACCATATTTTAAAACAATCTGTAGTTGAGTACTTTCACTTTGCAAAAATTCTTGAGTTTTCATGATTATTGTTGAAGAATCATAGAATTATTGCTCAAGCAAGTCACTTGTAAGCCAAATCATTTTACTTTTTTCCCAATAATTTTAATAATGGAAATAGAAACATCATTTCAAACATACTACAAAATTATGCTTAAAGTGGTATGTAGGTGCATTTTGACATGATATGGGTGAGACCTTCAAAGGTAAGAGTGTTCAGGCCTGGGACAGTCTTGAAGTTGACTTGATAATTCCAGATATATTTGTCTGCAGCACTTAGAAAAGTAATGAGCACACAGGTACTCGATAAGACACATAGGTGTCTCTCTCCAATAACCTTTCAACTTTCTCTTGCCCCCTTCTCCACCCCTTGTGCTCAGAGAGATGTGTTGTGTGGGGCTGGTAGACTTCTGTAGAAGGCCTAAGTGAGGCTCAGATGGGTGAAACTTTTTTCTAAGAGAAACTCCCAGAACATACCAATCTCTAGGCTGAAGCCTGAGGTAGTCTGTGGGCTGTAGAAGTCCCTAACCAGGGCTTCTTTTCCTCAGTCTTTATGAAAATGACAAAAGCACTTGTGGAAAGAGACTGAACTCACGCTCTGTAATGAAAATTCTGTAAATTTTCCCTGGGATAACATAGGCCATGATGCCTGCATGGATGGCAGCATATACAAGGAACTCTGATGCCAACCCATCTTCTTCTGACCAAGGAAGAATTAGTACCCAGGGTCTTTTTTATTAGCTCGATTGATCGAGCAGAAGAAAGGATCAATGAACTTAAGGAAAGGTCATTTGTAATTATTCAGTAGGAGGGAAAAAGTAAAAAAGGATGAAAAAGAGTGAAGGAAGTCTACAGGATTTATGGGATACCATGGGAGTCCCAGAAGGCTAAGAGAAAGGGGCAGAGAGATTAAAGAAATAACTGAAAACTCCCCAAATCTAGGGAGGGAAATAGATATCCAAATTCTATAAGTCCATAGGATCCCAAATAGATTGAACATAAAGAGGTCTACACTGAGTCACATTCTAGTTAACCTGTCAAAAGTCAAAGACAAAGTTTTGAAAATGGCAAGAGATAAGTGTCACATACAAGGGAACTCCCAGAAGAGTATTATGTAAGACCAGATAGGTAATAGAAGTAGACAGACGGAAATTCTGAGAAAGGATCAAAAAGAAATGCTAGAAATAAAAACACTTTAACAGACTTGAAAAATGTCTTTGATGGGCTCATTAGTAGACTGGAGGACACAGTTGGGGAAAGAATCTCTGAACTTTAGGATATGTGAATAGGTAGTTCCAAAATAAAAAAGCAAAGAGAAAAAAAGACTAAAAAAAAAAAAGTGACATATCCAAGAACTGTGAGACAACTGTGAAAGGTGAAACATAAGTGTATGGTACTACCAAAAGAGGAGAGGAAAGAACAGAAGACTATTTGAAGAATGTAAAAGGATCCTGAGATCAAAAAGTTTGAGAACCACTGCCTTAAACATTTTCTTTTAATTTAAAACATATAACTGGATTTATCTGGCAATTCTTTACTACAGAAAGAGGGCCTTTTTTTGCCAGTGAATTCAGAAATTAAGACCCTTAAATAACTACACCTATGATACATTGTCTACAATTTTCAATTTCAATTTTCTTAAAGTGGAGTTAGAAGTTAAAGACTTTTGCAAAAAGATGAGAGCACAGAATCTGTCTAGAATCTTACAGTTAGCTCCCTTATCATTTCTGCTCTCTTTCTACTACCTGATTCCAGCCCTTGGTGCATGTCTCTTGCTTCCTGTTTTTAAGGGCAGAGGCCAGGCCTAGTCAGCTCTGGACAAGGCTCAGGGACTACAGTGCAAGCCAGCTACCCTGGAGCACATGGATGACCCATGTGTCTGGTGGGAAGAAGGCAAACCTTCCACCTCTTGTTTCAACACTTAGCCTTGCAAAGATCAGTGCTGAGCCCCACTAACAGATTCCACTGTAGTCAAAGCATGGTCAGCCCTTAGATATCCCTCTGCTTCCAGGAAGAGCAGCAATGACAGGACAGGAACTTTCTAACCAAGGAAGTATTTTTGTAGTGACAGTTAAGATGTACATAGAACTGTCTGCAACTTATCTAATTGGGTTTATGGGACACAGACCCTAAACTCCTGTGAGGCCTCTCACCAAACTTTAAATTGCTTCTGGGATTAAAACTGGCCCCAAACAACCAGAACTCTAAATTGATCTATGGCTCCCTCTGGGGAATGGGCTAGGGACAAAGAGCAGAGGCTGTCTGCCCTGAGCATGCAGGCTAGGAGTGACTGCCAGGACCCTTGAGTTGTCCTTCCTCTTGTTTTCTCACTGGGCATGGAGAAGGCCAGAAAAGGGAGCAGCTAGAGCCCCTGTAGCTATGGCGAACCCTACATTTTCTTTACCCTGCTGTGAAATTTGAAGAAACTGCTAATCTCCAATATAGCTGAATGGAATTTGCTGCATGCTTCCAGGCACAGCCCCAGCAGACAGGGCTAGACCACAGATGAGCAAGGTGGCCAGTTGAAGTAATCACCTCCCAAGCCCAGAGGCCTTCCAGCATCCTCACTACCATGACACTTTCTGTCCTCCTGTCCCCACCATGGCCTCAACACCACGCTGGACATAGACCGAGTTCTCTCTGTGGCTAAAGCTTCTTCAGGTAGGTTGGAAGAGAAAAGGCAGTTGTGAGGGAGACCTGGTCACAACTTGCATGTCTCTGAAGAGTTTTTACAGGAAAAGAAAGCAGGCATGTCCTGGGAGTCTAGACCCATGTGGGGATAGGGCAGAGGTGAGGAGTGGGGATGGCATGACAAGAAGGAAGTTTCTGCTCAATGCAAGGGAAAACTTTCCAACAGTCAAGGCTGTCTGACAAAGGAACAGGTGCCATGCACTCACACAACTCAAGATGTTCAGAGTGGAAAAGGGAAGATTGTGTTTCATAGAAGATATTCATACAGTGAAGGTAAAAGAGGCAAGGCTAGTTACTTTACAACATTCCTGCCAAGTCTGAGATATTCCAGTGAATAGTATTAATATCTTTAAAAACAGATCTCTTTTCTCCAAATATTCCCAATGCCCATGCCATAATTAATCTCTGGAAAATGCATGATGATAGCTTCAGACTGTGTCTGGTTTTTCCCCATCCAATCTTCTCCAACCAGCATCAGTGCAATAGTCACAGGTGCAATATGTGAAGCCCAGAGACACCCCACCCACCACTCCCACTAAGACGCAGATATCCTAAAGAAAGGTATATTTTCCATGAGTCTCCTAGAGAGAGAGAGGACGACCAAGATTCATAATCGGTCCTTTGCTTCTTGGTAAACCTGCTCTGGCACAAATGGAAGAGCCAAAATATAATCAAAGTGGTGAGGGAAGGAGCCCAGGGAGAAGGTGAGGAGCCAGGCTCCAGCTTGGCCCTGTCCTCACCTCCTGTGACCTCTCTGAGCTTCAGTTTTCTCCTCTTGAATATGAGCAGTCAAGGCTTAATGAACTGGACCTACCATTCTACAGTGATGAAGTTCATCCTGTATGTAGTGTCTCCATTGAGTGATGCTTCTGCAAGCTGGGGTAGAATCATCTGTCTTTCTGTGGAGAAAGCATTATTGTGGCATTGCAGTGGCTTTAATGGTCATCTAACGCAGAGAACGGTCTGAGCTAGGATTTGCGACTTATAAAACAGCTCCAGGGACATAGAAACTCGTGACAAAATCACAGATGCTCACAGTGGGAGGTATGGGCACTTGTCCTTGGACTCTACTTCTGCTCCCCAACCCCTGGGGCTGGAGCAGACTGAGGAAACTGCAGTGCTGTGCACAAAGGCCATACATAGTTAGAGAGGGGGCATGTGGAAGTGCTTCTGTTAGGGTCTCCATGGCCGATTGGCCAGAAACTTTTTATTGGCAATTTCACAAAGGGGGATCACCAACCAAATCATAAGAAATAAAATCTAAACCAGGCATCAAGTAACAAATGTAAATGCTAGGCAGACCTTTATCTTCCTGGCCTCTGCCCATCAAATCCCTTCCTATCGGATTCCACATGGAGCTACATTGCCATCAGAAAATTATTATAAAAGCACAGAATTAGAGCCAGTGAGATGATGTCAGTGGTTAGTGTCACTGAGTATGACAGCTGAAGTCCCCAAGGACACTGCAGGGATAATTTGAGGACAGGCAGGACTGGCCAAAGGAGCCAGGCAGGGCTGGACCTTCTGGGTTTCTGTTTTATGGTCCCCATGTAGGTTCATCCTTACATATCCCTTCCTTCAATGTGTTAACACTATTGATCTGGCTAAAATTCTTTTTACACAGCATGGTTTGATTAGATTTCTAAAGTGTTCTTTTCCCCCTTTTGATGTCCATATCCTGATTTTTAAGGCATCTTCAGTAGACAGTGGATTTTAGCCCTGAGACACTGATATTACAAGTTGGTGTGTTAAATGGTACATTTAATTATAAGTTCTGGAAGCATCTCATTGTAATCCTCACATATTGATCCCTATAAACATGTGTTTGCTGTCCTCAGTTTCCTAAGGGCAGAAGAGAGAATTTAAAATGAAAGTGGCCAACCAATCTGTTGTGGCAGGATTTGTTTTGCTGGGGCTGTCAGATCACCCAAAGCTGGAGAAAATGTTCTTTGTGCTCATCCTGCTGATGTACCTGGTGATCCTCCTGGGCAATGGGGTCCTCATCCTAGTGACTATTTTTGACTCCCACCTGCACACGCCCATGTACTTCTTCCTGGGGAACCTCTCTTTCCTGGACATCTGCTACACAACCTCTTCTATCCCTCTAGTCCTGGATGGCTTTCTCTCTCCCAAGAAAACCATCTCTTTCTCAGGCTGTGTCATGCAGATGTTTCTCTCCTTTGCCATGGGAGCCACAGAGTGTGTGCTTCTGGGCATGATGGCGTTTGATCGCTATGTGGCCATCTGTAACCCCCTGAGGTACCCTGTGGTCATGAGCAAGTCTGCCTATGTGCCCATGGCTGCCAGCTCCTGGCTGGCTGGTGGAGTCAACTCCTTGGTACAGATGTCTCTTGCAGTACAATTACCCTTTTGTGGAGACAACATCATCAACCACTTCACCTGTGAGATCCTGGCTGTCCTGAAGTTGGCCTGTGCTGACATCTCCATCAATGTAATCAGTATGGGAGTGGCCAATGTGATCTTCCTGGGGATTCCAGTTCTGTTCATCGTTGTCTCCTACGTCTTTATCCTCACCACCATCCTGAGGATTCCCTCAGCTGAGGGCCGGCGAAAGGCCTTCTCTACCTGTTCTGCACATCTTACTGTGGTGGTCATCTTCTATGGGACTATTCTTTTCATGTATGCAAAACCCAAATCAAAGGACTCCCTGGGGGCAGACAAGCAGGACGTTTCAGACAAACTCATCTCCCTCTTCTATGGAGTGCTGACTCCCATGCTCAACCCTATCATCTACAGCCTCAGAAACAAGGATGTAAAGGTTGCTATGAAGAACTTAGTGAGTCAGAAATGCTTAGCCCAATGATAGTGGAAGGAAGCAGTGTATCTTGTGATTCTGTGCACACAGGGGATCCCCTAGGAAATGACCACATGATAAGCATAGACTTGCCTGATGGTCCCACATCAGTTTCATTACAAAACTGCTCAAACAATGCACATCTGGACAGAGCTTTCCTGAGTGATTGACAATACAACTTCTTTAGAATGAAGGGGGCATTGTGGTAAATCACCCAGAACCAAGGGTAAGTCACTATTAAAGTTTATTTTTATTCTGAAAAAAAAAGCAATAAAATTAAAACTTTGTAAAAAAATATATACTTTTTTTTGTTGTTATGTGCAGACTAGGTATAATTTGTATGTGAAAATTACATTGTTTTCTGCTCTACTGTGTAATGGGGAATGTGGCAGTGTGTTAAGGTATCCAAACTAAAAAGTAATCTGCATTTTGGAAAATTACCAACACCAAGACATGCCAAATGATTCTGTCTAACTCCTCTTTGGCTACAGGAGCTCAGAGTATTTCTGGTTGAGTTATTTCCTGCTTAATATCCTAAAGCTAATTTGGGAAAATTTCTTCTTCTCTTAATGTGCATGTCTATTCCTATCTTCTTCTCTTACTGTGGATGGAGCATGTCTATTCTAAATTTGTGGAGGAGGAGTTTGTGTCAATGCTAATCAAACTCCATATATTCTAGGCCAGAAATAAAATTTCCAGCAATCTTCATTAAATATAGCATTTCTATATGCATAGTTTATATTCTGAATCCCTTCAATTTCCTGGAAGTAATTTTTGCCACTATCTAGACCCCATGGTCAAAATCAGTCTCTTCAGGATTTGGACACTGGCATCATTACTAAAAATTTACTTGTAATTATCCTTGTGGATAAGCACATGGAACTTGGAGCCAGACTGATGAAGAGGTACCTCTGTCTGTGTAACTTTAGGCACATTCAAAAAACTACTTAATCCTACATACCTTGGGTTTCCTGATAATTAAACCAACCCCATGGCGTTGTCATAGGATTAAATTAAAATGAGCCATGTACATACATAAAAATGTACAAAGAATAACATTTTTCTTTGTTAACATTTCTTCATGGATAGCAAAGAATAACCTCCCAATTAATAAATGAATATTTTTATTATTAATAAAACCTGTTTTTAAAAAACTCCTCTAAGGAAGCCTTATGACACTTGAAGACAGAATTCAATACCCCACTTAACTGAATAAGTTCCAATTTATTATTGTAGCACCTTTTTGGTTGGCTTTCTAGCTTATGAGACAACAATCTTATTTCTCCGGGCATTTTCCTCAGTCATCCCTTTTCCTCATCCACAAACATGAGGGACTTAGGTTTTTGCTGTGTGACACTGACCCTACCTAGACCAATCAGGTTCTTTCTGCCAAGTTTGGGGGATTATCATTAATACTCAGGGTGCAAGTCCTGGATCCGTAATATGCAAACTTGGGAGCTACACAGTAATTATATTTGACTACGTGTACTAGGGAGGTAAAGAGAAATCAAGTCTGCAAAGAGGAAAGAAAGAACAACCGAAGAGCAAAGATGAGAAATGATGAGGGCAACCTCATGTGTTCCAGTTCTTGGTTCCTGTTTTTCCCTAGATCTGGCCACATTCCTGTTTTTTTTGCTTCTAAAGGACCCCTTACATTATTATAGTAGGTTCTAATTTTTACTAATGCAGATTAAGTTCCTTTCTTTGAGGGGAGCAACAAAATCACACCTGATATGATCATTAACTTGTATAGAATAGCCATTCTTTTTCATATGCCATGTGCAGACAGAGTGCCAGGATATCATGCACGCTAGAAGTCTTAGAGAAATTAGTTTTGAAATGATTATTCTGAAATCAATATGTAGTACTTCTTATAATCAATTACTCCTTACTGCTACAGTGTGGCTTTGCCCTCTGTGTATTGTATCACCTGTTTGGGAATGTCCAGGGGTTGATGTGATACAGAAGGTCTAGGTTCAAGTTCCTGCAATTTCATGTAGAACTGGGTGACCATGAGTATATCCTCTGTTCCTGAAGAAGCTCAGGTATATTCATCCACACAAGAAGTAGGTGTAATAGATATCTCAGGCCCTGCCCCTGTGAGTTTCCCTGGATCAGTGGTTCCTTTCTCTAGTGGGAAAGTCCCTCGACAAAACAGAGCAATGCTGTCTTATAGCAGTATTTTATTACTTGAAGCTGGTCAGGTTTCTCTTACCTCCTCAGCTGTCCATGTACCAGACACATCTTCCAAGCCTCCATCTTCCCCATTAGGCTCAACAACTGAATAGAATGACTCACAGAGTTGGTGCCATCCAGCCTCTATCACTGGTACAATGAATGCAGTAGTCATGATTGCAGGAGGCTATCTATGGTCTAAACAATAGGGGTGTTCACTCAGTAAGGCTGGTATAGCTACTTCAGCAGTTAATTGTTCAAACTATCATAAACAGAGACCAATCTTCATTCGAAGAGGCTAATCAGTCACTTGGCATTACTGATTGCATTAGATAATTTCTAGTATGGAAGGGGTAGGGATTCACCTTGACCTAAATTAACATCTCTTCTGAGTATGGGTTGCCTTTCCTCTCTGCAGAGCTTTAGCCAATATCACCATCTAAAAGTTCACGGAGAGTTTGATTAATGACATGTGCTCTTGCATAACATCTCATCAGACCAAGGGACTCATTTAGCAAAGTAAGTATAGTTGTGGAATCATGATTATGGGATCCATGTATGGTACCATCCAGAAGTGGCTAGCCCAGGAGAATGATGTACTTTTGAAAATAAAGCTAAGTCAATATACAGAAATCTGTTGCATTTCTATACACTAATAAATAATGATTAGAAGAAGAAATTAAGAAAATAATCTCATTTATAATTGCATCAAAAAGAATAAAATACCTAGGGATAAATTTAGCCACCAAAGATTTGAAAGTCTTGTACTCTGAAAACTATAAGACACTAAAGAAAGAAATTAAAGAGGATACAAATAAATGGAAGGATTTAGTACATGAAGTAGGATTACTATTGTTAAAATGTCCTTATGATCTAAAACAATATACAGATTAAATGCAATCCTTATCAAAATACCAAATGCATTCTTCTCAGAACTAGTACAAATAATCCTAAAATTTATATGGAACCACAAAAGACATTGAATAACCAAAGAAATTTTGAGAAAGAACAAAGTGGGAGGTATCACACTCCCTGAGTTCAAACTATGCTATAAAGCCATAATAATCAAAACAGTATGGTACTAGCATAAAAATAAATATATAGATCAATAAAAGAGAATAGAGAGCCCCAAAATAAGGCCTCACTTATATGGTCAATTACTCTATGAGAAAGGAGGCAAAAATATACAATGGGGTAAAAACAGTCTCTTCACTAAGTGGTGTTAGGAAAATTGGAGAGATATATGCAAAATAAACAAATAAACAGACAGACAGACAAACTGGACCACCTTCTTCCACCATATACAAGAATAGATTCAAAATGGATTAAAGACTTAAATATAAGACCCAAAGCCATAAAACCTCTAGAAGAAAACATAGGCAGTAATCTCTCTGATATTGCTACTAGTAATTTCTTTTTGGACATATCTCCTCAGGCAAGGGAATAAAAGAAAAAATAAACAAATGGGACTACATCAAATTAAAAAGGTTTTGCACAGCAAAGGAAAACATCAACAAAATGAAAAGACAAACTACTGAATGGGAGAAGATATTTGCTTATGATACATCTGATAAGGTGTTAATATCTAAGATATATAAAGAACTCATACAGTTCAACAAAAATGACAACAAAACAATCCAATTAAAAAATGGACAGAAGACCTGAATAGATATTTCTCCAAAGAGGAAATATAGATGGCCAATAGACATATGAAAAAATGCTCGAGGTCACTAATCATCAGAGAAGTGCAAATTAAAACCACAATGAGATATCACCTCATACTATCAGAATGGCTATCACCAATAAGACAAAGAATAAGCGTTGGTGAGGGTGTGGAGAAAAGGGAACCCTCACACACAGCAGGATTGCAAATTGGCACAGTCACTATGGAAAACAGTCTGGAGGTTCCTCAAAAAATTAAAAATGGATCTACGTTTAGACTTAGCAATCGCACTTCTGGGTGTATATCCAAAGAAAACCAAAACAATAATTCATAAAGATCTATGCATCCCTATATTCATGGCACCACTCTTGATAATAGCCATGATATGGAAGCAATCTAAATGCCCATCAACAGATGATTGGATAAAGAACTTATGGTACATATATACAATAGAATATTACTCAACCATAAAAAAATCCTACCATTTGCAATGCATAAATGAACCTAGAGGTTATTATGAGGAGTGAAATAAGTCAGATTGAGAAAGATAAATACTATATGATTTCACTTATATGCAGAATCTAAGCAACAAAAAGAACAAACTAATTGAAAACAGACTCAAATATAGAGGACAATCTGGAAATGGCAAGAGGGGAGGGACGTGGAGGGCTGGAAAAAAGCAGTGAAGGGTTAAAGAAGTACAAATTAGTAGTTTATTGGTGGTCACAGGCACAGGGAACACAGCATAGTTGGAATGCAATCATCAGTAATGTAATGGTGATGTGTAGAGCCAGAGAGAGAGTAATCAGGGGGATCTTTCATAAACTATATAAATGTCTAACCAGTGTACTGTATACTTGAAACTAATATTACAATAAAAATTTAAATAGAAAATTCCATATATCTGTTTATGTACTCTAAATACATGTGTACTTTATACCTAAAAAGAATGTGATTTTTTCACCTTCAAAAAAAAAAAATAAGTGGTGTAAGAAAATCTGGACAAATATATCCAAAAAAATGAAACCACTTTCTTACACCATAAACAAAAATAAACTCAAAATAGATTAAAGACTTAAGTATAGAACACGAAACCATAAAACTTCTAGAAGAAAATATGGGCAGTAAACTTTTTGACATCAGTTATAGAATATCTTTTGCATATGTTTCCTCAGGCAAGGGCAACAAAAGCAAAAATAAGCAAAAAGGACTATATCAGGCTAAAAAGTTTTTGCACAGTGAAGGAAAATATCAACAAAACAAAAGGACAGCCTACTGAATGGGAGAAGATACTCATAAATGATATATCTAATAAGGGGTTAATATCTAAAATATATCATTTAATACCAAAAAAATAAACAACCCAATTTTAAAAATGGGTAGAGGACCTGCATAGATATTTCTCAAAAGAGGACCTACAGATGGCCAACAGACATATGAAAAGATGCTCAATATCACTAATCATCAGGGAAATGCAAATCAAAACAATGAGATACCACCTCATACCTGTCAATGGCTAATATTAAAATCAACAAATAACAAGTGCCTGTGAGGATGTGAAAAAAAAGGGACCCCTCATTGTTGGTGGGATTGTAAATTGGTGCAACCATTATGGAAATCAGTATGGAGAGTCCTCAAAATGTAAAAACAGAGCTGCTATACTACCCAGCAATACCACTTCTAGGTATTTATCTGACAGAAACAAAAACACTAATTTGAAAAGATATATGCATCCCTATGTTCATTGCATCATTATTTACAATAGCCAAGATATGAAAGCAACCTAGGTGTCCCTCAATACATGAAAGGATAAAGAAGATGTGATATCTATCTATCTATCTATCTATCTATCTATCTACATACCTACCTACCTATCCATCCATCCATCCATCCATCCATCCATCCATCCATCCATCCATGCACACAATGGAATACTACTCAGCAATAAAAATAATAAAATCTTCTGTAGGCATAAAAAAAAAAGAATAAAATCTTGCCATTTGTGACAACATGGATGGACCTAGAGAACATTATGCTAAGTGAAATAATTCAGGCAAAGAAAGACAAATACCATATGATTTCACTCATGTGGAATCTTTAAAAACAAAACAGATAAACAAAACAGGAACAAACTAATAGATATAGAGAACAAACTGATGGCTGCCAAAGCGGATGGCGGAGGGATGAGTAAAAAATTAAAGAAAGCACAACTAAGGCACCATTTGCCAGAATGCAGTATGTACCCTAAATCAGTGACCATTTTATAATATTATGTCCTCAGTAGGCAAAATATATTGTCCAGGAATCAAGAGTAGCAGCAAGAGTAGCTCTGGTTACCATCACTTAACAGTGACCTACTTGGGTAATTTGTGCTTTTTTCCATTTTGAGGGGACTAATTGTGAACATTCGGTTTCAGAATAATGCAGGGAGCCAAGCAGCTAACTGCTGAGATTAACATTTGAATTGGCAGACTGAGTAAAGCAGATCGCCCTCCCCAATGTGATCAGGCCTCAATCAGTTGAAGGCCTGAATAGAATAGGCTGAGTACAGAGAGCTCCTTCCTCTTTTGAATGCATTTGAGCTAGGACATTGGTTTTCTCTCTGACACTGTTTCCTACATTTGCTTTATTTTGACCATGCACTGATAAAATTCCCTCTTCTCTCTCTATGCCTTGCTTGCTTCTTGGATTAGCTGAGGACACTCATTTCACCGCACATAAGCATTCTACTTTGGACTGTTCCTAAGAATGGGAAACGTGCCAAAGTGAGAGCTTAGAAGCAGAAAACTGAAAGCAACCCATTTCTTCTGATGGCATTTCTTCCAGACGTCTGGTACCTGGCCACACTACAGCTCTGCCTGACTTCCCCAGAAGGACTAAAACCATCAGCTTATATCCTCAAGCAAGTCTTCCCCAGATAGTGCAATTTTCCTCTTTACATAAAAAACTAGATTTGTAATTATTATTCAGTTTTACAAAATGGAACATGCATTATACACTGATACATTTGAAGGAAACTATGAAAGAAATCAAGAGAATGTATATTTGCTTTCTAGTGCTGCATCACAACCTACCACTAAATTAGCTTAAAACAATATCCAATTATTATCTAACAGTTCCGTAAGTGAGAAGTCTGGGTAGGATCTGAATAAAAATCTGCTTCTAAAATCCTTCAGATTATTAGCAGAATGCAGTTTTTGATGGATTGGCAGACTATGGTTCTGGTTTCCTGGCTGACTCTTGGCAGTGGTTATCCTCAGCTTCTTGTGGCAGTTCCTTGGTCCTTGCTGTGGTCCCCTCAATCCTTAAATCCAAAATGAAATACCTCCTATGCTTGGAATATGACTTCTCCTTCTGCTATTATCCAAAGAAAATGCTCTGCTTTTAAAGAGCTAAACTGACTGGATCTGGGCCACTTGGATAACCTTCTAATTTTGAAGTCAACTGACTTGGGACTTTAATTTCATTAACAGAAATCCTTTCACAGCAGCACCTAGGTTCGTGTTTGACTAAATCACCAGAATACAGGGACATAGGGTGGGTAGGGGATCATAAAATTCTGCCTAGAATAAAACAATTTCCATTAAAGTCAGAATAATGGTCACCTCTGCAAGAGAGGGAAGAAGGGACTATAATCAGATGAGAAATAAGAGGGGATTCTAAGGTACTAGAACAATCTAATTCTTAACCTGTAGTGGTACATGGTGTGTATTTTATTATTTTTCCTTAAATATTGCAATATACTTTTTACACTCTTCTGAATGAAAAAAGAATTGATGCAAGGCATAATGGTTTATGACCATGAATGTGGCATATATTTAATTCTATGGTTTTTAGAAGCCAATACACACAGCAAGTATATTTCATTTGTGAAAGAAGTGGGAGGAATCACCCCAATCTTTTATTTGTTCCTGATAGTAGGCTCCTCTTGGACACCAAGAACATCTGTGGAATGAAAGCTCAACATATGTGCTACCCACCATCCCAAGTATTAGTACTAAATGAGAAGAGAACTAGAATGTGGCCAAAAAACTGTAGCATGCCAGGAAAGAGTGGCCCTGGTTTAAGATGCTTCTGGCTGCTGCCTGGGTGGTCACAGCTCTCAGTCTGAATCTTGGAAGCAGAGATTACTAGATCCCAGTGTCAAACTAGCCATGGGTTCACAGAAACACAGAGACGGGACACTCACGCGCACACATATAAGCAAGACGTCAAACGACAGGACATCACTTCTGCAATCACCGGGCCTTTTTCAAGTTCACAGCTGTTGTGAAAATCTCCTGATGAGTCCAGACCAGATTCATGCCCTTTAAATTCAGGCCATCCCAATGCCCTTTAAAGGCCTGGCCTACACGAGGCGCTCAGAATCCATTTGGTGGGGCACAGACAAGACGGGACATTTTAGGTTACTTGCCTCTTTCCAACACTAAGAGCCTGAATTTGGAAATGGCCAAGCATACTGAGCTACAAGGATTTGTCCTGTGTGGTGGTGTCACATTCTACTAGGTCTATCATGGGCTCTGGGTGAGAGTTCTCATTGATTGGGGGTTGATGTTAATTCTGGTAAGACCAGAATGACCCTTCTTCATTGGTGCTTTCAATAGTTCAGCAGAATAGGTACAAAGGGAGGGAAGAGGAAGAAAGTATTTCTGGAGGGACTTCAAAATAATTGGATCTTGGGGACATGACCCCAGATGTATGAACTTTCTAAACTTGTCATTTCAATTTCTAAACTTTAAATTACTTTGGGGACTAGTGTAATCCCAGTAGCAGAATGGGACTTAAATAGCTTCATGTATGCAATGGATGGTCCTTTGTGGATTTTACCCAAATACAAAACAAAGATAAGAAAACTTAGCTTTCATCCATTTCAGTCTCTAACTCCTCTGGCTGCTACTTCAGACCAGATTGATTATTTTTGGCCTCAGGACTATTTCCTAGACCTCAGAGAAGCAATTTTCTTTCTCAACCTATTTACAAAAAAGGTAAGAGAACGCTTTTAAAGGAATGTGTATACTCTTGTGGTCCCAGCCCCATTGCTGGCTTCATCCCTTGTGACTAAGTGGCACAGGGGGGAACTTAAAGGAAAGGGAAAAGGACATCTCAGTTGTATGACAGAAGTTCAAGAATGAGAAGTTCATGAGATCATGTTGCCCCTGGAAGGAATACCTCTAAAAACAATCTGTTCCAAAGTGAGTATTAGGAAAACAAGCCCAGAGAGGAAAAGGGACTTAACAATTCCTACATGTTGAGTGAGTAGCAAAGGCCAGTTCTTCCCGTAAGTGTTCCAGAGGAGTTTGGCAGACAAGTGAAGGAATTAATGAATAGCTCAGGGGCCTGTCGAATGTCAGACATAACTGTAAAAGAGGAAATAAGTCATATCCAAAAGTACTTAGAGAAGGAATGGTCGGAAATTGATGATGATAAAGACCAGTTAGTTTCACCAGATCTATGCCACAAATGGCTGGGGGCGGGAGTGGGGAGAGGGGAAGAAACCCACACAAGTGGAGTATAACTCTTCTCACAAAATTGATTAAAATTAATCAGCCGCACATCGTATAACTCAAAATAAATGTGTGATGCTTATCTTCAGTGTGATTAGGAATGTTAAATACAATCAGGTAACATTTCAAATATCTCTATGGGGTGGCCAAATATCACAAGCAGGTTTTGATCAAATTCTCTGCATTTCACTTAGAACAACACAGAGAACCCCTGACATTGCTAGAACTGTTCTCTAGCTGCTCAGCAGGGTGAGTCTCCTCATTGGGTCTCTGGCCATTTAGGCATCAGAGAAGCATGAAGCTGGCATTCTGAGTTCTTGCAGGTGAAAGAGCAGATGCACCATGGATAGGTCCAATTGCACCTCCTCCACAGTGGGGTTCATTCTCCTGGGCCTCTCAGCTCACCCAAAGCTGGAGAAAATGTTCTTTGTGCTCATCCTATTGATGTACCTGGTGATTTTGCTGGGCAATGGGGTCCTCATCCTGGTAACCATCTTTGACTCCCACCTGCACACGCCCATGTACTTCTTCCTGGGGAACCTCTCCTTTCTGGACATCTGCTACACAACCTCCTCAGTCCCCCTCATTCTTGACAGCTTCCTGACCCCCAGAAAAACCATCTCCTTGTCAGCCTGTTTTGGGCAGATGTTCCTCTCTTTTGCAATGGGAGCCACAGAGTGTGTGCTTCTGGGAATGATGGCGTTTGATCGCTACGTGGCCATCTGCAACCCCCTGAGGTACCCCGTGGTCATGAGCAAGTCTGCCTATGTGCCCATGGCTGCTGGCTCCTGGGTAGCTGGAAGCATCACTGCCACGGTCCAAACATCCCTAGCAATGCGACTGCCCTTCTGTGGGGACAACATCATCAATCACTTCACCTGTGAGATCCTGGCTGTCCTGAAGTTGGCCTGTGCTGACATCTCCATCAATGTGATCAGCATGACAGTGGCCAATGTAATCTTCCTGGGCATCCCAGTTCTGTTCATCTCTTTCTCCTATGTGTTCATCATTGCTACGATCCTGAGAATCCCCTCAGCTGAGGGGAGGAAAAAGGCCTTCTCCACCTGCTCTGCCCACCTCACAGTCGTGGTCGTCTTCTATGGGACCATCCTCTTTATGTATGGGAAGCCCAAATCCAAGGACCCACAGGAGGCAGACAAACAGGACCTTTCAGACAAGATCATCTCCCTCTTCTATGGGGTGGTGACCCCCATGCTCAACCCCATATCTACAGCCTGAGGAACAAGGATGTGAAAGCTTCTATGAGAAACCTGGTATTTGGCAAACACTTCATCCAGTGATGGTGGAGGAGTTCTGATGGTTCTCTGCTCCCTGGTCACTCTTACCTGAGAATCTCAGAGAACAAGATGAAGAGCCAATTTCATCGAAATTTACATAGGTAAATCTAATTACACAGAATCTTATTACTCAGAAAGGCTCCATATGAACAAGAAACATTTAATGGGACTTTTTTCAGCTCATTCTACAAGCAATTCCACATAAGTATATTTCTGTTTGTAAAGCCTTATAATTCTCTATCTTTGTGAACAAACTGATGTCAGGGAGAAAGAATTCTTCAAGTTTTATTGTTGAACTTATGAAAAGCTCTAGTCTGTAGATCTGTAATTCAATTGCTCTATGGCTTCTTTCTTTGAATATATTTGAATGGGTCCCTACTTTTATGTTATCTTTCTTCCTGCTCCATATTAAATAATAGTGATATTTTTATCTTTATCCTCATTATTTCTTTCTCTTTATTGTCACATTTACTCTTGAAACTGTCTCCTGAATTGTTCCCTCCCTATGTCTTAACCCTTTTCCCTTCTTCTTAATCAAGGTCCCCACCAGAAAATATTTCACACTTTTGGAGTAGAGAGGGAGTGAGGAAGATGTGGTAAAACCGATGCAAAGGGTCAAAGGCTCAGTTTCTTTTCTTTTTCCCTTTTTGAAATGTTATTTATCTCTGGGTTCTGTCTCTAGATAGCATTATCCTCCTATGGGTCATCAGAGTAATGTGGAAACCGATATGTGTGAAAGAGGATAAATAAATGTTATTAGCCACCTGACTTGTTTGCCCAAACATGCAGCCAACTGGCATCTATCACTTGTTGTCAACCTAAGAATCCCTAAAGCCACAAAGAGATCAGAGAGAGAAGGAGGAGATGCTGACCAGGAGACAGCTAAGAATCACCCACATAAATGATAAGGAATTCCAAGCCAACTCGCAATAGCAATCAATCTAGAAGTCTGGGGAAAAGAAAAAAGGAGCAGAACAAAAAACCTCTGACATTTGATATGAATTTTTAATCCAAATAGAGAAGAAACAAACTACCAAAACAAACAGCCTTCGCTGAAAAAGTAATTGCACGAAGATGTTAAAGTAATTTCTCAGTAGTATTCTCAGTGAAATTCAAGAAGCTATTGAATTAGTAAAACAAGAGATTCTATACAAAGAGGCTAGGAGAAAAGATGACTAGGAGGTACCATTTCCTTAGGGGAAAATCTGCATTATAAATCAAATAAATTTCAGTAAAAAAAATATTTAAAAGTAGATAGAACAATGCTTTAAAATGAATTTAAAAATTAAAAAGAAATTCCTCCCTAAGACTTCAGAGAAAAAAGACAAAGGGATTCAAGTCATTTAGAAAAGGTGAGAGGCATGGAATATTGACCAGGGGGATCTGTTATGGAAATCATGGGGAGGAAGGAGAGCAGATGAAAGACAATAAAAGGGGGAAAAATGTACTTCACTGAAAAGATGTTTTAGCTATTTTGTTCATAAAAAGTTCATCAATCACTTGATAAGAATTGTGGCAAAAGACATACCTATAGAGATCCAAGGATAAGTTTTGATATATATCCAAACAATTCTATAGGCTTTTCCACAGAAAAAAGCAGATTACCTATCAGGGAATAAGAACCTGACTGCCACTGGCCTGCTGCTCTGCAGCCCTAAATGTAGAAGTCAGTGGAACAAGGTTTAAAGAATTCTGACAAATGGGTTGTGAATTTGGAATTCTACACACAGCTGACTATTACACAGAAATGAGGGTTAAAAAGATAGTCATTGGCATGAAACACAGAAATCATACATCCCATCATCTCTTTCTGAAAAGAAATTTTATTTAGAAAGTTCTCCCAACAAACAGTTGAAATAAATAATTGAAAGAATGTGATAGATATGGAATGTAAGATGGTAGAGAATGATGAAATGCATAAGACCAGTAATTCTAATTAATTCTTGATACCAAATTTGCAAAGATTAATACATCAAGGAATTATTAGAAAACACACAGAGGTAAACAGTGACAATGAAGAAATGGTATAACTCCAGTTACAATTCTGGATGACTTCTTCAAGCTAGGGGGTTGAATGCCTTAAAGCTGGTTCAGTATTCAAAGATCAATGCAATCTACCATATTAATAGATTAAATAAGAAAAATCACATTTTCATATCAAGTGAAGGAGGAAAAGCATTTGGAAAAACAACACCCATTTGTGATAACAACTTTCAGCATTGAACTAGAAGTCCCAGCCAGTGCAGTAGGGTAAGAAAGAGAGACAAGTCTAACATTTTTGAAAAGAGAAAAGAAAAAAGTGTCATTATTCACAGATGTTATTATTGTCTACTATGTAGAAAATCTAAAATAATTTAGAAATATATGTATTAAAGAGAGAGTTCAGCAAGGTCCCTAGACACTAAGTCAATATATAAGAGAAAAAGTCTATTGTATTTCTATATCCCAGCAACAGATTATGAAATATTTTTAAAGATCCCAAGATATATAAATATATATGTATATATCACATAAATACCAGCATACACCAGTAAATCTGGCAAAAGAGCTCCAAAATCTTTTTGCATAAAATTATAAATTAAAAATAAATGATAAAAAATAAAGAGAAAAATATTTCCCAATCATGGGTTAGAGAACTCAATATTATAGAGATGCTAGTCCTTCCTAAACTCATTTATAGATCTAATGTAATCTCAGTTGTTAAATCCCACAAAGAATTATTCCAGAATTTAAGAACCTGGTTTAATAATTTATATAGAAGAACAAAGGACCAAGAACAGCTCTGACATATTTGAAGAAATATTGGGTAGGGTAAAAAGAATCAACCCTATAAAAAATCAAAACATACTGGAAAGCAGTGTAGTATTGACACAGGCATAGACCAAAAAAAAAAAAGGCAAATAATGTAGATGTCGAACACAGACCCATTCATGTTTGAAGACTTGATATATGACAGAGATGGTATTGCAGATCGGCGGAGAAAGGATGGGTTGTAAACACAACTAGGACAATTGGGAATACATATGTGTACCAGGAGAAATGTACAAAATATTTATAGCAGCACTGAGTTGGGAAGCAACCCAATTATTCATCAAAGTAGAATGTATAAATAAGCTGTGCCACATTCATATAATGGAATTTAATGATACAAATTAATGACCTTGCCTACACTTAGAAATATGAATAACTGTCACAACAAATGTTGAAGGAAGAAACAAGTCAAAAAGAATATCTACAAATGAGTTAATTTTACAGAAAAAGAAAACCTAAACTATGCAGTTTAAGGATGCAAAAATGTTACATAGGTGATAAAACTTGAGAAAAGCAAGGAAATCATTACAGCAAGTCAGGAGTATGAGAGAGGAGGGGGCTAAGAGTGGCAAAGAATTCTCAGGGAGCTTCGAATATACTGGCAATGTTCTATTTCTAAAATTAGGTGGTAATTACTTTATTATTTTTAAATTTTTAAATATATATTTTACATATTCAGATGCATTTATATATGTGTATACTATATTTCACATTCTAAATTATTTTAAATATCAAGTTTTAAATACAACAATGCAGTGTTACTTTTTACCTATTAGATTTCAAAGACCAAAAAGTATCAGAATTAACATACTATATTGGCAGAATGTGGGAAAACAGACATTCTTAAACACTGATGACAGAAATATATAAATTTGGCAATATCTATCAAAATTACAAATATACATAAAATGGATATATTCTACCACATGTGCTAAATCATAAATATGCAAAGACATTTAGCATGATTGTAATAGCATAAGATGAGAAAATGTATATGTCCATAAATATCAGACTAGTTAATTAAATGATGGCACATCTGTGCAGTGAAATACATATATGCAGCCATTTGAAAGACTGAGACAAAAAGAGAGAGAGAGAAAAAAAAATGAGGCAGCACTATATTTTTTCCCTAGAAAAACTCTCCAAGGTATAGTAAGTGACAAAGGCAAGATATTAAGACAGTACGTACTTGTGCTAAATTTGTCTCCAAAATATTTACTAGGATATGCATGGAACATCTCTGGGGAAAACAAAAATAGAGGACAAACTGCGAACATTGTTTGCCTCAAGGAAGAATTACTGGTGACAAGAGACAGAGACCATTTTTATTGTACACTCTTCTATACCTTTTACGTTTTGTGCTAAGTACAAATAACAGCCTGCTAATAATGATAATGGTAATCATAATAGTGGTGTGGAGATTAGGAGAATTAGATGTATTGAGATTGAAATCGTAGCTCTGCCATTCACAAGGCATGCGGTCTTGGGCAAGTCTGTTTCCTCAAATGAAAAAGAGAGAGAAAATAATACAATCACTCAGGGAAGACTGAAAGTAGATAGATATTCAATACACGTGCATTTCTGGATTTTCTTGAACTTATACAGTATGTGTAAAGTATTTATTGTAGTGACTGGTGCTGCATGGGGGAGCTCAATGAAGGTAGCTAATGCTGCTGCTGCTGCTGCTATTCTTGAATATCTGTCCTGCCTCCCCGCTCTGGACATCTAAGACTTCAACCTGGGACAATTGCTCTGTTCCTGAAGTGAGCACTGGCTTCTCTGAGACCCTGAGGAAAGCTAAAGAGGAAGGCGGCATCTGCTCTGTGCTCCTCTTCACCTCCAGTTGGCCAAATTTCAGTCACCACTGTCTCTAATTGGGATAGGAGAACGGGGTCCCTAGAATCCCCAGTATGCTGAGGGCCTACATCCTGTGCACACGTGATGTTCCAAATATTAAATTGCTTCTAGGGTTAGCAGGGGCTGTTGGCATCCACAGCTGCTGCTTGAGGACTTGCTTCACTGCTGAGGAAATGGACCCTTGGGATTTCTGGACTTCAAACCATGATGACAGGTCCTCTACATGAAGAATCTGTAGCTGAGACACCCAGGGCTCGGCGGGCACAGCTAGGAAGAAGGACATGAGAGAAACACCCATAAGAGGCTGTTCCCACAAGGATTTAGGAGGAAAAAGAAGAAAAAGAGCCTTGGGGACAAAGGGGTCAGGCAGGGGACCAACTGGGGCACCTTTCTCTGGTATCTGGGGTCTGGCTTGGGGCTCAGTGAGGGGGGCTGGGGTCTCAGAGAAGGGGCCACAAGCAGGATGCAGGTGAGGAGAGCCTTCTGCAGAGCATTTCCTGAAGATGGACTTTCCTCTTCACTCTGCCTCTGCTCCAAGAAACCTTCCTGCCACTGATGCTGGAGCAGGGAGGAGCAGCTAAGAGTTAGCACGAGGCAGTCCTTCACGCTCTCCAGGACTCCCTACTGACCAAGTCCCTGCTCTGACCTTGCTGCTCCATCCTCAAATGGAACACCAGAATGTGGAGCCTGGGAGGGAGGAGGGTGGGATTCCCACTCCATTCTGCAGAGATTTCTCAGAAGAATGAGCCTTCTGCAGTGTCAGAGACGGAGGGTCAGCAGACAGGCCAAGGGGGACCCAAGCTCTGTTCCTCAAATTCCCAGTCTGCGGCTAGTTTGTCTCACTTTCCTTCTATAAACACTAAGTTTTTTCCCCCTGAATACAAAGTAACTTGTGCCCATTTGTATTAGAAAATATGATAACACTGAAGAGGTACAGACAGGACTCCCACCCCTACTGACGTGCTGTCTTCCCAATCACTTTTATCCACACACAGCGTATTGTTTACCTAACTAAGATGATAACAGTGTGTATAATTTTGTATTCTCCCTTTTCTTTTATCATTATTGTACAGTATTGTAGTGTAGAAATTATAAATATAACTTTCATGTGTGCCTAATATTCTATTATATGAAATGGCATTATTTACGTAGGCACTAATTCGACAGTCATGTTTTGTTTTCTATTTTCATTCACAAATATCGTGATGAATCCCTTTGCCGGGAGTTATTAGCCCTCCCTCTCACGATCCTTTAGAAATTTTTCCCAAAGGTGGAATTGCTGAGGAAATGGGTATGCAGGTCTTTCCTTTGTCTAGACAAGCTGCTCTCCAGAAAGTCTGTTTTTTAGAGTGTTTGGGACCCTTTTGACTATGCTGTGTTCCATTCCTCAGCTGCCTAGTGGCTCCAGAAGGTAGAGATTAGGCCACAATCAAGGCCTGGTCCTTGGGGCAAACCAAGTGACATACCTGCAGGATGCGGCCACAAAGATAAAAGCTTCTTTTGCTCTCCTTGCTCTCCTTGGCTGCCTACCCCCTACCACCCTCGCCCCTCCTCTCATGGCTGTGTCAGAACTCTTTTTTCTTTCATTCTGAATCCCCTCCAAAGTGACACAGCCCTATTTCCTGCTGATCATTTCTTGACGAGGAACCAAGAATTCAGATCTCCCCAACACACACACACATACCCACACACACACACACACTCACACACACACATGGGTGCCTTCCCTCACACACACATCCCACATCCAAAAGGCGGGCAGCCACCTTCATCAAGGACTGTTCCTTGCCTGCCAGGGAGCACTAGGCAGTGCATGACAGAGGTGAGGTACCCTGGGAAGCACCTGATTTTGCTTCTTGTGGTCCATCTGGGGAGACTGAGGCCCAGGGAGGAGAAGGGACTTGCTCGAACTACACAGAATAGCAATGTCACATGCAAGGGCAAGTCCCACAGCTCTGGTCTCTGTGCAAGGTCTTCTCAGCTGTCAGTTCATTCCAACTGAACCAACTTTTTTATTCAGCAGCTTTTACAAGACAGGCACTAAGACTTCTGTGGGTACGATTTTCGTGCAGGTCAAATTCTGTGAATAACTCATACTCACACCACATTGTTCCCAGGTGGAAGCTTCTGTGTTACTCAGATTTGTCTTATGGGAGTAGACAGGATAGCTTCTCTAACAGAAGCCACTGTCCTTGGCTTCTGCAACCACAGCATGTGCTGGTCACTACTGAATCTTGTTTGTAACACTGACTGCAATGTTTACTTTTCATTTTCTGAAGGACCTGGAAGACCCACTAGGAGAAATTTGAGATGAGTTGGGGCAGAAGTTCATGGCGGAGCACCCAGAGTGGGCCTGCACTGAGCAAACAGGAACGCCCTCCGTGTGTAGTATCATGGGATGGGGGAAGGGTAAGAGACTTGCACAGGAGTGAAACTCCTGATTGTATAATGGGGAGACCTCTCCTGGTATTCTGCTAGGCACAGTTTTGCACTCCTCTCTCTCTCCTGGGAACATTTGGCAATGTCTGGAGACATTTTTTGTTGTTTCAACTCAGGGAGCAGGTGTTACTGGCAACTGGTAGGCAGAAGCCAGGAATGCTGCTAAATACCTACCAGGCACAGGACAACTCCCACCCACCCCACCCCCACAACAACAAAGGATTCTGCAACCCAAGATGTTAATAGTGCAAGGCTGAGAAATCTTGGGTTCAATTTAGGGCAGGAGCTGCACTGCCTGATAACACATCTGACATAAACTCTTCCACCGTGAGTGAAGTGGGAGCATGCTGGGCAGACAATGAGACAGATTGGAGAATACATAGAGCTGGTATGGAGAGACAACATTTTTTAAAAATCTGTGCACAAAAAGAACGAGGCAGATATTTGGTGGAAAGAACTCAAAGTTGGGGCCTGCAATCCAACGCCAGCTCTGCCATTCAATCCCACATAGCAAAATCTTTAGTTCGTCTGAGTTTTGATTGTTTCATCTATAAAACTTGAATGACAGTATTTTTTTCCATGGGATGTTTCAAAAATTATGGCACTGAATAGAGTTATTAATATTAACCACTCATCTTACATCATATACACACACATACACATACACACACACACATGCAATCACACACACCACACACAGCACTGCAATTAAGAAGGAGTTATAGAAATATTATCAATAAGAACTCTGAATTCAGAGTCTGGGCAATTTCAGGTAAGCTAGAAATCCTCTACACAAGGGCTACAGGTGATTCTATAAACTAGTCAGCCACTATGTAGAACACAAGAATGGGGTCAGAGAGCCAGAATACTATACCAGAATAAGTTATAGACATAAAAAGACAAAGAAAAAACATTCTTGGTCACCTTTGGCTAAGAATTTCACTAATATCCTAATGAGATAGATTGGAAATTAATGCCATATACCCTGCTTTCTGATCATTGTGGTTAGTGTGGTTATTAATAATTGAGTTTGCCAGTCAGTAAGCTGCATAGTTATCATCCCTTAGTGTGGGTTCAACCACTCCAATTATCCTTGTATCGACTTCATTAAGTTCCCACCCGTATGGGAACCTCCCATACGTTGCTACCAATCCATATCTGAAAGAGTTTCCAGTGCTGACACTGGTCAGGTCTGTGTCTCCGAAGATGGGCAGACTTGTTATGGTTGAGCCTTTACCTAGGCTTGTTTCTGTCTGCATATGGATTAATACCTTCATCCAAGTTCTTTCTAAATGTAACAAAATTTAAAGAAACTAAAAATTTGCTAGTTCTAAGAATTGGATCAGCTTGAAGATTTACCTCTCTGAGAATCTAAAAAAGCTCCAATTAAATAAGTTTCTATATGTTTACATTAAAGAGAAATAATTCATAGCATCTTCCAGGCATTAATCATAATGTAGAGGAGAAGTCCTCTTTTACGAATATTAGCTCTGCAGGGTTCAAGTCCTAGCTCTGTAAACTTTGTTCCAGCTTTGACCATCTCTGCTCTAAACTAATGACATCTCTACTATCTCAGTTATTTTTCTCTTACAAACATATGCTCTCCTATTATGCATCAGGGACTTGACCACATACCAGATGCCTGGGATTCTTCTCAAGAAAGCCTGATGTGTTGCTTTGTACTTTGCTGATGAGAAGATAGCACGTGGAAAAAGTCAACCAGACCTCCCTCAGGGTGGGGTTCATTCTCCTGGGCCTCTCAGCCCACCCAAGGCTGGAGAAAACGTTCTTTGTGCTCATCCTGCTGATGTACCTGATGATCCTGCTGGGCAACGGGGTCCTCATCCTGGTGACCATCTTTGACTCCCACCTGCACACCCATGTACTTCTTCCTGGGGAACCTCTCTTTCCTGGACATCTGCTACACAACCTCTTCCATCCCTCTAGTCCTGGATGGCTTCCTCATGCCTCACTCTTTCTCAGGCTGTGCCATGCAGGTGTTTCTCTCCTTTGCCATGGGAGCCACAGAGTGTGTGCTTCTGGGCATGATGGCGTTTGATCGCTACATGGCCATCTGTAACCCCTTCATAGTTTAGCACAAAAAAATCAAGACGTGCTTTCTTACCCATGACCTTGAGCAGGTTGCTTAACCTCTCTCAGCCTATTTTTTCATATTTTAAAACCTAACCTAACCACTTGATTTTATATAGATTACATAAGATACTACAAAGAAGTGCTTTGTAAATGGTAAGGAAATAGAAATGTAAGATAGTAGTAGCAGTAGTATTAATGCTGCACAGTGCTATGTGCCATGTAGAAAAGAACAAGACATACTTCCTGTCTAGGACAATAGACATAGAAAGCAGATGAGCAGTTCTGAGATGGCAGTGGATGAATAGAAGCAGTTTTATGGCAAGTTATATTAAATTCCAAAGCTATTAGAAGACTAGTTTTAAAAGGGAATTTAGAAAGTGAAATCAATTTTGAGAATAGATCTTGAAATTTTTTGCTCCAAGTGATAGTTTTTCTGATATTTATTTTAAAATATATTGCATAAGATAGGATGCGCATTTTGTTGATAAAATTTCACGTCCTTATGTCAGTCATGTTCCTGATTTCTACTTCGCACCAGTAAAGAAAAAAATCTTACTATTGCAAATATACAAGAGTGACCTCTAGTGGGCATTTAAGCAAGCTTCAGACATTTATGGAGCCTATGGAAGGAAGCCTATCATCCTTAGAAGAGACTTCAGAGGTTTTGCTCAACCCTATGTACATGACCCTAGTCATCCAGCATTTGCTTGAATACCTCCAATGACAAAGAACTCAGTACTTTCAGATTCTAGTCTTTACATTCAGCACTACCAGCAAATTCATCCTTGAATTATGTTAACGTATATCCTCTGATAGCTACTACCTTCCAGTCCTAAATTATCTTTGTGCCGCTACATGGCATATACCTAATCGCTTCCCTTCTGATAGATAAAGACAATTCTTCTGGTTCCCTGAGTGTATTTCCCTCCAGCCCAAATAGTCCCAGCCCTTCCTCCTGAGCTAAAATCACCCAACATTCCAACCAACAGGTGCTAAACTGTGTCTAGAGCATCATCTAGTTTATTCCAGCAATAGAATGAAATATTTCTAAAAATACATTGGGAATAATAATGACACTGCTAAGCTAACCCTATTTCCCCAAGGTAACTGAGATCAGACTGATATAAACATTTTTGAATAAGCCCACTTCCTTGTTAGGCTATCTTCTACTCACTTTTATTCTCTCTGAGCAATGGCAGCCACATACTTTTACATTACATATTACATGATCTTAATGTAATCATTAAGTTAAAAATTACATAAATTGTTTTCTCTAGAAACAATGGCTATCTCCATTCTTACCCTCCAACTTCACATTCCTTGCCTTTCAAAATCAGTCACCTTTCTCTTGGCCTATGCTTTCAAAAAGAATAAGATGTGTTAACAGGAAAAAGAGACAACAAAATCAAGGAAATTTTTCATTGACTTAGGTCATCAGTCTTTCTGAAAAATGATTACTATGGTACCATACAATATAGGAACTCGTTCCTAAAATTCTCCCAAAAGAAAGTGATCAGAATGGATAAGCTCTTTGCAGGGACAGAAATACTATCATATTATTACATTTATTCAAACAAATGTATTATTTCAACTTCACAGTTTTGGGTCAGTGGTTTTTCAGGTTTTTATTCTAGTGATCCCCAATGGAATCTTTAAGCCAAAACTCCAAACATAAAGTGCATCTGCTTTGGTGGAAGGAGAGCAGGTGTGGGGGCAGAACTGAGGTGGGAGACAGCGGAGGGAATGTGGTTCTAACTGCTCAGACTTAGCTTCATTTCTATCCCCCAGGGATTCCCAACCCAGAGGCATCACCCAACTCGAATAGGATCCATACCACTGTTGCCAAGAAATTATAAATCGTATAAGAATATTTTTGGCTCCATTCTAAGAAATAAATTTGAGAATCTTGGGGAAAATATATTCTAAGAAAAAATAAATTACCCAGTTAAAGACCTAGACAACCTAAAAACATCAATCACCTAAGAAAGTGTCAGAGTTATCACTTTAAGATGGGCCCAGCTCAGAGGGTTTCACAGATGAATGTTATTAAATATTCAGGGAATGAAAGGTTTTAATACTGTTTAAAGTATTTCAGAGCGTACAGCAAGAAAGATATCTTCCAAATTCCTTTAACCAAGTGGGTATAACATCGATGGCAAAACATGAAAAACATGACAAAGAAGGTATGATGGAGAAAGCCAGAGACCCATCTCATTTATGTATGAATGTACATATATAACAGAATTCAGCAACACATGAAAAGAATAATATGCCATATCCAAGTGGATTTATTTCAAAAATATAAAAGTGGAACAATTTAGGATATCCACTGGAATAACTGGAATAGAATGGGTGTGTTCTTCTTTAACAGAATTAAATCTATGTCTTTAATTTTAAAAGTCTGCATTATGCCTAATGATGAATGAGGAGATCAGACTCATTATAATTTAACATCATTCTGAAAATACTAACCATTGAATCAGAAAACAAAAAGAAATGTAAAGTGAAAATAGAAGAAAGTAAGGAATATTCGTAGTTTTATACCTGGACAAAACAGGAAACTCAATTGAAAAGCAATTTTTCTAAAAAGGTAGGAGAATTCAAACAAAGAAGTGTATTATGAAAATTAACATGCAAAAATCAAATTTTTACATAACAAACAGTGACCAGGAAAAAATATAATGGGGGAAAAAAGAATTCATCTATATTAGCAATGAAATGGGTAGAAAATATCTTTAAAGAAAAAATTCATAATAGTTAAATGAATAAAAGTATAATAGGCTATTGAGAAAACTCAAAGGAATATCTGAGTAAGCTAAAGGATATAACTTGGATTAGAAATTTTATTCATGTTAACTTCTTAAGTCCTCTAAATAAATAAATACAGAAATTCAATTTGATCCCACTCACAGACAAACTAATCTAATTCACATAGAATTATATATTATATGTAATATAATATATGTAGAAAAACACATCAGAATAGCCAGAAATTTTTGGAAAAAGACTAACAAGGGGAAATCAGTCCTATCAGATATCAAAATGTATAAAAGCACAGTAATGAAAAAAGTTTGGTACTGGCGGAGAAGTAAATAGATCATTGAAACAGAATAGAATCTAGAAATAGACCCAAATACATATAGTAATTTACTGTGTGATAAAGTCAGTGTGTTCATTATTAAGCTATTGTCTCTCAGCTTCAAAGCTATCCTTTTATACAGTCTCCCCCCTTATCCATGAGGAATACATTCCAAGACCTCCCAGAGGATGCTTGAAGCCTCAGATAATACCAAATTCTATATAAACTGTTTTTTCCTATATCTACATACCTATGATGAAGTTTAACGTATAAATTAAGCTCAGTAAGAGATTAGCAATAATAGTAAAATAGATCGATTAAACAATATACAGTAATAAAAGTGATGTGAATATGGTCTCCTCTTTCTCTTAAAATATCTCATTATACTATACTCACCCTTCTTCTTGTGATAATGTAAGATGATACAATGCCTACATGATGAAATAAAGTGAAGTGAATGACATAGGCATTGTAATGGAAGGTTAGGCTACTGTTTACCTTTGGAAAATACATCAGAAGGTTTTTGTTTTTTAGAATGCATAAGTATTCACTGCATGCACTATGCCTGGCTTTATCATATGCCCTGCAACTTGCCACGTAGTACCAGAGTTCATCTGTCTTCCCATATTTTATGCTCTGGTGCCTCCTTTGTACTCTAATGAATGTAGGTTCTATTGGGCATCTTCTTCCACTATCACTGTTAAAGACTTGCCTCAGATGCTGTCCTGTCTCCTTAATCAAATTCTTCAACTCTACCAGCGCTGCAGCAGCAACTTCATCAGTAGATGCAGCCTCTTCAGTAAGTTTTATATTTTTCAGTTCAAACCTACTCCTGAATCTGTGTAACCACCTCTTATTTTCAGTAAAAAAAAAAAAAAAAAAAAAAAGTACACTTGGTACCACTCATTTCAGAGGGTTCCTTACTGACATCCTCATGTAGGCTCAATGCTTTCTGGTGCAATACATAGCTGTCATTTGGAACATGCTTTCTGTTACTGTCTTCCGCCCACAAATTTAGTGCCTTTTCCACCTAACTAAGCACTTATCACTCTCTTGTGGGCATGATTTTTGCAATTTTAGGTGCAACAGCAACTCTAGCACGCATTTATTTTTCCTTCTTCACAATTTCATGGAGAAAAGAGTCATTCTTACTGTAGATCTTAGCAACTTCAGCATACAATTTTTTTCTTTCCTTGTTAAGTGAGAACTTTAACCTTTTCATGTAAAGGAAGCACTTTATGGCTTCTCTTGGGCAAATCTGAACTGCCATTTGTCACTACTCTTGTGCTTTGGGGCCCTAATTAAGTAAACAAGAGCTACTTGAACACAAGCACTTCCATACCCTGACAGTGGACAGTCGCTTTGATAAGTGAGACAGTGACTAAGTGACTAATGGGCAGATACCACATGGGTACACTAGACAAAGAGATGACTCACAACCAGGCGGGATGGAGCGAGATGGTGTGAGATTTCATAATTCTACTCAGAATGGCACATGATTTAAAACTTGTGGATTGTTGATTTCTGTAAATTTCCATTTAATATTTTTGGACTGCCGTTGACTGCGACTAACTCAGGCCGTGGGAAATGAAACCACAGATAAGCGGCACTGTACTCTCTGTGCTGCTTGACTCAAACTACATTCTACTTACTGACAGCTGGCCTCCATAGGGCTGCCCATAGGGGCACTAGAGGGCGAGTGGAAGACTGGAGCCGGGAAAAGGGCTTGCTCCTACTGCTTTACTTCCTGTTTCTGTGCGTGTTACCCCCTAGCGCCTTTGAGTGGGGCCCAAGAGCAGCAACAGTTGTTCCTACATCAGTTGGGTTCAATCTCCTGCTTCTTTCCGCATTCTCAGAACCACGCTCAGTGTTCTGGGTCTCAGTTCCATAAAGCCCCTCCCCCCCAAACACCAAGGAAAATTGCAGAGGAATCAAAGATTAAAATATAAAACAATAAAACTTTAAATGTTCTTGGGTGAGAGGGAATGGTGAAGATGATTCTGGGGCGGGGGGGGGAATGGCAGTTTATTTTGTAGACTCCGTGATGTTTCGTGACCCAACCCCCCTCCGGCTAAGCTACTCTATTCTAAAATAGCAGCTCCAGAGGCTCAAAGGGCCTGGGTTAAGTTAGGGCCCCAAAAGGTGGAGCTGACACAGGAATTTTACTCCTTTGTGAGAGGAGATCCTGGAGACATTAGAGATTTGAGCTAGGAAAGAGAAGGAACACTGTGGAATGTAGAGGCAGGGTGGCCGATTCCTGGAGTCAGAGGGGCAGGGCTGTGGCTTCCATGTCAGGGTCTCTGGAAGAGCTTTGGGGGTGGGAACATCTCTCTGGCCCTGAGCAGGGGATGCCCTAGGGTTTACTAGCCTTTGCGGCTCAGGGCCTGTTTATTACAGGACTTGCAACTGGCCAGTGTCTCACACCCCAGTCCAACGAGGCAGACCACAGTGCCTGCCCCACTCTCAGGATGGCGGGATGCCCAAAGAGTGCCAGCTGCAGGGGACCCGCAGCTAGACAGAAGACAAACAGAACCCAGAAAAACAAGTGTCCAAATGTCACGGAACTGCTAGAAGAACAGAAACATGCCAAGAGCACTCCAGGAAGTTCAAGTCCGACACAGTAAAAAGTATTTCTGAGACGATGGCAGGTTGAACACATACAGGTACAGTTTGGGAACACAAAACAAAACAAAACAAAACAGAACATGATATGATGCAATTGGAGGGGAACACAAGGTCAGAGGAAGGTTGGGGGTGGGGTGGCCGGCAGCAATCAATAAGAAAGACTTGAAAGTGTTCAAAGAAGGAAATGCCAGGATTCTAATTCAATCTAACTCCAAAGCCTAGGCCCTTTCGGCTCTACCGCACTTAGCTAGGCTTCCAGAGGGGCCCAGAGATGGGTGAGAATGAAAATAGACCCAGTTGGCATTCAAGAGATTTTTAGAAAAAAAAAAAAAAAAAAAAGCAATGAGACCACAAGATCCTGTTCTTTCTCCCGGAGGGACTTTCACTGCCCAACATGATTCGATTCCTCCTTAAACAAAACAAACGCTTTCCTGATTCTGACAGGCAGAGGAAGGCCTCAATTCTGTTGCTTCAGAAGCCCGAAGTAAATGCCACTTCAGAAAAATCCTATAGCAGCTTCAGGGAAACACTAAAACTTCCAGCCCACACACACCCTGCGTCCCTCAAGTCTGGCTGAAAGAAAACATGGAGAGAATTTAGGCCAGGGCCCGGGCGGAAAAAAAAAAAGCCTAGGGTGTGGCAAAGGCTTGTCTGCAGTCTCCTGGCTCTCACCTCTCTTCATAAGGATTTCTGAAGTTATCATTTGTGGATCCCTATAAAGATTTTTGGTTTGCTGCTTCTTCCGGACCCCTCCCCACCCAGCTAAACACCCAACATGATGACAGTTCAGTTATGATTTGCTGCTCTTATGGCTTTGAAAAGTTATACCACTTTCCAGACCATGACTTTTTTTTTTTTCTGTATAACTATGTTTTTACTCAACGACATATGCTACAAGAAGAAGTAATATTTTGACTTTATGGTTTCAGGCAAAGACACACTCACCAACTTATTGCTCAGCACAGCAGTTTCTAGTTGGAGAATATCATATGGAATAAACAGGAATTGCCACATAGAAATAAACCCAAAATATATTGCCGAGCGAGAGGAGCAGAGAGTCGGCATTTTCTATGACTCTTCAGTGGGCTGTGCACACACTGCTTTTTACGTTTTGAAGCACTTGTGGATTTATTTTAATTTTGCTCTAAAAATATTTTCTGTGATATAACTTTATTTATAGTGCAGTTTAAATGCAAGGTTACCATGAACCCTGAAAATGTTGAAATATTGTTAAAGAAAATGGTGTAGAAAGAAGACTGTACCTGCCAAAGAATCTCTTTTCCACCAGCCCCACCCACTACCGAATCTTTCGTCCTCCTTTGGTAAGTGCTATAAACTGCACTGTTACATTTTACATAGAAACTCTGTTTTCTAATTGCTACTTGTTACATACACTGATTTGCATTGTTGGATTAACATAACTTTTATATCTGTAAGTGTTGTTAGAGTATTTGGGGTCAAGATGAAATGCATCATAATTTTTTCCATTAAAATGAATAATTTTTTTCACCTAATGACTTTTTTCCCGTAGCAATAATGTTTTCAGGAAAGAACTGACATCTTCAGGCAAAGGATAGGTTATTTTCTGGATTAGCAATGCTCTCTGCAGAGCAAAAATGAAGTCACATTGCCTCACGGACCTCATGGCTACTACCTTGGGATCCAACTGAAGCAGCTGGGAAGTTTAAGTCCTTGGGATTCACTAGACCTGGCCCCATTCTAGACAGGAGAGACCCATTGACTAAGGCCCAAAAAGACTCAAATAAACATAAAGAAATGGGTACATATCAGTGAGGATTAAGTTTAACTAAATATAGCAAAGCCTCACAGTAATACTGCTTACACGAGACAGCAGTTTATTTCTCTGCCTTGTGTAAAAAAAGTCTACAGAGTAGGTAATCCAGGAATGTTGTAGGATTTCTCTACTTCTTGAAGTCTCCAGAAACTCAAACTCTTAGTTTACTGCTTTACCATCCCAGTGGTGTGTCCCTTATTTTCGTAGTCCAAAAAGACAGCTAGAATTCCAGCTCTCACATTATATTACAAGCAATAGGAGGGAAAGAGTGACAAAGTGGAAGGGGAGTGTGATGTTTAATATTACATGTCAACTTGACCGACCACATTACTCGTAGGTGTGTGTCCAAGGGTGTTTCCAAATGAGATTAGCATTTGAACCTGTGAATTTAGTAAAGTAGATGGCCCTTCCCAATGTGGGTAGGTATCATCCAACTTGTTGAGGGCCTCAATAGAACAAAAGGTGGAGGAAGGAGAAATTCACTGAAATATCTCATCTCATCTTCTCCTGCCTCAGGACAGGATTTATACTATCAGTTCCCCATCCTTCTGACACCACGGACTGATTCTCCAGAATTGTGGAATTTCCTAGCCTCAATAATTGTGTGAGCCAATTTCGCATAAGAAGTTTTCTATATCCTGTTGGTTCTGCTTCTCTAGAGAATCCTGACTACTACAGGGAGTAAAGGGCATATACCAGCTGTCCTGTAAGAAAGGTCTCTAGAAGCAGTCATACTATAATTTTGCTTGCAACCCATTAGCCATAACTTAGTCTTGTGGCCTCAGTTAATTGCAAGAGATACTGAGACACAGCCTTAATTCTGGGCAACCATGTGACCTAGTTAAAAATTGGAGATTCTGATTGTGGAAGAAGAGGTGACCAGATATTGGGAAACAATGAATGGTTTCTACAACAAAGTCCTCCATAATTCTATTTCTGCATTGTATTGTTTTTAATGTAAAAATTCCCACTTACTCCTAGAAACCCCCACCACCTGTAGAAACTTACTCAGCTACATTGGAAAGAAAATAGTTTCTTTAAAAAAAAAAAATGTTATCTCCATTTGTATCTGTTTCACAGCCTGTCTCACAACAGCCAGGACAATCTTCTCAAACAACTGCTAGCTCATAATAAAATAGGTATCATGAGATTTGAACCATGGGTGATAAATCTCAAGTTTAAATAATGTGGCAACATGAATTTCTTCATAAAGTGATCAACATATTCTTTATCTTTACTTCTCACTGAGGTTCATCAGAGAGAGACCTGGGCAGCATAACTGTAATGTGGATTATGGATACTAGTTTGTCATGTAGGCCTAAAATAATAATGTTTGGATGTGGAATCAGATTCTTTGACTAGATCAAGAAAATTGAAAAATCTTTCATCTTTGGGACCTGTTCCCAATAAGCACGAGAGTAAAAGCTTCACTTTTGTGTCTCTCTGAGAAGATGAGATATATTTATAATAGTTATCACGATTCCCTATCCTAGCATCTAGGCTTCCTAAGATCTCATTGTGTGTCGTACTACATGAAACATGCAGCCAGATGATCCAGTCTCATAACAAAGGCAGCATGCTGGCTTCATCCCCCTTTCTACAAACTAGGGATTGACATACATATGTACATTCATGTTTCAGGTTGGGTTCAAAAACATTCACATATAGTTTATGGCCATGCCACCCTGAACACGCCCAATCTTATCTGATCTGGGCCTGGTTAGTACTTGGAAGGGAGACCACCTAGGAAGACTGGGTGCTGTAGGTGGGGGGAAAAAAATCCATATATATTAATTCCCCAAAGAAATCCCAATGAGAGAAATAATACAGGTACCAATGGAAGACACTGGCTGCTATAACACAGACAGGGACACATGACGAATACTCTTCAACTGAAATCACAAGGATTCTCAGAAAAAGAAACACATATAACCAAGAATTGCCTCTCCTCATAATGTCAGCCCTTTTAGAGGACAAACTGCCTCCTTTGCAGCCAATCATCTTACCCAAGGACAAAGAGAAGTTATCTATAGATTTCATTTTTGTAAATCCTGCCTTTATCTTTCTCCAAGGAGACAGTTACACAAGGTTTGTCCTTTCCATAGACTGTGCTCTAACTAAATGCTTCTGAGTTTTTCCCTGATTCTCTAATAATGTTCCTAGTGTAATAGCATAAAAACCACTTCAGAGCAGAATAGGTTCCTTAAATAGTAAAATACTTGCATTCCTTCACTTCACCAACTTTTGCAAATAGTCTTCAAAGTGCACAACTGAATCTTCTGGCAGAAGTCTCGAGAGGCAGCTGGGCCTGGAGCTCCAAACTCAAGGACATGCAAAGGGCTGTAGGAATCACCAAAAGGTGTTCAAAGTTGATTCATCATCCATTTGAAAATATTGAGGACTGATATTTGACTCATCCCATGAGTGTTAAATGTCTATAGTTATGGCCCATGGGCTTTGCTCAAGGTTCCTACCCTACCCAGATTTACAATCCAGATTTAGTTTTAGTGGTCCATAACTCTAAAGTACCTCATTGGTCTCTTACAAATGCTCACCTCTAAGGAAACACAAAGTCCTCGCCAGAAGTCTCAAGTGACTTTGCCTTTCTGGACCATAACAGGGATACTTGGAAATCAACTTCTGTTTCTCCAGGTTAATCACAGGCTTTAGCATCTGATTAGCAAGGGCTTGGAACATGCTGAGCCCTCCAAAACCCCTCTCTGGTTGACCACACCTTAGGATGGGACCTGTGGGACAGACAGACGCTGTGTTACCACTGTGGGTGTAAGGAAACAACCTTGACCTACATGCATCTGGACTGGATGATCGTGAGACTCCTCAGCATGTACATCCTTGTCTACTGTTTTTACTGAAGCTGTTGTCAAATCTTCTTTCTTGTGGGTTTTGTTTTTAACCATTCTCAACCAAACGGGACTTACATTTTTAATAGCCACAATGATCCTTGTTTAAATTATTTTAAGGCAATAACTCTATAGTTTTATGGGATGTTTTTAGTTTAACTGACAAGACTTTATGCTCTAGATTGTTTTCTAAAAAACAAAAAAAACACACACAAAGATTCCAGATACATAGAGAGAAAGCCACTGTATTTTCTGGCCAAATGTTTCAGACAATTTAAAGGAAAACTTTTAATTTTGTGAGTTAATTACACTGGAAACTCAGGCTGAGGAGGTTATTAGGTCTCCAAGTTGTTTTGGTTTGTTAGTTTGTTTTTACATTGAGATTTCCAACCCTTTGGAAGAAGTTTGATATTTTAAACCTGTTTTGCATCTTGCTAAAATCTTCAAAGTCAGAGAAAAGATTTTAACTGCGTAGTTTCATTACATGGACTCTGAGGCTGGTACATACGATCCAAGGCATGTTGTCTGCATTACTCTGCAAGGGGATCCCAGGACCCACTTCTTTTTGCTCCACTCTCTCCTATGCTGTCGTGCTAATTCAGATAATCAAAGCTAGTTCACCACTTTATTTTAAACACTTCATCCAATGAAAAAGGGACACACAAAAAAGGGGGCTGTTTTTTTCTGAAGAATTTGACTTGGAAATCAAAAAAAAAATCATCTCCACTCAATCCCATTGGCTAGAATTGTGGGAAATATAGTGCTTAGCCATGGAAGCAGCCACATGCTCGGTTAAAATTTAGGGGTCTCTTTTAGCGAAAGGAGAACATGTGAAGTGGATATTGAAATGACATGTGTTTCCTGAATGAGTGCTAGATCATGGCTAAGGGTTGACTGGATGATTGGGAATGTCTGGTAAAGGAGTTTGATCACTCTGGAAGGAATTGATACCTTTGGGAGGATGTACTGGTTTCTAGAGAATCAATTACGCTTAGGGCTGATTAGGCTTCAGGAAAAAAGACCGTTGAGCATGACTGGATAGACTGTGATTGTATTGTGTGAGGTGATTGAATTAGTTAATAAGACCTTAAGAAAATCTATAACTCCTGGTTTCACATCAATATATAAAGAAAGGGTTCGGATACAAGTTTGGCCATTTTGAGAAGTAACCTTTTCGATTTGCCAAATGTTAAAACTTGACGTAAAAATTGGTTATACTTAGTTCTGATAAAAAGTATTCAATTCTCTCTCCTGCCTTCCTCTGTGCATTGTATGTCAGTGTCAATATTCATTCCATTTGAGGTCTCTTAAAAAACTAGCCACAAATAGCTCTCAATAGCTCCTCTGGGCAGACATCAGAGAAGTAATCTGATCCAAAGTAAAATCGAGTAGCTTGCCAATATTTTCACCAGTTAGGAATTATAAGAATTTAGTCATAGAATTTGAAAATAAATTGAAGTCTCTTTTTAGCCGTTTTTTGTTTTTAGTAGAGACCAAGATCCCATTCATTGCAAAATGTTTTCATAGTCATGAATGCTTATGTTTGATCCAGGAATAATAAATGATTGACTGTTACCCAGCAGCAGGGTGGGGTGAGATTCCTGGTACCTTTTTTTAAGCAAAGAAAAATCAACTGAGCAAAAATTTGTTCTTTCAACAGCTTTTCACGGAAATATAAAGAACTAGTTTTTTTTTTTATCCCTCATTGCAATAATTTAAAATATGGTTACACAAAGATAGTGGAAATGCTGTTTTAAGTCAATATATGTTATCTGACTTAAATGTTGCCATTAGGGACATCAACTAGCAAGACATTTGCAGTTTATTAACTTTTTTGTCTTAATGAGTTCTGAATTAAAATGCTTTTTAATATTAATATTTGCTTGTGCTAAAGGTAATTGAAATTCTTGAGTGTTGACTTGAGTGTATACAGAAAAGATCAGTTTTGTTGGAAGTAGGGGGGAAATCCACTGTTGGAATTTAAAAACAGCTAATGTATTATAAGTTACTACATTTCATTATACAAATTTTTACAATATAGGATAAACTTTAAAATTCTTTTAAAATAAAACTTTGATGGCAGCAATCACAAAAGAAAAGTCTGTCTTATTTAAAAAGTACTCTAAGCCAGCAGTTCTTAAACTTTTTGTCCTGATGATTAGCAAAAATTAAAAGACATAATATCAGTGTTGATGAGGATTAGAGGGAAATAAATACTCATATTCTGTTGGTGTTAAAGTAACAGGTCCATTTCTTTTTTTTTTTTTTCAGTATAATGCTGTAATATTAGATGAACATTCAGGACAATGAGATTGAATGAAGAAAATAAAATCAGCCATCTTCCAAGAAAGAAAGCTAAAGGGCCTATAGGTCAAAAGTTCTGTTTCACAAGTGGAGTCCCCATACATTTCCTGTGGGTTGCCCGATTTAGTAAATAAAAATACAGAATGTTCAACTCAATTTAAATTTCAGATAAGTGATGAATACTTTTTTTGGTATAAATATGTCTACATACTGTGGGACATACTTATACTTCAAAAGTACTCATTGTTTATCTGAAATTGAAATTTTACTGGGCAACGTATGTTTTATCTGCCCTCATATAAAATAACAATAATAACCAGAGAGGAAAGTTTTACCTTGGATTGCTTCTAAAATTCCTTCCCTGAGTCTCCTCTTTTTCTTGTCCCTTGCCCCAGGGAATGGTTATTGCCAAACTTAGTCATAAGAACTGTTCAGCTAATCCTTTTATTTTACCCTTACCCTTGGGTCTGCCTTAAAATATCCTCCAATACCCCTCATTCATTTTCCCTTTCTTTTGCACTTATAAGGTTTCTCAATTTCAAGTTGCAGATAACTGCTCCAAGTAAATTCAAGAGTCTATCCTCTTACTTATCTCAATACTAGGAACTACTAAGTTTCCCTAGGGAATAAGAGGTTAGACCCAAAACAGAGAGCCCAGATAAATCAAAGGCTACATTTTGGGGGGTGCCCACTGCAAAGGAGCAGTTGTTTCACAAATCTTAGTGTTTTTGGAGGTACACAAACAGCCTGGAACAGACAGGCAAGAAAAGGATTCTTTCGAGCACACAAAGTTTACCTGATGAGTTCAATTCCCATTTTCCTTTGGTTTAAAGCCACTCCCCTGTATCACCACCAGATTTTTAGAGGCTTCCAATAGCCAATTACAAATAAAATAAATATTATCAAATCAAACATTAAAAATTACATAGAAATTTAGACACTGACTTGATATTTAATGATACTAAAGAATCACTGTTAAATGTTTTAGAATGTGATTGTCGTGTTATGGGTATATTTTTAATGAGTCCTTATCTTTTAAATATACCCTGGAATATTTTCAGATTAAATGATATTTCTGGAATTAGCTTCTGAAAGTAGGAGGTAGAATAGGTGGAAACAGAACTAAAATAAGCAATCTTGTTGAAGCTGGCTAATGGGTACCTGGGAGCACAATATACTATTCTCTGTGCTTTTATATATGTTTGGAATTAGCTAGAATAAGAATTTTAAAAATAAAAATTTTCTGTAAGCCCATTCGTATACATACAATGGAATATTATCCAGCCTTAAAATGAAGAAAATTCTGTTACATGCTGCAACACGGATGAAACTTGAATACATTAGGCCAAGTGCACTAAACCTGACACAAAAAGACAAACACAGTATGATTCCACTTACATACCTGGAGTATTCAAATTCAGAGAGACAGAAAGTAGAACAGTGGTTACCAGGCGATGGAGGGAATGGGGAATTAGTGTTTCGTTGGGATAGAGTTTCAGTTTGCGAAGAATGAAAACAGTCCCAGAGATGGATAGTGGTGATGGTTACACAATAATGGAGATGTATTTAATGCTACTGAACTGTATGCTTCAAAATAGTAAATGCGCTGTTGTGTATATACCAATACAAATGATGTCAGTTTAGTCTTATAAATAAAAAAAAATTACTTTCATAATCGACAGCACAAATTAAATGGAACATAGCAATACAACCTGAACATGGGGATTAGAAACTCATTTCTATTATTGAAGAATAAACACGTATTCTTTTCAAGATGAAAAAAAAATCTATTCTCTTAGTTGCCCAGATAGCAAAATCAAGTTTCCTTTTAAATGTATTTTATCTTTGAATTCATAAAATTAAAAAAATAATAATAGTCAATTAAAATGATCGTAAAAATACATCAAGCATTGCCATCAGACAACTTTTACCCAGTTAAGTTTGACAATTTCTGTAAGCCCATTCATTAGTCCTTATAATTCCCAAGAAACAGATGACAAAAGTCAGTTGAGAGCCATTCCACATTGCTGAAATCCCTGCATTGAAATCTGCAGCACACACCAGCTGCTCTTCCACATCCATCTTGCATCCTAGGGGGCATTACCAGTAATTTTAGCCCCTAAGGCCAAATCCCAGGGGCTCTTCCACATAAAACAAAAGTAGAAAGCAGATAAAATGATAAAGCAATTCTATCAAGTACTATTATGATCTAGGCTCAAAGTGGCAAGTTTGTTGGCAAGATTAAACATCTCATGCTTATATTCACTGTTTTCCATTTTTTTATTGCCTTGAAAGATAACTGGCACTACTCAGTTACCTCTAAAATGTCAAGCCCCAGAGAAATAATCTAATTCTTTCAATGTCTCCTATATATCTATTCCACCATGTGTTTCTAACCCAATGCAAGCACCATAGGCTTCGGGCTGAGTTCTCTGAGGGTCCTCTGACCTGGAGCCTCCCAAGATGCCAACCCTCATGCCAAGGGTCCTTCCACAGCCATATACCTCAGGCAAATAACCCGAGCATAGAGCAACACAGCAGTAAGTGTAGTGGGAACTGCCCTGCCTCTGTGGAACTATAGCCATGAGGAGAAGGGGGGACATTGAAGGAGCAATTACAGGTGCGACAAGTGCCATGAATAAGAAGTATAGAACCTTTGGAAACCCAGGATAGGCCAACTAATGTAGCTTAAGTTGGCAGTGGTCAGGGAAGGCTTCCCTGGCAAGAAGCAGGATGAGGTATCAAAGTTACAGCTCATCCAGGAAAAGAACATGTCAGTGGAATACCCTGACTCAGAAGGTATCCAAACAGAGGGCAGAGCATGAGTGAGAGATGCCGGGAAGAACAGCTACCAGCCTGGATCGGGTGTAAACAGGTAGGCTAGCACAGTCATAAAGAACAGGCTCTGGAGAAAATACAGTCTTGGGTTCCTTTCCAGCTTCATCACTTACTAAGCACAGAAATGTAGGCAAGTTGCTTGACCTCGAAATTATGGACAATTTTAAAGACACACAAAAGGAAAATTGTTTAATGACCAATCATTACTTGGCTTCAACAATGACCAATTCATAACCAATCTTCTTTATTTCTATCCTTATCCAATTTCTCTGACTCTATCATTATTATGAGGTAAATCCCAAACACTGTATCATTAAGGCTATAAATATATATATATACATATACACACATATATATATATATATACACACACACACATATATAATGACTTTTTTTTAACATGACACACGATGCTATTACCATGTGTAAAATTTTATCAGTAATTTCTTAATATCACCAAATACCTAGTCATTTCCAAACCTGAAATTTCCAGTTGTCTCATAATGTGTGCCTGCGAACTTTGCTCGCCTTGGGTTACCTTCCACTACTAACTCTGCACTCATGGGTAAAATAGGACATTGTTCTTAGAGCCTTGGAGTGGAAACATCACATTCCAAACTTTGAATTGCTTCTGGGATCAGCCCCTGTGCTGGCACAATTGCTAGATCTTCACATCAGCTCCAAGAGGGGACAGGCTGGATTTCTCTCCACCTTTTGCGGGTGAGAAACCTGAATTCAGAGATAGATGGAGTTCCTGTGCTCAAATGGGAGCCATGACTCTAGACCCAAAACTTATCTTCTGATTCCCAGGCCAAAGCTGGTTCTTTCTACTTTCCTGTTTCTTTTTTGTTGTTTTCAGTCCAGTTCTGTTTTGTTTTGTTTTGTTTTTTCAGAGTACAAAATAACACATCCATTGTAGGATATTTGGACAAAACCAAAGCAGTATTAGAAGGAATTCTGTCCCCTGTGGTTTAACTGCTCTAAACAGTTTGAAGTAATTTCCTTCTATTTGGTCACTTTTATACATAGACTTTTTTTATGTGGTTGACATTATATTATATGTGCATATTTATAATTTATGACTCAATTAATTTCATATCATATCCATCCCTACTATGTTACTAAAAACCCTTTGTTGACATCACATTTATGTGTAAATAATTTTCCACTTTATGAATATGCCATGATTATTGAGTGTGCCATGTATTGGTAGACAGTTATTTTGTTTCCAATGTTTCTCTTATAAGTAATGATGAGATGAACATCATTGAGAAAACTTGATCTACTTCCTTATTTCCTTAGGACTGACTTCTAGAAGGGGATTGCTGGTTCAACAGTATTATGGACTCTGACAGTCTCACCTAGAGTAGGGGCTCAAGGAAATCTTTCTCAAGTTCATACAACTGTCATTCAGAAGCAAAGTAACTTTCAAATTAGTTAATTTAAAAAAAGTGTATTCTTTTTAACTTTTCAAAATATGCTTTGTATGTTTTAAAACATAGGTCTTATGTCTGATAGCTTTGGTAGATATAGAAGTTACTAAATATTCCAGCTGAAACACAGTGAAGATATTATGGAATCCTGATAAATTTCTAGATGCCACTAGAGTAAGTTAAATGGCTCTTATTATATCTAAGCTTCCCAGATAGCAGAAATCCATAAGAATGCACCTCAGAGCAACTCTGCCAGCCTCAAACCATCCTCTGAAGTTCAGACTTGAATAACTTCCTGCCTATTTGACATCTGTATTTGGACATGTAATAGAATCCTCAAAATTAATAAGTCCAAAATAGAACCCTCAATTTCTTAATGCTCCTCTTACAATTTGTTCCTTCCCCAATTTTCCCCATATAAGTAAATGGGGGGACCACCACCCACCTGGTTTCTCAGGCCAACAACCTATGGATCATTCTAATTACACTTTTCCTCACCCTCTAGATCCAATGTAAAAGGGAGTCCTTTCTGCCCCTTCAATATATATCTAAATTGAACCCATTCAGTTGGTGCATGTGCTTCCCTACAGGCCATTCTTCATGTTTCAGAGTATGTCTCTCCCCACCTCAAAATCCTCCAGTGACATCCCATCACACTGGGGAATAGAATCTTAATTCCCACAAAATCTGCATCCTATCCAACTCTTCAACCTCATCTCCCACCACACATCCCTCCTCCCACCGCCCCCCCCCGCCCCTCCAGCCACACTGATGTCCTTCCAATCTCCTTTCTTGAAATCAAACTTCCAAGCTCCTTTCTGCCACAAGACCTGGAATGTGCTTCATTCAGATCATCACACTGCACTCTCCTTCACATCACTCAGGTCTCTGCACGAAGGGCACCTTCTCGTGTATTAAGATAGACACCCTCCCATTGCTTTCCATCCTCCTATTCCTTTATTCTTTTTCCACAGCACTCATTTACTGCATGACAAATAATCTTTTCATTTGTTTATTGACTATCTCCCCGTTAGAAGGTTCACTCCATGGGAGAAGGGGCTTCATCTGTTTGTTGCTAACACATAGCGCCTGGCACAGGTCACAGCATAGTGCTTAACACATAGTAACCCTCAATAAACCACTCACTGTTGAATGAAGGAATGAATGACGTGGAAAGCTTTCACCACAAAGAATGTGCATTAGATTCATTTCGGCTTATTACAAAGGACAGAGAAAAGGTCATTCTCTGCAACTTGGACTATCATTGAGAGGGAGTAAACAATAATGGCTTTGTAAAGTGTAAACCACTAGATAAATGGAGATTATTGTTATGTTGATGTGGCCTGGTGCTAGATGCTGTGTGCTCTGTGAAAATGGACCAGAACATAGTCCCTGCTTCACACAAAATAAAGGTATCAGCCAGTTGAGATGCTCACAGAAGGGTCTTGACCAAGCAAAACAGTTTATTGTAAGTATACTAAATTTCTGAGAGTATTGGAGCATGTTTAAAGAGAATATTTAATAAAGTAATCAATTCCATTTAGGAATAGAACTTGGAAAATTCATTTTGTTTTTAAACGCTAATAAAATTAATGTTTATCAAGAATTAGCTTATGTGGAAAAAGGAATACTTTGTCAATAAAGTTTAATTTACTGTAAAGTAAATGGATCCCATTTCTGTAATTTGCACCATGAAATTATCTAGTTGTTGTAAATGCACAAGAGTGTCATCTAGTGGCCATTCATATACACTACAGCTCCTTGAAAGACCAAATCAGACAAGGGGTTGTCATCTCATCCATCTTGCCAGGTGGTTTACCAGATTTCCAGATTTTACAGATGTATAAATGTTTTTCAAATAGAGACTTTCATGAAGTTGCCAAGATTATATGGTCGTTATCTAATAAATCTTGCCTGTAACTGATGCCACATTACAAGCAAGGTGGCTGGGACTGATTCACATAAGCTCAAGAGAGCCGGTTGTGCACACCTCTTTCCAACACTCAGTGACATCACACTGGTGGCTTGAAATTGACCATATTGGGAATTTTTATACCTCCCTCAGAAATTGGCAAATGTTACATAGAAGGGTTTTTTTCCCCCCAAAGAATCAGTTTACCATATTGGTTATAAGTGTGTTTGTGGCCTGGTCTGCTTCTAATAGTAATTTTTACAAATAAAATAAATATTAGTAAGTTTATACAACATAGCATGCTAATATAATCCTATGAGTAGTGTTACAAAAAATAACCCATTTTGGAAGCAAAATAAGTCCTTATATTGGCGATTTCAACAAGTGATTCTGTGTAGTGCTATTAATATTGCTAGCGGAATGGGATGTTAATATTATTTAAAAGTTTCCAATAATGATTGCTGGCATTTCCAAGTGTTCGAATATTCACTATAGCTGCAGTTCTTGGTAACTACTTAACAGGAGAGCTGCAAAAAAGCAGATGTGATTGTTGCAGAACACGCCAACATGAAATAGAAACTGCTCTAAAATCTGGATCAGCAAAAAAATATTTGAATTCAACAGCAAAATCAAGACCAGGGCAAGCAGCCAAGACATCTTTATCATTAAAAAAGGAGACGAGCTTCTGTGAAGCACCAGGTACCTTAACACCCAATCTGAACATGTTTGGGACACACTCTTAATTCAACCAACATTCATGCAAAATGAAAGAAAGTTTTCTACATCTGGAATAATCGTCACAAAACAAGATCAAGTTATCAGATGGCACAATTAATGCTTTGTGTTTTTAAAGTTCATTTTAAAAATAATAAACTTTTTGTGGTATTCTCTTTCAATTTTTAAGTGATTTTTACTTGACATTTATTTTGTGTTAATTTTCCTTTAATGTTTTCTATATCCAGTGTGTATATCAGGTAGAGATCACTTTAACATGTTATTGAATAATCTCATCACAATTTACTGGTTCATAACAAACTGTAAACCATGTATTTGACTGAAAACATGTGACACTTAGCATCATATTGTCACAGAAAATTGTTAATAAAATGACCACTTTATTATTATGGTCATTCATTATTTTAAAGCATGTAAATAGTGTTATGAAAAATGCAGAATAAGTTATGATTTCAGAAATTCCCAAGAATTTCTGGAAATTCCAATTTGTCATTCCTGAATGCTGAATATTAGTATCAGTTGGAAATTTGAAAACATTTTTCTGAATCACTGACTTTCAAACATTTTAAAGCAGCAGACTTCTTTTTATCAAACAAAATCTCAAAAAATATAGAAGATATCAATATAAAGCTCTGGCTGAAGGAGAAGGGAGAGTAAGGAGATGCAATCTGTTTTAAACTTTATCACCCAGTTGCTGAGTGACTTGGGGCCCAGTACTTTAGAGACTCCGAGTCTTGGTTTCCTCATCTATAAACTATGGTTGGCACAGTTCCCCAGGCCCCCAGGCATGTGATGCCGAAGAGCTTTGCTAACCTGGGACACCTGGTAGAGTGGTAGTTGCTAGACAGAGGCCTTCCACAAGCCTGCTACAGCCCTTGCAATGTGGCCCTGATGGGGAGAGCAAGGACTGGAACCCCAGACTGCACCCCAACCTGGATGCTTTCCTAGGAAAATGTCTCACTGTCTGTGACTGTCCCCTTTAAGGGCTGAGCTTTCCATATCAACAAGACTTCAGGTTTAAATTGCAGTCATTCTGTAACTGGTTAGGATCAGGCGGTAAAACATAGAAAATTTTATCCCTCACGTGAACATTATCAGTTACAAAAAAGGGAGTGTGAATTACGAGGAAATTCAAAGTTCACCGGAAAGGGGGCCAGGAAGTTACGTTTCTGCCATAAAATGCAGAGGAATCCCTCGGTTCCCCTCTCCAAACTATAGATCGCACAGTGGCAAAAGGCCAGAAGGGCTTGAATGACTCCACGTTTCCACTCAGAGAGTTCGTGCTGCCTCCTTCCCATGCTGAGAGCACATAGAAAAAGGAATCGATTTTCTTCACCTGCGGTCTGGAGTGTTCCTGCTGAGTGGAGCCTGGCGTTCCTCAGCTGAGAGCTCTTTGTGCAAATAACTATTTACTGAACGGTAATAATACAGTTTGCTTTTCCCTAACCCTTGTACCATCTCTTCAAAAAATATTATCACATGTAATAAAAAGAAACAAATGCTTTACAATAAATTCAAACAATAAAGTATACAGTAAGTTTTCTCCTTCCAAGCTTGTCCTCCAAGTAGTATTCACATCGTTCCAGACTTTTCTCTATGTTTATACAAATACATATATATGTATGTATATATATATACATATATAATATATGTACTCAGAAGTGTTTTGTTTTTTTGTTTTTTGTTTTCTTAGGAAGCAGCAGTGTTTGTTAATTTGCTCTTTCTTTTTTTTTTTTTAATGAAACTATTCTGTAACTGGCTGTTTTTCTCTATACATAATGGGCAGTTTCCCAGTCAGCACATTTTCGTAATGGCTATTGATCCATTTTGAGAATGCATCATAATTTGTTTAGATGTTTCCCTATGGATGGATACTTGGATCTTTATAACGTTTCGCTATTAAAAATAATGCTGCAAGAAGTCCCTTGGACAACATGTTTGCACACTTATGTGAGTGTTTCCATAGGATAAGATTGGGATTGCTGGAGAGGCACAACACCAGGGCCTGACAATCCCCACGTTGTTACATCCTACGCACACCAGCGTGTGAGAAGTGTGACTTCTGTCTCCCCCACCCCCTTATTGGTAAAGTAGTCCAGCCCACCTATTCCTCATGTCCAATAGCCTCCTTCAGCTCTCATACCCTTGACCACTCAGATGCCACCTTACTCTGCCCTTGGCCAGTCCTGGGATAGCGAGCAGAGCAAATTCAAGCCAATCTTGGTGAACGCTAATTGATGCTGTAACAAATTACCACAAACACAGAGGCTTAAAACAACACCCACGTTACAACAAATTCGTGAGGTAGATAATAAAGGTGTTATCTTACAGTTCTGGAGGCCCAAATGAGACTCGATGGACTCGAGTCAAGGTGTTGGGGCTGGATTCCGGTCTGGAGGCTGTCGGGGAGCATGTTTCCTTGCGTTTTCCTTTCCAGCCTTCGGAGACTGCCACATTCTAGAGGCACCCCCTTCCAGCTCCAAGTCTTTCTCATATCACATCCCTCTCGCAGGACTCTCTCGTCTCCCTCGTCCACATTTAAGGACCCTTTGGATTACATTGGGCCCACCTGGGTAATCCAGGGTCATCTTATTTTTAGATCAACTGGTTAGCAACTGCAGTTCCCTTTTGCTGTGTAATATGACATATTCTCAGGTCCTGGGGATTAAGATGTGGGCATCGTTATTATGCCAAGCACAGATACCAAGTCTCAAGGGGGAAAGAGAGCCACAAAGTAGCTTTCTAAGGAGTTTAGATCTATGTCTGAGACAGATCTCTGGGAGCCGGGCAACAGTGGTGAGGTAAGGCCAGGGAGACCAGTCAGAAGGTGTTACACCGCTGAAGCTCGTGCCAGGGAATAGACGGTGGGGATGGGGACAGTGCGCGGGGAGGGAGGGTCTGGCTGAGAGGCTGCAGCTGTGCCTGCATCTCAGAAGTTCTCGAGGTCAGAGGGCCTCTCAATATGATGCCCCACGGCCCTGTAGGTGGCTTGAAAGACCTTGGCATGGAACTTGTAAGAGGTGGCAGGTAGCCCCTCTCAGCTGTGGGCCTTGCCATCTCCTCTGCTTTGGCAGGTTCCGCAGCCTGGCCTGAGCTCCAGACCTGGGATCAGTCTCCAGGTGCTTCCTCAGGAGGCATAGGGTGGGTGTGGCACAGCCAGCCTCAACCCATCTAGGCTGAGGCCCCAGACCCTCCCTCTACTCTCCTCACCATCCCTTAGGCCCTAGGAGTTCCAGCAGTCATCACAGACCCAGATCCCAGCACCTTCTGGAAACTTAGCAACCATGACTTCACTTCTCAGCCTTGACGTCCTGAAGCATGGGGATGAGACAGAAGGGGCGTACATGTGCGTGCATGTGCGTGTGTGTGTACCCCTGTCCATGTGTCTGTCCTTGTAAGAGTGGAAAATGTTCCAGTAGCCAGTTATAGGGAAGTGATAGGAAGTGATATCTTCAGACACCAGCCCCCAGGAAAAGAACAGACAGCCACCAGGATGCAGATAACGAAACTGCCTACAAGGCCCTGATTTACAAGTTCCCCGGAAACAGATATCTTTGTACAAGACCCTAACAGCCAACTTCTGCTTTTGTAATCTGCTTACTTGCTTGTTCAAAAGCCCGCCAGGATGTGGTTTTAGGCTTTATAAGCTGCCTCCTCTGGAAGCTTGGAGCTGATCTCCTCTGACCCTGGATGGTAGAGAGTCAGTCACAGGCCGGCTTATAAAGACTTATAATTCATCTCAATTGGCTCCGTGGGTCTTAGAATTGACCACCACAACATTTGGAGGCCCCAGTGAGATCTCTCCAGAGGGGAAGATCTCCTAAGACCCACAACTCCGGCCGCCTTGGACAAGGACCTGCCCATCCAGGGGACGACGGCCACTGAGAGGCGTTCCTCAGTCCTGGATGCCAGGTGGACTCGCCCAGGAGGGCAGGTGACAAAAAGGTTCAATTCTGTAACAATGCGCATGAACCATCTGGAGCAGCTTCACCGGTGAGTCAGACTGCACTTGGATTTGTCTACTGGTGGGCTCTAAAGGGAACTAGTGGAAGGCTGGACGCAGCAATACTTCTCTGGTTCGGTCAAGGTCTGAAGATGTCAGACTTGACTTCAGGTATTCAGGTTTTGGGTACACTAGCGTTTTGTGCTACCTGTAGTTTGAATTGTCTGTCTGTATTGTGTCTGTCTGTCCGGACTGGTCAAAGTTACCCTCCTATTGCCTTGGTCTTCATAAGTTTACTTATTTTGATTCTTTCCCTAGGCCTGGCCTCTGTGGCCCCGTCCGACGGACACTAGGTCAGAGACTGATCCTAGCCCGGGCTTATTTGGCTTTTGTGGGGATTCTCTCTTTTCTTGCCTGTTTTTACTAACATGGTCAGGCTTTTTCCTCAATCGTCCTACCTACCTTCCGTGCCTCCTTAATCATTTTAAGATGTCAGGAGATGAGCCAAAGCCTACGGAGCTAGTGTCACTCCCTTTGACCTTCAGAAGTTCTGCCAGTTAGATTGGCCCACATTTGGAACAGGGTGGCCATCAGAGGGGTCACTCGACCTGCAAATAGCCTTTCAGGTGTGGGGTATTATCTACAGAAATCCTGGCCACCCTGATCAGGCTCCGTACATCGATGTATGGATCGATATTGTTTCTGATGCCCCTGAGTACTCGAAGGACCGTCGCTGTGGCCAAGAGTCAAAGGCGACTCCCAAGTCTGTCCTTCTCTCAACACCAAGGGGGCCAAAAGAGAAACTGTCCGGACAGACACCTAACTCTCTTTACCCGGTCTTATAGGCACCCCCTAACAGGGAGGCAGAACCCCTCCAGAGTCCTCCCCACACCGCACTGGGACTGTGTACCGGCCCCCACAAGACCCTGATCCTGTTCCTGACTCTTCGAAACCAGGCAGCAGTCCTGGCCCCACTCTGGCAATCGGCTCCCCCGGTTGGGGGAGAAACCCAGAGGCCATTCACGGTCTATGTCCCTTTCTCCACCAGCGATCTGTACAATTGGAAACACCAGAACCCCTCTTTCTCAGAGAAACCCCAGGAATTAACCTCTCTCCTAGAGGACTATTTTCTTTACCCACCAGCCAACCTGGGACAACTGTCAGCTACTCCTCCAGGTCCTGTTTACCTCAGAGGAGCGGGAGCGGATCCTGAGGGAGGCTCCAAAAGCAGTATTAGAGTCCAACAGGCAGCCTTCCAGCAATCCGGCCCGTGTCCAACACATTCTCCCGAATACCCGTCCGCCTTGGGATCCCAACACTGACCAGGGAAGGAGGCTCTCCAACGGTATTGCCAGCTTCTGCTCCAGGGCCTTTGGTCTGCTGCCAGATGACCCACTAACCTATATAAAATAAGCGAGGTCCTCCAAACTAAGGATGAATCACTGGAATGACTTTAGAGTCGTAACAGTTATATACCCCTATTGACCCTAATAATAGGAAGGCTGTGAATTTAGCCGCCTTTGTCAGTCAGTTGGCCCCAGATATTAGAAAGAAACTGCAGAGGATGGAAGGGTTCGAAGGAAAGAACCTGTCTGAGCTGGTCGAGAGCCAAAGAGTGTTCAACAATAGAGATGAGGTAGATATAGCACAGGCTAAGAAGAAAGGAAGCATTTGACAGCCCTGAAAGCAGCCCTAACCACACCCCTGCATTAGCCCTATCCAACCTGGAAAAGCCATTCTAGCTCTTTGTTACCGAGGTGCGGGGAATCGCGAAAGGGGTCCTGACACAGACCCTAGGACCCTGGAAGCGACCAGTTGCATACCTCTCCAAAAGATTGGACGACGTGGCAGCAGGGTGGCCCAACTGTTTGAGGGCGATCGCTGCCAGTGCACTCCTCTCTAAGGAAGCCCTAAAGCTGACACTAGGGCAGACTCTCCAGATCATCGCCCCACACGCAGTTGAGTCACTGCTTCGCAGCCCACCGGACGGTGGATTTCCAATGCTCGGATCACCCAGTATCAGGTCCTGCTTCTCAACCCACCTCACATACAGTTCCTGAAAACTGCCGCACTCAACCCAGCTACCCTACTGCCTGACGATGACCCTCGCCAACCCCGGCATGACTGTCTTGAGGTCCTAGGAATGTCACCTGCACCAGACCGGACCTGATAGACAGCCCTTGGCTGAATCCGGACACTACTCTATTTACGGACGGGAGTAGCTTCATCTCAGAAGGAGTCAGGTATGCCGGGGCTGCAGTGGTTACCACTGACTGTCATCTGGGCACAAGCCCTAAGCCATGGCACTTCAGCTCAGCAGGCTGAACTAATAGCAGTGACTCAAGCTCTGTGGTGGGGTAAAAACAAGACTGTTAACATCTACACGGACAGCAGGTTTGCCTTTGCCACAGCACATGTACCTGGGGCATTATATAAGGAAAGGGGGTTACTGACCTCGGGAGGAAAAGAAATTAAGAATAAGGAAGAAATACTAGCCCTTCTTGAGGCAATTTGGCTTCCAAAGAAGTGGCAATCATCCATTGCCCAGGGCACCAGAACTCGGGCTCTGAGGTAGCACAAAGCAACTCCTTCACTGATCAGACAGTAAAGAAGGCTGCCCGAGAACCAGTGGTGCCAATTGACATTCTGCGGCCCTACCACCCAGGGTGCCAACGGATACCCCTACCTACGCTTCAGAGGAAGTTGAACTATGCAACAAGCTGGGAGGCAAAGAGGAATCTACTGAGTGGGTTAGGCTCCCGAACAGCCACATTGTAGTACCTGAGGCCTTGAGCCGAGACCTTATAACCCAGGTTCACCAGAGCACTCACTTGGGAGGAACCAAGTTAACTGAACTGTTGAAAAGAGACTATTACATTCCGGGGCTGCAACGAATGGCCAAGCAGGTATCAGCCCGTGCCACATCTGTGCACAGTGAATCCAGGGCCCTCCAAGGAAGTACAAGGGATGAGACTTCGTGACAGGCACCGGGGAACATTGGGAGTTGATTTCACTGAGGTCAGCCTGGGAACTTTCGGGTTCAAGTACTTGCTTGTGTTCATTGACACTTTTTCAGGATGGACTGAAGCCTTCCCCACCAAGCAGGAGACTGATCGCTCAGGTAGTAGTAAAGAAATTAGTCTCAGAAATAGTACCTCGATTTGGCCTGCCCATAACACTGGGGTCCAACAACGGCCTGGCATTCATCGCCCAGACCAGTCAATCTCTAGCAAAGGTGTTAGGGATCAATTGGAAATGCATTTCATTTATAGCCTCAGAGTTCAGGGCAAGTAGAAAGAATGAATAGAACCTTGAAAGAAACCTTAACTAAGTTCAAGCTGGAAACTGGCAAAAACTGGGTGAGTCTCCTCCCCTTTGCCCTGTTAGGGCACAGTGCACATCCTATTGTAAGGGCTTCACGCCTTATGAAATAATGTTTGGAAGACCCCTACCTCTCCTCCCCAAGTTAGGGGAAGAAAAGCTAACAGAAGTTCATAATTTTTCACTACTTAAGTCTTTGCAGGCCCTCCATCTCGCACAGCAGGAGACCCACCAACTGGCCTCTGCCACCACCAGAACAAGCACTCAGCATCCAGTCCAGCCACACAACCACGCTCCAGGCGATTGGATCTGGGTGAAGAAGGTACAGCCTGCTTCTCTTGAGCTTCGCTGGGACGGACCTTTCCCTGTCATCCTCACAATACCCACCACGGTCAAGGTAGCTGGGTGCCGTCATTGAATTCACCATACTAGGATCAAGGCTGCGCATGCACCGCAGACATCAGAACAATGGACCCTGGGTCAGACAGCAGACCCACTCAAGATAAGACTTTCAAGGGTTCAGTCTGGACCATCTTAATTGTCTCTGTCTTTCTACATGTCACTCACTGTCACTCCGGCAATCCTCACCAGCCCCAAGTGTATAATTGGGAATTAACTAGAACTGAGACAGGTGTTCCTATTTCCATAGTGAATACCTCTGGCCAACCTATTTTCAATGTAGACCTATGTGCCATCCTTGGGCAACCTGGCAAAGCTTACTATAAGGCAATGGGCCGACTCTGGTCATCCCCATATGGTTGCGGGGACCTCACTATGGAAAAAGGCCTTCAAGGAACACAGCTTTATATGTGTCCTCAGGAAGGGAGCCCCACATGCGCTAAGCCAAATGAATATTACTGTGCCTCTTGGGGCTGCGAGACAATCGCACCATGGGAGAGTGAACTGGGAGGGAGAGATCATTACATATCTCTCAGCCGCCCACTCAGTCTGTATGTACTGACCTAGGAAGCTGTAACCCTGTAATCCTTACTGTAAAACAATGGAATGCACAGACCTGGACCACAGGGAAAACATGGGGGCTTCGTTTATATGTATCGGGAGTTGATCCTGGTATACTCATCACTGTACAGCGCCAAGTCACCCGCCGCTTCTCACCTCTACCCATAGGACCCAACCACCTACTGAACCCCTTGATCCCTTTGCCTCCACCGTCACCACCCTTACCCCTTAACTCCTTGGAGAGTGCTACTCCCACCATACCCACCATTCAGAGCATCCCGAGGGCACCACAGCTCTCCAACCCCATGTTAGGTATGTTAGATGCAGTTTTTGGCTTTGTTAATCAGACTAACCCTAATATCACTAGTGATTGCTGGTTTTGCTTGAACCCGGCCCCACCGTACTATGTAGGGCTCGGGGCTACTGCCGCTTTTGGAAATTCCACTCACCAGATCAGGAATATTTCAGAAAGTGACAGCAGCACTTTGTGCCCTTGGCGTAGGACCCCCAAGCTCACTCTTGGAGACCTACAAGGCCAGGGCACTTGTATCTACTCCACTGGCTATCCCTTGAGCACCTCACCCTATGCCCAGAATTGTAACAGCACTACTCTCATAGACACTACTCCTCTGTTTTACTTAGTTGCCCCACAAGGCACCTGGTTTGCCTGCAATGCTGGTCTAACCCCTTGTATCAGCTCCAACTACTGGTCCCAGGGGACAAATGGCTTCTGTGTACTAGTTCACGTTATCCCTCAAGTGTATTTCTACTCCGGGGAAGGGGCCGCAAACATTTCCAGCACAGAGACCATCACATTGCTAAGAGGGCACCTATCCTGATGCCCACACTAGTAGGCCGAGGTATTGCAGGATCAACAGCTGTTGGAACAGCAGCCTTAGTAACGGAGGATTCTAACTACCGGACCCTGAGTCAGCAGGTAGCCAAGGACTTGCAAGACTTAGAGACATTGGTTTCTCACCGAGAGACCTCTGTGAACTCCCTACCAGACGTAGTGTTACAGAATAGGAGAGAACTAAATCTCCAGTTCCTGAAACAAGGAGGTCTCTGTAAGGCTCTGGGTGAAACTTGCTGTTTCTATGCTAACCATTCAGGTATTATCAGAGCTAATTTAGCCTTACTCAGACAGAGAATCCGAGACAGAGAAGAACAACGTCAGAGGACAGGGTCTTGGTATAAGAACCTGTTCAACAGATCCCCTAGGTTAACTACACTGCTTACCTCCATCACAGGACCCCTAATATTGGTATTTCTGGGGTTGCTATTTGGCCCCTGTATAATTAATTAGATAACTGCCTATGTCAGAAAGCAGGTCCAGGCAGTAAAACTCATGGTCCTCAGAACAAATTACCAACCACTCCAGGTTGGAGAATCAATGATTTAAATTCCCGTTGAAAACCAGTGGGGAATGTAAGAGTGGTATCTTCAGGTGCCAGCCCCCAGGAAAAGAATGGACAGCCACCAGGATGCAGATAACGAAACTGCCTACAAGGCCCTGTTTGATCTAAGATTTACGCGTTCCCCAGAAACAGATATCTTTGTACAAGACCCTAACAGCCAACTTCTGCTTTTGTAATCTGCTTGCTTGCTTGTTCAAAAGCCCGCCAGGATGTGGTTTTAGGCTTTATAAGCTGCCTCCTCTGGAAGCTCGGAGCTGATCTCCTCTGACCCTGCGTGGTAGAGAGTCAGTCGCCGGCCAGCTAATATAGGCTCATAATTCATCTCAATTGGCTCCATGGATCTTAGAATTGATTGTGCCACAACATCCTGAGAATGTCTGTCTCCATTTCTAAGTCTGTATTTGACTGCTTTTATATTTCTATTGCAAATTGAAGTTGGTTTGTTTTATAATTTTTTAAAAAAACAAACGTGTTTCATTTCCTTTGTTAGTTTCCTGCTTTTTCTTATTCAGTCATACCGTTCATTACAGGAAATACAGAAAAACAAAAAGGAAAACATTTGAAATACATATCCTGTCCCACTTACGCAGAGACAATCACTAGTTAACACCTCTTCTATGTATCTTCCATGTATTTTAAGTGTATTTTAACAAAAATACAACTTTGCTACATGGCGCGTGTGTAATTCTCTACTTTTTACTTACAGATGTATGATGAATGCCCTTTCATGTCAATGAACTTAAATTTACCTCCTTGTTTTAAGCCTGTGTTTAATGTGATGGCTGTGCTAGGATTTGCCAGACTAGCCCCTCCCAGTTGGTATTTAGGTTGCCTCTAACTGTACGCTATTATAAATGCACTGCATGACTGCCTCTGTGTGCGTGCGCATGTGTGTGCGTGTATGTGCGTGTGTGCGTGTGTGCGTGTGTGCGCGCGCGTGTGTGTGTGTGCGCGCGCGCGTGTGTCTCTAACTGTGTCTGTCTTTTCAAGTGTCATGTCCTGAGGGGTGTGGGGACCTGGCAAGGCACAATGACCCTTTTCTATGCCTTGGAACAAGTGGTTTCCTTTAAGGAAGGTACTTTTCCAGAAAACATGTTATTCTACGGCCTCCTGACTCCAGAATCCAGCCTGTCCCAGAGAGAAACACCACCCTAACTGCAAGCAGGAGTGTGGAGAAAGATCAGGGCAGGGATGAGCCCCTCCTGACAGCTGGGTTTCGAAGATCTTCCCCTCTCAGACATCCCCTAAAAGCAAGATAGGATTCTCGTCTTCTCTGTTCAACCAGGGAACTGAGAGCCAGCAAGTTAGTGGTGGGATGGGACTAGGACAGCACTGGGTGGGACAGAGCAGGCTTCTCCCTGCCCTTTGTCCTGGGTGGAGCTGGGAGAAAAGGCCTTGGAGGTGGGGGTGAAGGCGACCTGTGCGTGGAGAGGCGCAGTCTGTACGGGCAGCATGAAGCCTTAGGGAGGCCTTGCAGGCTAGCCCAGGGCTGAGGTCTGTTAATCCACGAGTCCAGGCTTCCACAGATGTCTGTCTGGGGTGAGGCTGGGGGGCTGTCTGTTAGAACCGTATATGGTAGTAGCCCCTTTCTTCCTCAAAGTCAGACACCCAGGTAGGGGCAGGTGTGAGTAAGGCTTTTGTCCAGGGAAACCAGGGACATCAGATCCTCATTGCTCTGGCCTCCTCTTCAGCCTGAAGATATGAAATGGGTCCGCTGAGGGTTTCCTAAATGCTGACTCCATTTCCAGAGGAAAGGGTGTTTAGTTTTGCTCCATCCAGCAGGTCCCTGGGGCAGCAGCACTGGGAGGCGTTGGCCCAAAGGCAGCTCTGGCCCCTCAGGGGTAAAATGGGGGATGGGCAGCTATGAGCACTGACGAGAGGAGATACAGAGAGCACAGCGCCTGGCACATAGTAGGAGTCCAGGAAATAGGAACTACTAATAGCAATAGAGTGAACGCAGATACAGTGGGTTTGGGACCTAGGAGGCTTGGGTTCAGAGTGGCCCCACCCAAGATTCCCAGGGTGACCTCGAGCAGCCCTTTCCCTTGCTACCACCAGGTAAACACTCCTGGCTTTGCCAGCGTTCGGGCGCTAGCCTAAGTCTTTGACCCTGCACTGCCACCTCCCTCCCTTGGGGATAGAGAAGCTTCTGGCTGGCCTTTTCTGGCCGACAACCACGGGCTGCACTGGACAGAATGGACGACATGCCCCACAACACACACTCACGCACACCCCACAACACACACACACACACACACACACACACACCACACACGACACACGTCACCACGCAGCGTACACACACATCACACACTCACACCACACGCCCCGCACACATTCTCACACCCACACACTCCACGCGTGGAAGAGAGGCAGCACTGGAGGAGCTGCTCATCCCTCCTCTGGTCCATTGCCCCAGGCGCTCCTTGACCCTAGCACGCTGCTCCCATGCCCGCCTCTGAGCGTGTGCTCCTGCCTCACTGAGAAAACGGGCCATCGGCGTGACACCCTCATCTCCCTCCTCCCTCGATAGGCACAAGTGCAGCACTTATTGGTATCCCCATTCTTCCTGCGAGCGTCCCCCCACCCCTACCCCCCTCCGGCCCCTTCCTGTGCACTGGCTCCCAGCCCCACCCCCCCCCCCCCGCCAGCGCCCTCTTCCATGGGTCTCTTCCTTGCTGGTGTACTCCGTGTCTCTCCAATCCTTCTCCTGCAGGCCTTCTGGAAGCCAAACCTCTTTCCCTCTCCCTCGGTGTGACGCCCCTTGTAGGTTAAGGAGGCAAGAGAAAGCAAAGTGGGGCGGCCACGGTACCTCACTCTCCTTCCCTTCAAACTACGATCTTCCCTTCCTCAGCTCCCGCCGACTCCGCTGCCCCTGCATAACACTCACACAGCCCACACACGTGCCCACCCTACACACACTCACACCGCTGTAGGGCGCCTCCCTTCACTCCGCACGAACTGTTCTCACCAAGGTCATTGTCAACTGCCATGTTGCAAAATCCAAGGTCTCTTCTCCATTCTCACTTCACAGGCCCTCCTGATGCATGGTACCAGTTGACCTACCTTCTTTGAGAACTACAATCTCCTTCACGGGATTGCCAGATATGGGGATCCTGTGACACCCAGTTAAATTTGGGACACCCAGTTAAGTTTGACTCTCAGATAGAAAACCTAATGTTTTCGTGTGTGTCCCAAATATTACATGGGACAGATTTATACTAAAAGTTAATTGTTGTCTCTCTAAAATTAAAATTGCCGGATGTCTGGTGTTTTTATTTGCTAAATCTGGCAACCCTGCTCCCTGCTTCTCTGCCCCACCAGCTCCCCACCTTCCTCTCCCTTCTCTAGTCACTGCTCTTTTCGTCAGCCTGCGCCAGGGTGCAGACCTTGACTGCTTTCCCTAACTCCCTGCTCTCCTGCGACAGCTTCCCCCTACAGGTCCCACCACACAAGGCCGGCCTCGCCCAGCCTCCCTCCAGCTCCCCTGTAGCGATGCTGGCGTGTGTGTGCTTGGAGAGACCACATGCCCAGCCCGACGAATAAGACTGCTTCTAGCTGCCTTCACTGTGTGTTGCCTGGAAATGTGCTGGCCCGATATAGCAAGAAATGCTTCCCTCTGGAGCTGGCTGTTGTCCCACCCATCTCCTCATGCCCAGTCAAGATAAACCACTTACTCCCTGCCCCGACGTGGTCTCTGAGCGCCCCTCAGGCTGAAACACCCTCCTCCCAATTCTGCTGGGTGAAGCGCCCCCCAGCTTCCAGTCCAGCTCAAGGGCCACCTCCTCCCAGGTTTCCCTGGGTCTCTCACCCCACTCCACCCCCAGCCCCTGAGTGTGTGATTTGCAGCCTTGTCTAGGTCACTACACTGAGAGCTCATCAGGTGCGGGGACTGTGTATGATTAACTCCCACATTTCCTGGGCAGGGCCTGATACACAGTCGATGCTCTGCCAGCGTTTATGGAATGGAGGAGTGAACGACTGACTGAGAAAATGAGCAATTCAATGAACAAATAAATGCACGCGTAAGTGGCGCGCGTGCAAAGGGGCTATGTGATCAATCCGACAGGCTTAGCGGGGCCACTTAGCAGGCCTGACAATCTCGGTGACCAAAAGCAACCACACAGGGTGGTCTGAACATAAGAATTTCTCACCGGGCAGGCCGTGGTGGGTTGCCACGTCAGGCCTATGGCTTCCTTAGCAAAGGTCAGTCTTTCCCTTAACTGAGCTCGTCCACTAAGAGAACATTACTTTGAAATGTCAGAGTGATTTTCTTTTCCAGACCCCTCGAAGAGATGATCACAGGCACCAGAGCAGGAGACCACAGGATCCCTCATTGTTATCTTTTTCTTCACACATAACCGTGATGTGCTGTGAATGTTAATTACTAACTATCCTGTACCTACCAGTGTAAAAGAAGTATGCGTTTCTCCATTTTGCTTTTAATCCAAACGCCCTTTCTCACGCCTCCTTAATCTACCACCAATGGATTTGTTTTTTTTCTTTTGATTCTAAATGCATAGAAGGACAACTACAAATCTGCCAATCTCAGAGCGTTTTCTCAATCCATTGAGGTCTTGCTTCTAGGCATGTTCCTCAAAATTTTGGCTTAAATAAACTAAAACTTTTCTATAGGTTTGGACATTCTTTCATCTACGATGAGGAAGGAAGACTTAGTGAGTAACTGGAGTGGCTGGCTGGCTGGCTGGGTAGATGAGTGGATGGATGAGCAAGTGAGCAAATTCGGAGACCTCAGGGCTTGACAGACTGCCCATCCCCCGCAGTGAAGCTGTGTTCCCCTCCCCCACGCATTGCTTTGTTTTCAGTCACTTGATTCCAGCCTATATGTCCTTCCCTCCGCTGTTAAGGGAAGGTTGTGACTGGTGGTGTAGGGGCAGAGCCCTGGGCCTGGGGTCCTGATACTTGGGGCTAGGTGAAGGGTGCCTGACCCGGAGGAGAGCCGACTCTGCTGAGGGCAGAGAGCAGCTGACGCGCACTCTTTTCTCCCCTCTCAGGTCTTGCTCGCTGTCTCTGCCCACCTGGAGCTCCCTTGCCCAGGTATTTCTTTATGCCTGGACACGCGCCCAGTCTGACTGGCCTGGGTGCCTCTGAGAACGGTCCCCAGGTGAGTTCCTGTGGTGATGCACTACTCAGGGCCCCTTCAAGGAAGGACCTCAGAGCTACCTGCGTCCACGGCACTGCTTTGGCTGAGGGTGAACCCTGGGGTGGGGGCAGGGAGGCGGCGCGCAGAGACCAAGTGGAGCTGGGGGATATTAAGGGCTGCGCCACGGTTTGCCTTCTTCCTCTATTCAGTCCTAGTCCCTTTTCCTTCCTCTCACAGACGTCGATCCCTATAAATGCCTTGTGTCCCAAACGCTGTCTCAGTGTTCACCTTCAGAGAACACAACTTGGAACAGTTCCTTTTACTCAGTTGCCAGGTTCTCCCAGCAGTCAGTTCCCATCCGTGTGCATTTATGCAGGCCCTGCTTAGGGGCTCGAGGGTCAAAGTGACCAAGATGCGGTCCTCAGGAGCTTCCCTCCCTGGGCTGCTCCTCTCCCCTCCCCATGCTCGCCCACTCCATCCCTCTCCATCATCCTGTCTCCCTAGCCCCTTACCCCTCTGCACCTCTGCAGCCCCAAGCCTCTCTCTCTACAGCCACATGGCCAGGGTGACCTACCTGTCTAGGCCTCCTCAGAGGCCAGAACCCCCCTCAGGGTCAGTCCTGCCCTCCTCAACAGGCAGGTTCTGAGAAAGCCATCCATTTAGGGCTGGATGGAGACACAGGAGCCAGGAGACTCAAAATTTTGCACCCTTCAAACTATACTCTAAATACAGCACAGCATTTATTTTGTAGGTACAGAGAAAACAGATTTTCTATTAGTAAAAACTGATCCTCTATTTATGATGAAAGCAAGAGCTTTGGTACATGTTCTCAATGTAACACAACATTTTAACTTATTTGGAATTGTCTTTGAGTTCATGATTTTTTTGTCATTCCTGTGTGACGCAAGTCACTCACATTCTCTAAGAATAGAAGTGACCTATAAGAATAGAGTAATGAAGTCTCATTTAAAATATGCTTCAAAGTCTTCTTTCTGGCTTTCTTGTTAATAAAACATCTCATACTTTCTGTGACTCTTATTGTTTCTTCTGTTTCCTTTTGTGGTTTTCCAACCCTGATCCTTGGAAGATCCATAAAAGGATATACATTTCCAATTATAAAATAAATCAACAAAGCAACTCTTTGGTTTCAGAATTTCAGGGCTGATTTCAGGCAACTGGTAGGGGCAGGCCTCAGGGCTGGTCTCTGTGGGATACGCATATGCAAAGTACCAAAAAGACTCAATTAAGGGAGCAGATAAGAAACGTTTTGTAAAAATGTCCACTTGAGGGCGCTGCTTCCTCTGGTGGCAATAGAACCAGTTTCGTAGGCATCCTGGGGTAACCTGAGTTAACCGGATTCTGTTTACAGTAAGTTCCAGTTCCCCTGTAGATGAGAAGGGCTGGCCCCCGTGCAATCCAACACTGTTTGGTCATTCCACACCTTGGAATTCTCCTAAGCCCAATCCTGTGGGGTAGGGTCCAGCTGTGCTCTCAGGAGTCAGGGTGGACTCCCACCTGGTCCCACCACTGTAAATCTCCCAGGCCAGAGGGCACAGCAACCTAAGATGGAATTGAACAGGGAGTTTGCTGGATGCAGACAGGGAAGGACAGAAATGCCGAACTTGGAGGAGTGGAACATCAGGGAAGGCTTGCTAGGGGGTGGGTGAGCCTGGCCCACCAGCAGAAAAAATCCTGGGAGTTATTAGACTTCACATGAAGGTCCAGAAGTCCCGGGCACCCGCCACTGGCTGGGCATGGCGACCTGGCCCAGTGAAGAGACAAGCCTCCCGGCGAAACGTGGCCACCGTGAAGCTGCGGCCAGGGCCCTCCTGAGGATCCTGGGCCCTCGAGTCACAGCTGAAGCAGCAGAGGACGCAGGTGATGGCCACAGTGACCACAAACAGCACTGCCACCATGCCAATCACTGCCGTTTCCATGGCCCCACGTGGCGGCTGACCCACTGAGCAACCCGAGGTGCGTTTTGGAGCCTTAGCTCCCCTTCCGAGACAGGGAGGAGGGTGGCTCTTGGTTGTGACAAGTACCCTGCTCTTCCAGCCGCTCGCCCTGTGGTCTTCTAAGAAGATACTGGTCTGAGGTCCTGGGTCGTGTCCCCTCTAGACCCTTGGGCACCCCACATAGCCCCACTCAAATTTCAGTTGGTCTCTGTCACTGTTTCCTACATCTGGCCAATCTTCCAAGAGCTGTGGTCAACTCCGGGGACAGCCTCTAGAAGAAATGCTGTCTGAAAGACGTGCGCTCAAGACTCGCTGGACTCGGAGGAGCTGGAAGGAGGGGGCAGAAGACTCTGCTCGCAGGGAGCCTTGCCAGACCGGCCCTCTGGTGACGCCTACGGATTTCAAGAGAATTTGTATGCTCAGACAGAAGGCAAAATACTCCCCATTGTGGATCCAGGATGGGCCTGGACTCCTCCCCATGAGGAACCTTGGGCAGTCCTTGAGTAAGCCTATGCTGCCTCCCGAGACCCTGGCCCTGTGCCGGGGGCAGGGACACAGGTGCGGAGGAAGGCAATGCCAGCTCTGGGCAAGGTAGGGGGAGCATGGCAGGTTTACGGCAAGTGCCATGGGGCCTTCCACAGGAGCCGTGGGGGAGGGCCTGTTTCATTAAGCCTCCTTTTCTTCATGGAGTTGGAAGAGTACTGTTTAGATAAGGCCAGGACAGCTGAGCTCCTCCAATGACATACCGTGAGGCTCCCTTGAACTGCAGCTCCCGGAGAAGCCCCCTTCCGCTCCAGTCTCCACCCAGCCCTCCTGGCTGCCTACTCATGCCCGCTGCTCACACTCAAGTGCTGTGAAAACTTACCCTGGGCTCTCTTCCGGTGATAGCTCTGGCTGTTGGTGGTGCTGTGGCCTCCTGACCTGGTGGCCTCCCCAGGAGCCAGGTCACAACGTACCCATCCCTGGGTGCTGCAGGCTTGCTGCTGCCTGGGACTAGGCTCCAAGATGTCTGAGTAGCTGTGAGCACTTCCTGAATTCCTTCCACCAATTGTGAGTGAGGGCCCAGGACCTGCACAGCTGCCTGCTGCCCTCGATGACGGCACTTACCGCACCCGCACCCTACACGAACACCCAGGCCATTCCAGCCCTGCCACCTGCCAGGCTCTCCACTTAACTGGGGGGGGGGTGGAGTGAGCCGGGCCCAGACCACTGAGTCAGTCTGCCAGAAGGGGCTCCATCCTGACACTCACTCGGTCACAGCCCTTTCACAGCCAACGCCTCCTAAGACCACCGCCACTTCCAGAAAGGAGACCGGGTTATGAGCCTCACTTTACCCAAACTCTAAGAAATGGAGTAGTGAAGAACAATAATTCTAGGTATGGGACACAGCCAGGCATTACCTCCTATAATCGGTCCAGCAACCCTGTGAAATGATATTGTCTCTGTGTTACAGATTCAGACGCTAGTAGTCAGAAGTTTCATGACCTGCCTGTGCCTACTGCTAATTTGTAATGATAACAAGAGCACGAAAGGGCCGAAGAGGGGCTTCCCGGCCTTTCCTTCTAATTCAACTCTTTCCAGGTACCACGGGACCACAAAGCAGTTGCCTTGTTCTGCAGTTTTACTGATCACAGTGTGAAGGCCCAGAGAGGGGCAAGGGCTAGCCCAAGGTCGCACAGCCTGGGTCCTTTTCCATTTCTCCAAGGCCCCAATGAACTTCCTTTAGTACTAGCTTTAGGGAACTGCCGACGCACAGAATGGGAGAGTGATGACTATTGGGGGTATGAGGCTCTGTCAAATTCTCACTCTTTCCTTTTCTAAGATGGTTGGACAACCTGGGCATGGGGCTCCTCCTCTGACAGGGCAGTGGAGGGGCATGGAGCAAGCTAGAGCCTTCACAGGAAGCTGGACACTTAACATTCTTTGTATTAACTGGGGCAACCAGAAACAGAGATAAGGAAATATGAGAAGCCAATCTGTGGCTTCGGACTGAATTACAAAGATCAACTAGTCAATTCAGGAAATAGAGAGCATTAGGGGAACTAGGTTTCAAGCTGGGTGATTTATTCCTTTGACTTCTCATTTGCCTGTTCTTTGTGAATGAACAGAGTTGGAGGCGTGCGGTAGACATGCATTGTTCGGTTTGTAAAACTGGAATAAAGAACAATGGCTCAACGCTCGTCTTCTGCTTCGTATAGGCTTCCTTTTCTGTTTCCGAGATTTGGGGACCCTTCTTTGATTCAGGGTGAAACAGGCCTTCTGGTCCATCCTTACAATAGGCACAGAGTGTCTGAATGGAGGCCATGTGACATAATGGGAGGGAGCTGGGTCATATCGGGAAGACAGGCATAGTCTGCGTCCAGGGCTCTTAGAGGTCTTCACAGAAGCCGCGCTGGCGGTCTGCAACGTCGCATGACCAATATGGCATCTCGAGCCCCAGGCGAAAAGAGTAACCAGGGATAAAAGTGGACAAAGGGTAGATGCCTTTCCCACAGTCCCCCGTGGCTCAGCACACTCACCCCCAACCGTGCCCCAATAGCCCCTTTCCGTTTGTCAACGTTATCAGGAGAGTAGAGAAGAGCAAGACAGCCACCAACCTTTGCCCACAACTCAGAAATGTTTGTCCGAACATTTTCCAGGTATCTTTTCTTCATCTTGTGACTTTTGTAATCTTGTGATATACAGCCCCTGCCCAAGAGCCTCAAATGCAGTAGGGCACCTAAAGATACCTACCATTGTATATACCTTTCCAGCATCCAGCATCCTCATCGACTAATCTGTAAAAAGGCCACAGTTCATACATTCCACTTCTAGAAACAAGGAAACATGTGATGGCAGCCATCCTGAAACAAAGAGGATGCCAGTTCTCCCAGAGGTTCGAGGCCACTCTTAGAGAGACTGGCCATGATCCAAGAAGGACATGGGACTCTGCAGAGAGACAGAGGGAGGGGAGGTTAAGGCCAGCAGGCTACAGACCTCCACTAGTTAAATGTTTCCTGCTTCTCAGACCACCCACCCCCCCTTCCCCAAACAATGTGGAGATAGAGCGGAGCACACCTCAGAGGCCCCCAGAGTTCAAAGGCCTAATCCTACAGGGCCTTACTGCTGCTCTACATAGTGTCCCTGAGGGTGGTGATTATTCTGATCACATTTACTTTCCAGAGAGCATGAGTCTTTAAGAATCCTTCCTGAGCATCTGTGTGTAGGCTGGTTCTGTACTGGGAGGCAGGGGCCCTCAAAGTTTTCTCAGATCTGTGAGGGCAGGGCCCTTGAATCCTGCCATAAATCTCCGAGGAAAGCGGGAAAGTGTGGTCAGTGCTCCAAAAGAAATATAATAATAATGGTGATGATGATAATGATAAAAAATGTATTGTTTAATTAATAATAAATAATAAATGGGAAACCCATAGGAGGGAGCAACAAATTCTTCTTGGACAAAGACACGAGGTGAGGTGCAGCGTGTTTTCTGGTGTTGCTGACTGAAGCAATGCAAAGGGAACAAAAGAGCAAGGGAGACCGGAAGAGACCAGGGCCTTGAATGGCCAACCAAGAGGCAGAGACTTCATCCCCAGGGTAACGAGGCCTTCGGCAGACCCCTCAGGCCACAGCATGGAGATGCTTCAGAAGGGGGCAGGGCTGGCGCCGGGAATCCAGGCTGGGGATGAGCGAGGGCGGACCTCGGGCATTGAGGAAGGGAGGCGGATTCGAAGGGCACCGCAGAGATAACCTCAACAATACATGGTGACTTATGGTCTACTTTCCCGACTCAGAAACCTAATGTGGCTGTCAGTGTGAACGGCCCCCCACTTCCCCTGGCTGCTCCTCCGGCCCCAACCCAAGTACTCACAGAAGACCCATCAGGAAACTGAAAAGAAACAGGACATTCCGTCCCAGTGAGTCAGCAGGCTCCTGACTTTCCGACCTGTTCTCGAGCCCCTCCCCACCTCCTCACCCAGCCCCCAAGCCTCTCCTCCCTCCTCCTCCCACCCCAACTCACAGACACAGGCTGCAGGCCTCCGGAGAGGTCTCCTTCCTCCCTGTGGAATTCCACCGCCGGTCCTGGGGTGTTTGGGAACATGCCTCAGGGCTTTGGCAGGAAGGAATCTCCCTCTCTCTCATTTTAAGGAAGAGGAACACCTCTCTCTCAGGAGGAGGAAAGCAACCTCCAAGGCCACCAAGCAAGCACCATGCCCCAGTTTAAAGAACCCTCCCCGCCCTCCCAACCCCAGTGCCACACACAGGCACCAGTGGGGGCGGGCTTGCTGGAGACCGAAGGCTTGCATGAGAAACTCTGACCCAGTTACCAAGGAAATAAATGAATTCAACACAGCCCACAGACTGGGGCTTCTGCAGGTCCCAGAGCTCGGTCTGCCCTGGAGATGGGCTGGAAAGAGCACAGAGGCAGAGCCCTGGGGGCTACCCTGGGCAGTTTCATCCCTCCTCTCTCTCAGGCCCTGGACTATCTCACAGAAGCCCAGAACCCCACTGCTACCCAGAGAGCCCTCTCTGGACAAGGCTGCACCCTAAATCCTCCCTCAGAGCTTAGGCTCCATGCTCTCATTACCTATTGTTCATGGAGCCTTGAGAGCCCATCCAGCTACACGCCCCCTCTCCACCCCACCCCACGCACCCACACAGCACAGCCAGTCCTCAAGCCCCAGGCAGAAGCCACCACTTTAAAACTCACTTCCCGTTAGAAAGGGAGGTCCCAGGGCAATGCAGACACCCGCCTGGCCTGGCCTGGCCTGGCCTGGCCACTGACACTGCCCTGGCCACTTGCTCCCTCCCTCCCACTTGAGTTGCAATCAAGAGCCTCTCCACAAAAGCTTCTTAGTGGTTTTTATTTTCTTGTATTAAGGCACCAGTGACTGTGCAGCCTCATACTGCCATCTCCAAATGAAAGGGCCTCGCCAGGGTCCCTCCCAGCTACCCCCAGCCAGAGACCTGAGGAAGTCAGAGAAAAGCCCTTCGGAGAGAGCAGAGAGCGTGGGCCCATCCTCAGGCCCCAGCATGCGTTGGTGTACTTCCGCTGGGAGTTACAGTCACAAGTTGGTGTCCATCCCCAAAGGACCATCCCCGCTCTCACCCTTCTCACCCTCCAGTGTGCACAGGGCCACCCCAGGTGTTCCTCTTTCCTCTTCCTCTGTGGTTCACTCAGGCACCCTATGCAAACGAAGCCCCCACAGGGCCCAGGCACAGTACCAGTGTTCACCACAGAGAGGTGCCCTTCCGCGCAGGAACATGAGGGTCCGCTCATCTGGAGGCGGTGGGTGGGCGGCAGCTGCCATCCACAGGCATCAGCGGTGCCCACGGTGGGTGTGATGGCGGGCCTGGTGGTGGCGGGGGTGGTGGAAGTGGTGGTGGTGGAGGCCCGCATGGTGCACGTGAGGCACATGGCCAGGATGATGGCACGGTGAAAGCGTCCCAGGTGGCCCCGGCCTGGGAAGAGCCAAGGCTGGATCCGCCGGACTCGGTTTCTCCTTACAGCCGGACGATTCCTCTCCACATCATAGTCTTGCTGTCCGCCATGCAGGCAGGTGGCCAGCAGCAGCAGCAGAAGAAGAAAAGCTACAGCAGTGCCTGCGATCAAGCCCGCGAGAGTCGTGCTCCCAGGAGGCCTAGCATCTAGGAGCCGGACAGTCTCCTCCACTCGGTGCTCCTGCTGCTTCCTCCCCTTCAGTGGCCTCTGCTCAGACCTCACAGTCACTGGACTTTGTTTTCTCGCCTCCTGCAGGCTGGAAAACAGCCAGAGAATGTGGACACAGCCTCTGGGCTAGAGCTGCTGGCTATGGGTGAGGCCCAGTGACTGTTAACTCTGGGAAGGCCCAAGGGGAGGCTGGGTGGGAACAGAGGACTGTCCAGCCAGGGACTAAGTTTGGCAATAAGAGATCTAGGCCCTGATGTCTGCTGCCTGGCCAAGTGACCAGGCCAGCCCTTTCCCCTCCCTGGGCCTCAGCTCCCTTCTCTTTTAGAGACAGTACAGCACAGAGATTAAGAATGTAGATTCTGGAACCACAGGACTCACTTAGCTCTGTGACTGTGCACAAGTTACAAAACCTCTCTGTGCCCGTTTTCGCAACTGTAAAATGGCCAGTGAGAGTATCTTCTCTCATACGGTTTTCTGAGGATTCAAGGAGTTAAGATTTATAAAGCACTTAAACCAGTTCCTAACACACGTTTGCCATCAGTACTATTGCAGTGCACTTTGGACAAGACGACTTGGGAGACCTTTTCATCTTAGAGTCTGTGGCTCCCTGCCCTGCAGGCCACGAATTCCTCCGGGACTGAATCAACTGAGTCAGGTTATCTCAAATTGTCACACACTTCAGGAGCTCTATGAGGCACCTATGGCAGATTTTCATCATCCAGGGAGGCTGCACAACTCTCCTTAGGTCCTCGGTCCTGCTTCTTCTGGGAGCCAAGAGGGTCTAGGTATTAGCCATGGCTGAAGGAGGCAGGAGAAACCAGGCCCCAGTCTCAACCTCTGGTTCCCAGTTCAACAGTCTTGATTGGCCATAAATGGCAGACTCCTTGCTCCATCCCACCCCCCTGCCCAACACCTGGGACTGCTATTCCTGCCTGGTGGAGAATTTACAAAACAGGCAGGACCTGAGCAGTAGTAGACCCCTCCCCACCTCCTAGTCCCAAATCCCCTCTGTTCATCCCAGAAGAGCACTTGTCCTTTTGGCTCAGAACCTCCCAGATGGGTGCCCACTATCTCCCTACGCAGCCCTTTCTGCTGTGGGCTTCTCAGGCTGTTCTCGAAGCTCTTCCTCACACAAGGCCTCCCCAAAGCTGCACCTCCGCGCCTGCATCCCCGAGACCACTGGTCCCCAGGGGCCCTCCTGTTTGAGTACCCTCTCCCCCACAACCCCACCTGCTTCCTCTTCCCTCCTTCCTGTGTGTGTGCTCATTTTGCTGCCACCTGGAGGAATGTTCCAGCAGCTGGCAAGGTTGGCTCCACGTGGCCTCGGCAAGTCCCTCTCCTGACCCAGCCTGTCTCCTCCTCTGGAAAAGTGCCAGGGCAAGAGGTGGCCTCCAGGGACCTTCCCTTTTTTACTTCGATGAGAGATGAGCTCTCTCAGGGAGACGTCAAATCCTTAGTGAAAACCTGCTCTGGATAAAAAGGCCAAACATTCCTTCAACCAAATTGGGCTCAGGGGGCAGCACTCTAATGAATCTTGGGGATTTTGCCTCCCTAGGAGAAGTCACTTGAACTTTTAATGATGCTAGAGTGAGAACTTCTTCCTGCCTACTCCCCGGAGAGCTGCCTTCCCTAGGGGCCTGTTAAGGAGGGAAGTGTGCTAGAAGGAAGGGAGGGACTTTCTCCTTCTGAGCGTCTCCAAGAAGACTCCCACGCCACACTAGCCACTGGAAGGGCAGGCCTTGCAACCTGCAGACTTGTAGGACTTGAGTCAGCACGAATGGCCTCTCAGAATCGCCCGGACCCAGCCTCACTCGAGATGTCGTGGCCAGAGAAGAGAAGGGACTTGCCCAAGTATCTCCAGCTTTGTGGCCCCCTCTTCTAGCAAGCAATCAAAACAGCACTATTTCTGGAGTGAGAGGGTATCCAGAGTGAGCATCTGAGATCAGCTAGGGACCTTCAATGGAGACGAGAGAGGAGGATGTGAGTGTGGATGACTCCGAAGGAGAAGGGATTAGGAGAGGATCCCTCACATGTACACATTTATTTTCATACGTATAGGGTCACTCCCCACCTGGACAGAAGATAGGGTCCCAAGGTGGACATTTTATTAGATACTTTGGATATTCAGGGAAGGTGTTGCGACTTCAGAAGTGACTGAGAACCTCTCGGAGGCCTGCCCGGGCACAAGGCTTGCAGGACTGATGACTTTAGAGGAACCCATGGCTGTGTCTAGGGATCCCCTTCCTCAGAAAAGCTGCCCTGTGGCGCTATCATTGTTTCTCCCACAGGGTTGGGTCTTCTGTTCATTCCACAAACAATCTTCCTAGCTGAGGGACAAGAGTTCCTGACTACATGGCTGATGAGTCAGCTTTTGGAGTTCACATCATTTAGCTTCACGCCCATATTTTCCAGAGTGCACAGCTATATGCACGTATTTACATGTGTGTACAATTGTAAACCAAAATTGCTCTGTGGGCAAACTCATGCGCCATGAATTTTATGTGCGCACACACTCGTGCACACATGCTCAAGTGCCTACAAGTTTCATAGTCTCACAAACTTGTGCTTGTACTAGCTGCAAGTGGTTCTTGGTTGTCCCCCACAGCACAGTTTTTAACTAATTGGTGGCGCCACCTAGCGGTCACGCTGTAAATAAATCAGTTTCGTATTCTGATTTGTCAAAAGTTATAGTACCCTGATTTTTGTTTATACATCATCATTTGAACCCATGGAGTTAAGTCCTTCCTGTTCCAAATTCTGATTCAGAAATTTAAGGAATTTCTACAAGATCTAGTGCAGGTGGAACCAGATTGATCAATGTATTGACTAAGGAAGGTCAGCCCCGGGAGGTGATAGAGGGTTGGCCTATGATAGATGGCCAGGACTAGAAAAAAGGGAGAGGCGGGCACAAGTAGGAAACAAGCTGAGTGACTTGGGACTGTACAAGTGTCTGCTCATAGAGTAGCTAGCCAAGGCTCAGCTCATCTTGTGGTTCGCACAGAAAAGCAGGGACACTGGCCAGCAGTTCCTAACCTGGGCTCGGACGCCAGTTAGAGACGGGAGACATTCCCCCAGTTAATCCTGCCTGCCTCTGCAAATACTGAAAAGAAGCTGTCCAGCACAGCAGAAAACTCCCTCTTCCCAGGACTCTCCCTGCCCTAATTAAGGTCAATGGGCCTCACAGTCTAGAAAACTAAACCAGAAACAATCAGGTTAGTTTTTTTTCTCTCTCCATTGCCGGGAACCAACCTGCTTGAAAGTTATCTATATAATCTTTTACGGAACCATTTCAAATCCCAGTCCCAAGCACACGTAGACTAGGTCCCTCTATAAAGTGAGCACATAGAGCAAAATTACTAGACATGTGAGAAAAACATATAAAACATTATATCTTTATTATATCCAGGGTTACTAGAATCTAAAAAAAAACTGAGAAGTAGTAAAATCCTCAAATTTATATTTTAAATAATCTTCAAAAGGTTAATTCATACATGAATTTTAGAAAATATGCAAAACAGGAAATTTAGATTAAAAACCAAATCCGGAAAGACTGTTTTGAGAACCCTCCCTATAACCCTAAAAAAAATAATAATAATAAAGAGGTTGAGAGAGAAAGAGAGGAAATGCTCAAGAAGTCAAATATACTTATGTAATAGACATTCCAGAAATAAAGATTATTGTAGCCACCAGTCCCCAATAGACACACGGACCACCAGAAATCAGTGAGTTAGAGGAAACACACTCTTTATTCAGCCAGCTGGGTCTGCCAGGGGTACGGCAGACCCCAAATTAAGCAGCCTCAAAATGTAGAGGTACAGGGTTTTTAAGCCCTAAACCCCTATTCTTCATCCTGTTTGAACACACAAGTCTATTTTTCTTCTTTTTACTAATTGTCAACCCACAGGTCAGTTGTGCAAGCAGGGGGTACAGAAGCAGAAAGCTTATTGTTAGAGTGTTATGTTCCATGGGCAATAGCCAAACAGTAATTTTCCAGCCAGCACAAGATCAGAGCTCATGGAGAAACAATCATTAAAGAAATACAGAAAATTTCCTGGCCTGAATAATTAAGTCTTTAGATCAAAGCTGCACTGAGCACTAGGCAAACTATTTGAAGAGGACAGGCCAGACCCTCTAGGTATATGCAGGTGAAATTTTAACATTAAAAATATTATATGAAAAAATGTATAAAATAAAGTGCTTTCCTTTATACAATTTAATTCATAATGACCAAAACTCGGAGAATCAAGATGTCCTTTGGTAGGTGAATGAATAAATTAAAAAATAAGGTACATCCAGACAATGGAATATTATTTAGCACTAAAAAAGAAATGAGCCGTCAAGTCATGAAAAGACCTGAAAGAATCTTAAAGCATACTACTAAGTGACAGAAGCCAATCTGCAAAGGTGGCATACTGTATGATTCCAACTAGATGACATCCCAGAAAAGGCAAAACATGGAGACACTGAAAGGATCAGTGATTGCCAGGAGCTAGCAGGAGGGAGGAATGAGGAAGCAGCACGCGGGAGATGTTGAGGGCAGCGAAGCTATTCTGCAGGACGTGATAATGGTGGATACATGTCATTGCACATTTGTGGAAACCCTTAGCATGTACAACACCGAGAGTCAAGCCTAACGGAAACTGTGGACTTCGGGTACCTATGATGTGTCGGCGCAGGTACATCGACTGTAACGAGGGCACCACGGTGGTGCCCGCTGTCGGTAGTCGCTGTTTGTGTGCCGGGGCAGGAAGGACATGGGAAATCTCTGCACCTTCCCCTCAATTTTACTGTGAGCCAAAAACTGTAATAAAAGACAGGCTATGGAAAAAGAAAAAAATAATAAAGACAATACTCTTACTAACAACGAGAGCGGTATAACCTGTTTTTAAAAAGAAAGAAATGTTCTCTTATTTTAAAATTTAGTTTAATTTACTTTTAAAATGAGCATAACCCTGATACCAAACTGACAACCATACACAAAAACACTACAAACAAATCTCAAAATTCTAAAAGATAAATAACACTTATATAAACTATTAAGGGACTCTATAAATAAGTAAAAATTATTCTAGGAACATGAGGGTGGTTTGATGGTTTTAGAAATCTATCGTAATTAATTATATAAATAGGTGAAAAAGTAAAACCAAATAATCATTTCAGCAGATGGCAAAAAGGCACTTGATAAAACTCACTATGCATTCTTGATCAGTATTATAAATGAACAAAAAAAATAGAAGTGTGCTATTAGAAGGATACTCTCTTAACATGATTAAAAAGAAAAGAATCTCAAACCAGAGCCAACATCATCATTAATGGGAAAAAACACAGGTGTTCCCATTAAAATCAGAAACAAACAAGAATGCCTACTCTCACCATTTTATTTAGCTTTGTAGAATTAAATAAAAGCATAAAATAAAAAGTAGAAATATTGGATTATGTAATTGCATATCTAGAAAACTTAAAAAGAATATGTTGGAAAACTATTCACACTAATAAGTAAAAAATCACTAAAAATAAAAATACAAAAAGCAATAACTTTCCTACTTAATGGTGATAACTAATTCAAAAACATAATGTAATAAAAACATCAGTTTTATTGGCAACAATTATAGATAACACAGTCTAAAACAGAAGCTCATAGTCTGGGTAACAAACAAGACAGGGCAACATTTACAGGTGAATAGCTGTAGGTAAGTCCAGATCTGTGAAATTAAGTTCTAGGAATAAATTTAACAAGAATACTAATGGGGGAGGGGGGAAGACAGTTTGTTGAGGGCCACAAAGGAAGACCTGAATACCAGAAATAACAACGTGTGCCTGAATGAGAAGAGCCCATATTATAAACCCACACTGAACCTCAGTGAACACTGTAATGTAATCAATGTTCACAGGCATCTGTCGAATGAGTTGTTATGTGTAATAGAGGGAATATTTTAAAAATACCAACTTGCTTTTTTATTTTCCCTTTTCAAACACACGAGCTTCTTCCCAGTGGGCCCAGGACATCATCTGAAGAGAAATTTGAATATTACAGAAAGAAAACAAAGAGAAAAAGTTAACATGCAGTCTCCGACACTCGTAATAGATCTTTGCTTACAAGTCAAGCCATTTTCCTGAGAGGGTTTTTTGAATTCTCTTTTCTTTCCATTTCAACATATTCCATCAAGAATCAAGCTAAGGACCCATCCACAGAGTTCTGCTGTGACGTAGGCAGCATTCCTCATGTGACAGGAGCCAAGTAGCAGAGGTGTGAAGCTCTGAGGCAGCCAGAAGCCACGATATCCAGGGCCAAGGGAAGCCCAAGGCTTGATGAAAAGGAGAAAGGGGGGAAAAAAGAGGAATAAAGTGTGAAGCGTGTGTGGCAGCCCCCGGGAAACATGAAAATAAACGGGGAGATGGCAGGAGGATGGGGGTAGAGACAAATAAACTGAGACACTGATGTAATTTGGATGGAACATAGGGTCTACCAAATCCAAGTTACTCAGGAAAATGTGTATCCAGAGCAGTTGGGGCTGGGAATGTGCATTAAACAACTGGGAGCACCTGCATCGATGAAAGTCTGGAGAGCTACACGATGTGATGTTACAACGCTTCTCTCTGAGTGATGGGATTACAGGGGACTGACTTTTATTGTGGCAATCTATATTTCTAAACTTTCAACAACAAGGGTGTTACTTATATAATAATGAAAGCCGAAAAGGTATAGCAGCTTTACAAAAATATATAAAAACCATGCCCACCCAAGTAGAATAGGTTTGAATCCTAGACAAGCAACCTACCTCATTCACCAAGGATGAGGGCAACCAGACTCCAAAATTGGAAACTCGATTGGTATCAGTTTAAAGATGCCAAAAAGTGGAAGCAGTGTACCAAGTTGGCTGTCCTTAGGGATGTGTGGGAACTGATTAATCCAAAGGGACTGCTTTTCTGCACCTCCTCTGGATGGCACACCCATGGGCTTTTAGACATGCACATTCAGATAAACATAAAGCTTTCTTGAGCCTCAGTTTCCCCTTGTGCACAATGAGGGAAAGAAAAGTAATAAACTGCTTTCCCTTTCCATTCCAACCTACTCTCCTAACGCTTGCTACAATAATTACACCTTACAAACTTATTTCATTTAAACCTCACAACTCTGTTATTCTTACATTACATTTGAAGCTTAAAGAGTTAAAGCACTTGCCGTGGGTCACATAGCTAAGAAGTGGCAGAGCCAGCATCAAGCCAAGGCTTCCAGACCCCAAAGTCTACCTGTGACCCACGGTGAAACTGCGCTAGGTTGAGAGAACTGAGCAAGGCGTGATGCCTCCTTCGAAAAGTTTGCCCTCCAGAGGGGCGAGAAGCCATGTTTCTGAGAAGCCACACAAGAGGGAAAGGAGGACATGAGAGAATCATGGAGAGGAAAAGGGAGGAGTCTTTCAGAGGCTTTTGCCTTAAAAATTTGAAAAACTCCTAATTTGGCTTTTGTAGAACAATGTTAAAAAGATAATAGTTTCCTGAGTGGTTTTTAACCACCAGAAAAAAGAAGGAAAGTCTCTTTAAAAATAGGCATTAATAAAAAAAAAAATAAGAGGGTTGGAGGTTGGATAGATGGATTGATATGTGATAAAGCAAATGCAACATAGGATTAACAATTGTAAAAGCTAGTTTTTATGTATATTCACACTGCAATTTTTTCAGCCTTTCTATATGTTCAGAAATTTTCATACACACAAAAAATGTTGGGGGTGGGAAGTAGGCAATAGTTGGAAGGAAAAGCAGGAGAATAGAATTTTCTAGTGCTATACCACGTGATAGCTACTAGCCACGTGGCTACTGAGCACATGAAATGTGTCTAGTCTGAGTTTTGAGGTTCTGTATATGTGATATAGGCTTCAGATTTCAAAAACTTAGTACACAAAAGAATGTAAACTATCTCATTAATAATTTTTATTTTATTTACATGTTAAATGATAATTTTGATATTGGGGTTAAATAAAATATATTATTGAGGTGAATTTCACCTGTGTTCTTTTGACTTTTTTAATGCGGCTACCAGAAATTTTTAAATTACATGCTTGACTTGGATTGTATTTCTACTGGACAGCGCCCTCTAGAGCATCCAGTCATCACTGGTCCTGTTTCTTTGCTCTAGTTTGCCTGGATCAAGACCTGGGCAGGGGGAAGGCAAAGATGAATTGAACACAGTCGCATGCTCAGAGAGCTAAAGGTCAAGGTCCTGGGGAGAAGCCAAGACGTTCTGCGAACATCAGATGATTTCAGCATCTTGGGATCTCAGTGATTTGCTTCCTTGTGAGTGTCCATTTGATGCCTTTTGCATTAGACTTTGGATTAGAACATTTGGAAATATATGAGGGTGTTTAAGGTTGTCAGGATGACTGGGGAGGCGGGTCAGTATTGCATGTGCAGGAGCCAAGGATGATAAACATCCTGAAATGAGCAAGACGATCCCACATGAGGAAAAATTGTCCTATCCAAAACACTAGGAGTGTATCTGTTGGTAAACCCAGTAGAGGAAGAATGACACACCTGCTTCTGCTTTCCGTATAAGGACTCTGAGGCCTGTTCTCCAACCCACACAGGGGCAGCACCATTATGTCTCTGGAGAGGAGAATGAGGAGCTTCCAGGGGTACTGAGTCATATAATCCAATTCATATTTCCTTAAGGGTGGGAAAAACACCCGGGACAGTCAGGGACACTCAAGGGCTTGGATCCCAGCAGGAAACCTGTCTTATTATGAAGACTGCCAATGGCAGTGTTCACTTAGCCCAGCCTAATTGGCCTTCAGGGAGCTTGCCTCCAGAGCTCAGGATGCCAGCCTCCAGCACCAGGCCCTAAAATGGCACAGGAACAGAAACCTGGGGGCGGTGCCCAGTGAAAATGAATCATCCCCCTGGTCTGATCTCAGGGGCTGGAGCTTTGGGAGACAGGAGTGTGGGTGGGTATCCGACATAATTCTGGTTGAAGGACATGAAGTTTCAAAACTTTAAAAATTCTAGAAGGGCAGGTAAATGTATGAAGATTCAGAGGGAGCAAAGGACTTGAATAAACATTTCTCCAGAAAAGCTATGGGAATAGCCAATAAGCACATGAAAAAATAGTCAATATCACTAATCATTAGGGAAATGCAAATCAAAACTACAATAAGATACCATCTTGCACCTATTACAGTGGCTACTATTTAAAAAAAAGAAAACAGAAAAAAGTGTTGACGAGGATATGGAGGAACTGGAACCATTGTGCACTGTTGATGGGAACGTAAAATGGTACAGCTGCTGTAGAAAACAATATAAAGATTCCGTAAAAAATTAAAACAAATACCATATGACCCAGCAGTTCCACTTCTCGATATATACCCCCAAGAAACTGAAGCGGAGTCTTTAAGAGAGATATTTATGCACCCAGGTTCATAGCAACATTATTCACATTAGCTAAAATGTGGAAGCAACCCCAGTATCCATCAACTGATGAATAGATAAGCAAAATTTGGTGTGTGTATATATATATTGAAATATTATTCAGCTTTTAAAAGGAGGGAAATTCTGAAACATACTACAACATGGATGAACCGAGGACATTACACTAAGTGAAAAAAGCCAGTCGAAAAAGACAAATACTGTATGATTCCACTTACATAGGTACTTAGTAGTAAAATCATAAAGACAAATTGTAATGGTGGTTGCCAGGGCAGGGGGAAGGGAAGAATGAGAAGTTATTGTTTAATAGGTATAGATTTTCAGTTTTATAAGATGAAAAGAGTTATGGGGTGGATGGTAGTGATGGTAAATGTATTTAATACCACCATACATTAAAAATGGTTAAAATGGTAAACTTTACGTTACATGCATTTTATCACAATAAAAAGACATATTTATAATAAAATGAAATAAAATAAATGGAGCAATGTACTATGTTCATAGACTAGAGGACCAAGGTCAGTTATCCCTAAATTGATCTATATAAATTTATGCAATTCCTATAAAATAAATTTCCAAAAGTTTTTTTAACTTGTCCAGCTGGTTTTAAGATGTGTATGAAATTATCAAGGCACTTGTAAAGGAGATTACAAGCAGGAGGGCTTGCCTTACCAGATATCAAGAATTATTCTAAATAGACTGTCTTCATACCATTGTATAATCTTGCCTCCTTTGTCCTAGATTAATTGACCAGATAGGCATGGGTTTATTTCTGGGCTCTCTGTTCTCTTCCATTGATCTATGTGTCTGTTTTTGTGCCAGTATTGTGCTGTTTTGATTACTATAGCCTTGCAGTATATTTTTATATCAGGTAGTGTAATACCTCCAACTTTGTTGTTCTTTCTCAAGATTGTTGTGGTTGTTTGGGGTCTTTTATGGTTTCATATAAATTATAAGATTATGTGTTTTAGTTCTGTGGAAAATCATTGGTATTTTGATAGGGATTGCATTGAATCTTAGATTGCTTTGGGTAATATGTATACTTCAATGATGTTAATTCTTTCTACCCAAGAGCATGGTATATGTTTACATTTATTTATATCTTCTTCAATTTTTTTCTTCAATGTCTTATAATTTTCTGAGTACAGATAATTTACCTCCTTGTTTAACTTCATTCCTTGGTATTTTTTTGATGCAATTGTAAATGGGATTGTTTTCTTAATTTCTTTTTGGTAGTTCCTTATTGGCATATAAAATTGCAACCAATTTCTAAATATTAATTTTGTGTCCTGCTACTTTACTGAATGCATTTATCAGTTCTAATAGTTTTTGGGGGAATCTTTAGGGTTCTCTATACATAGTATCATAATCAAAAAAAGTTTTTAAAGAATTATTCTACAGCTATTGTTATTAAGTAAGTGCAATCTTGCTGCAATGAAAGGCAAATAGACCACAGTAAAGAACTCAAAAAAGATCCACACATCCAAGGAAATTCAGTTTATGATAGAGAGATCATTGCATATTGTTGCGGAAGGAATGGTATTTTCAACAAATCTACTAGACAAATTTGTACGTACATAGAAAAATTTTTAATGGGAAAGTTTTTGGGTTTTTTTTTTGGTGTGGTGACTTTTGAGCTGAGATCTGAATGAAGTGTAAGCCATGTAAATATCTGGAGTTGGAGGTAGAAAAACAGAAGTTTTTCAAGTAGAAGGAACAAAAAGCTCAGATAAGAATGAGTGTGGCTTGTTTGGTTAGAGAAAGAGAGTGGAGGGTGAGTAAGCCAGTAGAGTGGAAGGAGATGATCATCACTAATAAGGTGGTCTGGCGTAGATGATATTGGATGGAACTGGCTGGTTGTAGTAAAAAAAAAAAAAAAAAAAAGGAAGAAAGTAGGCGGATTCAGCATGTGACTTACTGGTGAAGCCAGTAAGATTTGTTGATGGAGTGACTAGGTTGGTAATGGAAAGAGAGGTAAGTATGATTCGTAGGATTTTAGCTGAAAAAATACACTAAAATGTGGGAAGGCTGGAGGGTTGGAGGAGAACCAAATGCTTCATTCCAGCCAAGTTGTCTTTCAGCGCCTAAAAGATATCCAAGTGGATATAAGATGAGAAGTCCGAAGTTGGTATGATTTTGATCCTTGGTAAGAAATTTTATTTTTTTTCTCTGGAGGACTTTAGAAATTTTCTTCAATGGAGCTCTGAAATATGTCTAGGTGTGAGTGGTTTTGTGTTTGTTTATATTGCTTCAATCTGTTTTGTGGCCCTTGCAGTCTGTAGGTAACATATTCCTTCAGTTCTACTAAATTTTCTTCTGCCAATATAGATAGATGATGATCATTAGATAGGTAAATAGGTAGGTAGATGAGACAGACAGACAGAGACAGAGAAAGAGATAGAGAAAGAAAGAATTTCTTCCCTCGGCCCCCATTCTTTCCATTTGTTTCACCTCCCATTCCTAGTAATTGGAATGGAAATGATGGAACTGTATTTCATATCACTCGATAGTTCTTTCCAAGGATTTACCTCTTGGCACTACATCTAGAAGTATTCCTTAACTTGATCCTCTGGCTTGATAATCTGCTCTTCAAATATGTCCGTTCATACTCAGCCAATTTATGGAGGCTTCTGTGGAGTTTCTTGTTTGTTTTTATTTCAACAATCTATAGAATTTCTAATTGGTTTTTATTTTCACATTAGCTTGTTATTTTTCCATGGATGAAAAATCTACTCTTGTCCTTCATAGTATTAACCACACTTCTCTAGAAGTCTTCTATTTACTTTATTTCCTTGAATGTTACTTTATCTTTGTTGGGTTTAGTTTCTCTCTTTTATGTTGTTGGTTCTCCTTAAGTATGTGCTTATTCTTATTGGTAGGCACATCTTCTGATTTAAGATTCCCTACTGACCTGTCTGTGGATTCAACTTCCATTTCCCATCTCTAGGAATTATAATAGAGGGGGTGGAGGTGTTACTGGAAAGATATCTTCTGGGCTTGGTGGCTCTGCATTCCTCCAGGGACTTCTCTGAGTCGCTGATTCAAGCATTGACAATGACTGACTCAGTCTGAGGGCAAATATCTCTGATACTACTTGGAGCTGCCCACTTCCTATAAATTAGAGTACTGAACCAGTCAGCATGATGGTTGCCTCAGGCCCTTCCTCCTCCTACTGCTTGTAACTGTTGCCTCTGAGCTGAGAATGCCCACAAACCCATTCCCCTTGTTGCAGTAATTCCTTCCTTACTTTGTTTGGCTACGGTTTCCTCCAACGATCCAATCTCACTTGCTCACCATTTTTCAGGAATACCTCTTTCAAGGTGGCACTCTCTCTGGCTTTTTCGTGCTATTAAGATTTTTTTTTTCACTTGAACTTACACGAATTCTATCTTCCACAACTTTTCAGGAAAATCTCCAAACAACTGTTGAGCCTCCAAACTGAGCTGGTGCCAAGGACTCAAGACCTTACTTTCTGGACCAAATTTGGGACATAGTTTTCTGCTTTGTAAGTTTATGGATAAGAAAATCCATCCAGATTCATGAAAGTCAAAGTACATTTGAGGGTTTACCCTCACTGAAAATGACATAAAGATAATTGTAAAGCTTAGAGAAAAGAACATATCAGTAAATAGACTGCTGGATCCTGAGAAAACAGATTCTTTTAACACAGATGGTCTCTTTCCTCAAAGTCTCTCAAGCAGTGAGAAACTGGTAGAGTCCAAGGTGTCAGGATAGACAGCCACATAACTAGAGTGCACAAACTGTATGTTTAACATATTCCTAGATCTATCATCCTGCTGCCATAGTGACCTGCCTAGGCTTGAGCCCTGGAATTCAGGGCTTCACATCTGTTCCAACCCCCTCACTCCCAAAGGTGGTGAAGAATAGCCTGATGCCCACCAGGTGGAGCCCAGGAGCTGGAGCCCATCAGCTCACCCTCAAGCAATCCTGCACCTATAATGAGACTAAAACATAATGAGGAAGAAGCATTTATCCCAGAAATAAAAGGTGAATTCAATACTAGGAAATTATCTGTCTGTCTGTCTGTCTGTCTATCTGTCTGTCTATCTATCTATCTATCTAGAAATCACTTCATTAACAAATTAGGAAGAGACGGACATAGTAAATAACCTGGATTAATGGAGAGACCAACAATGTTCCTGGATGAAAAAACTTGATTTACAAAAGTGTTAGTTCTGCCCCCAAACTTGTCAATAAATTAAAGGCACAATTCTAGAAGAATTTTTGTGAAATTTGACAAGCTAATTGCAAAATTTATGTGGAAAAGAAAATGTGCAAGAATAGCCAAAAATTTATTGGAAAAGGCTAATAAGAGGGAATTTGCCCTAGCAGATATCAATAAACACTATAAATCTACAGTAATTTTAAAAGTTTGGTATAAGGTCAGTAAGAGACAATAAAATTTCTTTAGAACATAACAGTGGGTCTAGAAAAGACTCATAAATATATGGGGAATTAGTACATGATAAAGGTGGCTTTTTAAATAGTGAGAAAAGAATTCCTTTACAATAAAATCTGTTGGCGCAAGTAAGTAAACTTCCCTCACTCAATGCATAAATATATATAATATATATACATACATATGTACGTATACACACAATTCATATAAAATAAGAGTAAAATTTTAAAATAAAACTTTAAAAGTATTACGAGAAAGGAAAATGTATTTAAAACCTTGGAAAATGAAGGAAGAGACAAAAAAGAAAGACACAATTTAAGAAAGATACAATTTTTAAAAAGGAAATTTTTAAAAACAAAAATTGACATAAAATTTTGATTAACATTTCTAGCCATCAGAGAAATGCAAAATAAAGCAATAAGATGTCATTTTTTATCAATTATAATACAAAATTTAAAAGGCTGATGACACTCCGCATCTGTCACAGTATAGGTACTATTGTGTACTTGGTGGAGTTATCTAATTACGATAACTTTTCTGAAGGCAGTTTAGTTGCCTCTTCAAAAATTTAAATAATCATACTCTTGATCTAAGAATTCCTTATCAAGATATCTATCCAAGCAAAGTATCTATACATGTGCCAAAGAGTTGTATAAAATGATATTCTTTACAGCATTGTTTGCATGGCAAAAATAAAACAACAACAAAAACACTGAACATAATTTAAATGTCTAACAACAGAAAATGATTTTTCAAAAAGTTATACTATATTCATATAATAGAATATTATGTACAACCTTAAGAGAAAGAAATAATCATATGTAAATGTCTATAAGACACTGTAATTTGTTAAAAGCAAACCTTACATATTAAGGAAAGACAATGAGGATTTTTTTAAATCCCCAACAGAGCCTTGAAAAATATAATTTCTGAGATTAAAAATACACTGGATGACTAAACGCATCATGGTAACTTGGACTGGTTTCAGGAATAGAAAAAGACTTTAATGGAAAAACTGATGACATTTGAATAAAGCCTGTAGTTTGATTAATTGTATTGTAACAATACTAACTTCTTAGTTTTAATAAACATACTGTGGTTATATAAGGTGCTCCCATTAGGAAAACCTTGTTGAAGGATATATAGGAAATCTATGTATTTCTTAGAATTCTCCTGCCAATCTAAAATTACTTTTAAGAAAATGATTTTTAAAAATACATTGGATGGGATTAATAGCAGATCAGAACCTTCAGAAGAAAATATTAGTAACCTCGTTGACATAGCAATGGAAACTATCCAAAAAAAAACAGAGGGAAAAAACAACTGAAAAAAAATGAACAGAGCATCAATGATCTTTGAGACAACTTCAAGTGGCCTCATATATGTATGACTAGAATCCTAGGACAAGGGGATAGTGTGTAGAAAAAATATGCGAAAAAATAATGATAGAAAATTTCCAAATTTGATGAAAACTATAAATCCACAGATCTTAGAATCTCAACAAGCCCCAAACAGAAGAAACATAAAAACAAGTACACTGAGGCATATTATAATCAAATTACTTAAAACCAATAAAAAATATTTTAAAAGCATCCAGAGAAAAAGATACATTATGCACAAAGGAATAAACATAATAATGGCACAGACTTCGTGTTAGAAATAATGCAAGCCAGAAGACGGTAGTCAACTAAAAAGAAAAAAAAACTATCAGAATTCTGTACCAAGCAAAAATACCTCTCAAAACTGAAGGTACATCTGTATTGTATTGTATAGTATTGCATGTCGACTGTAACTTAAAAATTAAAAAGTATTATTAATTTAAAAAACTAAAGGCAAAATAAAAATTTATTCAGACATATAAAAGTTGAGATATTTTTATCACCAGCAGACCAGATGTAGAAGAAGGTTAAAATAATTCAATGATATCAGGAGGAAATCTAGCTCTATAGAAAGCAATTAAGAGCCCTGGAAATGTTAAATATGTGAATAAATATAAAAGACTTTCTTCTTTAATTGTTCAACTTCTCTTTAAACAGTTGACTATTTAAAGCAAAAGTAATAAGTGTTATAGGATATATAATATATGTGGAATGAAAATATATGGCAATAGCACAAAGCCCAGGAGAGGAGAAATGGAAGTGTATTGATGAAAGGTTTGTACACTCTAGGTGAAGTAGTGTAATTTTAGTTAAAAGTAAAATTTTAAGTTATAGTTAAGGCAACCACTAAAAATAAAAGATAACTTAGTATGCCAATAAAGGAGATAAAATTAAATCATAAAAAATACTCAATCGATCCAAAAGAATGCATAACAAAATTTTAAAGATAATAGAAAACACTTACCAATACAAGATTTAAACTCAACTATATCCATAATCATTTTAAATGTAAATGTTTTAAACATTCCAAGTAAAAGGCAGAATTGTCAGATTTAATTTTTAAAGACCTAACTCTATATTAATAGCATATCAAATAGATTTTAGAGGAAAAATTATTAAACTGATAAGAACAGATACTACACTTGATCTTAGTCAACAGGCCAAGAAGCAATTAGAGGAAAAAACAGGAATATAGCGGGTCATTTGAAAATGACAAAAGGGTCAATTCATCAGGAGAACTTAACAATCCTAAATAACAGTTTCAAAATACACAAAGCGAAAATTGATATAACAGAAAGGAGAAACAGGCAAATCCATCATCATAGTCAAAGATTTCATCACCCCTCCCTCAATAACTAAAAAGAAAAAAAAAAGTAGACAGGAAATGAGTAAGAATACAGAAGATTTGAACTACACTCCCAACCAAGTTGACACAATTGACATTTATAGAACACTCCACTCAATCATAGTAGAATACATACTTTTTTCCAAGTACACAGAGAATATTTATATCATGCAACGGGGAAGGCAACCAGTTTTTCTCATCCCTTCCAAATCTGAGTTGCAGAGGCTAACTTTATGATCAGTGTAATTGAAAGACTGGGGCTCCCTTCTTCCACTCAACCTCATCTCATAGAGTGGAGGCTCTAGTCCAGGTGCAGCAGCCAGAGAATACTTGGGCCCCAACCTCACCTCACCTGTAGGGTACTGGGAGAGGTAAGATAAATAGTTAAATAAAAACCCAATGACAGTAACAATACCCACAATAAAACAACCCTGTTTAACAAAAAGGCCCTTAAGCCTGCAGAGGCACGGACTCTGAGAACTAAAAGGAACCTCAGGGGGAACCATCCAGATGACTGTTTTAAGTGCCAGGAAGAGGGCCAGGTGGACCTGGGCAGGCCCGCTTTGCACTGACTGAAGGACATATAATTCAAGGGCGGACAAATCACTGTCCTAGAGTGAATCTAGGGCCGTGCTCTGCCTTACTAGGTGACACTGAGCTGGCTCCTTCACCGTTTTTGGGCGTTTTCCTGTCCATACAATGATTAGTCAAGACTGTCTACAGGACTCTCTTGCTTGGATAGTCTAAAATGTTGTCTCTCTTTGTCCCATTCACTCCTCTATTACACTCTTTCCAGAGTTTGCATTTTCTTAAGATCCCTATGACAGTTGAGCCAAGACCTCTACCCTCCTGAAAAGCAACTCTACCTATCATTAGTTCACTCACTCATTCATTTTTAAACTTATCCATCAAGAATTTATTATGCAATCATTTAATTATGTCTATCCATTCATTTACTTGTTCCATAAATATTCTTGGACAAGCATTGGCTGGGGACTGACCTGTGAGGGAAGATCCCTGGCCCTGAGCCACTGTCTCCAACTTTTCATACCAATTAAGATTTCTAAATAGATTCTGTGTAATTGGGTCTTTGGGACATCATCCCTGAAGCACCCCAAAGTTTCTAAGCTGGGTACATTTCCCCTCTCCCCCTAAATTGCCTTGGGGGATTGCATAGTCCCTTGGCATACAGGGAGCTTTGAAAGGTGGCTCTTCCATTTGGCCTGCTCCCTGGGACGCTGTCAGCCAGGATGGAGCAGGGAGCTGCCCAGGTCAGGGAGTCCCTGGCTGCCCACAGTAAACTACTGGAAACCCCATTCAGCCTCAAGCTCAGTTACGATTTCCTAATTCCAAACCTGACACACTTCACAGAACCCCACTGAAGTCTAAGCACTTTGTCTAATTCCACCAAATTCTAAAAGTTCCACATAATTTTATCAAATTACAAATACTTTACTGAATTCTACAAAAGTCTAGGCATATTTTCGCTGTTTGGAAAACTGAGTCAGTATGAAACCCCATGTCTTCTTATTGGGGTTCCCTATGGAGAGGAGGCTCGGCCTGATTTTTGACCTGCATTCCCTCAGCTCCAGCCACAGAAGGTCCCTTGTCTCACTCTCTCTGAAACATCTCCCAGGGAGCCAGAGACATGCTTCTGGAAGAACCTGAAGGTAAGTGAAAAATGGGAATATGGGGGCAGAGGAAGGCGCCTAGACTGAGTCTGGAGCCCAGGGAATTACTGAAGCCTTGGCGTCCCCCTCTAACCCAGGGTGTGATGCTGATCGCTCGAGCCCCTTTCCCTCTCTGGGCCTCTGTTTCTCCACATATAACAAGAAAGTGGTCTTGCTGACCTGTAAGGACCCACCAAGCTCTGCAGGTGTCATACAGGCTAGGAACAACTTATATTTGGCAGCTGCTCACTCCCAACTTGTCTGAGCCCCAAGAAATCATGACAGGACAGGGAGAAGTTGGCAGTGGCCAGGCCAGAAGTTTCAACACTGACCTTCAGGACCTGGGTGAGAAGAAGAGGGAGGTGGCACCCCTGTGGGCTGGCAGGGGTGGGCAATAGGCAGGAAGTAAAAGGAGAGAAGTGAGCATCATCATAGATGTTCACATGCAGGGCTGTGGGGCACAAAGGAGCGAGGATTCGAGGTGACCTGGGAGAAGATAAAGGCTCCCCGCAAAAAGGTGGCATTTGAACTGGTTTTTAGGTGGCATTTGGCCAGGAGAGAAGTGGAGGCAGAATGGACACCCTGGGCTCTGCAGACAAAGCTTCCTGGCTGTGCTTCAGGAACCAGAGCTCCACAGCCACATCCCTTCTGCTCCCCTCTCCCCACAGACCCCAGCCCTCAGCCGGAGGAGGAAAGGTAGAGCAGGGAGGCTCGGATCCTCAGCACTCCGGCCCGGGAAACCAACAAGACACTGAGCTGGTTTGATGACTGTGTCCCTGTTCTGAGATTCTTTTGTCTTCCTGGTTCGCCAAGGGCAGAGGTCACTCCCCTCCCTTAGGGCTACTTTTTCTCTAGTGACACTTCTATGGCCCCTGCCTGATCTCCATGAACCTCCCCACAAGAAGTAGTCCTGCCAGTCCTCTGACACCCTGACCAAAGGTCCAATGGTCTACACTACTGGCGGTGGTTGGTGGTGGTGGTGGTAGTGTTGGTGGTGTGTGTGCGTCTGTGTGTAATAGAAAGAAAGAGAGTGCCTGCTACACATCCACGCTCATGTGAGTGACTATACATGTATGCACATGAGCCTGTGTGTGTGGTATGCATACTCAGAGGCACTCATACATGTGTACCTGGGTGTCAAACAGGTATTCGTGCATACACATATAGGTAGGTGCATATGTGCTGACCCTATGTAGGTATACATATTTTCCAACAGGTAGCCAATGGCTGCAGATGTTTGCCAGTAAATTCAGGGAATAAATTATAGTATGTGGAATCATGCAAAAAGGAGGCTGCGGCCTGATCTAGTCACAGAGGCTGCAGGAAAGCACCACACCACCTCTGTATCTCACCCTAGCCCTGGCACTATACCTGCTGCTATTGACACTCTGCTAACTAGGGGTGCCTCTCCAGGAACCCAGCCTCAGACTTTCTCAGAGGAAACTCGAAGGGAGATAACAGCTCACATTCCCATGACCACAATGTTTCTAGACACCAACAAGCTGAGACAAGACCGTCTGAGGTCCCAGGGCTAAGTCAAAGCTTTCCTCACTGCAGAAGTGGCCCTTTATCCCAAGATAGGAACCAGAACTCTGGCTCCTGTGTAAAAAAATATGTCTATGGAAACAATACTTCCTCTCACTAGAACATACAAACAGAAGCAAGATGAGGCTAGACATGGCAATTGGAGAGGATTTCTGCCTGGGAATGGTTTGGATTCAGTGACCTGGGAGCACGTGTGTCCTCATTTGTTCCCCTAAGGCCTAGTACAATGCCTGGCATGTGGCAGGAACTCAATCACTTCTTGATTCTAGAACGAATACATGTGAATTGTCTCATGAGAGGGAGTCATTAACAGGGCCTGGTGCTCAGGCTTGGGTAATGCATCCCACAGGTTCATTGACATCGTGCCAAGCACCTGAAACACTAAGGAAAGGTTGAGCCATGCTCTTTAGCCGGTGAAAGACTGTAGAGAGGATGTCAGAGAGAGACATCCATCTAGTGCAATAAAAGAACCACCAACATTTGGGGCTTGCCAGAAGCAAACATGTGCTCTGAGCATAGTGCAGGTGTCACAGTGTTGGGAAGAGTAGATTATAAACTCACCTTCCCAGAGACTCCCTGTGTGACTTCTGTTTTCCCATCTGCACAATGGGAGATCCAATGAGTCACTCTCAGGATGCTTTCCATGCTGATACTCAAGGAGTTCATGAAGTCAAATCAGCCTGGCTTAGGCCCAGAGAAAATAGATTTGGGGCTGAGCCAAGAAGCCCATAAAATTCTAGCTCAAAAGGCCACAACGAAAGCAGATTCTGAAGGTCAATTCACACACAGTAGCTGATGATGCAGGCCCTGCAGGGAGACAGGCGGACAAGCCCACTGATAGGCTCAGATGCCAGCAGCCCCTCCAACACGAGGCACAATGTATGCTTCATGCATGGAGACCAGAGCTGACCTGAAGAGACAAATCAGATTCCTACAGGCTGAGGGATAAAGGAGAAAGGCATTCCCATAGTAGAAACATAGAAAAGCAATGGCTCAGAAGCTTCCTTAAAGCCAGGACACTCAGAGACCAGCTAGCCCAGTGTTTCTCAAAGTACGGTACCTTGGCCAGCGGCAGCAGCATCATGCAGACCTACTGCTTCAGAAACTCTGGGGAAGAAGCCCAGCAATTTAACAAACTTGGCAGGTGATTCTGGTGCATGTGAGGACCTCTGATCCAGCCCATTCTTTCCCAAACTATGTTGGTAGAATTATTAATTATTTGTTTGTTTGTTTGGTTTCAAGTAAATAGTACATTTGTTAGTAGAATGTTTTTTACATTATGTTAATGGTAGTCTGTAAAAGGAGGATTCATGGTCCAACTTGAGAATTACATATTCTGCACTGCTTTTGAAAAGTCACAAATCACATTAAAAAATATTAAAGGCTCTTAAAAGTCCTGCAGTAGAGAGTTTTATTTACTTTTGATTAATCCAGTGTTGTCTCAATTTGATTTTTCAGATTGCCAAACATTTCCTTAGAGAAATGCTGATCCAAGTCATTTTTCACATGATAAATTGCAGCCTCCAGGTACAGGGACTGCCCAAAGTCACAGAGAGAGTGTGTCTCAGAGCTAGAAAACACCCTGGCAATAGGCCTCATCCCCAAAAGAGGCTTTGTGGGCTCTGCATCGTCCTGTACCTCTCTCCCCCCTCTGCAGCTGTGCCCCTCCAGAACCTTGCCGTATGGAGCTGGTCAATAGGACAGAGGTCTCCGAGTTCTTCCTGAAAGGATTTTCCGGCTACCCAGCCCTGGAGTGCTTGCTCTTCCCTCTGTGCTCAGCCATGTACCTGGTGACCCTGCTGGGGAACACAGCCATCGTGGCTATGAGTGTGCTGGACATCCGCCTGCACACACCCATGTACTTCTTCCTGGGCAACCTCTCCATCCTGGACATCTGCTACACGTCCACCTTTGTGCCCCTGATGCTGGTCCACCTCCTGTCGGCCCAGAAGACCATCTCCTTTATTGGCTGCGCCATCCAGATGTGTCTGAGCCTGTCCACAGGCTCCACAGAGTGTCTGCTGCTCGCCATCATGGCCTATGATCGCTACCTGGCCATTTGCCGGCCACTCAGGTACCCAGTGCTCATGAGCCCCCGGCTCTGCTTGTTGCTAGCAGGAGCCGCCTGGGTCCTCTGTCTCTTCAAGTCAGTGACTGAGACAGTCATGCCATGAGGCTGCCCTTCTGTGGCCACTATGTGGTCAGTCACTTCACCTGTGAGATCCTGGCAGTGCTGAAGCTGTCATGTGGTGACACGTCAGTCAGCGAGGCCTTCTTGCTGGTGGGTGCCATTCTGCTGCTGCCTGTGCCCCTGGCACTCATCTGTCTGTCCTACACGCTTATCCTGGCCACTATCCTGAAGGTGCCGTCAGCCGCCGGACGCCGCAAAGCCTTCTCCACCTGTTCGGCGCACCTGGCTGTGGTGCTGCTTTTCTACGGCACTGTCATCTTCATGTATATGAAACCCAAGAGCAAGGAAGCCCGGATTTCTGATGAGGTCTTCACAGTCCTCTATGCTGTGGTCACGCCCATGCTGAACCCTGTCATCTACAGCCTAAGGAACAAGGAGGTGAAAGAAGCCGCCAGGAAGGTGTGGGACAGGAGACAGACCTCCATGTGAGGGAGGGAGGCCTCTGCAGGTTAGTAGGTGAGGCCTTGTATGCCTAACGTGAGGACAGCATAGGTCGCACAGAGCTGTGTTTCTGGAATCTTTACCCCAGGCAGCACCAAGTCCCACTGATCTGCCACAGAATAGTCCACAACTGTCCGTCCGCTCCGCCCCCCGGCGTTGCCCTCCGCCAGCTCTCGGCATCGCTGCTGCAGATTCACACCAGCCTCCTGGCTGGCCTCAAGATCCCAGTCTTCTCCCTCCAATCTAACTTCCCAGGAGCATCCAGGGGGATCTTTTTGAAAAGCACATGTGATTGCATTCCTCTCCTGATTGAAACCCCTAAATGGTTCCCTGCTGCTCTCAGGACAAAGTACAGACTCTTCAGTCAGGCATTTGAGGCCCTTACAAGCTGACCCTGCTGACCCGTCCAGTGCCCCAGGCTTCTGCCCACATTCTCCCTACTGGCAGCCACACACACCAACCAAGTGTGAGCCTCGGTATTGCCCGGACCACCTAGCTCTGGGCTCTTTTGGTTTTGCCCACAAAAAAGCCCCCACCCAGTGCACAACTCCACATATAAAAGGATTATCCTACCCTCAAGGCCCATCTCCAATGCCACCTCCACCAGGAAGCCGCCCCACTTTGCTCCTCTCACTGTGCTCCTGCTTGATTTTCAGTGTTACTGTAAGAGCAAGAAGTGTTCATTTCCACTCTTTCCCCAAGTCCAGCCCTGCCCAACCCCAGGCCCCACACGGGTTTCTTAAATACATGAGTGAACGTGTCAATGTAGGTATGATAATGGCAGAGCTTGGGGATCCTTCCCAAACCTGAGCAGAGCTGAGATGGAGTTTACTGATGACAGCCAAGGTCGATGCTAAGTGAGAGTTCAAACTAAGTCAGCACCAGCAGTCATGGAAGGTACAGGGCCAAACCCAGGAAACTTGAGAAAGCAAGAGGGCCAAAAGAGAGCAGTAGATGGAGTCCAAAAGAAGCTGGAGTAGAAGGTCTTGGATGACAGTAGAGTCCGTGATGAGGCCCAGAGTCCAAGATTTCCAGATCCACCAAGACACCAATCACCCTGAGAAACACAGGGCCTGGATCCCCATCTCCCTTTGGGGGTAGTAGCAGCTTCCAGTATCCCCCTGCCCGGCATCTAGGCCTCACCTGGCTCTAGAGAGACTTGCTCTACCCCTCCTGGCCCCATCCCTTAGGATAGCTATAGCTGCCCCTTCTTGGTACTCAGTCTCTTCCCAGTTTTCTCTCGTAAGAGAAAAATGGATCTGGAAATGGATCCAGATTCACACAGCATCTTCATTCCATGCCCCGCTCTGGCACCGTCTGTATAATGGGACAGTTGGGCTTAGCCTCCAAGCAGGTAAGCATAGCCCTTGCTTGAGCCCTCAGGTCCCCTCCCAGTCCCTCTTTCTGATTCTGTTGGTCAGAACAGAGACACAGAGTAGAGAAGCACATTCCACTCCTCGCACCTCAACCCTCTCTGACCAAGCCAGAGTGAAGGCTGCCAGCCAAGACATTCTCCTGGGTTTTGATGCCACCACAGGAGTCTGGACTTTATCCTGTGGGTACTGGGGTTTACAATCACATTTACCTTTAGAAAGGCCCCTGACCAGATACCATTCTTCACCAATGAAACTGGTGAAGAATTTTTTTAAAGTTTATTGTTAACTAAGGCGCAGTGAAACGGGTCATGTCTTATACTGCTGGTGGGGATGGGAGTGAATTAATATGAACTTCCTGCAAAGTAAGGTGGAGTACAAATCAAGAGACTTAAAAACTCCCAGACCCTTTGACCCAACACCTCTATTTCTAGGAATAAGGCTAAGAAGATCATTAGAAGCACAAAGATTTATGTATAAGGATATGAATCATGGCATTATTTATAGCAGCAAAAAAAAAAAATTTAAATTGTAATGTTCAATGATGCAAGAATGTTTAAATAAATTCTGTGTTGTCCAATGATAGAATATGATGCAGCCATTAGAAATTTTATTTGTTTGTTTATTTATTTGTTTGTTTGCTTTGCGCCTACAGCAACCGGTCTTCCTAGGTGGTCTCCCATCCAAGTACTAACCAGGCCTGACCCTGCTTAGCTTCTGAGATCAGACAGGAACAGGCATGTTCAGGGGGCATGAAATGTTATTTTTTGAAAGGTAATTGATGATGAGAAATGTAAGAATGTAATGGTAAGAGAGCGCTGTTCTATGAGCAGTTAGAAAATAAATGGTAAAAATAGTCACCTGATTTCTTGATAAAATTCCAAAAGACAAATTGTAGTATAATGGAAAATTTCGCAGCAGCTGCTGCTTTATTTAGGGCTGTTTTTTAGTCCCTAAACTATGTGAAGTTGTTATTCTTTATTGTGAAGAAAAGGAAGAGGAAAGGAAAGAGAAGGAAATGGGAAGGGCAAGGAGAAAAAACCTATAGAAACTCATGCACCTGACTAAATCCCAGACTTAATGGTCACTCTTAAGGGTCTCACCCTATACGGCAATTCACTTTCCTTAAACTTTCATGATTCTAGGTCCTCACAACAATCCTGGAGAGAGACATCTCATTTTCACAGCCCAGGACACCCAGGCCTAGGGCAGGGGAGTCACGACCTCCAAGCCTCAGATCCAAGGCAGAGGACTGAGTGAGACCCAGTCTTTAGATTCTCTGTTCAGCATCTCTCCTGTGCTCACCCCACCCCAGCCAGGCCCTCCTGGGGCAGCACAAGAAACCTAGGGTCTCTGAAGCCCCATAGCTGCAAAACCTGCAAACTGTGTAGTTATACTTTGAACTTTAAATTGGGCAGGGACTGCGAGGTCCCTGAAGGCAGGGAGCAGGCAAGCTATGTGGCAGGGGACTGGGAGGCTGGTCTTCCGGGCTTGGCCCTGCTCCATCCCAGCACAGTGTGTCTGCTTGTAATGAACTCAGCACTTCCCAGCTCTGCTCTCCCAAGCCTCAGGTCGGCTTACCTGGCAGTCCACTCCAGCTACCTGCATGAGTAATCCCACTTGGCCAATAGGTAGGAGCAAGCAGAATCCATAGCATACTGACTATTCTCCTTAAATCTTTTTTAAACATCAAAACCAGGATATTTGCTTAGGGAAGAGGCAGAATGATACCAATACTGGCTACCACTTATTGATTCCTTAGCATAGACCAAGCGCTGTGCTAAGAGCTTGCATGCATCATCTCACTGAATCCTCCAAAACACACCCACAAGGAAATATTATTCTTATCTCCACATTACAGGTAAGAAAGTTGATGCTGAGAAACTGTTAGCAAGTGGCAGGTCTGGGACTCGGGGCCTGGGCAGTCTGATGCCGACACCCTCACTTATCTGCTCTGCTATGCCGCAAGGTGGTGGTGAAGCAGGAACCCTAGATCCAGGCACGTCAGGAAAATTGCAACAGAAACTTTAGTCTTGTATCTCTTTAAAAATTACTTGTGAAGCCTAAAATAAGTATTAAATTGGTCAAACAAGACTTACCAGCCAATGAAATAGATATGCTATTCACCTTGCAAAGTAACCCTGGGTCTGTTAGACCTCAGAGTTGGAAGTTGCTAGAAAGATGTGAGGAAATGTTTTGGAGGTGATAGAGTCGCAGAGATCACCTAACTGAACGGTTCCATTTCACAGGAGTAGAAATTTGACCGATGTCATATAGCAGAATCAGAAGGCAGGCAAGAATCACACCCAGGTCCCTCACTCCCAGTCCAGAGCTCCCCGTCCCAGTACATGGCGTCACCCTGCCTTTCAAGAGGTATAGAACTGGGGAGTGTAGACAATTATTCTCAGAGACGCTCTATTTCCTCTCTGTGAACCTGATTTTCCAGGACATGACAGAGTGTGAGACATTGGAAGACAGATGCTAGAGTGGGTTTCTGAGAATATTGTGAAATGCCATCATACCTAAATACACAGCTTTATTCCCAGTTCTCTTTCTGGCCATGTGGTAGGATTACAAAGGGCCGGCAGGTTGTACGCAGATGTGATAGGAGTCACTTCTAGGTCAGAGCACTTAACTGCTGGTGTGAGGTGATCTAGTGTGTACCCAGCTATAACAGCTGGTGATATCCCAAATAGTGGAGCCTCCATCAGTCAGGAGGATGACATGGAACAGAGCCCCCTGAAAACCTACAAAGGAAATTTAGTATGAGAAATAAGCGTGTCATGGTAAGCCACAAACATAATGAGGTTGTGCATTACCACAGCAAAACCTAGCTCATCTTAACTGATTCACGAAGGGAATAGCAGCTGCTCCCTGATGTTCCATTCTGTCCCCATGTTGCAGAGTCAAAGCTGTCAGTAGCCTGGCAGCATGGTATTTTCTAGACACAGACATTTCTTTGGAGCCATAAACCTGTGACCTCATGGGCTAGTTCTAATTTCCACGAATGTGTTGTGATCAGATTCTTAAATTGTGAAGAAATCCACCATCCCCCTGATTTAGCTCTTCAGAAAGAGCAGCTGTTACTGCAGGTAGGAGACTATCATCCCCAGAGTTCTTCTCCTGGCAATCACAGAGCTGCATTGTTCTGTTGACATATGTGTATTGGGAGGTGGGAGGTGATCTCAAGGTAAGGTATTTAGGATCAGGATTTTGGGCAAAAGAATAGCAATGGATTTCAAATGGTGATCCCCAATATCTCCTGAGCGTAGGCACTAGAGGGTGGCAGTGATGAATCTCTGTGTTAATGGCTGTGTGAGCATCGCGTTGTTGGATGAAAAGTTCCCTGGAGGCATCTGAGAAGCCTGCACAGAGAAGGTATATGTGAACTGAGCCTTGAAGGATGAGTGAAGAAAAAGGCCATTCCAGGCTGAAGAAGGAATATAAGGATGAGATGGGAGGGTTTTGTCCATTCATGGGGCGTGGTCGGCGAGACTGGACCAGGCGTGTGTGGAGGGATACAGAGGGGTGTGAGGCAGGAGGGTTGGCGAGAGCCTGATCACAAAAGCCCCCAAGTGCCTCTGCCTTTTCCACTTGGTCTTTTTGTTAGAGACAAAGGTGAGGAAAAGAAAAGCAAAGTCAGGTAGTTTCCCACCTTTTACCTGCTTGAAAACACTCCCACTCCTGTGTCCAGTGTCAGACTTTGAGGTTATCATAGGCCTTTTTGTAGCAACACACCCAACAAAGACCACGCCATTACACTTGAATCTGAAATACTGTGGGGCACAATCCAGCCACATGAAGTCATAACCTAGAAAAATAGATGCTTTTTAAAAAAATTCTTTCCAGATTTCAGGTTTTACTTTGTCTTTATATCCCTGACTCAAAGAGAATCTCAGAGGTTTCTAAAGCCCAGAGAGAGGGAGAGATGTGCCCAAGGTCACAGGGAGTGACTGAGCGAGAGATAGATAGAGAGATAGAGAAAGTGAGAGGAGAAGAGAGGAGAGGAGAGGGGAGGGGAGGGAGGAGAGAAAAAAAAGAGAATTCTGTTAGGGCAGAAGCCACATCTGCCTCTCTTATATCCCAGCACCTAGCACAGGGCTTAGCACGTAGTAGGTGCTCAGCAAATATTTGTTGAATGAGTGAATGAATGAGCCACCACACTCAGGCGATTCTTTATTCTCCAAACCTTAGCAAGAGAAACCCTACCTTTAAATATTCATGTGGATAAGGTTTGAGGTCAGTTGCTGACCCAGATTAATCACCTGCCCCTGCCTGTTCCAGAAACTCCCTCAACGGTCACCCTGATTTGGGCTGGAGGAGGGAAACCAGCACAGGCTCTGGGAAGACTGGGGTCATGATGGAAGCTGGAGACTTTATCCAGAGATGTGGAGCACAGACCCAGTAGGCGCCTTGCAGCTGAAGCTGGAGCCTCGGTAACATGTCAGTGCTGGGCAGCTCACCAGCACCTTCTTGTGTATGTCTAATCTGAACTACACAACATGTCCATTTTTTAAAAGGAAACTGCGTCTCAGAGAGGCCAGGTGACTTGGTTATATCACATACCTAGTTAGTGCTGAAGCTGAATGCAAAGCTAGGTTTTTTGAGTCATGCATTGATTATCTGTTGAGTGACTGCCTTGGTAGCACTCACTCTACAAGGTGCTGGAAGAAAGGAAACAGAGTCCAGCTCTCAAGTGTAGCAGAGGAGACAGGTACACGGCACATCCTACAAGAACACAGAGGGATGACCAAGGGCTAAGGAAGCACAAGAAGGGAGCGGGTAACCCTAAGGAAGCAGGAGGGAGAAAACAGGAGGGATAGAGCTGGGCTCTGAGGAATGAGCAGGACTGTCCCCACTAGGGAAGGGAGGATATGCCTATAAAAGGGACCTTCTTAGGCAAAGATGTAGCACTAGGAAATGACATGTTTTATTCAGGAGATGGTGAGCCTTTCGGCTACTACAAATGTAATGTGTCATTAAGGAGGAGGAATGAGGGGAAAATCCATCCCTGAAGAACAGACAGGACTCCAGTGCTATCCCAGGACATTGGCCTCTCATTCCAATAGAGAAGGGGCTAGGGGCAGGCATGATTACATCTTCTGAGTGATAACAGTTCACATTCAGCTCCTATTTGTCCTTCAGACCAGAGGTCACCTGAGCCATAAGACGACTTTCCTGTCTAACAAGACTGCTGTGCTTTGGGAACATTTCAGCTCCCTCCTGTGAATACCTGATACTGGCATTTCCCAAGAAGGCAGGGCGATCAGCTCAGAAGAGCAATGAAAACTACCTGGAAGAAAACTGCAGCCTCCTCCCAACCTTCCCTGTATAAAGCTGGTCGACAACTGACATCACCTCTGCCAGATGAGAACCTGGTCTTCCATCCTTGTGTGACATCATTGTCGAGATCATTTATCCTCAAAAGCAGAATGGAAGCCAAGAAGGAGTCACATAGCTTTCATGATCAGGGTGAAATCCTGTGACCAGTGGCTGTATTGGGATATGTATATTCTTGTATGTAAAAATCAGTGGGTAGTCTGATTCCTTAAGGAGTGGTGGCCAGAGATCAGGCTTCCACATCTGTAGAGCAGAAATGTTCAACCTTTATGGTTCAAAGGAACACTAGGTGAGTATCATCTATCACCCACCTGACTTTCAGAACTCATCTCACCTAATTGGGGAAAGGGAAGGCCTTGTGATAGATGTGGCATTTTTCTGTCCACTTATTTTTCTTACTGCTGTAGCCCCAGGACCTAAACGATACCTAGCATAGAATAGGCATTCAAAAAATCTTCAGCAGTGAATGAATCTGAAATACTATGGACATAATTCAGCCATATGAAGTCATAACCTAAAAATGATGCTTCCTTTTTATAGCCAAGAACTCTTCAGATTCCAAAGGAGCATGTCAAATATGAGCCCTACTCTATTTTCTCCACAGAGCCCACCCTAGGGAGAACAGCAAAGACCCAAAGGGACTAAAATGTGCCTCATCTCCCCTGAGTTACATCAGAACTGCAAAGCTGAAAGGGCCAGTTCGCAGACCTGAAATCCAACTCTCTTGTTACACAGATGGTGAAACTAAACTCCAGAAATAGAACTGACTTGCCCCAGGTCACACAACCAGATTGGTTGACTTCCAAGCCATTCAGAGCATTTTCTAATACCTGTGTGGTCCAGATGGGAAAGAAGGGAGAATGAGATGGGTGGCACCAACCAGACAGCTGTGACAGAATATGTCCTGCTGGGGCTATGCGGGCACCGTAACCTAGAGATGGTCCTGTTTGTGCTCTGCCTGGGCATCTACTCTGTGAACGTGCTGGGGAATGCCCTCCTCATAGGGCTGAACGTGCTGGACTCCCGCCTGCACAGCCCCATGTACTTCTTTCTCAGCAACCTCTCCTTCATAGACATCTGTGGTACATCCTCCATTGTGCCTCTCATGCTGGTCAATTTCTTAGAAGCCCAGAGAACCATCTCCTTTCCTGGCTGTGCCCTGCAGTCATACCTGATCCTGGCGCTAGGCTCCACCGAGTGCCTGCTCTTGGTCGTGATGGCATATGACCGCTATGTGGCTATCTGCCAGCCGCTTAGGTACCCAGAGCTCATGAGTGGGCAGATGTGCATGCAGACAGCGTTGCTAAGCTGGGGCATTGGCTTTGCCAACTCACTGCTGCATTCCATTCTCACCTGGAACCTCCCCTTCTGTGGCCACAATGTCATCAACCACTTCTTCTGTGAGATCTTGGCAGTGCTCAAACTAGCCTGTGGGGACATCTCTCTCAATGTGCTGCTAGCAATAGTGGCCACAGCTGTCCTGTCGCTGGCCCCATTCCTGCTCATCTGCCTGTCCTACATTTTCATCCTTGCTGCCATCCTTAGGGTGCCCTCTGCTGCAGGCCGGCGCAAAGCCTTCTCCACCTGCTCTGCCCACCTCACAGTGGTGATGATTTTCTATGGAACTATCTCTTTCATGTACTTCAAGCCCGAAGCCAAGGATCCTGATTTGGATAAGATTATTGCATTGTTCTATGGGGTCGTGACACCCTCGCTGAACCCCATCATCTACAGCCTGAGGAACGCAGAGGTGAAAGCTGCTGCCAGAGCTCTGCTGTGGGGAGATCTGCTCTCCAGAAAAACGTCCCTACCCATCAGGTAGGATAGGCCAGGTGATGCTGTGGTAATGACTTTAAAGCTTCAGTGGCTTAAAACCAAGTTACAGGTCCATTAGAGGTTGGCTGGCAGGGCAGGGTCTGCTCTGCATCATCGTCTTCAACCCTCTGTCTGATGGTAGTTGATAAAGCAACTACCATCTGTTGCATTACTGGCCACCATGACAAAAGAAAAAGAGAAAACAAGACCTGTCCTGGCTCTTCAAGCTTCCACTCAGAAATGGCATATTACTTCCACTTACGTTTCATTGGCCGGCACAAGGCACATGGCCACTACAAACATCAGGGGAAGGGAAGGAACACCTACTATGTGCCTGGAAGGAGCGGGAGGACTGAGAAAGCTGTGAGCAGCCTAATTAATGCCACACCATCCTACCGTCAGTCCAAGAACTACTAGACAGTTGCCTTCCCTCTCTCTGACCACCCATCCTTTACTGGCTGCTGCCAGGTTAACTGTCCCAAGAAAGCTCTTGTGAGCTCTCTCACTTGTGGTGGCTCTGTATGGGGTCAAGCTAACAAGGTTGGACCTGTGCCTTTCTGAATTTCCTTCTCTATATGGTTCTGGGTTAGGGTTGAGCAGAAGAGAAATTTGCATGAAATTTGGACAGCAAAAGTAAAGGAGCACAGGTGCTGCGGAGCACGCACATGCTGTTGCCGATCTGCTGGCCCACCTTGCTGTCAGTGCAGCCCTCCAGGCTCACCTCCTTCAACTGTTGAGTCCTGTGCCAAGTGCAACTCCGTGGCAAAGAGCGCCAGCCAGCTTGCCCTGCAGGTCACCAGTGTCACTGAGATTGAAGGCAGTGAGAGCCAGACACTGGTTCCAGTTTGTCCTCCTGGAGGCTAGCACACCTTTACCTCCCCCACTTCATGCCCGCCAGCCCAGCTATCTACAGTGGCTTCAGGCCCAACATTAGATGCAGAGGTAACAGCTTTGCATAGACTTCACCTCTCGGGGACTCAGAATGATAAAGCAACTGCTCCCACAGTTGTATAGGTCCCTTCTCCATAACAAATCCCTTGACTCACTCAGAGTGGTTCTGCCACTGTGGTCAAATCCTGACTGATTCATCCCTCTTCTGATCAAGAACCTTTGATGGCTCCCATTGCCACAGCATTAAGTCCAAATTCTTCAGCTGAGTCCTCGAGTCCTTCAGAATCCAGCTTCTTCAGCCTGATGTTTCACTATCCCCGTCACATAGTCGCACTCACTGTGTTATATCTGTACTACCCGGACCACCATGCATTCATCGTGCATGCTACTCACTGCTAAGACCTGGGACTATTTTCAAAGCCAGCTTACATCGTCCATTCACGCATCCTTTCCTGATGCACATTAAAAGTGTTCTTGTTCCTTTTCATCCTACAGCACTTAGTTGGAACCTTTCACTGGGTATCTATCCCATTCTGCTTTGCTATGTGATGTTTCACCACAACGTGAGCTCCTTGAGGGCAGGACTCAGCCAGAGCGGCTCATCCCTGCAGCTCCCACAGAGCTTTCCCTATAGAAGGTTTACTGAACTAAATTGTCACTCGGAAGCCCTCGTAATGTCACCCTGGGGACTGAGCCATGTGCTCCATTGAGCATTATATAGACAGACACAGTGAGGGAACCACAGTATCTGCCAGCCACAGCCTTGTATTCCTGGAAGACTGAGGCTGTTGGCATCTTGGGCTCCCCCACCCACTGCGACAAGTCAGGAAATAACCAAGAACCCCATTTTGACACCAGGAGACCAAGGTTCCAGACCTGATTCAGCTACTCTGCCCAGCATTTTCTTCTTGCCAGCCCTCTCCCCATAGGAACCCCACAAGCATCTTGTATCCAAACTATCCAAAACGAACTCATCATTCTACCCACAGTTGTATCACCATCTCAGGGAAAGGCACCATCCCCTGCAAGTCACCAAGCCAGAAACATGGAAGTCTCTAATCCCTCACCATCCCACACATCTCATCAGTCATTAAATCCTACAGAATCCACCTCCTAACAGCTCTTAAATCGGTCCCCTCCTTTCCACTGACACTGCCTTAAGCCTTCGCCATCTTTCTCAAATATTACAAGTGTGTAACTGCATTTTTGTCCTCCAAACTCTCTCCAAAATCCATCTCTGCACTAGCCATCAAAACATCAATCTGAAAAAAAAAAAAAAAACAAAACACTAATCTGATCATGATACTCTCCTGCTTAATTAAATCCCTCCAGTGGTTCGTTTCCCACAGGATAAAAGCCACGCCCCACCTATCCGTCCCAACATTACTGGCTGCTTGCTTCTACCCCCACTCCACCCACACACACTCTCCAGGGCCAGGCACACTGGACTATTCCTAGTTCTCCTATCAGTATGTTTTTCCTTCCTCTGTGTCTCCCCTTGATGTTCCCTCTCACATCCAAACACTTCTTGACCTTTAGCTACCACATATTAGACACGTCGTGTACCAAGCTAGGCACTGTACTGCATTCTAAGTGCTTTACTAAGGACCAGGTGGAAGACTGGAAATCTCAGGAGAGGATTGCAATGTGGACAGTGGTGACCAGAGAGAACACTCTCCCAACATCTTGGCATTATGAAACTCATTCAATCTTCACTCACTACCTTCCAGAAAGCCCCTTCCAACCCCTCTTAGCTGGGCGGGGTCTACCCCACCTCTGTCACCCTCTTCAGCGCCATCTGTACTCTGCTATGCCTGAATCCCAGCTATCTGGGTGTATGCATCCTGGGACCTGACTCTATACATCTTAATGTGATGGAATATTTCTGATACAGGAACAGACACCTAACCTGTCCCTCTCACTCCTTCTTACCATTCAGTTGGCCAAATCACTCTCTGCTCAGCGCCCCAAGGAAGAGATGTGATTACAGATAACAGAGAACAAAGGCACGTTTTCCTGGTTTCTGACCTTCAAAAGCCTAGGCCCGAAAGGGAACTAAAAAGACTCAAGGCATAGACAAAAGATTTGGGAGAAAACATGTAAGTAAAAATAAGGCCTCCTCACCTCCAGATTAACAAAAGGGTCCCCAAACTAGGGAGTAGGATGAGAAGAAGGTGACACAGTGAGAGCATTGGCATAGAAGGGCCCAAAAAGGGAGGGGCCTTGTTGGTCAAGTAAAATCCAGAGCAGGACCCCAGAGCAGAAATGGTTTCAAGGTGTGACTAGGTAGCCAAGGTCTCACAGGTCTTTGCGTGTGGCACAGAAGTGGTACCGAAGCTTAGACTAAAATGGGTTATGCAGATGAGAAAAAGAAACTGCTCTGGGATGGCCTACCTGCACCTCTGGGAGCCAGGTGGAAGGATGGGAATCCCAGGGGATGGGTGCCATATGGACCATGGTGACTAGAGAGAACACTCCCAACATCTTTGCATTATATAAGAACCTCAGAACTCAGCTGTGACCCTTGTGGAAAGAGAAGAAATTCCAAATTGACAAAAGACTGTTTCCGGCACTTGGGAAAATGAGGGCTCAAAATAAAAGTTACTTTCTTGTGATACTTCCTGTGCATCTGAGATTTGCACCTGCTAGTTCAGGTTTCTGGAACTCAGCTTTCTTCCCCATTGAGCGTGGTCACCACAAAGATCTCACTGATTTAAATCTCTCTCTCTCACACACACACACACTACTCCCAACTGCCGCAGCCTGACATAAAAGCCTCAGACAGTCGTTCCCACAGCTCATTCCAGCTGGGCTCCCATCACCCCTACTGACCTCTTTACAGTCCCTCCTTCCCTCCCCTCCTCACATTCTTGGCCCCAGAAAAAAAGGCAGCACAGAACCAGCAAATGCTTCATTGGAGACACCCCAGACTCCACCTGCATCGACTCAGGATGGCAGCCCCAGCCCCAGCCCCAGCGGTCCTGCAATGCCCCTCCCAGCAAAGCGCAGCCCAGATCCTGCCTCGGGAAGGAGGCCTGAGGCCAGAGTCGCTGAGCCCCCGGAGAGATCTGGAGACTCAGTTTCACCAACATGGACTCCATTTCCTCAGGAATGAGGCCTTGTCCTGGGAGGGCTTTGTCTGCCAGGAAGAATCCATGTCCTCAGGAAGTCTCCATATCCCTGGGAAGGGCTCCTTGTCCCCAGGAGGGACTCCTTGGTCCTGAGGGGGCTCTGTGGCCCTGCACCGGCTCCAGTCCTTAAGAAGGACTCCATGGATGCAGGAGGACTCCAGGCCCTCACGAAGTATGCCAGGTCCCTGGAAGAGTTTCATGTCCTTAAGAAAGACTCCATGTCCTTAAGAAATACAACTTGTCTCTCATCCCCGAAAGGGTTCCATACTCCCAGGAAGAATCCTGGCAAGGGCTCTCTACCCCTGGGAAGGGTTCGTGTTTCCCAAGAGCCAGGCCCAAAGCCCCTCTCAGCTGGCACAGATGCTGCTGACAGTGGCCCCTCCGGGGCCCACAAGGCCCAGCTCCTCCTGCTCATTGATGCACAGCTGGTAACCGCAGCCCGGGCCCGGGCTCCAGACGGTACCCGGTGGTCAGTCTTGGCACGGGGAGGCAGCAAGAACCCCACACTGCCAGCAATAAGCATATGCCAAATGCTGTGAATGTAGAAGTAGTTGTCTCGGGTCTCCACAAAAGCATACAGTAGGATGGCACTGCCTGCAATAAGGCTGCCCGGGCATAAGTAGAAAAGCCAGCGGCGCCACGTGGGTGGGTAGCAGTGCCTGCGGCGGACGCTGCGTACTGTCTGCGGGAGGCAGAGAAGTAGGGCTCAGGAATGTGAGGCCCTGGAACCCAAGCCAGAGCTGGTCACTCTCAGGCTTCTGCTGAGCCCTGGTTGTGACCTGAAGGCACCTGCCAAGACTAGAATGGGCACTGAGAGCAGCAGTGATGAGGACAGGGTCCAAGCCCACTTTAAATTGGGGACCAGATACCCAGGGCCCTGCACCCAAGTCCTGCTGGGACAGCCCCCACACACGGCCCTCCCCACCCTTACCCAGGCTGTGGCCAAGATCCCCAGGGCGAAGAGACTGGGTCCGAGCAGGTTCCAGAGTCCATGCCGGTCAAGCTGCAGAGCCATGGACAGCAGCATAGCCCCCAACAAATACAGCACCTAGAGAAAGAGGACTCCAGGGGCTGGGCCAGGATGAAGAGAGGCACTTGGCAATGCCCACAGGGAGAAGCGGGGGGTGAATTTCAAGTAGACTTTAGCTATGGTTGTCCCCCAGGGCCCACTCTGGACTGACCTGCTTGACCACAGGCTGTAAACGAGCCATGGCAATGACAGTGACCCACACAGACATTAAGGAGCCCAGGAAATCACAGAACTGCAGCACATCGTAGTCCATGATGCAGAAAACCACAATGCCTGGCTGGTCACAGGCATGATAGAACTGGAGGAAGAAACGATAGGCAATGAGAAAACTGGGAGCAGAGATTCAGGTCTACAAAACTGAAGAGGCCACAGGGTGGTGTGCTGCCATCAGGGAAGCAGAGGTCAGAGGCTACACGGAATTGGGAAATGCCGAACTCCCTACTCCAGAGAAAAATCTGGCAGGGAGGCCTGGCCTGCCTCATAAGCCATATGTATCTGGCATTCCTGACCCTCATCCTCACCTTCCTCATCTTCCTCCTTCTGGAATGTGCTGTGGTGAGCACCAGGCCAGGGAGGTCCAGGTCTTCCAGGTTAAGGGCTAATCATTCTCTATCTCCTTGTGCTCACTGGAGAGCCCATCTATAATCCTCGTCCATGGCCCAAGTTCTGGTGCTAGACTCTGGCCTCTTGGCCAACGGATGATGATAATAAAAGTACCTATCCATTATCATAGTGCTATTGTGAGGATTCAATTAGCAGTGTCTGACATACAGTACGTACTCAGTAGATCGGTAGTCCCTAACCTTTTTGACACCAGAGACTAGCACCCCTGTAAAAATCTAATGCCTGGGATCTGAGGTGGAGCTGAGAAAATGATGCTAGTGCTGGGGAGCGGCTGCAAACACAGTGCAGCTTTGCTCACTTGCTCACCAACCACTCACCCACCTCCCGCTGTGCAGCCCGGCTTCCTAACAGGCCATGGACAGGTCCTGGTCCATGCCCTGAGGATCTGAGACCTCTGCAGTAGACGTCGTTTTGCTGTTATCATTATCTGAACTGATATAAGACCAAGTGCTGGGTTTACGGCTTGTTTTTGTTTGCCCCCCCCCTTTTTTACATTTTAAATTTTGACATATTTACATTCTATATTTTTAACTCCTGAAGAACAAACCTACTGCCTGCTCCTATGTTCTGGATAGGAATCAATGCCCTTTTCCCAGATGGAGACTGTCCTGGATTTGTCCTGGAAGAAGACTGTCATCTACTGTCCTGGTACTGTGACCTACAATATGAACAATGTGTCCTTAAATGGAGACGGCTGAGGAATGGAATAAGTCTAAACTAAGTAAAGAATGGGAAAGGGGGAACCTGCCTGGGGAAAATGGAAGACCAGTAGCTCTACATTTTAGGCCATGTGGAAAAAAATGGGAGTTAGCAGAGGACCTTATGCAACACATCAGAACCAGTATCTTTTCCTTGACCTTTTGCTTATTGCCTTATTTAAGAAAGTAGAAGCTCTGTATGTGGTGCCAGGTACTTTAGGCTCCCTTAGTGGTCCAGGGGAAGGTCTTTTTTTCAAGTTCATAGGCCATTGTATCCAGAAAATGAGGAGCTACCTAAGACTAAACACTCTGGAGCCAATGCCCAGGATGCTGGTGTGATGTGCTGGAGAAAAGATATACCCTCCCCACATGCCCCAGGCTCCTGACACACTTAGGTACTCTTCTGAATTGTGAATCACATTAGATCTGCATGCAGCCAAGAGTGGGCTGATGGAACAGCTGTTGCTAGAGGATTTGGTGAGCAACAGTATAAGAGCATCTGGCAGTAAAGAAGAGAAACAGTGTCTAATACAAAAATAGAATGAGGCACTGTCAGTGCAGGTCTAAAAAGGGGGACTATAAAGCAAAACTTCTTATCTAGCTTAAGGGGCCAAGTTCTTTCTAGATGGCATGGGTACAACCTGCTCTCCTTCATCTGTGGAGGAACCTATGACATGACCCTCAGTTTCAGGACATTTGCCTCCCACTTTCTCCTAAGTGGTAAGTAGGATTTTTGTAATTTGGACATTTGTCGCACCTATTAACGTTCAAAAGAGGCATGTACTGGTTTTTGTGATATCCTTGTTGTCAAAACATGAGGAAAGTCTGAATCCATCTAAGATTTTTGCAGTACTCATAGGCAGGCACTGTATGTCACAAGATACCAAGAGCCCAGAGATGGGATGAAAAGATCCCTAGATGCCGAATCTCAGAGGAAAAAAGTCTACATGGAGGTTAAGTCACATTAGCAGACTGCTCTACCATTCCTTATAATATCTGTGATGCTTACTTGTAATATGAATTTTTCTGATTATGGAAGAATGGGAAGGGATTGTAGAGATTCTATAATGAGAGGGAAGGGGTTTAACGCTATATTAATCTTCATTGAAATGTTCCTTTTGAGCTGAGATTTTATAACACACTGCCACTTCCTGTGATGTCTCAGGACACAGTTGAGTCTGTAAAGATTCCTAGTATTCTGAGAGCCATACTGTTCTATAAATTACCCAATTACAGAGATCCCCCCTATCTTCCAAAAGTTCCCATAGAATTCAAGGAAGCCATGGCTACTGAATGGGGAGATACCTTTCCACACCGTAAGAAAGAACATGCTAACATTGTCCAAATCCTCAGTCTGATGAACATGAGCACAGTTAGGCCTCAAGTCATGAAAGGTGATGAAAGTGAGGACTGTCCATGTAAACACATGGGTGAGAGCACAGGTTTCCTGCCCCCATGCAGCTCTCCTCTCATGGTGAAGGCACAATTCCATCCTGTAGGACAGAGTTTCTCTGCCAGCACACTGAGGTGACGCTCCCGGCCTTCGGGGTGGACAAGCCGTGTGTGAGACAGCCGGAGGCCCCTCACGGTCTCCAATGGCTGCTGGCTATTTTAAGTTACAGAGGCGTGTTCATGATCCCAATGTGTCTTACAAGAATGCCCATAGCCTATGCATGCCAGGGTATGAAAAGGTGGGAAGCGCTGCTGTAGAAGACCCGGTAAATTCCAGACATCCCCACGTTATGAAGGTGGAGACATCTCCGAATTCGTGGACAGCATGGGGAAAGCGTAGACCCTCACCCACCACAACAAGGACTTGGTGAAGGAAGACGCAGAGGCCACTGCGTACCGTGGAGAAGAACATGGTGAATGTGTAGACAGCAGCCTCCAGGACATATCGGCTCCGAATGGCGAGGACCACGGGTGGCAGAAACATGAGGTTGCTCAGGCAGAGCAGCAGTGTGGACAGCAGCTGGAATCCGTAGGTGAGCGCATCCGCACTGTCGGTGCAGCCCCAGCCCCGCCACCCTGCGGGTGGGGAAGGCACAGGGTGGAGGGCGAAAGAAGGCAGCCATGGGTTTGGCTGACACTTCTGGCGGCCACTCGCAAAGCCCTACGCCACTGCCAGCGGAGGGTGTTCCCACCCTAGCTCTGCCCTCCCACTCTCTCCAGACCCAGCCTCAGTTCAGGCTGTCGCCTCCTCCCGAGCCCAGGGAGCCCACGGCCCAGAACGCTCACCGGCCTTGCACTCGCAGGCAGCGTACAGGTAGTTGTGCGTGCGTAGCAGCTTGCACTGGCCGTAAGGCCCGCAGTCATCCACACACGGGGACAGGAAGGTGCGCAGCCGCACTTCAGCGGTGGCATTTCGGCACCTCACGAACCTGCGCACACACTGGCTGTCACCTGGAGCCCAGCAGCGCACTCCCCGGCCCCATCCCTCCCCAAGCCACTCACCGAGGCCCCGCCCCGCACAGGGAACGGAGGGTCAGAAACCAGGTCCCTGTCTGCGGGAATGGGATTCTCAGTCTGGCCACTCTGGAGGTGGCACTGACAGAGAGGAGGAAGCCAGCCAGGGTCTCTGAGCAGAGGAGAGGGGTCAGTAAGAGGAGGGATCAGTGTGGGGTCAGGACCTAAAGAACCCTCACCCACCTGCCCTCGCTTCCCAGAGTCTTTGGCCCATCCTTCTTCCGTATCCTCCCCCCTCCCCCGCAACTGGCCCTGGACTACCAGCCTCCTCTCCTTCCCCCTTTCCTCACCCTCACCTTTGTAACAGGTCACTGCTGCATCCTCTAGGCTCAAAGGCACCTCATGAGTCAGGCATCCGAACACTGTCACATTTTCTTGGCTTATGGAGCTCTGGGGAGGGCAGGTATGAAGAAGAAGCTGTCACACCCTCCAGGCCCTACCACCACCACCACCACCTCAGACTCCTACATCTGTTTACCCCGCCCCATAAACTCCTTCAGGCCCTCACTGAGCATCCCATACCTGCAGGTGCTTTCCACACCAAAGCCTCTCTCTTCCCTTCATTTTAAGAACATAAAAACTGGGAAACACCCTATCTTCCACAGCAGAGATCTTTCAAAGACTGATGAGAGGGCAAGACCCAATTCCAAATCCTTTCTTTTGGGCAGAATCATTTAAACTGTCCAGGCTAGAAAGAACACCTTCTTTTTCAGTCCTATCTAGCTTGTTGGGAAAAGGTGTGGGGTGCTGTTGCTGGATCTAGAAACTAGCTGTGAAGAAAGGTAACTGTAAAGTTTTCAATCATCTTCCTCTCTTCACCTGGGTCTGAGGACCAGAGGCGTGTAAAGAAACATACTCCTCCTCAGGTGAAATGATCCCAGATACTAAAGAGTGGGAATAGAATGCCTGAGGGATTAAATGCAGCAACCCAGCTGAGATGAAAAGAAACCAGATATCCACAGGAGTAAGTGTAAAGGGTTGTCTACAAGAATAAAGGTAGCAGGAAGCCATAAGGTCATTCAAGAAGGATTTCAGACAACTCATTAAAGACATGTAACAGGATAAAATAAATGCATGAGGGAAATTAAAAATCAGGATGGAAAATAAAGTTTGTCCCTAGATGTAGGCCAGATATTTGATGCTGACTTCCAAGCAAAAAAGAAAACATGAGTAACCAGATTTGTGAGTCCATCAGATAAGGTTAATCAGAGTTACATGGGAAGTACAGCATCCAAAGGGGTGGTTCTCAGGTACGTCCTTATCAAAGAAGCACTGTGTGCTGTCATGCATCCTCTCTTTGACAAGAGAGTGAATTTCATACAACTTGCTGATAACTTTCCTCAGTGCAAGGACAGAGCAATATGCCAAAGCATTATTCAGTAAGTCATTGGGGCTGGGTGGCATGGAGCCAAAGAAAACAATGTCCTCTAGGTATGCAGTTCTCTAATCCAAATGCCAAGTTCTTGATCCAAGGGAAAGAAATCAAAATACTTAGAGGGAAAAGTCAGAGTAGATGTGCCAATATGCCTTTTAGAATAAATACAACAGCTGTCTGAGGTATGTAGCAAGGGTAATAGCATGCAGTGGGTGGAATGTATTCACATGCCCCTTGGAGTAAATGAACTAGAATGCAGACAGGGTGAGGGACTGCATTCTACTATCCTGAGAGCCTCTACTCTCAGGATACTAAGGAAGAACAAGTATGAGAGCAGCTGGCTTCTGATATGGACTCTCTGGTTTCAAGGTCAAATCAAAACTTCACTGTCACTGCCCAATAAGCAAACATAAAATACATACAGTTTTAGCCAGAACAGAATCATACAGAATCTCAGTATGAAAATAAGGAACATATTAAGGTTGAAGAATCAGCTCTGTCCTAACTGGCAGGACCACTAGAAAGTTCTGAGCCATGTCTCATAAAAGACCACATCAAGCCACAGATCAAGTCTCGGGTCTGCTCAAAGGAAAGTGGTTTCTGCCCCAAGAGCAGCGGGGTTGGAGATTTAAAAGGATCTCTGGCTGAGGGAACAGTACATACATTATTGAATCAATGTCAACCCAAGACAGTCACTAATGGCCTGATGCAGGGTTCTGCCCACAACCCAGTCTTATTCAATACTGAAAATAATGACTTACAGGTATAGAAGACTAGCTTTTCAAGTGTGTGAATTACATGAAACAGAGAAGGCCTAAGACCCAAACCAATATTAGGCAATGTCCCAAAGATAAACATAAATTCTTCCATTCAAGTTAAAAAGTTCACTGCAAAGACACAAGATGAGAATTAGCAATAGATCTCATGAATGAAGCTCAGGGCACAAAAATGTCTATGCCCCTTGGTTACAACTAAATAAATATAGCAGTTAATGTGGAAAAGGACTGGGAGGATGCATACCAAAAAGCTAAGCAGTTAGTTGTGTTTGAGGATGTCTTTCTCTATTTTCCAAAGCTTTTATATGTGAGCCCATAATTTTTATAATTAAAGAGTAAATAAACACATTTGTTTTGAAGAAAATAAAAAGGAAAGGAAAAAGATCCAGAGATCTTAGTTCACCACAAGCCCCAGATGATCACAGTATAATGCAGCAGCTAGAAGAGGTAACTTGATCTCAAGCTGCACAAAGGCTGTCTGCCACACTGGTCAGACCACCTCAGATCACTTGTTTTAGAGACATGAGGACCAAAAGTGTTAACAGAGGAGACCACGGAGGATGGGGAGAGGTCTAAGACATTGCTGTTGTTCGGTTTCGGGGAGGCTAAGGGGCATCTGAAGGGCTAAAATAAGAGAGGGATGTAACTAATGCAAGATGTGAATAACAGGATACCATGCAGGGAAAGAGGGGGGCTATGGGAACTGTATTTTCCATCAATTTTTCTGCAAGCCTAAAACTGCTCTCGAAAATCAAGTCTATACATTTTTTTAAAAAAGGACAGGTATAGATTTACTGGAATATAGCTTCTGGGGCAAAACAAAGATCAGTGGGTAAAAATCCACGGAGAACGATTCTGATGGAGTATCAGAACTGTCTTTAGCAATCAAAGCTCTCTAAATATAGACCACATGGCCTCAAGAGGTGGTGAACTCCCCATCACAGGAGATATGCGAGAGAGGCATAGGCACCTGCTGTAGAGAGAGGCCCTTAGTAAGTGGGAGGTTAGCCTACAAAACTGGAGAAATCTGGACCACTCTCAATTGCCCTGCCTGACCCAGCCCAGTCGTAGCAGAGTCAATATTCAGCATGTTGACCAGAATCAGTCTAATAAAGTTGGGTGAAAGCACCTGGATAGGCTTCCAGGAGGAGGTAAGGGCCCCCACACCCCGACACCTTCTCCTTAGAGTTTCCCATAGGGCAATCTCCCCATGCTCCACAAAGTACCGCATTGAGCTGGAGCTCCAGGCTGAGGACACCTCCACTGTCCAGTACCGGCAGCAGCCTCAGGGCAAACACAGCGGGGCGCTCAGGGGGAGGGCCACGCTGGGGCCAAAGAAGATGTAGAAATGGACGGAGAAGGTGTCCAGCTCATTGCGCAGTGTCGGACGCACTGGCCAGCAGTGCTCAGGTGGGGATGTGGCCCCAGGTCTCTCCACAGAGGCCCCGAGGGATGGAGGCTCTGGGGGCAGTGGCTGGTTGCCCAATGACTGGGGCATGTTCATGGCAGCTCCAGGGACCAGGGCACGGGACAGGCTGGGCTTCGGACACTCTGTGGGGCAGAGGAAATCAAAGCTGAGGCCTGCTCCCCTCACAGCCCTACAGCCCCACCATAAACCAGGTCTGAACCAGGCAGGATCTAGAAAAGGGTGGGAAGGGGTGAGAACTAGAATTAAATGTCCCTTGGGAGTATGGAGCATCCAGGGTCACAGGATAGAGTCCGACGGTTTCCTAGTGCAACCGCTAATGGAATGTCATGTTGGAGGGAATCAAGGTCACCTCTCCCTCCCAAGGACAACGAAGACACTATTGAAACAGATAACGGGCCCTCTCACTGACTTGCACAGGCTTTCACAAGAACAGTGAGTGTCCCAGAGGTCCTAGCTGTCCCTGCCTATGTCCCTGTGTCTAGGGGAACAAAAGGAAAGGAAACTAAAAGAGAGTAAATCAAGGAAAGTAATCAGGTCCCTTAGTGAGCCCTAAATCAGGTGCAAAAAAAATTATCTAAAGGCCTTCCAATGACTTAAAGCTCCAAGTGGAAGGGCTTAGAGGAGTGCAAAGGGACCTGTGTGGGGTCAGGGAGATTGTAGGGACATGGCAGAGGGTCAATGAACACAGCCACTATGCCTGCCTCTTCCCTGTGACAGATATCAACACAAGCTGGGTGGCGGGGCCGATGTGGGGCTTCTGACCTTGCAACCGCACACACAGTTGGAAGCGGATGGTCCTGCCAGGGGTCCGGGATGGTGTCTCCACACGCACGTAGACCCAGTGCCCCCAGGGGGGCAGTGCCAGCTCCAGCTGGCATACCAAGGCACCTCCACAGGCCACAGAGCTTGAGTTGTGCAGAGGTGGAGCCTTGGGACGTAGGCGCAGTGTCAGGGGGCAGGCAGATGCCCCGCGGCCCCCCACACACACCAGCTGTGCTGAAACCCTGTAGGTGAAGCTGGGCACAAAGACCCTGGGCAGAGAAGAGGTTGGGGGTAAGAAAAGGTGGGGTACAGAAAGGTGAGAGGGACACCAGAATGAGGGAAACACTAGGAAGAAGGCAGGGAGGAGCAGGGGACACAGGAGAACAGGAGGCCTTTTCGGGTCCTCCCCTCTGTGCTAGGAGAAAGAAAAGCAGGGGTCCAACCCTCCCTGGAGCCTCTGGGTGGCCCAGCAGTCTAGGTTGGCCAGAGGGAGAGCAGGAACAGGCAGGTAGGCTGAGAGGCTACGAGAACCTTGTTCCCTGTTTGTGGCCAGGAAAGGGACAGGTTTGGCGGGGGGGGGGGGGCGGGGGGGTGACTTACTTGTACAGGGCTGAGCGATTATGGGGGGAGAGGGTTTGCTCTGAGGGACGGCCAGGCACCAGCACGGCAACGTCCAGCAAACGCCGGACAATCAGCTGAGGCTGAAGGAGGTACTGACACTCATCCTGGAGACCCTGAGACAAAAGCAGCGGTGGTAGGAGGGGAGAGACAGCAAGGGTGCTATATAAAGCAAGGTAAACAGAAACTGGTGGGGGACAAACCCCCTCTGGCCTCCTGCTCCCAGGGCTGTTAACTGAGGTTTCTCTAACTTCTGTGATCCTCAGCATTGGCTAAGGTTTTGAGATCAAACCTAGGCTTTCAGGACAATCAGGCCCCAGCTGCCCCTCCTCCAGTCTGAACCCTCCTCCAGAGCATTCCCTCCATTTCCCCCACCAAGCCTCAGGAACTTAGAACACTGGCTCCCTTTGGCCATTGGAAATCTCCTTAAAGGCCTTGGGTCCAAACTTCCTCCCTCCCCTCCACACTGAATCTTTAATTCCCTTTATCCCCTACCGCCCCACCCAAGTGCTTGTCCAGCCTCTCCTTTAACCACCCCAGGGAAGGGCCACTCTTTACATTCCAGGCAACCTCCTGACTGTAAGCAACTTGGGAACAGGAACCTGGTCTTATTTTATTTTTGTTCCCCTAGACACAGAGCCTATGTAAAGTGTATACCTCACAGATGAATGTTTGCTGAGTCAATGAATGAAGAAATGAATCGACTCAACTGGGAGCAACTCTGATTTTTATGAAGCCAAAGCCTGCCTTCTGTCCCACCTTCCACTCTGCCTCAAGAGACCCACAGATACATCTATCTGCTCTTTGCCTCACACTGGGTTTCTCTGTTACTGGAGAACAGCCTCATCTTCCTTAGCTGCTCTTCTGGATCAAACCCCTAACCTTTCTCAATTGGCATCACCTCTGGCCCATACGGCCTCACTACTCTCCAGTGACTTTTGCTCAGGTTTCCCCTCTGCATCATTTGCCGTTATCTAAGCCCTGCAATTGTAACAGCTCAGGGGAGGAGGGGCCTCCTGATTAGGCATCTCTGATCTGGACAAATGACCTTGTGCTGGCCCAATAAACTAGAGGGCACTATTCACTTATGTGCTCATTCTGACCGAGACATACTTCTAAAACTTGTTCTGGGACAAAGAAGTTTCAGGCTCTGACATCCACTAAGTTCCACAACATGGAACAGGCCAGCCAAGGCACTGGCTTCCAGCAAAGCTCCACAAGGCTGGAAGGAGGCCTTGATGGCCAGATTGTAATATCCCATTACCCTCTGCCCGAAATTTTTCTGTGCTTTTGCATCAGTGCATTCCCCAATGCCTAGCACACTACCTGGCTAAGACGAGGTGCTAAAAAACATCTGTTAAGTTAAAAAAAGGGTGTCAAAAATAGGGTCCCCTCTGAGAGCTCCTAACCTACCTAGTTGATCAGAGACCTCCATCTCTGATATCCAAAGCAGGTGTCCCTCATCTGTGGTGTCAAACTCTTAAGTACAAGAACTACTATCATGAGCCATTTCATCAACCCCACTTCCTGTGTTAGGAATCGCCACCACAATAACCTTGTGAATGATCCCCAAGGGTGGGGGCTCAAGCTCAGGAAGTGGCCCATTTCCTTGCTGGACAGTCCAGGGGAAGAAACACTTTGTTTCACATTTTGCTTGCTACTGGCATAACTGAAAGATAAGTGGGCATGACCTCCATGGTTAAGGTGTGCTCCTTCTTAAACTGTATAAGGTAAACATCCAATACCCCTCCCTTGTTGTAGAGGGAAGCATTCAGTCAGTAGAGACCAGGGAAGCTACAGAAATGCAGCAACCTTCATCCTGTAATGGAGCCAAAGAAAGAGCACCAGAAGTCAGGTCCTCACAACAGAAGCCAGGCAGAAGCTAAGTGAGAGTTCAAACTAAGTCAGCATCAGCAGTCATGGAAGGTACAGGGCCAAACCCAGGAAACTTGAGAAAGCAGGAGGGCCAAAAGAGAGAAGCGGAGTCCAAAAGAAGCTGGAGTAGAAGGCCTTAGAGTGATTCCTAGAATGTCCTAGTATACTATACATAGGCTGGGTTTCCTTAGAAAGGCCTGAGCAGGGTGGTCACTGCCAGGCTCTGGATGGGGCTTGCAGACTGAAGATGCCCAAAGATACTTCTCCATAAGAATATCCCAGTACCCAGTACATCTGCTGGCCGACAGTCAGCAATAATCAACATGTAAATAAGTGCCGGACAGACTAGAGGGACAAGAGTGAAAGCAGGGAGACCACTTATGAGGTTACTGTGGTGGCCCAAGAGAAAGCTGAGGGAAAGTGTGCTAAGAGAAAAGAGAGAAAAGTGGATGCATTTGGGTCATGTTTTAGAAGTACAGTCGACAAGACTCTTCTTTATGGACTGGTTTTAGAGAAATAAGGGGAAAAGAAGAATCAAGTATGACACCTAAATTTGGGGCTTGAGCAATTGGTGAATGGCACTGCCATTTACTGAGAAAAAGAAGACTAGAGAAAGAGAAGACTTGGATTGAGAGAAGCGAAATGGGAATTGAAGAGACTTCTACTTGTGGTCTGTTTTAATTTGTACAAACTAGGTTTGAGACATTTCTTAGACATCCAGTTGGAGGTGTCAAGTAAGCAGTTGGACATTAAGTCTGAGATTCAAAGAAATTAGAACTCACTGAATATACTTGGAAGGCATTAACTTATAGGTGGTACTTAAAATTATTGTGCTGGAGACACCTAGCAAGAGAATGGAGAAATAAGAAAGGAGTTTCCCAGGCCCAAGCACTGGGACCCCACAATGTGCATGATCAAGCAGAGGAGAAGCCAGGAAAATAGGTAGAGGAATGGGCAGTGGGCAGGAGGAAAACCAGGATAGTTCTATAAAGTCACAAAGGCCAAGAAGAGAGAGTCTTTCAAGAAGGGAAAAGTAATGTAAGGAACTAATTAACAGCTAGTTACTAGAGAAGTGGGGGCTGGAAAGAGACAAAGGCAAGAGAAAGACTTACTTTTCACTGCTTTTCGTACCTTTCAAATGTTGTACCAGGTGCATACATTACCTATTCGAAACACAAATAAAATTTAGAAGGAAGAGGAAGGGCAGAAAGAGCAGGATTAGTAGATTTTAACCTTTCAGTTGAGATAATGAGCCATGCTTCATTCTAGTTGGTAGATTCAACCAAATCCTTTCTTCTATAATCTGCTTCTTTGGTTTCCTTATCGTTGTTTTCGTGATTTTACCTGCTTTCATTTACTTTCAAACCTTGGAGCTTGGAAGAGGATGCATTCAAGGAGAACTGTGCCCCAGACATTTGGAGAACTTTCCCCTAATGTGTCATTTGGGTGCCAGATGTTACTCACCACCCAAAGGCCAGTCTCCCAGGGCAGATTGGCAGCTGGGTACCACAGGATGAATGCATGTTCTAAGACAAGAAAGGCAAGGAGCTGGAGGGCATGGGGTCAAGATGGAAGAAGCTGATAGGAAGAACAGGAAAAGGAAAGTCGAAGTGAGGTCAGTTTTGGGCAATATGTTTGAGAAGATGGCAGAAGGGCAATAAACATTTGCCATGCCCCCACTGCATGCCAGGCTCTGTACCGGATGCCAGGAATATGCTAGTGAATAACAGAGATGCAGGGACTAGCAGAAGTCTGGGACCACCGCTCAGGAGAGTGACCTGGGTCAGATAAGTTACTTCTCTTTTACAACCTCTTAAGGCTCCCTGTCACTCTCAGGATAAAATTCAAACTTCGAGGCACTTCATGATCTGGCCCCTGCTCACCCCTCAGCTCCCTCACCCATCACACACTGATCCACTTCAGTTCTCCCTTCTATGCTTTAGCCCATGCTGCTCCCACCACCTAGAATGCCCTTCCATGGCTTCTCAACTTCAGGCCTCACTTCCTAAAACCACCTCTACCATATCACCAAGCTGAGTCAGCTATCTCCTTTGTCCTCTTAGAATATCTCCTGTATCTCACTAACATACATCTTTTTTTATCTGTGTCCCTAGCACCCAATCCAAGGCCTGTAATAAAGCAGGAGCTCAAGGACTAAGGTTTAAAGGGAAGTCAGAGCTCACCACCAAAGCAGAGGAGGGCCCTAGACACAGCACTGCTTTCTTATTGCTGGCACTCTTCAGTCCCCATCCAAGGATATCCCTGAACCCACATTACTCCTATGTTGACCAAACCTCACAGGAAGTCAGGACTATGGTATAAAGATGAAGCACGTCAAGAATATGGAGCCCTAGAAGTGTTCTGGACAATCCACTCACAGGCTTGAATCTAGGGAATTAACTAGAGAACTTAAGAACCCTTAGAGGGTTCATAAGGTAATCAAATTCTCAGAGAGACAACAAAGATAACCCTCCCCCATCCCACCCCCCATCGCCCACTCCCATCTCTAGAATAGGCCTAACTGAAGAGCTACATCTCTGTGTCCAGGTCTCCTACCATTCATGGGCAAGGTAACTGTGCCCTCTTCTCCCTAACCTCGCCACACCTACAGCTCTGCTGGCAAGGGCTCCAGCTTTCAGTACCAAGTCCCCCAGGCCCCACTTACTATATCTAGTTGCAAATGGATATGTCAACCAAAACTGGTTCTGAACTCTCCTAACCAGGTGTTAGCTCCCAAAATCCCAGCGCAGGCCTAGGCCCCAGGTTCCTCCTGCTTACCCAGAAAGTTTTTGTTAACTAGAACAGGGCTTCATAAGGATTTTCTGTCAGTTCTCACAAAGGGAGTCCAAGATCAGAGTTAGTAGCATGAATGGGTTCTTTGGGATTTGGCCAGAGACCTAAGACATTTCCCTGAAGACAATAACCCTTAGTTCTGATGGGAATCAAGACCTACCTAGAATCCAGAGCCATTTCCAGGTGAGCTCTCAAAATGCTCTCATCCAGAAGGCTCCAAGGCCTTGATAGGAAATTCTCTTGCACATCACTCAACGGGCCCATCGCTGAGACCTTGAGATACTACCTCAGCCCTAATTCCCATCTTTGGCAACAGCACTTGCTCCTGTGTGATTCAGTTCATTCCAAAGCATTATACACCTTCTCTGAATGCAGAGCTACTACAGAAGGAGAGGTGAGTCCACCACAGTCAGGAACTCAGCCTGGAGAGATATCTCTCCGTCAAATCTTCATCAATTGGGAATTTCAATTCTCAATGGCCAAACCCCACTAGCTTTTATTTTCTTCAGCATCCTGTTCTTTAAATCCTTATTCTGCTCATGCTTGGTCTTTAACACTGGCCCCCACACACGGCCAGCCCACTCTGACAATGGCCAGATCATCAAACCCTCCCTCCCCACCAACACACAAGAGTAAGAAACCTATAGATCCTCTTACTACAAGGAGGAAGTCTGGCCTACCCAACAGCTGGGATTGGCAAGAAAATTCTGGAGCATTTCCTTCTCCAAACCAGAATGGAGAAGCATCCTGACCTTTGAACCTATACTTCAGACTTTAACAACCTCTGCTCTATGAAATGAGTGTAGATACTTGGAGGAAAGGGAGGCGATGATCAGGATGGAAACCAGCTGCCCAAAGCCTCCTTTTAACAGGAAAGGGACCCTCCCCTACAGTGTTCTTCTAGATAGAGAGTTGAAAATATGATAAAAGAGTAATATATTCTCCCAGATGGACTAACAACTGGGCTGCAGCCTATGAGAGTCCGTAGGGCTCTCACCAATCAAGACGTAGAACAAAACTAGCCCTGGGTTTGTATAACAGCATTTGACCCGTCCTTGGCTGGCTTCTAATCACCTAGATTATCCCTTGCACCTTCTAGTAGGAAGAACACCACTTTGCAGTGCCGGAGCCTCTGGCTGACTGCAGACTCTGGACTTTCCCTTCAGCTTACGTGGACCCACCATATCTTCCTGAGGCTCCCAAATTACTTCTTACAGATCATGGCCTCTGGTCCACCAAATCTGCTGGCCTCAGCTAGGACCCACCCCAACTACCCTCATGCTGTTGCCCACCCTGGTACAAGGCCGGTATGCCAGGTAGCCCATGGGGGATTTCAGCAGAGATGGAGAAGCAGCTCTGACCCCTCCTGCCCTAGATAGCATCAACCCACCTTGACAGAGATGTGGCCGTGGGCCTGGGGAAGGTGAGCAGCCAAGAACCAATCCCCAGGTAAGGGACTGCTGACGTTAAAGATGCCTGAGGTACGGTTGGGCAGTGTCCAGCTGAGGGTCAGTGAGAAAACCCCAGGCACAGCTGTGTCCCCTGGGAAGTGTGTGTGCAGGGGATTGATGACAGGGGGTGCCCCGGACCGGAAATACCTGGGGGACCAGAATGAGGAGAGGAAGAAAGCAGGCAATGGGGTGGGAGATGGGAAATGAGGGAAAAAAAAGGAGAACTGTCACTCATCACCAGCAAAACAAGTGAATTCCCTATGCTGACAAATGTAACAAAGTGGTTCCAGGTTCAGTGTCAGCACAGAAGGGGTAAAAGGTCACCTCAGGCACTCACACAGTCAAACAGCAGTCAGGAAGTAGTCAGGAGACAGAGGTCTTGGCATTCACTCAGTCACACTGCAATCTGGACAAGGGTCAAGGGTCAGGGTCAGGGTCAGGAAGTCAGTTTAGATACGACTAAAGTCCCACTTGAGAAATTTGTCTGGGGTTAGAAGTGGGGGTCAGGAAGTTAACTCAAACACTCACACAGTCACACTTTGGTCTGGGCAGTGGTCCCCAAAGGTTCCCCCCTGCTCCTTGAAGATGAGGAGGTTCCAAACAGCCAGGAATGTGTCCTCTGGAACATGGAAGTGGAAGAGTTCAGTGCTGGCAAAGGAGCGGAAAGGACTCAGCTTGCGAGGTGAGCAGGTTGAGTAGTCAGTCAGGAAGAGGCCTCCTGGGGAGCAGGCAAAAGAGAAAGAAGCAGGGTAGGACAGAGGACATTTCCATGAAGCAGCAGGCACACAAGTCTTCCTCACCAATTGTGCCGACTTAACAAATGCTCTCCTCTGAGCCAGGAACTGGGTCTCCTGCTGCCCTAGCCATCCATCATCTGCTTTAATCCTTACAATGACTTTGGGAAAAATGACCTATGTTTACAGATAAGGAAACTGAGGCTTAAACCTACACCAAACTGATTCAAAGCTACATCTGTATAAATCCAAAACCAGGACCCTTTATATGACCCCACAGCTACCCCTAACTTAGGAATCATTGTTCTCTGACCAAGTCTAACAAAACAGAGGTGTGGACGGTATGCATGCAAGTGTGTGCATTGGCATGGGCTCTTAGGCCACTGAGCAAGCTGGAACTCCACCTGTGGGGCTTGGGAGTCAGCATGAAACTGTGTAACTTCCTTGTTTATTTTCTTCCCCTTTCTGTTCCCCTGTGGTCAGGAGCAGTAAAAACCCTCAGAAGCTTCACAAGAGCTGTCTGTATACTGGCTCAGGGCACGGGGGGGGGGACGGAGGGGCGGGAGGGGTAGGGAAAGTGTGGGTGAGCTGCAAGGGGACTGCCTGGGTGCAGAGGCAAGGACAGGAGCTGGCAGGCCACCACAAGAGCACCTAGGAGAGGAGGAAAGGAGAGTCAACAGGCCCTCTAGATTTCAGAATGAACAGCCAGAGGGCACTTCCCAGGAGGGAGGCCCAGTGAGGCAGCCAGTTGATGATCCCATGGAATCTCAAACTACTTAGGAATATTCATATTCGGGGTGGGGGTCATCTCTAACTGAAATGGAAGATACCTGATCATTGTTGTCAGGAGCAAAGCCAAGGTGAAAGTCTAGTGTCAGCAGCTAGCCAGGCGAACACCAGTGAAAATAACCCAGTAGCTCGGCTAGATGGGCGTAAGAGAGTCCCAAATGGCAGGCAAAGTTCTGGGGAATCTGACTGCTGTGAAGACTTAAGACCAGTCCCAGAGAAGCCCAGACAATGCCCCCAGGACAGCTGAGAAGGTTGGGAACTCAGCAGCTTCAGCAGTAGAGGACAGGTAGAGGGAGACCCTGGAGTAGAGTTTTCAGCCAAGTGCAAAATACTCACAAGGCTTCCCTAGTCTGACAATCACCCTCTATGGAAATGAAAGCTATAACTCCAAAAACGAGGTATTTGAAATAACAGAGAAAGAGGTATCTGGGAAAGAGAGGCTGCTGAAGGAGGGAACCAGTTAAAGTTGGCCCCAATGAACTACAGAAACCCCAAGAGTCTCCCTACAGGGAGGTGGAGGCCACTGGCCCTTGACTAGCCTGTGCTCATCTTCAAAGGCCATGGTTATACCCAAGCACTCGTCTGTTCAGTTCAGACTACATGATCGTTCTCAACTGTCAGCAAGGAAGACCTGCCACCTTACAAATTGAGCCCACGAACCAGAGGCTCACAGAGCAGCATTCAGAAGGCAGTGGCAGTGTATTCAAGAGGGATGAAGGGAAATGAACCAGCTGATGGGGAAGACAGCTTCCTAGGAGCCCTGGCTGTGACAAATGGAAGGCAGAAAGCCAAGAGCTGAATAGCCTGGATACTATTGTTATATGAGAAAGCAGAGCTCTGCAGCACCCTCTGTTGTGGTTAGGTGAGGACTTCTCTTCCCCAAAGCTGGTACCAGAATGGGTCACTGAATGAGCCACTGCTACTGTTAAGAAGAAATCTTGGCCAGGCCCCCAGTGCAGACCCTCAGAATACTGGTAGTGAAAAGCAAGCTAATGACCTTTGGGAAACAATGGATAGACAAGCACAAAAAGTCCTGTGATTCAAAGGAGCATGGCATGGCCTGGAGAATTGGGGAACTAGTTAAGCCACTCCAAAAGTGGCCAAGAGCTACAGAGGTCACAGAATAGACTAGTAAGAAAAGGGCATGAATAGTAACTGGACATGGTGAGAACAACCTAGAAATTCTAAGAGCAGATGCTTAAAGCATCTACAATCCCATTCACTCCAAGTTTTGGGTTGATTTCACCAGGGCCTGCAGAGCTGTGTAAGGAAGCATGAGTAAGGACCCAGCCAAGCCCAGATGAACCTATCCTGGATGCCCCAGTACTTCCACATGAAGCTCGGATCATTCTCCATCACCTGAAATACACACGCATGTATACACACACACAGGTGCACACACACACACACACACACACACAGGCTAAGGCTGGTTCTGCTAGTAGTGATAGCACTAGGTAGAATGAAAGGTCATTTCCTAGAACAGCAAGGCACCCCTGGGTTATACAAATGCAGTCAGCTGGGCCCAAGAAAAAGACCCAAGGACTAGGGTAGGACCAGGAGACCAGGAGATACCGTCATTCTTGAATGAGATCGATGCCAACAATAAGCATTTATTGAGATCGATTGTGCTATGATGGTCCTGTAACATTGCCAGCCGCTCCTCAGGCAAAACCTATAACCACCACTAAGTCATAGAGCACCCCTGCTGGCCAGGCAGTGACTATTAAAAGCATTATGGGCAACCCTGTGCAGTAGGGCCTACTCAGCACTCTTTTCCAACTTTGTTACAATTCTCTACAGACTACCTTAACCAGCTTCTGGACAATTGTGCTTTAATCCACATTTTAGCTTTCTACGGTTCTGTGGCTGTCAGTAACCCTCCTCCCCTAGCCAGCTCATGCTTGTTTAGTGGGCTCAAGAATAAAGAAGCCATGATAGCAAGGATGGAAGTTATGAATTGGGCTCAACAATATGGACTCTTCCTAACCTAAACCGAAAAACTGACCTGGCTACTACCTCTGATGAGCGTCCAGTTTGTCAGAAGCAATAATCAACACTGAGTCCTCCTACAGCTCCTTCCTTCAACAAGTCAGACTCGGGGCACATGCATTACTTATAAATATTGTGGGAGACATCCAACACTGCCTCCAACCAAGGAACTATCCACTGGGAAGGAAACACTTCAGTGCACTGTCTACGGGAAAGAGCAGGAAGACCTGAAGAGGACATGTGTGGGCCACAATATGCACCTCCCTCTCACACAATAACATAAGCACTCAGAAAACACACAGGTTCACATGTACCCCACATGACATACATGAGCTTACACTCACCAAAGCACAGGCATATACACACACTACATATGCCCAGCATTCCCACAGATCCCTCAGCTATACACACAGACACATAATACCAGTGAGCACACACAAAGAGCTTGGACATCTCTGCAGGGACGGTGACTTTTGGCATTCATTGATCTCAAACTTGGACACTGAACCAGGTCCCCAGAGCTTACTGCTTACTGAAACTCAGCCCCCACCTCCAGCTGCTCTGTTAATTGTTTTTGCCAAAGACTCCCATCTCCATCCTGTCTGGAGTGCCACCCGAGGTGGCTTGGGGTTGAGGCAAGAAGAACAGTAATCTGCTCATAATGGGGCTATCTTTATGGCACATCTCCTATGGCTGGGACCAACTCCCCCTCCCACATTCCACCCATTAAGAAGTTGGACCTCTCCCTCTCACTTCCTTGCTGGATGGTGGCCCTAGGCTGACAACTGACAAATGAGGAACAGTTTGTGGATGAAGCCCTCTTGTGGGCAGACAGGGGAGAGGACAGGTTGTGCTTTGAGCCTTTCCCCACTAAGGTCTGTTTTCCTATTAGGCACACACAACAACAAAAAAAACCCACTAGTATGGAATAGGAATTAGGGAACATTTTTTTCTAGCCCCTGAATGACCTTGGGCAAATTGGTTCCCTACTGAGCCTCAGTTTCCCCGTCTGTAAAATGGTCTCTGAGTTTCAACCCTTCTCTTGAAGTGTCAGGAATTACCCCTAGGCAAATCAAGCTTATTGCAAAACAAAAAAACAAAAAACAAACAAAAAACCTCATTACAAGAAGAAAATTCATTTTAATAAAAACTAATCCATATCCATCTGTTCGCTATATGTTATTTTCAAAACTCTTTTATTTGCCTTGTTTTAATACATGCCCAATATCCCAAAAGTTTAGGCTAGCTCTTCCCACACACTGGACTAGAGGCTGTCCGGTGTGGGACAACGTCTCCTCCATCAAACTTCATGAAGAGGCGCAAGACTTCCTTGGAAAACAAGAGTCAAAATGGGGTCAGGCTGGACACCAGGAAAGAAAACCTTAGAGTCTCTGTCCTAGGAACTATAAGCCACCTGCTGAAACTCAAGCCCAGAGTTACCTCTCTTCTGACCCTCCCAATTCCTCTCAGATGTGTAAGATCTTTCTCTTCCCTGTTCCCCGCCCTCCCCTCCTCCTTCTTTCCCAGCGATCTAGTTACCCAGGTCCCACCTCTTCTGGATCCCTGCAGTCCAACCCTCCCTGACAGAACCCCATCCCTGCCTCGGTCTTTGCTGCTTCTGCACTCACCAGCCCCTGGGCCAAGGACAGAGAACAGCAACAGCAGCAATAGGACTGGCGGCAGCTGGAGCCCAGACCTGAGACGAGGCTGGGAGAGGGTCAGGATGTGAGAGAGAGGGGTGGGTAGTGGGAGAGACTTGGGTAAACACAGAGATGAGGGAAAAGAAGATAATGGGTTGGGCTGGGCTGGGCACTGGGGCTTGAACAAGGGCAGGGGATGGGAAAAAAGGAGGGGCTGTGATGGGGACTGGAGCAAGGGCAGGGTTTGGGTCCGAAGAGTAAGTAAACATTGGGGATGGGGCTGGGACAGGGGCTGGGCTGGGCTTTGCGACAATAGGTGGAACAAGGGTAGAGGCCGGGATGGGGGCCAGGCCAGGGCCTGGGACTGGGACTGGAGGTGGGGCCCGGGCTGGGATCCGGATCTGGGCATTCGCTGGTACCCAGGCTGAGGCTGGGATTGATTTGGGAAGCAGGGCAAGGGAGGGTCGGGGGCCAAGGCCTGGATGGGGATAGGACGAGGGGCCTGGACAAGGGCTGGGCCATGGCCCGGGGCGGGGGCGGGGCCGGTCAGGCCAGCGCGGGGCGCTCGCAGAGCTGACCCGCGGCTCCGCTCCCCACCCCCGGGGGGGTAGCCTCTGGTGTCCTCGCGGGCCCGGGACCGGGGTCGCGCCAGTTGAGGCCGAGCCGGGGACCCGGGTAGGAGTTCAGGCCTGCGCGACTCCGGGATGCGCTGAACGGCGATAACCAGGCCCCGCGGCGGCGGCCTCCGCCTGACGGCGTGTGGCGCTCCGCCCCTCTGTCAGTTCGATTGGTCTTCTCAGTAAAGCCCGCCCCCTTCCCCATTCTATTGGTCTCTAACTTGGTCCTGCTGGGCTCCGAGGACAGACTCCGCCCCAGCCCCAGTTATCCGAGTATTTGCTTTCAACCACCCGCCCAACATGCTCTCCTCATATCCTCAGACCCCACTGCGCCCCCAAGACAGCTCATAGGAACCCTACAGAGACCCTCACAAACCCAGACACCCACAGACATCCCACCAGATAATCCGCAAATCCTACCCAGAGACTCTCGAAGATATCCTGCAAACTTCCTCAAAAGAAGTGAACCCTCTAGGTTCGTCCCCTCCAGGTCCAATGCAGCCCCTTGAGGAACCTCACCCCCCGGGGAAGTGACCTGCTGTTGACACTGAGACTACTGGGCGTTCCGGTTGCCTTGGTGAGAGCTCCCATCTCTCCCGGTCTGGGTTCCAGAGGTTTAGTCGACTCCCACCTTCATTAGCCCTGGACCCCTAGTCCCTCCCCCTCCCACCCTTCCTCAGGTCTGGGCAGAGCTCCTTTGCGAATTTCCGCAGGTGTTCAAGTCTCTTCCTCAAGGCGTGGACTTGAAGGCAAGGCCTGTCCCCACACAGGCCCTGAAGCCAGGTCTCATCCACAGCCAAGAGCCTTCCCTCCCTTGGGGCTAACGCTTCCCCTTCCCAGCTTCAAACAAGATCATGACCTAAGGACTTGTAACAGCTAAGCGAAAGCCCAAAGGTATGTAGTCTCTCCAATGGCCCCCACGCCAAACCCTCATCCCATTATCCTCCTAATACTTTGTCCCTTCTCTCCTCAGTTCAACCCCCTCCCATTCGCTACTTTTCATCTTAACCCTCCCCTTCCAGCCAGTTCCCTCCTCCCCTTCTATTTTCCCTTACTCTCCTCCAATCCTCTGGTTCTCCAACCCCAGGTCCCTTTTTCCTCGAGCCGAGAGCCGTATGTCTGGTCCTCTTCCTCCCCACCATCCTACCTCTCCTTCTACTTCCTGCTTCAAACTTCCCCTTTTGAAAGTCTTTGATGAGTTTAAGTGTTGTACTTAGTATCTCTGGGGCATGAGGGGGAAAGTAGGGATCAGGGAAAGTTAAGGCTAGAATCCTTAGGCACTGATGCAAATGATGACAGGCCTTAAATGTCAGGGCCAAGAAATTTAGACTTAATCCTTAGGCTGAGTCACTGAGTATTTTTAAGCAAGAGGATGCCATTGTTAGGTTTGCATTTTAGAAAGATTCCAATTGGGTCATTAAGGAGGACTCACTTCTTTTGGACATATTTCCTAGATAAATTAGGCACACTCCACTCGCCCACAGCATCCTGGACTTACCCCAGCACAACACCAACTCATTTGTATTGTCATTTTGGTTAACCTGTCTCCTTCCCAAATTCTTTCAACTGAGTCCAGTACTTAGCACAGTGGCCTGAGTAAAAGTGTACAATTAGGCCCTTTATAAAAAGTGTAAGTTACATAAATCAATGAAAGAATGGGTGAGTGGATTAATATGGGGAAGGCAGCAGAGGGACATAGTTATTACATAATCCTGGTAGAAAATGGTAAGAGCTTGAGCAAAATTGGAGGGAAAAGAGAGGAGAGAATGGACTTTAGTGATAGTTAGAAGATAGGAAATACAGTCCTTGGGCCTATTGAAGACGAAGGCTAAGAGAAAAGAAGACGACTACGCTAATTCCAAGAGTTCAGTTTAGGTGCCCTGTGTACATCCATTTAGCCATGTCCAGCAGCTAGTGGGTCTGAATGTGAAATATAGGAGTTTAAAGAGGTCCGAGCTGGAATTTTGGATTTAGGAGTCATCAGCATACAGCGGGAAGTAGTTGAAGTCTTGAACATGAATGACATCATCAAGGAAAGGTGTGTGTGGTCCACAAACAAAACTAGACTGTGAAGAGGGCCCCACCATCATGGCATCCTCCTGTACTTTTGGGAGCAAATCCCACTTGGGCTTGGTATTTCCAGTTCCTAGAATTCCACAGCCTGACCTTCCCCACAGTCCTAAGGTTTGCGCAGGACCCTTTTCTTAGACTAGCCAAGTTGCTATGTTCAGGTTCCTCTGTGGCATGGTCCTCTGCTACCATCTACTGATGGGATTCTGACTGCTTCAGCCTTTCAATCTTTAAGTTTGAGCTCCCTCACAACCCATAACAGGATGCCGCATGGGTGTTAGGCACATAGGTGAAACTCCTGGCACCGTACCCTGATTCAGAGTTCATCTTTCCCCTTTCTATCTTAGGTGCACTGAGAACCTTATCCTAATTCCATAACCCATTGTGAACCCTGACTTGCAGACCCTCCAATTCCGATCTAATGAAGCCTGTACCCTATTCTACCACTAGATGGAGGCAGACAAGGTCATAGAAGAGCCTCAAACCACCATGGATGGAGAGGAGCACCCTTCTTCAAAGGACCCCTCTGCTGAGGACTCATGGGAGCCCCCTATCACTGAAACCCCCTTGGAGCCTTCCATCTCTGAGACCCCTTTAGAGCCCCTTACCCCTGAAACTCTTTTGGAGCCTTCCACTTCCCAGACCCCTTTAGAGACCCACACCTCAGAAACCTCTCTGAAGCCTCCCATCCCTGAAACCCCTTTAGAGCCACATGCCTATGAAACTCTTTTGAAGCCTTCTACCTCCAAGGCCTCTACCTCTGAGAGCCATTTGGAGAGTCGCATCTCTAAGGTCCCAGAGAAACACCTTAGTTTTCATAACTCATCGCCAGACCATAGCTCTATGTCTTCCTCTGATACTCTGAAGGAAGACCTCTTTTCTGAATCTTCCTCCAGCAAGGCCTCATGGAGAAGATCTGCCCCGACCTCTGAATCAGAGATCCTTGAAAAGGACTCTCTTTCAAGCCCTTCAGCCCAGGTTCGCCTGGACACATCGGCAAAGGAAATGGAAGAGGATGAAGAGAAGGAGGAGGTAGATGCCTCTATCAGCACTGCTCACACAGCTCAGCCTGGACGTCATCCCGGAAAGAAGAAGAAAGGAATTAGCCGTAATTGCTCCTGTTCTTTTCCCCATTCTCATCAAAATCTTTCCCCTGCCCCAGGAGGAGAGGATTGGGTTACTCTTTGACCTAGCCCCTTCTCTTAGACTTAGGGCCTCTTCTCATCCCTTTGGTTACTCAGCCCCTCCCTTTCCAGGTTACAAAGCCCACCCAGTGGTCCCTGCTAAACGAGCAGAGTTGGTGGAAGTGGCTAAGGCAATGCACAGAGAGAAGTTTGGTGCTCAGGTGAATAATCTTTTCCAGTGGGAGAAGAATGCAGCCCTGAATGCCATCCAGACAGGTGAGTGCCATCTGACAGGCCCATGGTCACCCTCCAATTCAACAGGTTCTGAGAACTTGCCCATTCAGTGGTTAGTGAATGCCATCTGACAGGCCCATGGTCACCCTCCAATTCAACAGGTTCTGAGAACTTGCCCATTCAGTGGTTAGTTGCCCCTTGTGAAAATGGCAATGCCACCTGCCTAGAACCTGGGAAGGGAGCAGACAGGTGGGCCAAGGTGGATGGCATGGATGCAGACAAAAAGTAGGATATTCATATAAAGCCCAGGTAGGGACATGTGGCCAAACTAAAGATGTTAAAATCAGAAGGGCCACAGGCCAGCCCCAGATGTAGGGCTCAGTTCGCCTACACCTAACAAACCCTAAGGCAGAGGTGGCCCAGGATCTGGACAGTCTCCAGGTGATCTGTTGCTCTTACTAGGCAAAAGGCCTTGGTCCCCTTGGTGGAACTCCATTAAAAGGCTGTCACCTCTGCATATAGGACCCATAATCATCTGTGAGTCTCCACCAAAGAGGAAAGTCATATCTTCTAGCCCTGCTGTTTCCAAGTCTCATCCCAGAATTAGTTCCTTTGACAGTCCTGTTAGTGGTGTGCTGTGCTTATCTATACAGGGTGTCCAGATGTACTGTGTAAACATATCCCATCCTGGGTGTGGGCACATGTACCTGTGTTACTGAACTTCATATCTATAGGGATTACCTTTGGTAAGATTACCCTGGCCTGCTATGAGGATTCTGGGGTTTCTAGACTGAATTTAATGTATGTCACTTCATTTATTTTGGTTTTTCATACTTTCTTTCCCCTTATTATGGGAGTAGAGAGTTATGTCAAAACAAATGGGCCTAAGATATAAGGACCACCAAATAATTCTATCCCTGTCCCTCCTCCATGTAACTTATTTTTCTCAGTCCCATGTAGGTACCTTCCCCACTCTACCCCAGGACAAGAAAGTCACAGTGATCTCATTTGTTTCTCAGTCTCACTTCAGTCATTGAAACAGTTTTGTTTGCTTATTTTAACATCTTCTGTTACTCTTTCTTATTCTTCTTATACATGTAGGGTCTGTTCAGTCCCCTCATTATCCTCCTCAGAACTTCCTGTCTACGCTCCACTTTTCAAGGCTACTGCACTCTTAAAATTGACTTCTTCATTTTCCTGTTTAAACAGGGATTTGTATACTGAAATTTAAGTGTCATTCAATCCTGAACAGACATTTGGAGTTCCCTTCTAATATTAGGGATCTTTGGTCTCTAGAGAGTTAGTATATGTGCTCCGTAGAGAAGTATGAAGTGTAAGCTTTTATTTTATTTGTTCATCATTTATTGGAAGGGATCACTTCACAGCTGAAATCTATAAGATGAGTCAGAAGAGGCAGCCAGGTAAAAAGTGGGATATCAGATACCACTACTGAAACCAGGCTCTCAAGGGTTGTGGCCTCTTGCTGGCACCTGACAGGGCAAGGTATCAGCAGGAAACTAAGTAACGCAGTGTGCCTGCTGCATAGTGTTGAGAGAGTAGCCCAGCTCAGCTCTGGAAGGGCAGGATTGCACAGGCATTAATGTGCCAAACTCAAGAGGTGGGAATATATCCTGAGGGCAATTGAGAGTCACTAAAAGATTTTAAATGGGATAATAACATGAACAGACATGAACAGATTTGTGTTTCTGCAAAATCACTCTAGCAGTAGGGTAGACTGGAGAAAGACAAGACTGGAGACAGGAAGATTACATTGCAGGGCACTGGTCATAATCTAGGTAAGAAGTAGATGGGTGGAGGTGGAAAGAAGTAGACAAAGTCAAGGAACGTTAAGAAGGTAAAACTGACCTTTAGATTATTGGATGTGTAGGATAAGAGAGGAACATGCCTGGAATAACATCTAGGTTATTGGCTTAAGTAACTGATTGGATAATGGTGCCATCCATTAAGTGAATACCTGAAACAATAGATGCTTGCTAAGTATGTGTTGGATAAACAGAGGACAATGGACAAGGGTCAGGTTTGGAAGAAATGATTGAATATAATACATCTGAAGTGCTTGTGGAACACACTGGTGAAAGAGTCTCTTAAACAGATAGCTACATGGGTCTGCAGTTCAAGAAAGAGGTCTGGGCTGGAGACATCCTTCGTGTAAAAATAGCTATATGCTGTATAGAGATGTTATCATGCAAACGTGATTATGTGATCATAGAATCAACTGTGTTGTACAGAACCAAAATGGTGTCCTAGATAATATCTCCTTCCCCTGCCAGTTCTTGTCCACTCATAACAGGAAGAGGGTTTAGAATCAGGGCAGAGAATAGAGAGCACCACTCTGGAATATGAAGCCAGATGTCAATTATCCTATTTTAAGGGCACTGACATCTACAAGAGTCTGAAGTGTAGTTGCCAGTCTCCCTGTTAAACTTCAGTCTTCATCTGAAAGCTGGGCACTGACTCCCACATCAGTGCTTGGACTTGACTCTCCCAGGCCCTCAGGCTCAGCCTTAACCTCTGGACACTGACCCCTCTTCACTTCCACACCTCACCTGCTACTCTAGACGGAGTTTAGAATTTCTGTAGTAGAATCCTGGCCCCCACCCACCCCCATTGTGACTCTGCCTATACACTGCCCTTTGAATCAAGGCTCCCTAGTGTTGTGGGGGCACTGGCACTACGAGCCATCAGCATCAAGACAGAAGCAGCAAAGCCAAAAGCCACATCTGGACAGGCTTTAGACTCTGAGATACCATGGGTAAGACAAGAAAACCTAGTTCAGTAATTAGACACAAAATTGTAGATTATGGCCCGGGCCAGAGTCAAAAACCAGAGGACACAACTCTTTCTCATCTTCCTTATGGAACTTCAGGGTTATGCCTGGAATGGTGGGTTTCTCTCTCTCCTGAATTTACTCATTCACTTATTCAGTCAAGCTGTCTGTGTTCCCTGAGCACCTATTTTGTGCCAGGCCCTGTGTGTGCTAGGACTAAAGATGTAGATGAAAAGACTGACCCTTCCTCGGCAAAACTGATGGCCTTAAAAGGAATACAAGTGGACAAACAGTTCATTATAATGTATTGTACTGTGATAAGGACCACAAGGAGCCTTGGAAGGCAAGAAGAGAGGTCCTTAGGGGAAATCAGGGACACTTGGGTGGAAGTGATACTTCATAGTAGCCTTTATATTAGAATAAAAGCCCTATAGCTTAAGGTCCCATGGGGACTCATATAGGATTCTTGGGGTACTCTCTCAGCTCTCATGGAGGATGAGAAAATCTGAGTGAAGGGGGCTCTCTGGTTCTCCTCCCACATTTTATGGCAGCACTCTTGCCTTATGGTGAGATTGACCGTGAAGCCAGACATTTTCAGATACCACTACTGAAACCAGGCTCTCAAGGGCTGTGGCCTCTTGCTGGCACCTGAGCTCAGGGATACTTCTTAGCCTCACCTTCCTTTCTATACCTCCTTCCTTAGCCTCACAAGATTACATTTTTTGATCTTCGCCACTCATGACTTCTGGCCTACTCCTTCCTGACCCTTGAAGAGCCACAGGCAGCCTTTCTCAGGTTCATAGAAGACATTAGTTCAATAACACCAGGAACATGGAAGAGAAGTATGAAGCCCTGGAGAAGTGAGGAAAACCCTCCTCCTGGCCCCAGGCTGCCCAACCTCTTCCTCCTCTGCAGGTTCCTTCAACAACCAGGCACCTTAGTAACCAGTCCCCACCATCTACTCTATAGCTGGCCAATCATCTTCCCTTTTCCTCACCTTAGACACCTCAAGGAAACAAAGGAAAGCTGGGCTTTAAGTTGGGGAGGGAAAGAGATGAGAATCCCTACAGTCACAGAAAACTCACTAGGGTTCATGTTCATCTTCAAACAAAATTTCGTCCATCATCTTCATGCTTGGAAACTGAAGACTGTCTTCAGTCATCTCTGACAGGCAGACAGGGATGCAGTGGGGAGGGAAATGGAACACTTGTGCAGCAAAAAGAAAACATTGAGAAAAACGTCTAAAGAGATGGGGATGAGGACTCATGGGCGGAATCCTCATGCGTACACGTGGAGGAAGAGGTGAGGTCCCCCCACCAGGGGGTAGATGTCAGTGAGAACACCTGGGGAGCTTAGGCTATTTTTCCTTCTCATTTGTCCTTACTACTCAATCCCACCACACCCAGGTCTCTACATTGGCTGGCGTTGCCCCCATTATCTATGGGACTGTTTCCGAATTGGGGATGAGTCCAAGTGCTTTTGTGGACACTTGTTGAGAGAGCACCAGATCATCTCAGGTAGGGAGAACTGAATTATCCCTTCCAGCCCCTGTTGCTGGGGAGGAATAACTATACTCTGTCATATATTGGGATGTATGAGAAAAAGCGTATGTGTGTTGGTATGGGAGAGCAGGTTGGCATGGGAAGGCCAGGCCCTATCAAGTACTGGTCTAATCCTACCACTCATTCCCATTCCATAGACATATCTGTGCCCTGCAATGTGGGCCAGTGCCGCTGCCTCATGTTCTGCTTTATCCCATCACGCCCAGAGGAAGTGGGTGAGTTCTGGCTCAAGAGACGAGCTACCTTTGACCCCAAGGCCTGGAGGGCCCAATGTCGCTGTAAACACAGCCATGAAGACCATGCAGCTACCAGGTCTCATCCCTGCAGGGTCAAAGGTACCTTCTAGGACAAGGGGAGTACAGAGGTGGGCATGGGTGGGGATAGGTTGCAAATAGTTTGGGGACAAGGATGGGGAAACTGGGAGGAGAGACTTGCATTTGTGGTTGGTGAAGAAGAGATGAGAGAAGTCAGCTCATGAGGCAGCCCCAATTCCCTATATTTATTTTTGGCTGTTTCCTTGCTCTAGGCTGTTGCTGCAATTGCTTTGAGTCTAATTTTCTCTGTGCGGCCTGTGACCGGCGCTGGGAGGCATGAGACTTTCTTTGAGACTGAGGAGACCCGGCGACGAGGAGGGAGACCTCATGGTGAGGAGGAAGCCTGGAAAGAGGGCTATTCCAGGGTCTGTAGCCTGAAGGCCAGGCAGGAAGGCATTTCCATACTCAACCATCTCACCCAAGACTACCTCACTCCTTCACCCCTTACATCCCATAACTGTGCTGGTTTCCACCCCCAGGAGCAGACTATGTGCCTTTTGCAGAGATGCCTACCCTTCGAGAAACCATCATCGGCAACTCTGACTTCAAGGCCCTACAGAAGCAGGGGCCCTCTGGCCAACGCAGCTCCCACCCTACTTCCCCTGGGCTCCCTGGCTCAAGCAGCCTCAAACCTGGCCCTACATTTGACCCTCGTACCTGATCCTTTCACCTCTATTCTCTCCTCCAGGGACAGACAATGTCAACACCTGAGACAGTCCTCTATGAGCCTGGCCCAGATCAGCAATAAAGGGAAAACCACTGGGATCTGACCTGACTTTGTATGGGACAGCGAGAGCTCAGCTCAGGGATAGACACCCTAAGGCCTTAGAGATGGCACCTATTGGGGGCAAAAGAGAACACCACACAGGAGAGAAGCTGGCCCCAGCCATCTGCCTCCACCACACTCAAACATTTAAGCTCTGCATCAGAAGGAGAGAGTGGCTTCAAGGAAGCCAAGGATGGGAAGGGGGTTTCAAGAAAGATAGAATGAGCTGCAGCTGTGGCCTCCAGTAAGCTAAAGAATGAAAAGTGTCCCTTGGATTGTGCAATTAGAAGGTCTTTGGGGACTTCGGAGTGTAGTTTCAGTGATGTAGTGGAAGCAGAAAGAATTTCTTTAAGGAACTTGGATGAAAAGAGCAGGAAAGAAGTCAGACAATATCCAGAGGGAGATATGGAGTTGAGGAAGCATTATTTAGGAAGGAAAAGGGAGCCAGTAGAAAAAAAGACCTTGAAGGATGCAGAAGAGAAAGACTGATGCCTGTTAAGACAAAATTCCAAAGATGGAGGGAGGGGATGAAGTCAAGGCAGAGGTGAAAGGGTTCACTCTGGACAGGAGAAAACCCACTTCCTACAACCACGAGGAGGGGGCCATCACCGAGCTACAGGGAGTAAGATCTCATGGAAGTTCCCCTGTGAAGTAGGAGACAAGATCAACTGCTGGTGGGGAGGAGAGGGATAAGGGTGAAAAGTAGGAAATAGGAAAAGAGAGGTGAAAGTTTGAGAAGGCTAATCTAGGGAATTGGAGAAAAACCTGATTAGTGTGTAGTTGAGGATCCAGGTACAGTTGGAAGCAGGAATCTAGTTAGAAAACCAAAAAAGCAAAAATATTTAGATTAATGGGTGGTGATGGAAGGGTGGAAAGGTGGAAGGGTGGAAGGGTGGAAGGGTGGCAGGGAGGGTGATCAGGAAAGTAAGGCAAAAAAAGGCTTGAGGATGTGGAGGGACCTGACCATACAAATAGGGAAAGAAAGTGAAGCCAGAAAACAATTGGCAGATTGAAAAAAGTAACAAAGGAACAGAAGTCTCTAAAGAGGTCCAGTAGCAGACGTGGCAGGGATTGAAGTACAGGAGACAGTGGTCAGAACCTGCAGAGCATTGCAGTTTTCAGATGACAGCAGCCGCAAGTAATTGCAAAGGCTTGGATTAGAGAAGACTGTGGGCCAGGGTCTAAAGTCAATGAATGTGGGGGAGTGACTAGGAAGCCCATAGGTAATTTTTATGGGGAGTAGAAGATTCTGACACTAATGGGTTCTGTGATATAAGTGGGCAAGTCACTTTCCCTCTCTGGGCCTCAGTTTCTGGATCTGTAAAACAGGAGTAATCTCTGTGCTACATGCTCTCTATGAGAACTGAAAGAAATAACCAGTTTCAAAGTGTTTTGTACTCACCCACCCCTCCTGGCTGGTTTTCTTCTTTTTCTGAGGTTCCAGCTCCTTTTGTCTCTTTCCCTTATCCTGAGCAGCTCTAGGAGCTGCTGCTGTCCCAGAAGGGTTAACAAAGGGTCACTGTCAGCAACCCAATACCAACAGGAGTCCCCAATCTGGGGTGCAAAAAGAGAGAAACTTTATTCAGGTAAAGTTTGCAAACTGGGGTATCACGACCTTCACTGGAATCTAGTAATTCACTCTGCCAAGACAAATGGAAGAAAGTTTACAGAGAAAGTTCCACCCCCACCCTATCCCTGATTGGTCCATTTCTATGCAAATGAGGAATCTAAATTTGCAGTATGATTGGTCCAAATAGCACTTTCCTGATTGGTCATGATCACTCCCTCTGATTAGTCATGATGGAGATGCTCTGATTGATCAGTAAATATGCAAATAAGGATATAGCTGTGCAGCTCCAATTGAATGGGACAGGTCTCTCACCCTATTAGTTGAAAGATGATTCCAAGAACTCTTTTGTAAGGTAAGGCTAAACTAGGAACATGGGAACATAATGCAGGAGGCTGACAGTTCAGTCTGTGGCTTTTCCCTGAAATGCAGAGTGCATGAAAGGCCCCTGTTGGCAATGGTTGCTAGACTCTGATCATGAATTTGAGCCCAATTAACCACAAAGAGTCTTTCTTGGCAGGTATATTCCTTCCTGGGGTCAACAGGCACCACAGGGAACTATATCCTGTAGGGCACTGAGAAAAGGCCAGTCTACATTTCCTCACATTTGGGAGGCTGTCTATCCTTCCAAGGGAAGAAATTCAGCCTGGACTACTAGAACTCCTAGGGGAAATCACAGGGGCAAATGTCTGCCCTTTGGAAAAGGGAGGATTTTCAAACAATAATATGGTTATACGAAGAGATCATTACTATCTCCAGAAGTAAAAAGTTCCTCATTACTGATTACATGCAGTTAGTGCCATGATCATTCACTAAAACTAATTCAGTTAATAATCAACAATAAAGGAATGGTTACTATGATAAACTCATTCAAGAAGTATTATGCAGCCATTACAAAGTATATTTATGTAGACTAACAATATAGAAAAAAAGTGGGTGAATAAAATGTAATATACAATACATATGCATTATATATAATGAGGAAATTAAAGGAAACGCCAAATATAATTCATTCTACATAATTATTGAGCATCTCTATGTGTCAGGCCATGTGTTAAAAAAAATGCTAGAGATACAGTGGTGACTTTGGTCCTATGTGTTAAACTTCAGATTAAATTACCTGGTGTGAGTATATTAGCATTTTGTGACCCTGTTTTTTATATCAAAATCATATATGCCAGCAAAACGAAATAGACTTCAGACCTAGCTTGATGCATTTCCTTTGCCCTTCTAACACGACACAGAGTTAACCGTTCATATATCTTTTCTGATTTGGAAAGAACATTTGCTTATTGGTCGTGTGGCAAAGACAGAGCATTTCCGCCTTAAAACAGCTGAATCTTTAATCTTGGAGTGAATATGTTAACAAGAACATAAACTAAGGAGGAAGTGCCCTTAAATTAGTCATTTAAATCTCTTATATGTCCAAGGGGCTAAAATTGCCCTTGTGGGGAAAACATCTATATATCAGTTTTTTTAAAAAAGACCTGTCCCAGTTCTCTTCAGCCCTATCTGCCCGGCGTCTCCACCAGCCTCTTCTTTCCCGATACTCCTAAGGCTTTGGACTCCCGGAGTTAGCTTTGGTTCCGGGAGCCAATGAGCGCCAAACGCCTACAGCACCTTCCTGGCCAATGCGGGGAAAGGTCTACAATCTTAGAGGCTTTGCGCGCAGGTGACGGAGCACCGCCTCTTCCTCTCAGCCCATCAGTAGGGCCAAGACCTGAACAGGAGGAGCCAATAACGGAAAAGCTCCACCCATTCAGGCGCTACCACCTAAGTGCGGCTGTGCTGTGTATCAGAGTCAATTGGAGGGAAATCCACCTCTAGGTCTCTTTTTTCTTCTAGTGTGGTGAGAAACTGACTCATAGCAAAACTAGTTAGAGGATCCAAAGATAAAGGAACTTTTACGCCCACTAGAAGCCAATGGATTGGAAAAAATCGTCAAGTTGGCAGAAGCAGCCAATGGGATGAAAAGATTCTGGCGGCGGAGCCAATGGAGAGCCAAGAGCACGAGCCAATGGGATGGCGAGACTCTCTCCCACGGCTGGCGTAGCCAATGGCCGCCTTTCGCCGGCTCCTGGCAGCCCACTTTGGGTCAGCCTCAGAGCCTGAGCGCGGGCCAAGTGACAGGTTCCCGTAGCCAAGGGGAAGATGGCGGCGGCCGTGCTGTTGGCTGCAGGGCTACGTGTGGCGCGCAGGGTTGACAGTCGCGGGCCACGGGGGGCGCAGGTGAGAAGTGGCCTGGGGGCGAGGAGGGTATCCTGCAGGTTCTGACGTCCCCCGGGGCCGGGGGCCGCGTTCCTCCTCGGCTTCTCCAGGCGCGCGCAGCCCTGCGGCCTCGCGCGGTTGTTACCGAGGCTCAAGCTCCAGGGCTGTGCGCGGAAGTCTGACTAGTGGTCGCAGCAACCTCTCCAAAAGCCTCCCAGCGGGAAAAGCGAACTCGTGATGACCGACGCCCTGCACAGACCCGTGCGCCGCGGTCGGGTCAAGGTCCTGCTGCGGCTTCTGCCTTCTAAGCCTGCCTGAAGCTCAGCTGACCAGCGCCTGCTCCGGGCAGCCTCCTTAGTGCTTCCTTAAGGAAGTGATCTTTCTCTTCTTGGAACTAGTCTTCTGCCCTCCTTTGGGCCCCTTGCCTACTGAGTATTAGTATTAACCTCTCATCTTCTCCATCTGCCAGAGCGACTGGACTGGTCAGATTCATCCCGTCCCTCTCTTCCATAATGTGACAGTACTGCCTTCAGCCTCTTTTGAGCCCCTGGGAAATTAGGACCTCCCTACTCTCAATCTCCTGGGGCTGGGGCTGCCAGTTCACTTAACTGAACTCTTCCACTAATTCAAAGGACTGGAGTTAAAATTCACAGTCAGCGGTCAAAGGAAACACCCAGACGCCCCTGTGTCCGATAGGGCAGTTGTATTAAAACCTGAATAAAACAGGTAACCTGGATTAAAGATCAGAAAACAAGTAATGGAAATAAGTGGAATCATTAACAAGATGAGGGTAAATGGGAAAAGCTTCAAGTGGTATTAAGAGATAATGATGTAAACTACTCCCTTTGTATTTGAAGCAAAACGGGGATTTATCTAAGGTAAATCAGTGGTAAAAGGAACTGGAATCTGTCTCCAGGTTCTCATACTGGATCCTTTCCCCCTGAACAGTGCTAGATTTCCTAGACACTTTAGATGCAGAAATCTACTGGATTGCTGAATCCTACATTGTAATACTGCCTGTTATCTAACTAGACCCAACACACTGGCCCTACTCTCTGCTGCTGACACTCTGAATTTGAGGAACTTTTCCGTTGAGAACTACTAATAGGTTCTTAGAAGTTAATGACTATCTGAGCCCAGCCTCACCAGCCCCAACTGAGTACCTGGAAGAGGTATTGCCTACTCCCTTGGGTGTGTCTGACCCACCTTCAGGTCCGAGGAGCTGCAGGTGTGAATGGTGGGAATGAAGTGGCCAAGGCCCAGCAGGCAGCTCCTGGGGGAAAGCCCCAACCATCTTCTCCAGGATCCTGGATCGAAGCCTCCCAGCTGACATTCTATATGAGGACCATCAGGTGGGGTGCCCTTAGGACACATCCCAATGGTAAATTCATAGATACTATCCAGCCTGTTGAAGTAACATGGTGGCTTCTGACCTGTCACTGCTCCCAGTGTCTTGTATTCCGTGATGTGGCCCCTCAGGCTCCTGTGCACTTCCTCGTCATCCCTAAGAAACCCATTCCTCGGATTAGCCAGGCTGAAGATGAAGACCAGCAGGTGGGAAGAATAGGGCCAGGGTTTGGCTGGGGGGAGCCCTGAACTCAACTAAAGGTTTTGCTTTCAGTGAATAAAGTTATCTGTCTCCCCCCTCCCCCCCCCGCCTTTCTCTGTAGCTTCTAGGACACCTTCTCCTTGTAGCCAAGAAGACAGCAAAGGCTGAGGGGCTGGGAGACGGATACCGTCTTGGTGAGTGACTTGGCCCTTGAGCCCCTCACCTATGATTTTCATACCTACTCAATGTGACCTTCATGCTTTGACCTTTCACATGATCCCAACCCACTAACCTCAAGCTCCATTTCAGTGATCAATGATGGGAAGCTAGGAGCACAATCTGTGTATCATCTTCACATTCACGTACTTGGGGGCCGACAGCTTCAGTGGCCTCCAGGTTGAACCTACCAACTGACCAAGACCCCAGACCTGGATGCTTTTGGATGGGGTAGGGGAAAAGGGACCCTGTGATGTGAATAAACTTGCTCTCCCTCAATTTTTGACCCTTGTCTTAAATATATAAAGATATCACAAATAGGAAAGACATCTGATTCAAGGTTATGACTCCCCTTGACTATGGTCTGGTAAAGGACACTAAGGAGACCGATACCGTAGTTAAAAGAGCATTTGCCTATAGACCTGTGAGCCTTCCTGGTGGTCCACCTGAGTCAAGCTTCTAGACAAGGAGCAGTAGGAATAAGCCTGAATGAGTAAGAAGAGATTTAATCTTAGCAGTGAGTTGTGCTCAGTCCTGGCCCTTATTCAGCTGCCAATCCAAGTAGTAAGAGGGTCTGGGGAGGTGGGTGTCCTTTTACTGGGGGCGAAGTAATTACAAAAAAGCGGCTACTTTTTAATCCCCATGTCTCACCATTTTGCCTTTAAGCGATTGTATTTTCATCCTTAAAATGTTTTAAAAGGCTCCCCTTACTTTTGAGAATGAACTAAAGGGAAGTTACTGTTGCACTTACATAAATACAAAAGTAGACTTTTGTCTGATAAAACAGCCTTATGCCTGTCTCCAACACAACCACCGTAGAAAGTCTCAGAGAATCACGCTGAGTTATAGAGGGCGAGGCCTCAGAGCAGCGGAACCTTAAAAGCCTGGGATACAGCGGAATGGAGTCCGGACGGAAAGCAGCCTTCCCACACCCCACCAGGTTACAGACTTCCGCCCCTCAGGGAACTTGCCTCCACCTCCACCTCCACCCTCCACCCTCCACATCCGCCCAGTTCCATTTCTGCGCAGACTCCTGGGATTATTTGCCGTCGCTATGGCAACCCGGTAGCTGGTGTCTGATGATGGAGGCCTTTGATTTTTCTGAAGGATCGCGGTCACGGTGAGAGCTGCAGCTCTGGCTGCAGGCGTGAGGGGACAAGGAAGGTTAGTGGACTACCTCTCCTGAGCTTTTGACAACTTTGACACATTCACTTTCAGATCTTTACACGAACGGCCCAGCTTGGAAGGACTGGGGTCCACTTCGGAACCATCTCCTTCGGACAGTGGTCCCAGGTCGGCCCTGGCAGCCGCAACTGCAGAAGCTGCAGAAGCTGCTACCGCCAGTACAGCTGCTTCCTCCTCCAAAGCAGCTGCATCATCTGTAAAGACCCAAGTGCCATACTCTAAGCCTAGCCGCCTCATGGATCCCTCCTCCGAAAGTCTTGGGGAGTCCTACACGGATCCAGCTTTACTCACAAGATAGGCAATGGGAGATTTGACTTGAAGCCTGTCTACGGTTCCTGCATTGCTCAAGATCCCTGTACTACAAGTGACCTTAGCTCTAGTTCTGGCCTTGCTGCTGGCTCCAGTTCTGATCCTGGCCGTGAGTCTGGCCCTGGTCAAGGCACTAGTCCTGATTCTGGCCCTCATCCTGCCAGTAACTCTGGGCCTAATGCAGGCTATGGCCCTGAGCTCAGCTCCTGCACTCTTCCAAGCATGAGAAATCCCAGGGCAGACCCAATCCCCAATTATGCCCCCTGGAATCACTGCCAAAGGGAGCCTCAGAAACAACCCTGGAAATTTTTGCAAGTCTCAGAACCTGGTGTCCGAGGGCTATGGAAGCCCCCTGATGTTAAAGAGAAGTGTAAGGTTATTAGTGAGACATTGCCACGGGGCCGGTGCCTTCTCTACAACTGGGAGGAGGAGGTATTAAGGTCTTGACTTTCTCCCTTTTCTTAAAGGTTGCCCCCTGTTTCCTTGGGGAGGCAATAGTTTATGATGAGGGTGGGTAGTAGAAAGGTTATTGTGGTCACTCAACTTGGTACCCACAGAGAGCCACCAACCACCTGGATCAAGTCCCAAGCATGCAGGATGACTCTGAGAGTTTCTTCTTCCGACATGGACACCAGGGGCTGCTGACCCTGCAGCTACAGTCACCCATGCCCCTCAGCACCACCCATAAAGATGCATACCAGCCCCCAGGACACCACTATCAGCCAAGTAGAGGTGTGAAGCATGAGAGAATGGGCCAGAATGAATCTATTAGAGAAAAAAAGAAAGGAAGAGATTTCTAGTGGGACTATGGATTGTCCAATGGGTTTAAGGGCAAAACACCATGATTTCCCTTCCTTTTCTCAAATTTGTTTCTTCTGGGCCTTCTTAACCAGACTCCCCCACTCTCTCCACTCCCTGCCTTCCCACAGGGAAGCGTGAAGCCATGCTGGAGATGCTCCTATACCAACAGATCTGGTGAGAGGCTGGGTCATGGGGAAAGGGGAAGGGGAGGGCAAAAATCAGGGAAGAATGGCCTTGATGTCCTCAGAACTGTATAGCAAAGAGGTGCAGGCAGAGCAAGAACCCACAAGGAAGCATTTGAGATGGAGTCTGTGACACACCATGACTACCAAAAGGAGCTGGTGAAGGAAGGGCCTCCTGCTTCAACAAAGGTGAGAATCCATCCCACCCCACACATACAGCTGGACTCTGGTGGACTGTAGGAAAGCAGCAGACCCAGAGGTTAAGGAAGGGAGCTTCAGACCAAGAGTTATTCACTATCTCTCTCTTACAGCCTCACGACTACCATAAGGAGCAGCCCGAAACCTTCTGGATACAGAGGGCACCACAGTTACCGGTGTGTGTGGGTGACTAGGCATTGGGGGCGTAGGAGGAGGAGGAGGGGAAGAGGTTGTTTGTTCTGTTCTGTCTTAGCAGAGAGTAGGATCTGTCCTCATTCTGGCACTCCTGCAGGGTGTCAGTAACATCAAGACACTGGACACGCCATTTCGGAAGAACTGCAGCTTCTCAACACCAGTGCCTTTGTCCCTAGGGCAGCCTTTGCCCTATGAACCTGAGAATAATTCCTACCAACTGGGAGAAATCTCTTCTCTTGGCTGTCAGGGAAGAGGGCAGGGTGGTGGAGGGGGTAGAACTGCCTAAGGGTTGAGGAGGGAAGTAGGATGTGGAATATGGAATCTATTTCTGTCTGTACTGGAGAGGTGTTTGTACTTTGTAAAAGGGCTTTACATAAAGGGTTCTTTCTCATCATAAGTCTGCTAATTCAGTAATTCTTTGAGTTTCCATGTCCATACCCCATAACCTTTCCTTAGAGTTGCCCTTAACCCAAACTATATGACATCATAATGTTTTTGTTGTTTTATATTTGGCCAAAATATTCTGGTTTAGATACAGATATTTACAGAAGGTTGGGAAGAAAGGGACCAGGCTAGAGACGGGCAGGTGTATGTACAAGGCTGAGCTGCAAAGGGTAACAACTTCCATGTAAGGTAGGGTTTTTGTGCACGTTGGTTTCCATCTCATATGACAGTGTCCATTTTTGATGTGTGGAGAGATGGTGGCCTCTGCCTACCCAGGTACCAGCAGCAGGAGATTGTCTGACTTGGAAAGAATTGGGGTTTACAGAAGTCCAGCAGATCCTTTCTGCTCTCCTAGGAGCCAGTAAGTTCGCATCTTTCCTTTTCCCTGGGAGCAGGGGAGTGGAGATAATTCAGATTCTTCTATGTCCCTCTCTTCCCCCATGATCCCCAAAATCACATCCTCCCTTTCCATGACCCCTTCCCCATGGCCTGCCATCACCTTCATCTCCACATCCCCCCGAAGCTCTAGCTGGAAGCATCCTAGCTCATCCAGGGCATCCTTGGTGGTAGAGGAGACATGGATCTTCAGGGCTGGGATAAGATGAGGGGATGGTGGAAAGAAGAATCAAAGAAAAGGCAGCAGAACTGGTGATCTCTGAAAGAGTTTTACCCAACCACCACCCTTCAAAAGGCTCTCAGTCTTCCCAGTGCCCATGCACTAGAACCTAAATATGTCCAAGGATGGGGCAGTCAGGAACTGTGGTCTCAGATTGAGAGATTTGGAGGAACTCTGAAAAGAATAAAAGGGCAACACAGATTGAAACTGAAGCCAAGATTGAGGGCTAATGTCTCACCTTGACCGTTAGACTCCATTCGGGAAGCAGTGTTTACCGTGTCTCCAAAAAGACAATAGCGGGGCATCTTCAGGCCAACGACCCCAGCACAGACAGGCCCTATGAAAAGAAACAGGTTGCAAGAACCTGGGGAAAGTGGATACTAAGGCTAGAGTGAGAGTTAGCCTTACCTGTGTGTACCCCTATACGTAGCCTCAGCTGGTCATGGGGTCGGTGGCGAATGCGGAAAGAGGAAACTGCATCCAGTAATGCTAGGGCCATACGAGCAATTTCCGGGGCGTGGCGTTGACCATTTCGGCCTGGGAGACCAGATACCACCATGTAGGCATCTCCTATAGTTTCTACCTAATTGAGGGGAAATTAAAAGGTCACTTCTATCTGTAACAGTTGGAATGGGGGAAGAACAGGAGACAGGCTAGATACCACTATGAGTCATCTCAAAAGCCTGGGAGGCCAGAACATTGACTAGAAAAATGGGTGCCATAGTCCTGAGAATCTGGAGGGAAGGGGAAGTCAAGGGAATCTTTAAATCCTCCTGCCCCACCTAAGCACCTGGTGAATATTTAGTAAACGTCTGCTGAATGAATGGATACCCTGTCTGCAACAGGACAGAGACAAATAGGTTCTTCTCTCAGGAAATGAGAAACAAGAAAACAGGGCCGACCTAAAGAGCACAGAGGCTAGTGAGGATGTCAAGCAGGCCCAGTGAAATGGGCCTCACCCTAAACTGTCAAAGGTAAGAAAGCAGGCACTTGGCTTTGTTAACTGTACTGAAGCTATATAAGAGAATGTCCTTGTTTTTAGGAATTAAACACTAAACTCTTTAGGGATAAAGAGGCACTATGTCTGAAACTTACTCTGAAATGGTTTGGAAAATAATTTACATAGATTTTTTTTTTAATATAACAAATGAAGGAAAATATAAACAACTAATGAATCTGAGTAAAGGTTTTAAGAGAGGTCTTTGTTACAATAATAACAGAAATGGTAGAATAAGTCCAAAGGGAAGGGACAGGAATGAATATTTATTATCTGCACAATGTTAGGCACTTTCCACAATAAATTTATTATTTCCGTATTACAGATAAAACACCTAAGGCTCAGGTAGCCCAAGGCCACACAGTTAGCCACAAAGCCAATAGTCAAATCCAAATAATTTTTACTCCAAATCCCAATAAAGCCCACCCCATGCCAATTCAATGACTTCAAGAAAAAGCTTTTAGGGTTTATTGGGGTTTATTAGGGTTTACAGAGCTTGTCCCTCACCCCAATAAACCATTCTGTATGATTCTTCCCTGTCTGGAGGGGATAGAGAGAAGAAAAAAAGATGGATAGGTTATATTTATACCCGCAGGCAAAATGTAGCATATAAGGGTTAAATCTTGTGATGGTTCCGATTAGGGAAGCCTAAGGAGTCACAAAAATTAGATTGGAACATACGGTCAGAGTGTCAGAGCCTCATTTGTCTACAAAGGGCACTCTAATACTAGGATGCTGGAGACCCAGGAGGGAAAATTGACCATGAAGCAGGTAAGGTATGTGGGGTTCAGGGAGACTGGGTTTTAAAGGGGTCTTAGTAGGAGGGTAGCCCCAGCTCTCACCTTGTAGACGTCAAAGTTGTCAATTATGGCATCAAAGCAGGTATACAGGTCATTAAGAAGTGTCACCACCTAATGGATGGGAAAGTTGAGGCCCTGAGACTTGTGTCCAACTTTCTAAGAATTCTTAACCCAAGAGCAAGACATGGAAACTCCAGAACAATCTTTCCTCTTATCAAGAATCCTCATGCCCCAGTGAAGCTCCCCCAGATCCTTATCCTGCCCCCTAATCTCACCCAAGGCTCTCACCTGCATGGGAGTGCTCTCTGCTGACAAAGCTGTGAAGCCAACGATGTCACTGAAGTAGATGGTAACACTGTCAAAGGCCTCGGCCTGTACAGTCTCTCCCCGTTTTAACTGCTCTGCCACTGAACTAGAAAGCAAGGGTGCAATTTGAGCCAAACTGAGAGGATAGTAAGGGAGAGAGGAAAGGAATGTATGCTAGAGCAGGCTTAACACGAAAGCTAAGCCTGTGGTGGAGAAGGAAGGTGGCTTGGAAGACATCATAGTCTAGTACAAGGTAAGGTGCACGAGTGCTCCCTGGAGGTGGGAGCTAAATGTCTCAAAATGGAATTGTTCTACATACATGTCCTGGAGCAAAGACATGGTAGAGTAGTACCTAAGAAGAAGGCAGCACAGCTCATTTGCAGACAGGATGGAAATAGTCTAGCCAAAAAGGCTCACTGTGGCCAGACATAACAAAGCAGGGTTCTAAGAGTTAGGAGGTGAGTTCTCAGAACACTGATGAGTCAGGCTCTGACAGAGCAGAATATCAAAGGCAAATTCAGGAAGGGGGAAAAAAGTCTCACTGGGGTAGAATTTGGTAGAGTAGAGCCTCAGCCTTGCGTTTCTCCTCCAGATAGGCCTGTGTGCGTTCCTCCACCAGCTTCTCCAGGTTATTGGCATACTGCTCCATGCGCAACAGGAGGTTATCCAGTATGCTGGTGCCACCCTCCCTAGGGGACAGAGAGAGAGGCCAGAATATGGTACCTGCTCCAAGATTCTCAAGACTCCTAGGACTTCCTACCCAACCCACCCTCTCTTGGCCCCAACCAGTCCCATCTCATCCACTAAGCCTGATGAGGCTCTATCCCCGGGAAGCCCCTGCCCCACAGTGCCCTCTCACTTGTTAAAGCGGCGAATGAAGCCCTTAATCTGTCCAAAGTCTGGCCGTTCGGCTGCATCCTGGGCCCAACATCGCTCCATTAGCAAAACTAACTCTTCATTCAGTTGGGTCCGGTCAATGCTGGGCCGGAAATATGGCCGCTGACCATTTCTGACCTTCTGGACAATCTCTGAGAGTGATAAAAGGTTTGGATGAAGGACAGGGCCCCTCAGGTAGAGAAGGCTAGAGTAGTAGATTGATTCTTACCTTTGGGGCTGAGGTCCAGGCCCTCCAAGTAGAAAGGACCACTGCGAAGTGCTATCTCCTGTAAGATGATCCCAAAGCTATAGATATCCGCTTTCTGCATGCCTGCGGTTGGCAAGGGGTTCCCACTGAGCAGTTCTGGGGCAGTCCACAGCTTCTCTGAAAAGAGGGAATAGGCTGGACAAGTCCTCAAAAAGAGTATTCCCAAGCCCACCTGGGTTAATTCCCATAATGCTCGCCAATTACTGTCACTCCATCTCCCTCTCCCACCCTCCCTAGGTGGAAATGATCAGGGCCGGGGAGTAATACAAAAGTGGGCTGTGAAGGAAGGCCTCACTGGCATAGAGGGCGTGACTGTCATCAGGTTCAGCAGTTGATCGGAAGCTGGCCAGGCCATAGTCTGTGATTTTGAGCACAAAACGACTATCCACCACACAGTTGGAGGACTTGAGACTCCCATGGGATGCAATAATGCTGTTATGGAGAAAGGCCATGCCCTGCGAGATACAGATCAAGTCATGGGATTGGATTGTTTCTGGTTTAGGATACCTCCTCTCCATGAGATGGGCATTAGCTAGTTGTCTAAAACATGAAGCTAATTGTGGAAGGCACATCTTCTGAACAGTTTATACCCAAGAATAGGAGAGCCACCCTTCCTGGTACCATAAGCAGTTTATTGGCACCCAGGCACCAGGGATAGGAGAAATGCTTCAGAGGAGGGACAAGGGGAGCTCTCAGTTATTACCCTGGAAAAGGTAGTCATTCTTCTGAGTAGGGAAAGTAACTTAACTATGAAGGTGAACTCCAAGAATATGACAGAAATGCATGGCCACTACTTAGGAAAACATAGCTTGAGACCAAAGTATTAAGTGTACCTAAATTCATCAAGGAAGACTAACCAGTTGTAAATTTTAACATATAACCAGGTGTAGGCAAGCAAGGCAGGATGGAGAATGCGATCTGTCAGAGGGTATGCTGAACCAGAGAGAAAGTGCAGAAAATAGTAAATTAGAAAACTGAACTTCTGGCCCCAGAGGCCAGAGAGGAGGGAAACTTTTGCCTGTGAGGGGTGAGTGGTGCTTCCCATTATGAAATCCCAGGACCCACCCAAGTTAGTTCAGATGGAGCAGAAAAGGCTACAGTGTTCTGTGTGCTAATCAAAACACATCTGTGTGTTTAGCTCTGGACCTAAACAATTTGTAACTCTAGTCTCTGTGAACTCTTCCCAAAACCTTTGGGAATCTCCAAGTCTGTGAATACAGAAATGATTAGGCTTCTAGTTTTGTTCTAAATCACTTTTCCATCAAATCACTGTTCTAAGAGTCATGTTTTCTTGTATTTATCATCACACCTCTGGTTGGGCACCACATCAACTTTACTTAATATTTTATCTGTCATTTGACGGAAAACTTTAACAAAAAAAAAACCCCATATTTTTAAAATAACCTCCTGATAATTAAGCAGACTAACTAAAGCCAGCTTCAGATAGAACATGGGTGATCCACTAGGCTAGCTCACTGACTATGGGACTTGCTTCTAAATATCTGCCTGCTCCACGCAAGATTCAAATGTATACCTCCATAGATCCATGGACCTCTGGGTCACCTGAAAATAGCTGAAACCTAGTATATCAGAAGATATCAAAGATTTAGTATAATTTTCCTTGGTTTCTCTTTGTTTTACCAGTAAGTATTATTTTTTAAATTTGTTTTCTGAACAAAAGAGCATATATGCTAAATATTGGTCAGAGAGTAAATGATGAGAAAAAAACAGGAGATAAATATGTTTGGAGACAGTCATCTTTTCCCTGAATGAAAACCAAAAATATTTTAATATAAGCTTTTGGAGGGTGGAGAGGGAGGAAGGGAGGGAAGGGAGGGAGGGAGGGAGCGGGGCGGGAGAGAGAGAGAGAGAGAGAGAGAGAGAGAGAATATGTAAAGAGATGTGAGATATCTAGGGCAGGAAGACAAAAATTCTCTACAAGTAAAGGACTCTTTGTGGCAGATAAAACTCATTTCCCCCAATTAAAAACCCCAGACTTTTTGTTTACCCTTTATTACTCAGCCATAGGAATACGGGAAAATAAGGGACTTTTAGAGGACTAGAAAGGGAAATTATAAGCAAAGAGAGAAAAATGGAGGCGTTTTAAAGTGGATGAACTCCTAAGGAGAAGCAGAGAAAACTCACCTTAACAAGGTCATTAATGAGTGAATAACGAAACATCCAGTCCAAGTTGATGCTGTCATTTTCCAGAATATCCTGGCAAGTGACATGGAATAGATTATGTGATTATCCCAGATCCACTAGCTTGCACCTGCACAGAGCTGATGTAACTTTGGGCCTATCTCCCCCACCCCTATAATCTCCACCTATCCATCACCTGTAAACTCCCACGAGGACAATATTCAGTGACGATGCAAATGTTGGGAGGGTCTATGCAAGCACCAATGAAGCGAGTGAGATGGTTGAACTGAACATCTCTCATCTAGCAAAGAAAGCAAGGGGGGGGTGAGGAGAAGAGAATTGAAAAAGCTAAAAATTAGATACAGAAATCTACCATTACATGAGACTTTTCTCTTAATCATACCTACAATTTAAAGCCACTTATAAATGAACCCCTTGCCCTCCTAGCCAATTTTACTGTTCCACAGCCTTCCCCTTTACTCTTCCCTTTCCCTATTTTTCCCTCACCCTCAACGCGAATGCCAGCCATTACTTACGTGTTTGAGCTCAAACAGAACCTGCCGGGTCAGCTCAATGCGCTTCTTATTGACGTGTTTGATTGCAACAACATTTCCCTGATGGCGGGAGTGAAAGGGGAAAAGGAAAATTAATATCAGAAGGATTTTCTGGGTGCTAGGAATCCTGGAGAACCATGGAGCATCCAGGAGCTCAGCTGGACATAGAGAGGAGGGTTATGAGGGGCAGAGTTTCACGGGAAGAGGTGACAGATGGGGATGAGACAGGATGAAATGGTGGGGACCAGAACAAGCGGATGACTGTTCACCTTGAAGTGACCGGTGTTGGCAAAGATCTGGTATTTCCCATGGGCTGTCATGAGCGAGCCGTAACTGGATCCCCGCTGGGGCCAAGGGCAACATGGAGGCGGAAGGATGAAAGGAACATTAGATGATGGTGGTGGTGCAGGGGCTATCATTACAGGCCAATGTGCTGGGAAAGGTCCAGGGTAGGAAAGGACAAGAACTCAGAGGGAAGCAGAGGGACAGCTGAGACAAGGGCTCACCAGTGACAGTGTGAGACGACTGCCTGCACCTTTATGATATCGCTCTGAATTGCCAAACTGCAGCTCTTCCCAGCGAATGCGCCACAACATGCTAGCCAGCTCCTTCTCCAGCATCAGTTTTCTGTAAGGACTGCACACCTCAGTTGACTGGCAAGCCCAATCCCACCACCCATAAGCCAAACAGTGGGGTTGCAGGCCCTTCCCGCAGCTGCCTTCCCTGCAGCTCCTGAGCTGCAACTGTTTATACATGAGAGACAGGACTGAGAGAAAAGGTTGCATTACGGGCCCTGTGCTCCTTTAACAACACAAGCTGAAGGTCAAAGTTATTTCTTAAAGTGGTAGCATCATAGAAAATTGACCTTTGCTCTTGTTCAGACCCCACTCATGAGAAAGGCTGGAGAGGAGGATATTAAGTTCAAGAGACAACCACCAAATTAAGAGCCCTGCTCCCCCCACCCTGTGTTATAGGGACCGCCTGGCCTCAGCCAGAAGGCTGTGTGGCAATGCGGAGGGTTAGCGGACGCCCAAAACTCACCGGAAAATGAGAAAGCTGGAAACGCCAAACATGATGAAGGTGATTCCTGTGCCCAGGGCCACAATTGCCAGAGTTGAAAGTGGAGCTGAAGGGGAGAGGGGGACCCTGAGAAAGACTGTGTTGGGTTGTAAGAATGGGGAAGGGACGATGCTCCGGGCGCAGGGAATTGGTAGATTTCTTGAAGAGAAGAAGGAGGGGAGTATAGAGGTAGAGGTAAAAAGAGAGCTAAGATGGGGGAATGAGTGAGGGACAGTAGAAGAATGCAAAGAAAAGGGAGGAAGGATTGCTCCCAGTCCCTGCACACACCCACTTTTATCACAGGATGGGTCGTCCAAGTCAAAGGCACAGGGGGGATTATCCAAGGGGGTGCCCCCTTCACCCAGGGGATAGGCCGTCCTGTCCACCAAATCTGCTTCTCGGCTCCTGAGTAGTGGGCTGCAGGCTGTGAGGAAGGAGAGAACTGGGCCCATGGGCCTGCGCCCACCAGCCTCCTCCCTTAGACCCCATTATTTGGCTACTTTTCTCCCCGACCTCCCTCTCACCCACCCACCCACCCAGGATGCCACTCCAGCAGAGAAAATAAGTCCCTGCCTCTAGTACCTTTGATTCTGCCCCTGTTGAACCCTTGAAAGCTGAACTTGTAAGGCCCACACTCTCCTCCCTGCCTCCTCCCCCATCACCTGAAAGTCCCCAGAATCCAGGTCTCCCATGGCCCACAGGACAAAATCAGTCTCCCGATCATTGTTCTTGTCCATAACAACCAATCCAGTTACACCTAAGATGACAACGAAAAATAAAGTAGTCCTTCCTTTGAGATCCACCCTATGCCCCTAGCCTGTCCCCCAGTCCTTCCAATTACTTCAAAGTCCATCCCTGCGCCCGCTCTTAGTATGTTTCCGCTTCTTCTATGTTCTCTGACCCCTACTAACTCTCCCCTGCCCCAGTATCTGTACTTTCTTCTGCCCACTCCACTCTTGAGCCTGATAGCAGCCCTCTGGCCTTCATCTGACCCTCTTTATTACCATGGTATCTTCGTCCCTGCATCTTTTCCACAATTCGAAGTCCATCTTCCCGGGTGCCTCCTTCCTGTATCGTCTCGTTCAAGACTTCGGCATATAGCAGGATCCCATCGTAGAAACAGCCAGCGATGAGGTTCATCTGGGGGCAGTAACTTCAGCAGTGCTTTCCAAAGGTCCTGCCAGGCCCCCTTCCCCAGCCCCCTTGCCCATCACTGGGGTCTCCTTCTACCTGTTCTCTCTTCTGGTTTGCTTCCTTCCCTCCTCTCATTCCTAAGGTGCCATCCCTACCTCATTGGACACTAGGGCAGAAGGAAAAATCCTGGATGGAAGTGGACAGCCCCCAAAGTAGGGCTGGCTCCACAGCCACAGCTCGATCCTGAGTTAGGGAGATGAGCCTTTCCTCAAAGCCCAGCCTGATTCTCATGAAAGAGAGATCTACTTACCAGGGAGGGGCCAGCTCCACACCAAAATCTTCCCGGGCTCTTATCAGCAAACGATTCTGGAATTCCTGATACTCAGGATTTGGGGGTTCACGATATGTGATGACCAAAACTGTCTGTACCAAGAGCACATGAGGAAGAGTGAACAGGATTCAAGATGGGCATTAAGGGAAGAGAGGAAGCAGGACAGGGAACCTGGTGAAATACACAGGATATAAAATATACATGAGTGAGTCTGAAGGCTGAGATACTAAACTCTAGGTATGTGCCTATGTGAGGGGCAATGGGGTATGTGTGGTGTAAGTTTAATACATCTGGAGAGAGGGAGTGGCATGCCTCAATGAAAGGCAGATAGGATGGTTCTGGGAAGGTAGAGCATGGGAAATGGATAAAGTCAACTCCATCCCCCAAACCCTGCCCCTCGTGTTCCTGAAGTCCCTACCTCCACCTAGGCCTTCACCAAGGCTGCCACAGCACTCACAGCTCCTCTGTCCCATCCTTTCTGGGTACCTATTCACTATTAAGGGCACCATGTGCTGATCAACAGCTTCTCTCTGAAGTGTTAATTACTGTTAATGTTATCAGTGAAATGTTTACACTTCCATTTGGGACTTGTACACAGTGACTCCACCCAGTGAATCAAAGAGATTTCAGGTCCTATGACAACTGGGGGAACTACTTTGAGACAGTGATTCCATCTGTGAAAAGCCGTGAGCCCATTCATAACCTGTGTGGACTACCTACCATAAGCAGCACTGTCTGTAGACCGGCATGGTCCTACACATCACTAAGTAATAGACACGTATCACAAAGAAAACACAGTCACACACCCACACGCATTTCATAGATAAGCCAATGACACATCTGGTCTCAGCCATGCACACATCTCACTGGCCATAAGTCTCACTGAGGTGTCTGCCTGGCTCCCACTGGCCTGACACATTTCCCCTTAACTGAGGGACGTACTAGCCTCCACCTCCACCCCAGGCCTGCACAGTTACTAAGACCAGCCTCTACCTTGATAGGAAACTGGCACGACAACTTCAGAGAAAGACTTCAGATCCATACGTTTTGTGAAATGAGACTTTGTGAAGTGATGGATTAAAATCTCGTCATTTTTACTAGTTTTGTTCATTCCTGTCACAGAAAGCCTATGTAGAGACACTGGGTATATCACATATGCTCTAATATATATCAATTCATTCCAGGTAGGAAATAATGAAGTCAGTTTCCAATATATATTGATTGTATTAGACTTTTCATTGTTTGCTTTATGATATAATTATTCTTACGGGAGCGTTTGGATGCTTGATCACACACTTCTAGTACTCTACTGCTCTTAGGCAAAATTACAAAGGAGAGCAGGACTGAGGATGGGGTTGGAAGAGTTCATTCAGTTAACACCTGTTCCAAGAATAAAAGAAAAACAGAAGGGTAGGATATTGTCGACAAACAATGTAAAAAGTCAGTAAAAGAGCTGGAAAAGATCAGGTTTAACACAATCTATGTTTTAATACAAAGGCCAATGGTAGGTTTTTAATGCTTTTTAAACACATAGTAATTCTCTGGGTTTGTCTGTTAGACTAGCAGTTCTCAAACTGCTTGGTCTCATGATCCCTTTACACTACTAAAAGTTATTGAGGACCCCAGAGAGCTTTTGTTTATTTGGATTATATCTATCATATTTACCACATTATAAATTAAAACTGACAAATTTTTAAAGCACAAGCACACCCTCCATAGCTGCCAGAGTGATGACATCATCACATGTCACGTAGCCTCTGGAAAACTCCACTGTACAATCGTGGAAGAATGAGAGTGACAGAGGCAAATAACACCTTAGTATAATTTTAAAAATAGTTTTGACTTTGTGGTCCCCTAAAAGGATTTCAGGGGCCCCCAGGATTCCAAGACCACACTTTTAAAAATGCTATGTTAGACTCTGTTTTGCTGTGGTTACTAGCTACTAAAAAGAAAAAGAACCTCCAGAGAGTTTCTGTGCTTGCTCAGGGGCTAGACGCAAGACAGAGAAGGTAAATAATTGTGTCCCATTTCACAGTGGACCCCAGGTGGGGAAAAAAAAAAAAAAAAAGCAAAGGCTGCCCAAAATGGGCTCGGCTGTAGGTGCCAAAGCCCGCCTCTGCCTGTGGGCCCACCCACACCCTGAGATCTGCTCTGTGGCAAGAGGAGGCACTGTCAACTGTGGAGTAAAAAGACAAAGAATTGTCTCCAGAAAAGGTTCACTCTTACACGCAGCCCTTAGTTAAGTGCTTATTTCCATCTGGCTGTCGGTGTCCCCCTTCTGTAACCCATCTCATGCTGGTTACCTAGGTTGTGACCTCTACCTGGGTTTCTGACCCTGTAGTCCTCAAATGCTCAGCCTGGGCTTCTGGATCCTTAGAGCCGGGTCATTTGCTTATTTAGTTCCATTATATGTGCTTATTCCCCATATCCTGGTTGATCATCTTGATTTATAGTGCCTGTCAGCTCTACTCCTGTCTAGATGAATTCCTAGGCCTCTTCTCCCTCTCCCCAGTATACACCCCTTAATTCAATTCAACAAATTTGTACTTGGCACATGGAATAGAGATGAGCATGACTCCCGCTCTCGAGCAGCTAACTACCCAAAATGAGCTGGGACCTTTTCCTTGAGCACGACACCCTCCTGGAAAAGCTTCCAACATATGTATTAAGGACTCCTCACCTCTACTGCCACCTTTTCCAGACTGGCCTGGTCTGGGACCCCGGTGGGCCAGGTATCTCTGGGGTAGGGTACTCACTCTGCTCTTTCATCCTTGGCTGGAACTGACCACCCAACTTCCCTCACCTTTGCCCTCCTTCAGCATTGGGAAAGGATGAGCGCAGCCTTGCCAGAGAACCAACCCCTCCTCACCCCCTCACGCCACCCTGCCCCAAAGTCTTGGTCTTCTCAGCATATCCTTGACTGCCTGTTTCCCCTTCTGTCATATTGTAGCAAATTCTCCCTTTCTTTTCCTGTCCGAATTAATGCCTACAGTAAGTGGGAGAACTGAGAGTTAATTTATGTAACTGACTGTTAGCTGACAGAACCCTCTGCCCCCTACCCTAAGTGGTGGGGCTCCATTGGCTGGTAGGAATTCTCACACAAGAAAGAGAGGTGTTCCTTCCACAAAAATACATATGGAGTCCTCCCATCTGGAAGGGTCACTGAGAACTTCCCCAACCACACTAGCTCAAGTGCAATCCCCTCGGTATTCTCAGACACTCTACCCCCTTTTTTTTTTAAGTCACACATCACAATTTGTTCCGTTTGTATTTATTTGCTTATTTGTTCATGTCTATCCTACTAAATGTAAGCTCCAAAAAGGCAGGGCCTATAGCTGTTATGGTCGCCACTGTATATCATGGTACCTAGCACAGTGACTAGTACCTAATAGTGCTCAATAAACACTAATAGACTGAGGTCTTCAAGTGAATCAAACGCTAACTGAATAACGTGTAAGTTCTATAGTAGATGGAATTAAGCACAAGGGGAAACTCAGTCCAATGTGGGAATTCAGTTTCCTAGAAGGGAAAGTAACGGTCTGAGTCTTGAAGAATACATAAGCATTATCCAGACGGACAAAGGTGAGATAGTTGTTTTAGGCAAAAGCTAGAGCGTAACAAAACCTGTTTGCCAATGTCCATGTTCAAGTGTAACAGTCACAGACTCATACTTCAGCATGCAACAGATAATGCCATTCATAGTCAGACACATACTGGTCAATCACAATCACATATATAATCACAGCCACATGAAACCTTACTCACCCAAGTCCAGCCTTGTACACAACTACTTAGAGTCAAAGAATCTCAGGAATGAAAGGATCTGAAGGTGATTTCATACACCACCTCAAGTCCTTTTTGGAAAAGGAGGCATATGGATAAATAAGAAACACTCATGTATATAAGTTAGTGAAAAATTTTGGGATCAGGAACAATTCATGGGTATGATTTTGAGAAGCAGCGATTCAGAGTGAGAGAAGGAAGAGTATTCCAGACAAAAGATCAAACAGCACAAAGGAGGCGGGGTGCAGGGAGGCCTGGAGTCAGGGGTGGAGTATTCACGCATGAAGGGCACATGAAAAAGTGGGCTGAGAACAGATTGTGGAAGGTCTTAAATGCCATGTTCAGGAGCCAGGACTTTTATTCTGTAGGAAATAACTCACTGACAGTTTTGAGCAGAGCAGTGAAATGAACAGAGTCATCTATTTTCCCTACAAATTGTTTCTCAAATACATTTCCTTCCATTCCTGCTATCATCACCTGAATTCAAGCCCATTTCACCTCACTCCATTGTAGGTGGTCTCACTGCCTCTAGGCACCACCTCTTCCAATCCAACCTGAATTGTCATATATTTCTCTTCACAAAAAAAATCTCAAGGATCCCACATTTAAGTCCAAGTGCCTCGCTCTTAGATTCAGAGCTCTCCACAATCTAATTATACTTTGCAACATTATTTTCTATATCTGCTTCAGGTGAACCCTTCTTTCTTGTTAGGTCACTACCTTCTTGGTCCCTCAAACATGCCCATTCCTATCTTCTTCTCTTTGCTCAAACTGCGTGAATCCTCTCTCTCACACCCTGACTAGGAATATGATATCTTTCAAGTCACAATAGAGTCTTAATTCCTTTATAGAAGCCTTCCCTAATCCCAGCCACAATGACTCTCCCTCCTCTGAAACACTGAAGTTCTTAGTATCTGTTCCAGGACACATAATCATATCCTTTCTCGCACTTGTATCGAATTGTACCACATTATGCCTCGCCTTTCCAGAAAGGGTGGAAGCTCTCCCATGGGCTAGAACCAGATCTTTTCCTGAACTTTTCTCCCTGACACTATAGTCTACTACTGGCGCTTAGGAAAGTGAGTGTTCCGGGATCTTGGGAGGTAGCCTTGCTTGGCAGACACACTGAGAAAGTCACAAATGTGGGGAAGTAAGGAAAAATGATATGAGACTCAAAAAGCTTCTGTTCATTTCACTCCTGAAGTTCACAATTCCTGTCCTGTTCTCAGGGTTTCTGCGGGGTCTTGTGAGAGGCAGAGAATCTCCAAAGATGCTCCTCTTCCCACGCCCCCTTCCATATGGGCTCAGATGATACCTGAAAGGCCTCTCTGAGGGCCTGAGCCTGTTCCCAGGTGCGATTGTCCTGCCAGGGCCGGCCTGTAGAGCGCGTGGGGCCTGCACGGAGACTCTCCCCAAAGACATCCAGGTAAAAGAAGACATAATCCCCATTGGTCAGGTTCTCCCTCTGGGCCTGCAGCAGGATCTCATGCAGCATCTCCAGAGGGCCACAGATATACACAACTGGGAACAGGTATACAACAGAGGGGCACCCTGAGAACATACCCAGGTCCCCACACAGCCCCCTCTCTGAAACCATCTGCATTTCCCTCTTTAGCAAGAAAGAGAGTGACTTAACCTATCCACTACCCAACAGATGCAGATGCTCCCCGTCCCTCCTCCCTTGGAGTCTATGTCATAAGTACCCTGGAGCCATATGGACCATCTGGCAGAGGTCAGAGCCTGACCAGACCCCAGAGGAAGGGAGCTATCAGCCTGAAGCCCCTCCTTTTCCCAGAGCCCTGCCTGCTGCTCCCCACCTAGCCCTCCTCACCCTCCCATTCTGCCATGCCTTTCCCTATGCTCAAAAGCACCGGCTGCTCAGAATTTCTCTCAGTGTAAGCTTTACCTGCCTTTCCCAACTCAACCTGCTGAACCCCAAACCCCATATATATAGTCATCACTATTTTAGTGATTAATTATATATAGACCCACACTATAAGAGGTCCTGGTGCCCCAATCTGAGAAGTCTCTTTTCACAGATAGTCATACATTTTGGAGTGGCCATTGACCACATTCACCACTCTAGGGCACTCATATGGCTTCCCAAATTCAATCTCCCACTCCCACATTCTCCCTTGACACACGCTTCACCCCTCAGCATCTCATTCCTTGTTACACCTGCCTATGCCGTCCGCAAGCTTCCCCTAACATAATGCCTTAGCCCTATCACAGGTGATCTGTCCACATGTGCTGCTTGATCCCAACCACCACTACACTCTTCAATGCCTGTTCCCCATCTAGTTTCCCAGCACTGAAGTCCAGGATTACAGCGACCCGCTCCTCCTGACCCTAATAGCCCAGGCCACACACACTGCGCCCGTTGGACCGGATGAAGTGGGTGGCCTGCTCAGGGCCCCCTGGCTCACGGGCATACACCTGGTGCTGCACACTGAGGTTGCTGCCCTGCAGGGCCTCAAAGACGCCCTCGATGGTGAAGTAGTGAGGCCGGTCATCTGTGCGAGCATCCAGATACAGCAAGGCAGCACGGGCAGTCCAATTGAAGTGCCCGTGCAATGTCACTACAAACTCACCCAGCTTGGGAGCAGAGGGGCCAGTGCGCACCAGGGTTCGATAATGCTCATTCTTAGCCGCAAAACCAGAGGCCACAGCACCCGCGTCAGCAGGGGAAGGTGCCAATGAGAGGCAAAGCGGGCCACAGAGGCAGCGGGGTACACACAACCAGGGCCCAACAGAAGGTCAGGGTCATGGTACAGCTTGAGGTCCACAGCGCGCAGCGGCGCCAGGTACTCAGAGCAGGCGCCATCTAGCTCAGAGCTGACAAACCGCAGGTCCACGGGCAGTGCCCGGCCCAGTGCCTCCACAGCCAGTGCCACAGCAGGGCCCACCCGTGGCCAGGCCCAGGCGTAGCTCAGGTTGTGTTCAGGCAGCACTACCGCCAGCGTCAGGTTCCGCGCCAACGGAGGACGCACCCCACCTGCCAGGGCTGCCACCACCAGCAGGAGGGATGGCAGTGCCATGGGGAGAAAGCAGCAGCCCCACCCCCCCCAGAACCTGGGGCCACTGTGGCCTACTGGGGAGGCACGAGCACCGCCCAGCCCGGAACCTGGGGAAATCGGTCAGGAAGATTGAGTGAGGATGAGCTAGGTAGGCTGAGCTACAAAAGTGGCGGGGCGGGACGGGAGGAAGAGATGGGAGGAAGACCAGGGATGGGTAAGGAGTGGGTCGGCCTGCCTAGGGTAAGGACTGAGGACTAAGAGCAGGGTGGCAGGAGGAGGGAGGGACCGAGGGGGGCCTGCGCCTGGGATGGGAACAGTGCGAGGTGAAGTAGGCTGATGAATCTAAAGCTGAGCAGGCAAAGGGGATCCGAGGCGGGGATGGGGTGGGGGTTGGGGGGAGGCTGGTACAAAGAAAAGGCCTGGGGGACTTCGGAGCTGAGGGGGCTAGGAGGGCAGAGAGCGGCGAAAAGGAGGACCAAGGGGTAAGGTGGGAGGGGGCCCGCACCGCGTTAGGACTGGGACCATGGGCTGGCGGGGAGCGAAGCGAGGCCTGGGCCGGAGGGGAGGGAAAGGCAGGGGTAAATCTCCCTGTGAAGGCTTCTCCTGAAGCTCCTGCTTGGACTAACGGGCCCAGGGCGCTGGTCCCATCCGGAGCTGCGGCGGCCCCGCCCGTGTCCTAGCTCCTCTCCGCTCCGCTCCTCCAGGGCCCCGGCGGCCGGCGCTGCCCGGCGCTTCCTCCCGCCCCCCTGCTGGGCCCCCGGGCGCGCCGCTCGTCCAGGTCAGGTCGCCGCGGCCGGGCCCTTGTCCGCTAGCTGCGCCGGCGGCGGCGGCGGAGTGTGACTCCCCGGGCAGGCTGCCCGCCCCCGCCCCGCCCCGCCCCCTCCCGCGGCCCCTCCTCTTCCCCCTCCCGGCCCCACCCTCCGGCGCCTGCTGTCTACTGCCACCCCCCGCCCGGGTGCCCAGGGACCTTCCAGGTCTCAAACCCACCCGGTGACAACACGGGGGCCCCGCACAAGGCCTCTCCGGCCGGCCAGGTTTCCGGGCGTCCCCTCACCATAAGGGCCTGTCCGTTTCTCCCCCAAGCCCCTGAGCCACTCCTCCGCTCTCTCTCCATCACACACTTTCCCATCAACCCAGGGCCTCTCTTCCCACCCTTCACGTATCCCTGTCTTCTTAGGGTTCCCTCACTTAATTCCACGGAGTCCCTAAAACACTCCAGTCTCCAGGAAGCATTCAGGAATCCTCAAATATTTGGAATCCTCACCAGTCCTCCACCTAGTAAACTATACCACCTTTCTCATTGCCAGAAACCTCTCACTCCTTCACCAGCAAGAGATGCCTGCTCGCTGGAGGATTGGCCCCTCCAGGACCAAGGGGGCGCAGATGATCGATTTTTCCTGAGTCCTTACAAAGCCCATGAGTCTCTTTTTCCCGTAGGACTCAACAACGCTTCGATCTCCCTCTTCCTGCCCCCATGGCCCCTCCGTGTCCTCCCATGTCCTCAGAGGCCCCCCACAGCCCACTCGGTTCCACCACGCCATCTGCTCCTGGGCAGGAGCCCAGAACAGCCTCTTCTCTCTTCTGCTTCCCCACACAGCACAGGCTAGCTCCCGATCAAAGCTCATGAACTGACTAAGCAGAACATTCTCCCAGTAGTGGAAATCCATTGTACCCCTCTTGGGTTCCGCCCCACTCCCAAGCTTCCAACCTAGAAGGCTCTCCCCAGACCCCCCATATCTGGATTGCGGATCGGATCCCGATGAACAGCTTGTGAGAGATGATACCATGGTCGCCGGGAGGGAGTGCTATGGGACCTTGGGGAGTTTTTCCGCAGTTGTCATAAAGGAGATGCACCTAAACGCTTTCTCCTCCCCCTGCTAAGGATCACAGTCTGTCGGCCCCTGCAAACCCATCCTCCAGAAATCACAGGGCCAAAAAGAGAGCGCGCCGGAGTCGGAGGGAAGAGGGTGCGAGCCCAAGGAGAGGAGGGGTCGTAGTTTTTTTGAGATGAAGGCGACACCTAGTGGTTTGGGGGGGAAATTTAAGGACAGAGCTCTTCTATTTGGGGGTTTATTTCTTTATTGAACACTGGCTTTCTTACACAAGCTGTAGGGGTGAAGAAAAAAAGCTGAATGATAGAACTCTTACTTTTGAGAAGCACACAATTGGAATCTCCCGGCTGCCGAGGCCAAAAGCAAGCCCTCCAACGACTCTTGCCCCAAGCCCAGTAGAAATGTAAGACAGCTCCTTTTCTAACACAGTGGGATGGTAACTCTAGTTCCAGCTCCCCAAACTGGTAGTGAGAAGGAATTTCGTTTAATCTGAGGAAGGAAAAGGATAGAATAGTCAAAAAGGTGACAGGAAACCCGAAACAAAGACATAGCTCTAACTTTAGACTGAGCCAACCAAATACTACTTTTTGAGCAACTACACAGCTTAATGAGAAAAACAAATCCAAAATGACAATTTCTCTTAGAATCACAGAATTTCAGGGCTAGGAGGAATCTTGTAAATATATTATTCACCCTCATTTAAAGATCATTGAACCTGAGTCCCGGACTGGGATGTCACATAGCTTCTATCCCACGCCCCTCTCCCTCAACCCTGTTTGGCTTATAATAGCAGAGTGGAGACTAGAATCGGTTTCCCCATCTCTAAGGTGAGGCTTGGAAAGACATTCTGTTCTTCTCACCATGAGTTCCATCCTTACAGGGTAATGGCCACCAAAGACCAGACAAGTTTCTCTGGACACCTGCAGACCACATGAGGACCAGTCACCCCTGTTGCCCAGACTTCTAAACTAGGTCAAGTGCATGATATGTCATTTCCAGAATCTTTCTCCTCCTCTCTTCCTTCCAACTGGCCACTAATACTAGAAAGTGGGAAAAGGCAAAGAAAAGTTAATCACTTAACGTGCCAAAGGCAGTGACAGGTTTTTGCTTTGATTTTTTTTTATTTGGCGGGTATGAAAAATTTAGATGAGAACTTTGCTTATCTCTATATTCCAATTATCTAAGATCACTGCTCTCACTGATGTGGACAATAAGATTTTGGCTATATTTGGTGACTCTACTGCAACTCATACAAAGCCTGGGAAATTGAAAGTCCTGCTGGCCTGAGCAGCACCAAGCTGGGATCCAACTTTCTCTCTGTAGGGTTGGTAATGCATCCTTTGCAAACACAATCTATAATTTCTTCTGAGACAAGACCAGCCCAAATGCCTCATTTCTGACCCAGAACTAAACTGTAGAACATCAGATCAGCTAGCTGCTAGAGTCTGCTGGGGTTTCCAAGCTGCCCTGTTCCTTAGTGAAAAAGAAATCCTGACCCAGTCACATTCATGCCAAAGGAGCCTTAAGACCCTTGCAGAGTTCTGGGACCTCCACGAGATTCAGGCTCACGCTGATCTCCACAGCAAGCCTTGATGCCCCAAAATGAATCCCAGTTTAGCACTGAGCAGTTGAATAACTTACCTGATTTTGCAGCTAACTCTAGACCCTTAGGTGTGCTCTGTACCAGACCACACCTCTGGTTGTGTAAGATGTCAGAGAAACAAAATATCTTGCAGTCCTCTCTGCTTGACTAACCTGACTTGCAAAGCAAGCTTTGATTACATGTGATTGTCTCCTGCACACAAGACAGATCTGAGAAAACCTCCCAGTAGAAGGCCAAGAACAGCAGTGGAAAGTAAGATAAAACGAGGCAGAAAAGATACATTTGAAATGCAGCATTTCAATAAGGGAGAGGAGGAGGCATTGTAGAAAGAGAAACAGTGAGACATATTGAAGGCAAAGAAAAAAGACTTCTTTAAATTCTGCATTTTTTCTTTTCGCTCAAGTGAGAGATAGAATCCTGAAAATATGTCAAATCTTGTTAGTGCATACGCGGCCCACTCCCCAGCTTCCCTCTCCCTGCAAAGAGCAGCACACAATGTGGTTCTAAACCCAGGTAGTGGTTTTTCCATAGAAAATCCTTGATAGAGAACCAGTGATTCCTAAGAAGGAATTTAGGAATTGTCGGGAGAATTTATCTTCAAGATGACTCAAGTTCCAGGTGAACCCATTTTTCACCTGTCTGCTCCATTCAAGCCTGTACCAGCATCTCTGTGAGTTTCCCAGAAGGTCCCAGTGTCTTCTGTGGCTCTTGCACATTTGGCTTGTTTTCCCAGGTACATATACTGCCCTCTATGTTCCTATCTCCACCCTTCACCATTATTACCAACCCAGTAATTACTCACCACCCCTTGGGAGCATCTGATAGCATAAAGTCTAAAATATGATGGTCTCTGTTATATTTCCTTCTCCACTCCACTTAAAATTCTTTCTTCACAAAATCTTTCCCTGAGAAAAAGTGGCATGTGTTCCCTCACCTTTTAAGTCCTGCTCAATTTACAAGTATCTCACATAAAAAGAAGCAAAGGAAGCATAATCACTACGGCTTCTAGAGAACCGAAATGTATTCATTGCTATTTCAATCTTTCGCTCTGCTTAGAAGTTTCTGGAGAAGCCAAAATTGGAAGAGAAGGAGCAATCTGAAGCAAGATTTGATAAAACTATCCTCTTTTTCATGGCAGCAGTGTCATGAAAAACAGAGTAGTCAGTCATGGCAATGTAGGGTTGGTTGGCAGACAGACCGAAAGTGGGAAGACCAGGTAAGAGGCTCCTGGAAAAATCCAAGCATGAAATGCTAAGTGCCTGGTCTAGGGCGTTGGAATAGTAATGGAGAGAAACAAATATCAGATAATTTGAAGGAAGAAACAACAGGGTTTGGTGGCACACTGGATCTATGGGATAAAGAGGCAAGAGTAAAAGATTCCTCTAAGGCGGGGGTCACAGGGGCAAAGAGCAGGCAGAAAATGTAAATGTGAGAAGGAGCTGGGGGGGTTGCAAACTGTGAGCCCCTGCTCCACCCAAAGTGGATTTCACCACTCTGGGATGGAGCCCAGAGTTGCCAGTTTTTACAATTTTTCCTTTGGACTGTTTCAACAGTCTGTAACAGATCTCTGGGCCTCCAGTCTCACATCCCTCCAATCCACCCTCCACGACGTGTTCAGAGGCCAAAGTGGCCTCTTGAAACAAAAACCTAATTATATCACTTCCCTGTTTAAAATCCTTAAATGGTTCCCCATGGGAAGCCATGTTTTTCAAACTGTTATTTTCAGCAGCAAATCCTTCCCTTCAAACAAAAGTTTAAGCATAAAACAGAAAAGCCACCCAGCTGCTGCAGATGACATAGCAGTGGTGGTCCCAGAATCAGGTGCCCCCTGCCCTTAGCACTTTTAAGGATGGGTTTAGTGAGAGACAAATTTAACTTACCTGTTGACCATTGAACTCAGTTGGGGATAAACATAACCTCCCACCCCATCACAGTCTTCTTCACCTGTGCCGTGACAAATGTCTCCTTCTCAGTCTTCACAATGGCATGGACAGATTCCATAACTCTCTGGGTGGGGTTGGTGGTTGGAGGTACCAGGGCCAGTTCTCCTACCTCTTTGTAAGCCCCGGAGAGAGCATCAGATCCTAATTTTTAGCAACTGTCTAGAATGTGTGATACTTAGTGCCTCTTTGTCCTCATCTTTGGACCCTAGTCACCAATTCCAGGGAAATAGGAAAAATTCAACTCACTATTTCTACAATATGCTGAAGTGAAGGAAATGTCCTCTTCCTTCACTTATAAAATAAGGAGCTCACTGCATTTCTATATGAAGAGGCAAAGTCATCTTCTAAGCAAAAGAACCAGGAGTTGAAGGTTCAAGCAATATAAAAAAGAAGACAGAGACAGATTGGGGATAGAACATCAAATGCAAACCATGGACACTTTCTCTCCAGTAAAAAAAGATGGCGCATATGCATATTACATAAAAATTTTGCATATCATTTCAGGGCTGATTATTAAAATACATACATATATACACACTTACATATTTGGATGAGAATCAGGCCCTACAAATAACATGAGGGATAAATATGATTGCAAATACTCCATGTGAATTGATGAGTCAGTCATTATCCTCAAACACCTGCTAGGTCCCTAAGAGAGATAAATGGAGTGGTAACATGATGCCAGCCTCTCCCACCAAATGACAGCTGAGAACATCTCCCATAAACCATTGAGAGTAACCAAACTAAAAAAATGGCCGAGAAGATTGCCCATCATCTATAGTTTAGAAGAAAATAAGCAAAGAAACCTAATGGTTTTCTTTCACATCTACTCTTTACACTAACCTGACAGAGGTCAAATAAACCTAGAATGTGTGTTACTTTCCTGGTACCTCCAACCACCAACCCCAAATTCCAAGATCCCCAGATTAAAACCTATTTATAATGTAAATAAATGTGAAGTACCAAGTGAATTGTAATTGTATGTAATTATGTAATTAAATGTAAAAGTGCTTTGTAAATTTGCATTATATAAGTATTATTATTATGGTAATTATTAGGAATATTTCCTACCCAAAAATGAGACCACACTATCAGCAGTTTGAGGTCATATTCTGGAAAGGTGAAATGTGCTAAAAGAATGAGTTTGCTTGTTTTTATAACATTGTGCAAAGGTTTTCAAATTTTTCATCTCTCCATCGAAAAGTCTAAGAAGTGGAATCGGTAAGTGACACATGACCGAAAGAGTTTAGAAACTGTTAAATTCAGTTAAATTTAACAAATATTTATTGATGGGCCTTCAGAGGATACAAAGACAAGTCAGAATATAGTTCTCTGCCCTACCCACCCTTAAGAAGTATACTAACTAGGAAGAGACAAGAGCTACTTTATGTGGCAGAGTGATTTTATGAGTATGGATGTGCTTCCCACTCCCACTGGCTGGCCCTACCCACCCCTGTCAGTCCTCAGCCAATTTCTTATCAGATCTGTTCCTCACTCTCTCCAGGTAGGCTGACACTCACAGACTGAGTCCTCAGAAACTGAGTCTCCACTGAACTCAGTCAACTAGAGGCAACAGCAGAAGACTGGAAGTCAGAAGGATGCCAGAAGCCAGAGCATTTCTTCCCCTTCTCCCTTTGCCTTGGCCAACATCTCCAACAGAATCTATGTGTCCCCTGTGGCTCTGGTTTCCCTAAGGTAGGCCCTCCAAAGTTCCAGCTTCTAACCTATCTAGGCCCTCCGAAGTTCCAGCTTCTAACCTCTCCTTGTTTCTTCAGCCTAGGAATGATAGAGAATTCTTGCTATTGCTAATCTCTGGATTGCTTCACCTTCCCTTGAATGGCTTCCCAGCATATCTGCTACTTTCATAGTTAGTTCTCTGGATAAAATTCCCTCTGGCTTAAATACTTAAGAGTAGTTTCTGATTTCCTGGCTGGACTCTAAATGTGGCATGAACTTACCGTTTTTGAGAGCAAAGCCCCTAATTCCAAAATTGCTAAATTCAAAGTTCACTGCTGCTGGTGCAAGTCCAGACTGAGATATACAGAGGAGTGAAGACACAGAACTGATTGTTCTCTTCTCCCCAAAAAACACAGGAGACAAAAGGAATTTGGAGGAAAGACAGAGAAAGGAGCATTATGGACGACCTACTTCCCTGTCCTCAGGAAAATACAGGTCGAGGGCCACTAACAAGTACAAGGACATGGACATGGTTGAATCCCCTTAAAATTTAGGATGAGACGGAGAGGAGAATGGGCCCACACAAGGCCAGATGAAGGCCTTTAGAAACCCAAAACATTGAAAGATTATGGTACTCAACTACCACCCTGAATGAAATCAATCCTTTATACTTACAACATGTGTGTAAAGAAATGCAATAAATTCTGATTTTTTTCCATAGTAACTACTTTCACACTTTAAAAAATATATCAAAATATTTTCCTCCAAATCTGTTTGGTGGCCTTGCTTTGCTGGTGCCCTAAGCACACACTTTGCCCATTGGGTCATTGAGCGACAGGTCTGTGCAGTCTGCCCTATCCAGAGATTCAGTGGTTGCCCTCTCAGGGATGGTGCATATGCTTCTTCGGGAGTGTGGGGTGCTGGAGGCTGAATCTTCTGAGGACCCAGAAGTGGTGAAAAGAGATTTTTAAATTCACATGGGCCCAGAGGGAGCTGTAGACTTTAGATGGGAAGGTGAGCTAGTGTGCCAGCCCTAAGAAGCCTCTCTGGAAGAGCAAGAGGATGTGCAGGGTTCACTTGCTGGTGGTGAGATATGCAGTGGATGCACCTCCAAGGGGTTATCCATATGTGCAAAAAGCTAATGCACCATCCATCAAAACTAACATTGGCCATCCTCTTTAAGCCAACTATGGGAAAGGGGAGAGCATGACAGGCTATTGCAGAGAGAAGAAATAACCAAGATGAGACCAATACCAAGGATACAAGCCTCTCCTACAAGTGCCTGGCTGTGCACAAATTATGAAGGATAGAAACAAAGCTTTGAATTGACCTGGGAGTTATGAATCTTAGTTTACACACACTCTCTTTCTCTTTCTCTCTCTCTTGATTGGACCAAATATACCTGAAAGGTACCAAATCACTGGCCAGGGGTGGGGGTGGGGGGAATGTCAGTTCTAAAAACAGAAGTTAGTCAAATATATGGTGGCAGAGGAGATTTGACTTCAGGTGGTGAACACACAATGCGATATACAATGATGTATTACAGAATTGTACACTTGAACCCTATATGATTTTATTAACCAATGTCACCCGAACAAATTTAATAAGATTTGTAAAAAGTTAACATCTCTGCACTTCCAAGTCTGACTGTGCAATTTGCACCAATTACATATTTATCCACTTCCATGGTTTTAGCTAGTGTCAGAGATTGATAATGCCTAGCTCTGTCTCTATGTTTACTTGCCTTCGTGTGACTCCTGCTACAATAAATACCCTCACCCCTCCCATCCCCTATTTTGCACATTCAAATCCTAACCCTTCTTCAAGGTCTGGTTCAAATGCTGCCTTGTTACAGAATTGTCTTTGACCTGAGCCCTCACAGTGTTTTATTTGTATTTCTTCTGTAAAGCCTTTCGCTTTCTGCTTGTATAAGAATATGGGCACATCTCATCCCTCCTGCCAGGAAGTTAGTCACTTGAAAACAGAAGACATGTTTTACTAATCTTTGGATCCCCTTAGCACCTACAGTATTCGTTCATGGAAAGAAGACTATCATTCAGAGACTAGGTGATTACCCCCAATATGATGCCTTTAATAAACTCTCTCTGAACCCCACTTTTGATGCTGCCCTCAATGGGTCTGAGAGTCAGACAAGAAAACCAGTTTCACCTATAAATATCGCTAATCCTTGTTTTGTGCCTGCACCAACTATTGTGTCATGAGTTTTTCATCTAGTATCTTACTTAATCTGCCTAACCGCTCTCTAAGGCAGGTATTATTATGCTCCCCATTTGGCAAAGACACTGAGGCCTAAAGATGTTAACCAACTGCCCAAAATTACCCAAATAGTAAGTGACAGAACTGGGATATGAGCATTTCAGAGTCACATCTACATTCAACCAAGAACAGTATTACCCAGATTGATCATTCTCTTCATTGAACCAATTTAGAATATTTTTTAGCTGTTTTGATCAAATTTATCTTCAAAGAATAATGTATGTATGTATGTACGTATATATTATGTATGTGTGTATATATGTGTGTGTGTATATATATATAATTTTAAAGTGGTCATGAAATTAAAATGAAGGACTATTTTTTTCACCTATAAAGTTTTTTTTTTAGAAATAATGATACTGATGTTAGCAAGTGTGCAGGAAAATGATATTCTCATACATTGCTAGTGGGAGTGCAATCTGGTACAATGTTAGAAAGCAACTTGGCAATCTCCATCAAAAACCTTTAAAACATTTTTACCATTAACCCATCAATTCCACTTCAAGTATTTAGCTAAAGAAAAAAAATTTAGCTAAAGAAAATCAGATTTAGTCTCAAAGATACTCAGCACAGTATTGTTTTTAATAATGAAAAAGTAGGAGAGATATAAATTTCTAATTATATATTATATAATTATATTACACTTATGCAGTAAAATCCAAGCAGCCATTTAAACATTGTTTCAGAGATGTATGATAGCAAAGATTGCTCACCATACATCACAAGGTGAAATCAGAAGGTTGAACAAGCCCAGTTTCATTAAAATACACACACGCATACATAGTAGAAACCTGGAATAGTATAAATCAAAATATTAAGAATGGCTATCTTTGGGGACAGTATGGGTTAGAATTTTATATATAACTATTTTCAATGATAACACGTTAATTCCATAATAAAAAAGTTATATGATCGTGTTTTCTTTTTAAAAACATACACAGGGATAAAAGGATGCCAAAAGATTTTTTTAATGTCATTGAAATAGGTCTGTAGTTTCCACAAACAAATATACCAGTAAAAATTTATGTAGTTTTTATGTATAAATTACTGGTATATCTGTTTATAAAGCCATATTAAACACTTCATACCTCTTTTGTGTAATCCTACCACAGTTAGTATGCAGGTCAAGAAATACTTGTTGAATAGAATTAAACAGTCTACTCTAAAATATTTATGAATGACCGAGATGAGGACGAACACCGTGAAGTTCCTAGTTTACGAATGACAGTAAGTTCCTCCATTATACCTCAATCACATTTGACACTGTGGACAATCACATTCTTAAAACTCTTACCACGGCTTCTGCCAGAGCTCATTTTCCTAGTCATTCTGCCACCTCGACGCTCACTGATCTCTCATTCCAGCAAAGACCCTCTTCCTCCTTTGAACTGTAAGCTTTCCCCCCATGCTGTAGTCCTCAGCTTTCTGCATTCTTCTTTCCACACTCATTTCCTTGGTGAGTTAATCCACAATCATGACATCATCTATCACCTTAGTGGAGATAATTTCAGGAACATGACCTTAATTCACTGGGTGTGGGCATGTATGCTGTCATTGCTACATATATATTTTGATATTGCATAACAGTAATGATTAGAATTTTATAGTACAGCTCACCAAGGAAATGAATGCTTGGAGGTTTTAAGGAAGAGTTGTTGGCATTGATGGCAATAAACTCCTTCTCCCTCCCCATAAGGTAAACAAAATAAAAATACATAAATAGAAAAAAGTCAGCGAAGGTTGTGTTTAAAATTCTCAAGTTAATGGTGTTATAACTTGTTTTGGGAAGGAAGAAACTAAGTAAATGAAATAATTAGCCAACAGAAGAGTTTTTTGAAGGCCCTAGATTCTACATTTATAAAACTCACTTATATGAACAAAGTACATGTTTTTACTAATCACATCTTTGTGTTCCCCCCCCCCCAATTTTTCAGTCCTAGTCAGTGGATCACATTACTCTGTGGACTCAGCTTCAAGACAAATCTGCCTCCCTACTCTTCCAGTCGAGTTCTTCATTTAAGCTTCTCCTCTACAGAAATTGCAAGCCATCAGTGGCTTGCAAATTCATTATTTATACATAGGGTGTGTTAACCGTATGTCCTGAAATAAGCTAAGGGCTATAGGCATCCCTCACCCACAGTACACGAAACATAAAGGTTACAGACTTTTGGAATAGGAAGACAGCAATTTTTGGCTAATCCTGGCAGGAAAGAAAGCATATGTTAGAAAGCTCCACAGAATATTACTGAGAAAATACAGAATGAAGAGAGACAAAAGGTGGGTGCTGATGGAAATAACAGACTATAAGAATCTGTCCTCACAGGTTTGACAGTGCCAAGTGTAGTGAATGTGTGTTCAACCACATGGTTCTTCTTTGGCACTACATGCAGCTAGTGTAACTCTGAAGATATATAAGACTTCTGAAGATATATGAGACAGGTGGTGCTGGGGCAGGTACACTTGGGTAAGCAATCCCCCTGCAGCTGAGTCTACTGAGCTACCTGCTTAGCTAGGCCATATGTCTCTGGCAACTATCCTAACTTACCACAGATGGCCAATCAGTCTTGGAAACAGGTACACAGGCCTACATCAATTCTATACATTCAGTCCTGCCTTAACCTGCTCAAAGGGTAACCACTGCCCTCTACTCACATGAAGTCTTATATATCTTCAGAGTTACTGATACCACATCTTTCGTAAGTCCCCGAACCAGTTTAACATAGCCTGATCTTATCTTTTAAGCAGTCTTTAAGGTACTGCTCACACTCTCTTGAATAAAAATTGCTTGGTCTCTCAGATAGCCACCTCTACCCTGCTCTGCTCCCTGAGATGGATGGTACATGAGGGGAAATGGATTTTGTAGCAGTAGGAAAGAGCTGGACTCCTTGAGCAAGTGGTCCTCTGGCTTCCTAAATTTGCAAGGCAACATTTCTTTGCCTACTTGCTGCTTATTCTGCTGGCAACTGTGGCCCAACTCTGTAGCTGGTATAACTCTATGATCTCTCTCAGCCTAGAAATAGCCTGAGTGGAGCTCTCTGGCAGAATACATTGCACTGTCTTCCCCTGGCATTACTTTTCTGAGTCTGATTGTGATGCTCATCACATCCCTCAGATGCCTGTGTATTTAGTACAGATACAACAGAAACCCCTCATAGTCTCTGCACCAAGGGCTTCCCTGTTGCGCATGGGAAATGCCCCACATCTTGATCTCCAGGGTTAGACATTTTCAAGAAGTCTCACTGATGCCTCCTTCGAAATATCTATTTAATATCTATACCACTTTTCCATTATCTGGTTCCAGTCTAACCAAGGTGTGTCCAAGCTCAGAAGGAATGAGTGCCATGATAGATTAACGATGTCTGCTGTGGATAATAGAGGAGTCACACCATGAATGACCCTTAATCTCTTCTTCCTCAAATCCATTAATACAAATTAAACTGCCCTCTTTAATTTTATCTACTGAAATCCTACTCAACTTTTAGAACTTGTTCAAGTTTTATTTCTTCTGTGAAGGTCAATCTCTAAATTAACACCACTTATCTGGTTATTTAATATTAGAACTAATTTATAAATGTTAATAGTAAATAGCACTTATTATTGTTACTTGAAGTGGCTTAAAGAATGGTATGACTGTTTTAAGGAACACATGAATGATTATAGAAGATATCTAGTGCTCTGGCCATCAGGAAGGAGACCTAGGAGTTCTCTGAAGGATACCAACAGTGAACTCTTTTGGCAAAAAGATGTCAAAAATAGGACAAAAAAATTTTGTTTACACCAAATAAGAGAGTATTAAGTCTGGTCACTATATCTCAATAACAGAAGCATGAGATCGCTTACTGCAATTTTCTATACTGTACTGTGATACCATTCCCCATGTTGCATTATAGCTGGCTGAATGCGGCCTATGGTTTCCTTTTCTCTACAAATCAGTGCCCTTTTATGGAAAAAGGTTGTTTCCGCTCTATCACACAGGAAGATTAAGTAGATTTCCAAGGACCTGAATTCTCCTTTCAATGAGGAATCGCAGATAGAAGCAATAACATTTTCTGGACTTTGCCATGCATACAAATGGGATGGTCACTAAAACACAACCTCTCCCACTCAAATGTAAACTCCGTGAAGCAGAGACATTGTCTAGTGTGTTCATCACTGTATCCTCATCATCTGACTTAACAGTAGGTGCCTGATACATATTTTATTAATGAAGAGTTAATAATAAATATTAGATGAAGGCAATACAGAGTTAAGTTTAATATTTCTATTCTACAGTATGTCTGTTTTTGAGAGAGGTAATCGTCTTCATTTCAGATACTTCTTTTCCTACTGCACCTGATGTGTAGTGAGGACAAAGTTAAAGAAGTAATCGAAATGGGTCATTGACAAAAAAAGACCTAAATGTAAAAGCTAAAATTATAAAACTTCTAAATATAAAGAAGAAAGCACAAAAGAAAATCTTTGTGACTTTGGTGTAAGTAAAGATTTCTTATGTAGGGCACAAAAAGCACTAACCATACATGAAAAAAGGAAGAAATGAGATTTCACCAAACTTAAAACTTCTGTTCTTGAAAAGATGCCATAAAGAAAATTGAAAGGCAAGCCACAGACTGCGGGAAAATGTTTTTAATTCATATACTCACAAAAGACTTGTGTCCAGAATACATTAAGAACTCATACGACATTAAAACAAGAAGCCAAGTTTTTAAGCAAGCAAAAGATTTAAATAGATTTCACCAAGTATGAGATACTGGTGGCAAATAAGTACATGAGAAGATGCTCAGTATCATTAATCATTGGGGAAATACAAATTAAAACCACAAGATACCCCTATATACCTATCGGAATGATTTGTTTAAAAACTAACAATACTAAGTGCTGACGATGAAGCAGAGGAACTGGAACTCTCATACAATGATGGTAAACCCGGGATATGTACTATATGATTCCATTTACAGGAAGCTCTATTATAGGCAAAATTAATCTACAGTGATGGAAATATGATCAGTGAATGTCTAGGGTGGCATGGGGGGAGGCTGATTACAAGGGGTAACAGGAATTTGGATGGGGGGGTGACAGAAATGTTCCATATACTGACTGAGGAGATGGTTACAGAGTTATAAACATCTGTCAAAACTCACTGAATTGTACACTTAAAATGAGTGCATCTTATATGTAAATCATATTTCAATAAAGTTGAAAAATAATTCTTTTGCAACCATTACTTCAAAACCTTATTTTAAAGGCTTTTAAAGCCTCAAAATTATTAGTTATTTTAAAGCCTTATTACCAATAGTAGCTGGATCATTACAAATCATTACAGAGGTCAATCAGTCCATCAATGATAGAGGACCATCTATGACAAATCAGTCTGCTGAAACTGAACTAGAGGAATGAATTCTCTGACCAGTGAAAATGAAGTCGGTTAGAGGATCTTTTCCAGTTCACAGAAGCAAGAGCATGAATTTGCACATATTTGGATGATTAATGCCAAGTATTTTTAAAAATCAGGCCTAAACTATAAGAGCTGAAAAAAGTTATTTTTATCAGAAAGTTAATGCCTCAAAAGTGAAGAACCCTCACTCTGGGAAAACAGAACACTTCTAGTACATACTCTTACTGGGGCCTGGACCTTCGAAGGAGAGCAGGGAATCATCCAACATGTGTACTGGCAGGAACACACACACACACGAGATGGGCAGAAATGCCTCCCTGGACACACTCTACATGGACTACAGGAAGAACGGCTCCGCTATCAGAGAACAGGTTAGCACAGCCAGATGTTTTTATCAGGTTTTTGTATGTATCTCGACTTAAAAATGTTTATTATCATCACTTTTTAAATTGTCAGGCACTAGAAAAGCTTTCTGTTTAAGTACATTAAGAAGAGAAAGCAAAGTAAAACCTACTCACTGCCCTCTACCTGCCCTGCCTTATACTTCTCTCTGCCATCCTCTTAATTCTTTGCCCCCTCAATCCTCAGTAAATGCTAAAACCACACCAGAGGGCTTGGGTTGGGTCAAAAGTAAAGAAAGGCCTAGGTTAGCGCTGTAGATAAGAAGTAGGGGAAGGGGTAATGAATTAATTCAATGGACATTTGTCATTTGTAGTTCCCAACATCCATGTCTCCTTCCTAAGAGTACTCTGGCATCCTTTCAGGCAATTGTACAGCCTTGTTGGGAGAGCGAAATCAAATGTCTGCTCTCCCTCTACAGAAACCGAGGAATTTCCCTATGGCTCCTTCCCCCAGATCCTTTCTCCCTATATCCAGTCAGAGCTATAGATGGCAATTGACTTAAGCTTGACCAAACAAATGATTTCCTTGGACTTTACTTCTTTAGCAGAGTGAGGACAGAAGCAAAGAGCAGGGCAAAATAGTTAAGCAGTTCCTTCTCTGTCAACTCCAAGCCGGGTCCATTAGGGTTCCCATCCATCATGCAAGGCTCTCCTCAATGTGGAAATAAATATTTTAAGTCTCTGCTTCCTCCCCTATCCCCCATCCTTTCTCAATTTGCTTTATGAGTTAAATGTCTGTTATCAGTTTGGTGGGTTTTCTTGCAAATTCCATATATCTCATTCATTTTTAAAATGCATGTATGTGTCAAATATAAATAGGATATTATACGTATTGTTATGTAACTTCTTTTTATGAGATGTGACCTTTATTTCTTGTGTATCTTCTCCTTATCCCTGATTAAAACTATATACACAAAAAAAAATCTGCCAAAGTTGGAGTCTAAGGGTAGGGTGGAACTCAGTTAATTTCCTACTAATTACCTATAATAGGATGGATTTGGGCTCCAGTTCAGCTTAACAATGAAGATCCTAAAGAATGCTAACAATGTTTCAGGCTGAAAAGTTCTTATAGGCAATATGGAGAAGGTTCTTGAGCAGAGAAATCTCGTGATGAAGACAATGCTTCATGAAGAACAACATGGCAACAGTATATACGTGATACAGACCAGAAGGAGAAATTGAAAAGCAGGGACACTAGTCCAGTGGCAAATAAAGAATAGCAGATCTGAAGAAATAAAATTCTGGATTATTATAGCTGGGGCCAGTGATATGGAGAGAAATTATAAGAAGCTGGACTAATAGAGCAGAAAAAACAAGTGATTAGAATTAGAAGAGCTAGATTTGAATTCTAACTGTGATATTTATTAATTGTGTGACCTTTGAGTATATCAGTTTCCCTGTCACTAAAGTGAAGAATTTAAGAATATTAGGGCCTCTAAGATTTTTTTTCCAGCAGAACCCTTTTTATCCTAGTGAGGAGGTGTAGGAAGCAATATCGTTCATGGATAAAGGGTTCAGAGTCCTAGTGATCCTTCATTTCACCTCTCTTGTCACCTCTGAGGCATTCTTGAGAAATTTCCAGAGGACTAGGGAACAATGTTTGAGAAATCTCTATAAAGATTCTACTACCAACTCTAATATTCAATGACGCAAGGGGATAAATTTTGCAGAGGTGCCTAAAAAAATAGCAATGGCTTTAATAGTTGCCATAGAATCATATAATATAAAGAGTGATTGACTTCCTACAAATTTGCCTTATTCTCCTTATAAGCCAAACCCAATTTAATGTCTAAAATCTCATCCAAGCCTGTGTAAATGACAATCTAACCTCTATATAAAGAATTCGGGCACAAATAATTCACTACCTAACAATTCAGTTCATTCCAATTTGAGGTCCTCTAACTATTCATTCTTCCTTTTTAAGCCAAAATCTGTCCCCCATCACTGTCATTTAAAATACAGGTCCATCTTCCACCTTCTGGAATTAAAACAAACACATCTAACTCCTCTTCCACAGGATAGTCCTTCAACTGTTTAAAAAGAGCTATCAAATCTGCCTTGCCTTTTATTCTCTCCTGCTCTGGACTGCCATGAATGTTCCATGAATGCTCCAGTTTTGGAACAATTCAACATTTTCTAAGCATCTGAGTACAAGTAGATTTTCACTTATTTATGGCTTTAAGATTTAATCAAACCAGATTACTTTCCTTAAAACAAATAACTAGCTGCATAATAAAGTATAAATAGAACCTGAATTCATTATATGGTAACTATTCTTTCCTTGCTAAACATTAGCTGCTCCCACTGTATCAAAAGTAGATTGCCAACTCTTTTGACCCAAAGCAAATTGTAAAAACCTCTAGCTAGGGATCCAAAGAGATTCAAGCCTCAAGATCCAATGAAGCAAGTATAAATGACTCTAAAGTTCATAATCTCATCAACTTGCAGGGGAATATAATCCTCACCAACACAAAATTCAACTGTCACCAAGGTGATATGGAATATCAACGTAAGAAAGCTTCCTCCACCACTCTTCATCCTACTCATTCCATATTCCGCTACTAGGTTGGTAAAATCAGGATCTGTGGCTTGGGCCTAGGTTATCTGACAGTCTGGGTAGTCTGAGGATGGGGAGTAGGAAGTATGACCGAGCCCCTGAGGTGAAAGCAAGCCAGCATAGCCACAGTCTGTGATGCCTGTGGGAGCGCTGAGCCTTTACGGTTTCCTGTGCTCTAGTTGTCCTGGTAACCTGAGGCCTCCCTATTTGTGTTGGCATCATGGGGCCAAGAGCGGAAGCAAAGCTGGAGCACCAGGAAGACTTGCAGGGAAAAAATGTGGGTAATGCAGCAGTTATGCCACAGGAGGGTCAAGCCTAGGGCATAAGAATTACCTGTTTGGGGAGGGGGCAGTGGTAGTGTCTCATAAAATCCGATTTCCATATTCTGCTTCCAGAGTTTTTGATTCAGTAGTTCTTGGATGAGCTCAAGAATGTGCAATTTTAAGAGGCTACCTCCTACCAAGTAAGACAAAGACCACACTTTTGAAAAGCCAGGTCAAGCAAACAAATCAGCAGTTGGGGAGAAAAAGTATAACCATTAATCAATTTCAGAAAGGAAATATTCTAAAACAGTAATTCTCAACACAGGGTGGAGGGGGTGAAGGGGTGTGTGTGTGGGGGGGTGGTCAATTTTGCCCTCCAGGCAACATCTGGCAAGGTCTGGAGATATTTTTGGTTGTCACAACTGAAAAGGTATCTCTGACATCTAGTGGGTAGAGGACAGGAATATTCCTAAACATCCTACATGCAAAGGACAGCCCAGACAACAAAGGGTTATGCCATGGTTGAAAGGCCCCTCAACCCATTGCCTCTAATGCACAAAAATCAATGCTACATACAGTTTTAGGTCATAGTATACGGGCTTAGGTGAAGTCTCCTGGAAAAAAATTTGACTCCTCAAATGATTTTTTAAATAGTGAATGTTATTCAAGATATGAATATGGAGATGAGAACAACAGACAATAAAGGGAGGTAGATATGGACAACAACGTGAGCCAAAAAGGTAATCAAGGGAGGATGAGGCCCTGGGTGAAATAGTGGAAAAGAATGCTCCCCCTTGGTAGATGCAGCCTATTCATATGTAGACGACTATGAGCACACTGAGGAATTTTTCTTAAAGGGGAAGAGGGCAGAAGTGGAGCTAAAAAAGAATGAGGAATGAGGCTCAAAGAGGAGGAGGAGGAATGTTTCTGAGAAAGAAGGGAAAAGAGAGGGGAGAGATTTGGCAGCCATTTTAAGGAGAGAGACTTTAGGTACTCTTAGGGAAAGAGATTAAATGTGTAATTTTTTTTAAGTTTTGCTTTTGAGACCTGGGAGAGGAAGATAAAACCTTTATCTTCTACCCCTTCTAAGACAACATCAATAAAAACTGACATTACACATCAAGACTTACGGGTTTGGATTTCTGGTTGTTGTTGTTGTTGTTGTCCTTGCTTTTCCAGTTTTGCCTCTAAACATTTCAAGAGGCCAGTTACTCATGCTTTTACTGTGTTTGAGGTGACCGTAAGATTTCTGGAGCAGCCAAAAGACAGCCATGTGACAAGGTACTAACTCCCAGAGTTTAGAGCTGGCTAACACAAAAATCATTCACTTCACCTGGCTATTTAAATTAACTAAAATTAAAGAAAATTGGAATTCCATTCCTTAGTCAATTAGCCACATTTCCGGTGCTCAATCGCCACAAGTGGCTGGTGACTAATGATTAGGCTGGATACACAGAGAACATTTCCATCACTATAGAAAGTTCTATTGGTAAGTGCTGGAGTAAAAAGAGCTAAGACAAAATAAACTAACAAAATACAAACTCTTTTCTAATCTTTAAAGAGCTGTCACATTGATAAAGATATAGATTTCTTCCATACTGTTTCAAAGAGCAAAACTAAGGGAAAATATGAGATGTTACGGTGAGACAGATTTTAGCTTAACAACTCCCTGGTAACTAAAGCTAGATAACAGTAGGGCAGCCTCCACTACAGGCAGGAGGAAGTGACGCATTCCATTCAGTAGAGATAGTCAAGCAAAGACCAATTTGATCATCTTTCAGAGATGAGAATTAGATTCCTCTGCATATTCAGTTTTGAGTCTATAATTTTAAGAGCAACTTACAAACGAGATAAAAGTGAGAGTCTCATAAGAGAAGTTTTAAAAGTCACTACTGCCATCAGTAGATTGTGGAGCAGACAGGAAAAAATAAAAGCAAATAAGCAGATAAGGAATTTAAGAGGGTTAATTACGGCAGTAAGGGCCCTCACGAATACAATAATTTGGACACAGAAAAAAAAATAAGGAAAATTTTGGTGAGAATAGTTCCAGTGGTACAGAGACGGGGTAGGAAAACTTCAATATTAGTTATTAATGGAAACTTAACTATAGTTGAAAACAGTATTACAAGCAGAGAATCCTTTATATTTTCTGCCACAGAGAATATTGGCCTGTCTGGCTATAACAATTTTATGTTCTTGAAACTCTAGCCCCTCCATCCCATCCGTCTCCCATTTACCACAGCCTTACAAGTCATCTCGCTCAGTCCTGAAACTCGGCCTCCTTTACAAAGTCTCTTCATCTTCACAGAAATGACTCTCTTCTCATCCTTCTCCAGTCTGAATACAGAATGCCAAAGGATGCTATCTCTTAAACTTCGATCCTAGCTATAAAATTACCCATCCTCATCTTCCACCTTAAAATGTATCTGGCTTGATTATAGTGTAACATGCTAGGAATGTATTCATATTCATATATTGACTTATGATTCTAATATTGGTGCATTTTAGCTTGTGCGTGTGTGTGTGAACATGAGAACATTCATGCACACACATGTGATTACACCTATTGCTGATAAGCATTTAGGAATCTGACACTAGGATTATGTAATTCCCTATACAGTGCCTAGCCTAACATCAAGCTTAAGTTGTCACTCAATGGACTTTACAATAATGGCCAGGTCATGCTTCTGGCTGCAGAACATAGGAAGAAGAGACTGAAGAAGACATGAATTTCAATTTTTGTAGAAAAATCATGGAAACATAAGCACCTTGTGCTGTATCTAGAGGAAGAATATTTAATCACAAAAGGAAGACTGAAGCCTTGGTAAAAGCAAGCATAATAGAGTTTACAAAGAATCCCGAATAAGAAAAGGGTGATCGAAGAGGAAAGAAGACAGAAATGAATCATGCAGAATAAAGCCTAACCTTTTAAAACTCTGAAGTCCTTTCAAAGCAAAAGGAGGAAAAAGAGATTTCAACAAGAGTGTTAAAGATGGATAAGAGCCAGAAAGGGCTGTGGGCTTAAAAAAAAAAAAAAATCAATGAAGAAGCAGTGGTGTATGTTGGCAAAGAGAAGTGTAGAGCTGAGGGGAGGGAGAATTTATAGTAGAGGAAGTTGGTGTGAAGTTTTCCTCTAAAGATGCCCAGCAGGGCAAAGAAGGAATGAAGGCAAAGGCCACTGGGAATAAGGTAGGGTTGGGGCTGAAACAGCACAGGAGAAAGCAACAGAGCCCAAAGCAGGATTTTTTTTTTTTTTTAATTAACTGACCCAGATTTCTCTGTTGGGGCCAAAGTGACTGCAGGATTTGAGGATCTTTAAAATAAAGTATAAAAATCATAATCCTTGTTATTGCATTTGGCTAAGATAACAAATTATAAAGATTATGAAAGAATTAAAAGTTTCTGAGACTAGTACCAAATACCATTAGAAATATTATCCTGAATAAAAGTTTTAGCTTTCTATCCCTATCAGCCACAGAGTAAACATAGAAACTATACAGCTACTATGTGTCCACAGAAGATAGTAAGTAATCTAACGAGCATATAGTAAAACTGAGTTATTTGTCTTTGTATACTGTATCCCAATGCCCCCACTCCAAGAAATGTTTTACTTGGTTCAGGCTACAAAGGGCAGATTAAAGGGCTACACAGGAAAAAAAAAAAAAAAAAAAAAATAAGATGAAGGAGGGAGAAGAAAACTAGAAGTGCCATGCTATAGAATGTATAGAACAGAAGCATTAACAACATAGTATTTAGTCAAATCAGTGAATTAAAAAATGGCACAAAAGCAAGACAAAGGAAAAGACTTAATGCCACAAAACTAAACTTGATAACTTCACTTTGGGTTTCACATCAGATTTTTCAACTTTTCTATTTTTCTCTTTTTAAAAACTCAATAAAATTACACTGATAAACATAGTCATGCAATTTTAAAACTGAATGGCAGGCAGTAATGCTAAACACAGATAACCTTGCCTTAAGCCACTCACTACTCTTTCTGCTCAGAGGCCGCAGATTATACCCTTGATTATACCTGCAAGGCCAAATTCGAATTCGAATAGAGGCATTCAAAACCTTTAATGACCTAACCACAACTGCACCCAAATAATCCTAACTCCTGCTATTTCCTAAAGCTACCCTTCACTCTCCCAGCACACAGGCCTCTGGACAGACCTTATCTCACTGGGTTGGCTATCCCCACCTTCCTACCTGACGCGGAAGTTTCCTTCTACTTACAGGCTCTACACGCTCTGGTTGGCCAAGGCCTGCACTGGTGCGGTACCGTCCTTCAGACCTCCAATCCCCATGCTCTGACTCTGCATCCTCGCGCTTCTCCCTCCCCTTTCTGGGCCTCGCAGACTCTCCTTTTTTTGTCCAGGCCCCTGTCCTCCCCACATGAGTTCTCTGGGGCCTTCTTCCTGCGCCACGATGTTCTTCCAGGGGTTTGGTCCTGCCTGCCTCCATTCAGTCACAAGCTCTGCATTTGATGTCTATTAGGTGTTTCCTACCTGGGGTGAAACCAGGACCTGGACTGCTCAAGGTCCCCTCCCCCTCAACCCTCTCAGGTGCTTTCGCGATGCTTCTGGGGCTACCCACCCACCCACCCACCCGCGTGCGCGCGCGCGCGCGCACACACACACACACACACACACACACACACACACCAGGTTCGGCTGCCCCCCACCCCACTCCAGGGCGCTGGTCCCCCAGATCTCCCCGCCGCAGCCAGTGCAGCCAATCCCTCCTATCCGGCCAAGGCGGCGGGGTCAGCGGTGACTCACCGGAGGGCCGGCGGTCGGGGGGCCGGAATGCGCTCACTTCCTCACCGCGCGCACCTGCCCGGCACTGCTGGAGCACAGCCCGTCCGGCCTCCGGCGGATGTTTTCTGTCCCCGAGAGGGCAGCGCGCGCCAACCGCCCCCTCTCAGCCTGCGCGCCAAACGCCGCGCCGCACCGCACCCCCTTCCCCCACCTCCCACAACTGGCATCTCCAGGGGCAGCAGTAATCACGGGGTTGAGCCCTAACCACTGGCACCCCTACACAGATAGATGCGTGCATGCACGCATATACATACACCAACCAGAAGCGTGGCCTCCGGCCCCAAGAAGCTACACAGACACACACAGGAGCCCGCACACACCAACAGGCATGCAAGTGGATTGAACTAACACCTCCCCCCTGCTCCCTAATTTTTGGAGAGGGATCCTGGCTCAGCCCCAATCTTTCTTTCCAGAAGCCCCCTACTCCTGCCCATATATGACTACCTCAACTTCATTACAAACAGCTCTCCTCCTGTCCCCATTACCTCACACCAATCCCCACTAGGCCACCTTTGCTTTGCAGCATTATCACCAGCACCTTCATGCTCTCTAGCTCCCCACCTGCATGTCTGCCACTCCCCCCCCCATTGGGTTGGTTCCTGGTTGCAGGAGCCAAAGGTAGTCTATGGTCCAGACTTCCACGGTGCCAGCTAGTGTCCCCCCTAGAAAGGCAGTGAAGAGCTACTGACCACTGACAAGAGGTCTGGGCCCTTGTACTACACTAGCCTTCTAATCCATCTGCTCCTGCCAAGAAAGCAGTCCAAGGCCATGCCTCCCACACACCAGCCTACACCAGGGCATTCTACTTCAAGTGTGAGTTTTCCTCTATCTCCTGGCATTCCTCTGAAATGGAAAGGGTATCAGACCTGACTCAGGTGAATGTATGGTACAGTCTGTGTCTCCATCCACTTAAGCTGTCTTCTTGAAAGAGAACAGGGAGTTTGAGGTGGACTGATGAGTTGTCCCTTAATAGCAAAGATGTGAGAAGCATGGTAGCCATCTACAAAAGTTAGTGAGAAGTCGTATCTGAACCACTGGCTGATGAGTGGGTATCTTGGAGTAAATGGAACTGGAGACTTAGAAGGAAAACTAAAATCAATGCCAAAGTGATTGGCTTTGTGGGTAGGAGGGGAATACTTGAAACAGGGATCTCCGGAGTGTAGAAAAGGGAAAGAAATCCAGTTTGACCAGGGGCCATTAGTACCAAAGAGATGGTCAGCATTAGACTGATCAGAAAGGAGTACTTAAAAGTTTACATGACTGGGGATGGGGAGAAATGAGAATCCATGAGAATCCATGAGAAAAAGCAGGAGTTCTAAAGTGAGCTGAAAGAAGACAAGAAAATAACACCTCTTCCCAGGATAGAAGTGAGGAGAGGGTACTGACTTAGGAAAAGTAGTTTTATCAGCAAGTTTCTCAACACCAGACATTTAGAATTTCAAGGACACAAGGACCAAAAAAAGCAAAATGCTCCTGGAGGTCATTTTTGAAGATGGTAGGGATGACATGGAGAATGAGTGTGAAAGGGATAGAAGTCTATGCCAAGAAATAGCAGCCCACAACAGAAACCTTCTGCTGCACAGAGATGTCATTAAAAGAATGTTTACCCATTTTGTCTCTGAGGTCTAGCACCAACCACAGTAGCTAATGTTTTCTGAAAGCTATGTGCCAGGGAGAGTGCTAAGGGCATTAAGTGCATTATCTCATTTACTCTTTAACAAGTCTATGAGTTAGTATTACTATCCTAATATATAAAGAAACAGGTTTAGAGAGGTGAAGTAACTCGCCCAAAGTCACATAGCTCTTAAGCGGAATCAGGATTGAATCCAAGTGGTCTCACTCTACAACCTATGCTCTTAATCATCCTTCTCGGGATGCTCCAGAACCTGCAGAAAATCTAAAGGAGGATGTTGAGGATAAATTCCTAAATCCTCTATCTATAATGTACAGAAACTGGAGTGACTCATACCACTAGAACATCAGAGATGCTCCTCTTTGAAAGAACCATCCCCACTGGGATCTCCAGATATGGGGAGATTCTGTATCTGTTGTAATGTTCGGTGGTGATGAACAATGGAGAATACATCTCTGGGATGCCTATGGAAAAGAGACACTTCACCCCCTTCCCCTAACTCTGAGAGGCAACCATGTCTCTAGGATACTTCAGAGAGACCTTGCCCTAGGGTCTGAGAGAAACATTCTCCATTCCAGGTGCCTGTTCACGCGCCTGGAGCCTCTGGCTGTCGCACCCTACGGCAGCTCCTTGGTTTGGCTGGGGAACGGATTAGCCATCCCCAGGAAATGCCTCCCTCCGGTCCAGGCAGGGATCCCAGCATATCCACCCCTGGAGAGAGAATGTGTGTGTGTGCACACATATGCATGTGTGTGTGTGGTGGTGGGAGGGGGGTGGGGGAGACAGTGGAATGCTTCCTTCTCTCCAGGTCAGGAAGAGATCTTAGGACCACCTGCAGACCCTCACCCCTCCCACCTGCTTGCTGGGGAAGTGCCCAGTCCGTGCCCCTTCCATGGCCACCTCCCTCCCCCTAGCTATGTGGGGGCATGAATCAGCTCTCACAGCTTGTTAAAGCTAGACCTCTTGTTTTCATGCCCTCACCTCAGGAAACAGAGTTACAGCTTTTCCAGCTCTACTCAGCAGGGGGCCAGGGTCCTCACTTTATAAACATCTCCAAGCCTGTGAAAGCAGAGGGCAAGGAGATGGTGTGAGACAGGAGCCCAGGGAAAAAGACAGAAACTAAGACTCACGGAGAGAAACAAAGAGAAGCCAAAGAGAGGAGAGTCGCTTGAAGTGAAGAAGAATTCCCAAGGGCTGTGCTGCAGGAATGGCCCTAAGGATGCTCTGGGCTGGACAGGCTAAGGGGATCTTGGGAGGCTGGGGAATCATCTGCCTGGTGATATCTCTGCTCCTCCAGCACCAAGGAGTCCACAGCAAGTGCTACTTCCAAGCTCAAGGTAAAGCTGGGTGAGGTGTTAGGAAAGGACAAAGAACAGAGGGCACTGGGAGGATGGGGACTTAGAGATGATCCTATGTCGGATTACCCAGACTCCCTCCAGCTCAGAAGCAGGAGAGACTAAATATGGGAGAAGTGTCCATTTACTCTCTCCTATTCCAGAGTGATTCCGTCTGCCACCACCACCCCCTACACACTAACAATTCCTGTTCTTCCCTAGCTCCCTGCCACTATGAAGGGAAATATTTTACTCTGGGTGAGTCTTGGCTCCGCAAGGACTGTTTCCATTGTACCTGTCTGCATCCTGTCGGTGTGGGCTGCTGTGACACGTGAGTGACCAAAGATGGCCAGAGAATGGCTCTGACATGAGTGACTGAGAGATGGCCAGGGCACATTTAGATTGCTGTCACATAAGAACAGAATAGCAGTATGAGGCCTGCCAAGCCTGAAGGTACCAACAAGAGTGTGAGAGAGAGACGGCTTCAGGCTACAAAGTGAGGGAAGGAGGGGTGGATCTAGAAGGAAAATATTCCTGCTATGGAATGAAAGAATCCACATAGGTAGGTGAGAACTTAGGGAGACTAAGGAGGGACTGAGGGAAGATATGGGAAGAGTGCTGGGCGAGAGGGACTGTACGGAGGAGGGACAAGGGTGGCCCTTCACTGTGCTGACTCCTTCCCCATTCTTTGGTTTCCCAGGTCCCAGCATCCTATCGACTTCCCTGCTGAGTGTGAGGTACGACAGGAGGCAGGAACCTGCCAATTCTCCTTGGTGCAAAAATCTGACCCTCGGCTGCCCTGCAAGGGGGGAGGGCCTGACCCAGAGTGGGGCTCAGCCAACACCCCTGTTTCTGGAGCTCCTGCTCCCCACTCCAGCTAAACTCAACTGATCGCCCTTCTGCTGACTGCCCACTGCTGCTGCCATTTCCAGGGAAACCACTAGCAGCTGCCAATTTATTCTGAATAAATAAATTAATGCTACAGCTAAAAGCTTGCCTATCTTTGTCCGTGCCATTGGACCCCAGGTGAAAAAAACGGGCCATACTAGAGTCCAGGTGCTGAGTTCTCAGTATCCTGAAGAAAGCGGTGCCACGGCGGAGCAGTTTCAGATGGTTATGGTGCTCGTGCTGGGGCCTGGGGCTGCATATGAGGCCAAGGTCGGGCTTGTAGGCAGCACCTTAATGGGGAGGTCCCAGCTGAAAGTGTCTACGGGCACTTGTTCAGGCCCTGTCCAGGTGACAGGCTCAGGCTGTTCCATGGGAGGTAGGAGCACCAAACCTGGTTCTCGGGATGTTACAAATTCAAAATGCAATCGCCACTTCAGGGACACTGTATAAAAGATAAAAGGCAGAAGCATTAGAAGCCAGGAGTAAAAGCCAATGACAGGGCATGGTTAGCAAACGAGCAAACTCCTGTATTCAGAAAGAGGGGGAGAAGTCACAGGGCAGGGAGCAAGGATCAAGGGTTTCCCTGAAATCTAGTGTGTTAACCAGGAATGTGACAATAAGGATAGCAGTGTCAAGAACCAATAACCCAGTGTGAGATAGTGGTAGCCTGAAGTAAAGGTGCTGGGAAATCACAGATCAGTGAATCACAAGGTCCCAGTGGGTAGCGGTAGGGAAAGAGATCAGCAAAGCTGTTAAGAATTTAGGGGTCAATGTGTCTAGGAAACAGGCTGAAGATCTGAGAAAGTGTTAAAGGTCAGAGACTGAAAATGGGTATGTCTGGGAGTGTGTTAGGAATCAGGATCCATTACACTCTACCTAAGTACAGTCTTTTACTCCCCCCACCCCAGTAATGCTCAAGGTCTCACCAATGGCTGTGAAGAAGCCTGGGGTGGAACTGAGAGGGATGGGGAGGGAGAAGCTGGTTCTGGTTGTATGTAGGCAGGACTCCTGGTGCCGGGCATGAGTCACATGAGACACAGAAGGGGCACCCCCTGTCCCTCGGCGTCGCTGGTACTCAGGCTGTACACACTCCTCAGTCTGCAAGCTTACTGAAAACTGGGAGCAAGAAAAGTGCATGCTAGCAGGTATGGGGAGTGCTGATTCTAGATAAGAGGGCAGCCCAACCTGAACCCGTTTTACTAAAGAGACCCTGAGTGACCCCACTATCCACTTCTATATACCACGCCTCTTCATGCAGGCCCTTCTCTTTTACCCTGGCCCAGTGCCCGAAAAGCCCCTCTCCCTTCTCACCTGCAAACAAGCTACAGTTCCTTCCCCTAAGTTTAAGGTTCCCACCACGTCCTCGCCGAGTCTGTATACAGATTTGAAGATGCCAAATGTCCCAACTTTTCCTCGACCATCACTGATATTGTATAGATCTGGAGAAAATGGGACACTGTAAGCCTGGAATCTACATTGGGGAATGTCTAGGGCTGGGAGTCAGAAACCATAAGATAGGGTTTTTCTTTATAATGTGGGGTGAAATATCAGTGGATCCTCAGAAGTGTGGCAGTTAGGAAAACCAGCCTCTGAGCCAGGAATACTAAAGTGGAGGATGGGGCGGGGAAATTCTCACGGAGGCTTCGGCAGGATGTGGCAGCCATGAGACGTTCCCCAGCCAGCTCAGCCAGCCATGAATCCTTTTTCCCACCTTCATCCTCCTCCAAGAATGGACTGGATGGGGCTACCGCCTCATCCTGGGGAAACCGGACATCTTGAAGGCCTAGAGAAAATAAAAGTAGAAGTAATGCTGGGAGGGAACAGAGGAGATCAGGGTAAAGGTTAGGGTTTTAGACTCCAACCTGAGAAGGCTGAAGGCAAGGTGAGCCACAGCTGAGGTACACATCTTAACCTATTTTCGAAAACACCCCCTCCCACTCTCTTGTACCTTCACTAAGACCAGGAAGCTTCCCTCTAGCCCCTCTCACAAGCTCTCTAAAAATCATTTCTGCTTTGGTGAGGCTTTTCCCCAGCTCTTCCCTCCAGGAACCCTTACTTACCAGTCAGCACAAGAACTCTCAGAGGGACCCTGAGTAAAGTGATGGGTGAGTTGACACGCTGGCAGCCAATAGTCAGTTTGTAGACATACTTGACTGATTGACCCCGAAAAGAGGGTGGTCCCTCTATGGGCAGCACTTCGCTGTAGGAGTCTGGTTGGGAAGTAGTAGTCAGTGCAGCCAGAGGCAGGCAGAGAGCTCCTCCCACCAGGAGCCTTAGAAGGCATTCCAAAGGGTGGGAGACAGTCACTCACATGATTTGGACTCTCCAGGATCTAGCCTCAGGTCACAGAATAGGATTTTTGGTGGAGTGGAAAGGATACACTGACCCCTCTCACCTAAAAAAGATAAAGACTGCCGTTTAATGGCACATTGTTTAGTACTGGATGAATCTAGTACAGCAAGTGGGGGCAGTAAGCTAACCCTTTTTTCTTGCTGTGAAATAGCAACAATCTTACACCCCCAAAGCAGCAATTACATTCCTCCACAGTCTCAGTGTCACAGAGACTATAACGACCCCCAGAACAATTTAACTTCACCCTTTGGTGACAATTACTCCATTCCCGGCCAAAGGCAAATGCTCCGTCTCTAACCTCGGTGTGGTAGAAAGACAGTCTGGCTTTCAGGCTGAACATCTGGCTGACTGGAGTCAGGGGGAGGCAGTGCTACTCGACTCTCACTGGCATGAAACTGGCAGTGGATTTGGGCACTGGCCCAGGCCAGAGCCTCACTATGGGAGGAAAAGGAGGCATCACAAGGGAGTTCCTGACCTCACCAATACTCTCCCAAACACCCAACCACACTAAAGGGCCAACATGGTTGAGGTGGCTGTCCTAGGGATCAGGGAATGCAGAACACCAAAGAGAAACTGTTAAGCAAAGAGAAGTATACCGTGGGTAAAAACGAGAATGGGGGAGGAGGGAGGAAGAGGAAAGGAGCGTAAAGGGCTATGTCATCACACCTTCTGTTAAATAGCCCTTTCCTAATATGAGAGCACAATGAGCAGGGAGGTGATGTCCAGCTACAGGGTAACCTGAACTCTGCCTTAGCACTGCAGATACCAGGCTTCCTCTCAAAAGGACCGCCTTCTTCAGTACCGGCATCCACACCTAGATGCAGAAGTGGCCGTGGGGGGCAGGGGGTTGGTGACTGTCACAACACACTCCAGCGCTCCCCTGCTAGAAACACAGGACCTCGGCTCAGCTCTGCTACCACTTCAATCATGGCAGCTCTGGAATCGGATCTAAAAGGAAACAAGGGGGGGTCAGAGGTCAGTGCCATGGCAGGGAGGGTGTCTGAGTGAAGTCTGGGGGTCAGGACCAAGGAGACTGGCAGTCAGCACCACATTGTCAGAGGGAAGCTCCTGGATCTGGCGGCAGGCGACAGCTGACTCAGTACTACCCAGGGGTAGGGCGTCGCTCGGGCCCCAGACACCCGCCTCTCTCAGCGCACCGAGTTAGTCCCCCTACCCCCCGGATCCCCAATCCGGCCTCCGCGCCCCCTTTCCTTGAGGCTCCGCATTCCAGCCCCAGGCCACGGACACCCGTCACCTCGCGCCCCCAGCCCGAGCACCTCGCACCGTCCACACTGGAGGTCTAGGCACATCAAGGCCCTCGCCTGCCCGCTCCCGACACCCCGAACCCGACCAAGCGCCTGGCGGGGTCCGCAGAGGCAGTGCAGCAGAGGCGGGACTTCCCTTCGGCCTCCACCCCCAACGGAGCCCCTTCCGGCCGGAAACGCCGGGCTGGCCCGACCGGAAGGGGCTTGGGCCCCACCGCCTTGGGTCACCTTCCCACGGCCTGGCACCTGGGCGCGGCCGCTGCCCCGGATACCGGCCGGCGGTGCCCGGCGCCCAACCCTGGGGGTCCTGGTGCCGCGGCAGGGAAACACGGCTGAGGCTGCCGCGAGCTCCCGGGCGGGTCCCGGGGGCGGTGCCTTGCGGGCTGGCTCCCCGGGCTCCTCCCCTCTCCGCCGGCCCAGTAGTCGCCGTTTGGCCGGGCAAGCTAATCATCGCGGCCCAATGACGACGAGGCCTGACCCTTCCCGCCCAGGTCCTAGAGAGACTACAGAGGGAGAGCTTGAGGCGGCTTCTTCGCTGTCGCCTCCGCCGCTGCAGCAGCAACAGCTCCCAGGTTCCACAAGACACCTGCTCACCTCAGCTTTCCCCAGCCCACGACTCTACCGGACGGCACCTAACAACAACCAGCGCCCACATCTGGACGTGGCTGGCGAAATACTTTGTACCAGGAGGCTCGGGACCCGGGACCATCGAGGTCGTGGGGACCCAGGATCCAGGGAACATGGGAACCGGAGTCCCATCCTCTGAGCAAACCAGCTGTGCCAAAGGGGACCCACAGGTTTATTCCCCTGAAGATACTGGAGGCACTAAGGTTGTGCAGGTTACTGACTGCGAGAACCCTGAGGACGACCGACCCCAAAATGAGCCGGGCTACAGCATTCCGGAGGACTCTGGGCAACTGATGGCTTCCTACGAGGGTAAAGCTAAGGGCCACCAAGTGCCTCCCTTTGGATGGCGCATCTGCCTGGCTCATGAGTTTGCAGAGAAGAGGAAACCCTTTAATGCCAACAACATCTCCCTAAGCAACCTGATAAAGCATCTGGGCATGGGCTTGAGGTGAGTATATCCCATTGCCTAGAGTACCGTAGGCTTCATTTTGTTCCAAAACAAGACTTCCAACAGAGGTGGGAAAGGGTGAGAAAGCAGGTAGGTGCCTTGTCCCAGTCAAGTGGTCCCTATCCTCAACATATCCTAAGCCTTGGTTTTGGAGGGTGAGACCAGGTCACATCTCTTTGCGATCCCCCTTCCTCCCAGTAACTTGTCTTTTTAGCAGGAAAGAGCAGAAGAAACATCTGGGCCTGCAGATAGCCCTTCCCATTTAGGTTCCCTCTCACACATTCCCTCTTTTTCAAAAACTGCTCTTTAGGATTAGCTATACTTTGTGGCAAGGTAGGAAAAGATGGCCTGGCTGCTATGGTACTGACACAATGTTGTTTTATTTAGGAGGGGAAGGTTCTTAACCCCCGATTCCTCTGAGCAACTGGGATACTCTCCATACTTCATTTATTACAGTCTCAACACCAATTAGATTAGTTTCTTTCCTCAAGCTTTAGCTCTAGGGAATGGGTGAGAGGATGGTGAGAGGTACTATTCACTCTATTCTGGGATCAACAGCTCCTGATATAAAAAGCAAATAAGACCTCTGACCAGAGAGGCACTATTATAGGTGTTCCAGAGCTCTTAGTAATAACATTCCAAAGCTTGCCCTTTTCTCCCTGCACTCCCTACCCAAAGGTTGCAGACCCCCGAAGAGCTCACCTTGGGTTGTAGAACTCCTCTAAATCCCGCCAGATCTCCCACTGAGTTCAAAAACTAGTGATGAGAAGCCAAGATCTATTAAGAACAGGTAGATGTAAGGACAAAAAGCATCACCCTGAGGTCATCCTGAGTCAGTCCACACAGTAAACATAGCCAAGGAGGTAGGCATAAAGGTTGGGAAACCTAGCCCTGATAGCCTCTAAAGTAGGGTTTTTTTTCCCCCCAATCAGTGCTGTGGGGCGGGGGTGGAGAGTCCATTTACCTAACTCCAGGTAGTGGAAGAGTCCAGTGCTGCCTGGGTACCCAACTCCTTTGCTAGTTCCTGTGGTTGGCCTGTACCAGAGAAAAGTCATCCCTCCAGGCTGCTCCTGAAACTGATTCAGCCCAGCCTTGATCCCAAAAGCCTTTGGGTCAAAATAGGGTCTTAGGGCTAGGGCTAGGGTACTGAGAGAAGCACATCGGGGTGCATGTAGTGGGGACATTGAGGTCAAGAACAGGTGGGCATCCTAGCCCCACAGCCCCTAAGTATGAGCTGAGTCATAAATGCCTGAAGTTGTGCTCAACCCCCTGGATCACGGCTGCCCATACCATGAGAGGGTGGGGGTCACTGACACTGGGCTTTCGGAATGGGATGAGGTCTTGCACTGAGAAGAAAGCAAGGGTGAAAAAAGGAAGAACTCTGAATAATTCTTAAGTTGGGGCTGAAATTATGAAGAAAGCTAAATAGGTCAGGAATGGCTAGCTGCTGAATTAAGGGAGTGAGAGAAAGGCATACCCTAAGAGAGCTGAACTTGGGGTACACTGATCAGGAGCTCCAAGGAGCTCCAACGAGATAGTTCTCTTGGCTTCAGTGTGGGAAGAACTCAATTTTGGCTGCTCTCTCTTCCAGAGTCCATTCAATATTTACTGAATGCGTATTCTATAGCAGATACTCTTTTGTTCTACCTATCATATCTTGCACTTCTCCCTCGCTGCCCTAATTCCTGCCGCACTCTCCCTCCCTTCACCAATCCTTTCTGGCCCCTAGTTTCAAAGTTCAGTTTCCTCTAAGCTGGCAGGAAGGATCTTCTGCCTTCCCATCATTTCATCCTTTGTCTTCCCTCCACTCCCCTTACCTCTAGAATATACCTTCCCTATTCTTTAACATCAATGTCCCCACCAACATTTCTCCTCTTGCTCCTATCTCTGTTCATCTCTCTTATACTCCACTGTTTGTACATTCATTTGTAAATCTGGCAAATATTTATTCACTAAAAACCATGTGCTCTGCCCTGTGCTTGAAGTGATGAAAAATAATTAGTCTTTGTCACTGTCCCATTCCCCAAGGAACTTAAAATTATGCTAGACTCACATGAGGAACACTGAAATAACAAGACAGTGTCTGATTGAGAATTGAGATAATGTGTTTACAAATAATGATCATACCTGACAGAAGGATTCTACTTTATGCCTTTCCTATCTATTATGTGATTTGGTCTTTCAATCAGTCCATGAGTTAGGTAGGTACATAGGTAAGTAGGGCAGGAGGTATCCCCATTGTGCAGATGAGGAAACTGAGTCCAGAGGGGTTACCTCTACAATTACATGGCTACAAGTGTCATGCTTGAATAGTGGGTATAAAATGGCTGGGTAAGAATTGGGAGAGAGTCTTGCAGGGCAAGAGTTGCTTAGTGAGGACCCACCCAGAATGGGAATCTGTGGAAAGTAAGGTTAGAAGATGGCCTAACGGGACAGATGGGGGAGCCCTGAATCCTAAACAGAATCATTTGCCTTTTGGAGATAGAGCTGTGACAAGACCAGGAAAATGTTGGGATTTTTAGAAGGCTTTACTGGGATATTATGAGAGAGCAGAATCACAACGCATACTGTTTAAATCCTGAACTAAAAAAAAAAAAAAAGGAAATACCCCAAAATGTAAACATTGGTTGTCTGTGAGTGGGACTTTTTTCCCCTTCCACAAATTTTCATCTTTCATAATCAGGAAAAAAAATCATTTTAAAAAGAAGCTATCCCAGCAGCCCATGCCTATTGTCAGGGTTGTAGGTCAGTAACTGGCACTTTCAGCACCTCAGACAAAAGCTCCTGAGGTAAGCTAAAGCAGTGGTGGTGGAGTTAGAGGTGAGGAAAGATCAGAAAGCTCTTGAGAATAGAGAAGAAAAACAAAGTCTCATACTGTGAGCTTGGTGACTGGGAAGATGAAGGGACCTTAAACAGTAGAGAAGTTCAGAGGAGGAGATGTTTAGAAGCAAAGGTGATGGGTCCTTGGGACATTTAACAGGAAATCACAGCTGGATATGCAGAAAGAGGTAGGTGACTAAAGTGTAGGAGGCACCACCCACCTCCCCTTCCACTCAAACTGCCTCTTGCTCCGCAGGTACTTGCCGTGGTGGTACCGGAAGACCCAGGTGGAGAAGAAGAAACCTTTCATTGATCTCATCAACTTTGTGCCCCTGAGACAGATCTACGGTGAGCCTCATCCCAGTCCTGCCCAGTTCAGGGACTGCCCAGCCTCCAGGTTTACCGCAGAGCTAGGCAAAGAGGCTTCCAGCTTAGGCAAGCTGCACTGCTCCCACTCCTGAGGTTTTATTTTTCCTTTCCAGCTTTATTGAGATATAATTGACATATAACGTTGTGTAAGTTTAAGGTGGGCAACGTGTTGATTTGATAATCCCATGGTTATTAGAGGAACCCATCTTTATAGTCTGGAAAGTGAGAAGTGGGCTTGTTTTCCCTCCCCATACCCCAGTAATGATCCTCATTTTCTCTCTAGGTTGTCCCTTGGGTGGCATCGGGCGGCACTATCACCCGAGGCTGGAGAGGCCAATTCTGTCGTTGGCAACTGAATCCTGGCATGTACCAGCACCGGACAGTCATTGCTGACCAAGTAAGAGCCAGGAGGTGGAGGAGAAGTCCAGGACAGTACCTCCTCAGGCCAGGAAGGGTGTCTTGGCTATAGAATGTGATAGATGTGTACGTGATTCAGTCCAATAAGTCCTTTCAAGTTGCTTTCTCTGTGCTAGGATGTACTGTAGGAATGACACACTCTCAGAACACATGTTTCTTGAAAGAGTAAACAGCTGCAGCACCCCTGTGCCCATTTCACTAGTAAATGCCTCCTATTTTGCTGCCTGAGCTCCACTAGCTGGGCCAGGACCCAACCACAGAGAGTACAGAGAATTCCCAGACCATTTAACCTAATTGAAAGAACATATGGTAGGTCCAGAAGGGAAAGCAAAACCAAAAGTTCACAAATGCATAGGGGGCAGAAAAGATGCATAGAGCGCCCACTGCTCACTCCGATTTGCCAGCCAGATGCCAGAAGCCAGTTCCTCCTCTGGAGGTCTCTCTGGCTGAGGGCCTAGGAAGACCCTCTACCAGGGGTTGATCTCTAGCCTTCCCTTTTCTGAGGCTTCACTTCTTTTTCCTCTGTTCCTTCATCAAACCTGGGCCTTGGATTGCCAGAGGCATGTGCTCTACCTTTCATCATATCTCTCTAGTGACTTCCCATGTTGTCCACCAAGTTCTTATTTCCTGTCTAAGGGATGCCTCCAGCTTTCAGCTCATCTTCAAAGGAGAAATGACTAGCAGACCTTGAGTCCAATTAATGACAGTGCCCTTCCTAGTTAGGTTTACCAGCCCTGCCCAGTGCCCCAAGCTTCCTCTGTGGCTCATCCCTTAGGTATCCTGAGGGGAATGTCTGTCTTCCAGAATCGTGACTCCTTGGTTAAAGTAATTACTGCATGCTTAACATGTGCTAGGCTTTTTGTATGTATTTAATATTTAAAGACAATCCTATAAGATAAGTGTCATGATTATACCCATTTTACAGATGAAACTACGATCCAAGAAGTTAGTAAAGTGCCCAAGGTCACATAGTTGGTAAAGCGGAAGCGCTGGGATTCAGAACCAGTTCTTAACGATTATCTGCTATTCCGAAAACATAATTTTAAATTTTTACTAGGGGAATAGGACTTTGAGGAAGTGAAGACTGTGAGACCACGTCAGTGCCAAAATGAGAGGGACAGCTAGCACACTAAGAAAAGGGAGGCTGTTGCAGACTCTGCCCATTCTCTCCCTACAGGCCAACTCTGCCTGACTCTGATGTGGAGTCATAGTTGGAGAAAGGGAACTCAGCGAGTTAGAGGAGGTCCCTGCCCTCAAAGAACCCAAAAGAGCAATCAAGGAGTCAGAACGCAAATAAACACATTATAACACACTGGACTAGAGGGGTAGGGGATACCCAAGAGAATGAAATGACTCATTGCTTGAGAGAAGATGGCATTTGACCCAGTCCTTGAAGGATGGGGAATTTCACCAGATGGAGAATGAGCATAAGCAAAGGCATGGAGGAGGAAATGCAATGTGCTCAAAACAATGAGTATTTGATATGACCAGAAATAGGTGCTTGAATAGGTAATCGGTCTGAAGGACAGGGAGAGGTCAGATCAAGAAGGCCTTAAAAGCCAGGTAGAAGAGTTTAGACTTCAGCCTGAGGGCCCTGGGGAGTCACTGAAAAACGTTATAAATACAGACTCACATACTTTGACCTGTCTATAAGAAAGGTTACTCTGATACCCAGATGAGAAGGGGAAGAGGGTAAAAGCAGAAACAGTGAGGGCCTGGATTACGGCCATTAAGACTTCAGTAGTGAGAAGGGAGAGGAAGCCTGGGAGATAGATGGAGAAAGAGGCGGGACTTGGTGGTGACTCACTGAGCTTGGGGGAAAGGCTTGGGGAATCAGTAAGGCTGTGATGCAGTGGTAACCATTGCAGGCTCTGGAAGATGAGCTACTCTTAGAGGAGGGAGACTAATTTGAGGTACCTGTGGGTTACCCCATTCTAGCCTATCTTCCTTCTTGGCTTAGTTTCACAGTGTGCTTGCGTCGAGAAGGACGGACTGTGTACCAGCAAGTCCTGTCTGTGGAGCGCCCAAGTGTCCTGCGCAGCTGGAACTGGGGCCTTTGTGGGTACTTTGCATTCTACCATGCCCTCTACCCCGAGCCTGGACTGTCTATCAGCTTCCTGGCCAGAATGTCACTCTCACCTGCCGCCAGATCACACCCATCTTGCCCCATGACTACCAGGTGAGATTCCTGTGTTTCTTCCATTGTCCTCCCTTCCCTGGGATCTGTCTCTGCTGGAAATTCCATGACCTGTGAAAGAAGGGGCTGGTGCACGAACATCATGCTGATTTCCCACGACCTCCATCCAACTGGTCTATCTCATTGTAGACAGCCTGTCTGGGAATATGAAGAGATGTGAGTGGAAGATGAGAGAGTACATTTGGGAGTACTTGAGTCAAATCCTTGGTGTTGAGGATTGATCCTGGGGTGTGAGCCCAGGAGGGGATACACTGGAACTGAGTCTGATCTTTTGCTCCCAGGACAGCAGTCTGCCTGTAGGAATCTTTGTGTGGGATGTGGAAAATGAAGGGGACGAAGCCCTGGATGTGTCCATCATGTTCTCCATGCGAAATGGATTGGGAGGTGGAGATGATGCCTCAGGGGGTTTGTGGAATGAGCCCTTCTGTCTGGAGCGTGACGGGGAGACAGTACAGGGGCTGCTGCTGCATCATCCAACCCTTCCAAATCCCTACACGATGGCTGTAGCTGCACGGCTCACGGTACGAAGCAGCCTGCCTTTATACCTTAGCCCCTGAACCCCTACCCTCAGCCTTGTCCCTGAGCCCAGTCCCATTCCACCACGGTCTCTTCATTTCCTCAACTCCTGAGCTTTACCCTCACCACAGCCCTTAAGCCTCTAGACTGTGGAGGCTAGAATATGTAACAGGAGCTACAGCATTTGTCAGAAGCCAGTGTGCTTGTGAGGCTTTCCCTCACAGAGTCTTTGGTCCCTTAACAGGCAGATACGATGATAACCCACATCACAGCCTTTGACCCTGACAGCACTGGGCAGCAGGTGTGGCAGGATCTACTTCAGGATGGACAGCTGGACTCCCCTGCTGGTGATGGGGGTGTCTAATGGAGGTGGCGGGAAGAGAGGCTGTCCCTGTCTTAGGAGCAGGTTGGGAGGCCTGGTAATGAATAAGCCTTGTTCCCATGTTAGGGACCCCTGGGGCTGAAGAGGGTGCCTGTGCTGAAGAGGGTGCCTGTGCTGATTCCTCTTGTGCTTCTCTCAGGCCGAAGCACCCCCTCACAGAAAGGGGTAGGCATTGCTGGGGCTGTGTGTGTTACGGGCAAGTTGCCACCTCGAGGCCAGTGCTGCCTGGAGTTCTCATTGGCTTGGGACATGCCCAGAATCATGTTTGGAGCTAAGGGCCAGGTCTACTACAGGTGAGGGGACCAAGAGAATACAGGGATCCAGGGTGCTAGGGCTCAGACCTGGAGCCCATGTTCTCATCCCTCCCCTTTGTTTCCACCCCAGGCGGTACACAAGGTTCTTTGGCTCAGATGGTGATGCAGCACCTGCCCTTAGCCACTATGCACTGTGCCGATACGCAGACTGGGAAGAAAGGATCTCGGCTTGGCAGAGCCCAGTGTTGGATGACAGGTGCCAGTGCAGCCCACTCTTGCCTTTCTCCCAGGCACTCACTCCAGCTAGGATTCCTTGATTCACTCTCCACCCACCAAAGTCAGCGGAGTTGGGCTGGGAATCACGTGGTGCGCCCACTCTGCTGAACTCCAGAATCCTCCCTTTCCTGTCCTAGGAGGTCCACACTCATTAAACCATTCCTTTCTCCTGGCTCCCCAGATCCTTGCCTTCCTGGTATAAATCTGCACTGTTCAATGAACTATACTTCCTGGCTGATGGAGGGACAATATGGCTGGAAGTTCCTGAGGACGCCCTACCAGAGGAGCTAGTGGGGAACATGTGTCAGCTCCGCCCCATCCTACAGGAGTATGGTCGATTTGGCTACCTTGAAGGTACGGGCCGCCAGTGGGCCATGGTATGGCAAACTGTGTCTGTGAGGCCAGTTAGTGCCCTACCACCAAGCAGGATGGCAGATGTTGTCAACCCCAGGTATTGGTTGGGATGAGGGGGTAAATGGGCAGGTATGGAGTGTAACTGCCCCACCCCCAAATCTAGAGGACAAGCTAGGGAAAATAAGAAGGGGAAGCAGGAATTATGGCAACAGTGTGTCTCCCTCATTCTTCCAGGTCAGGAATATCGCATGTACAACACATATGACGTCCACTTCTACGCTTCCTTTGCCCTCATCATGCTCTGGCCCAAACTCGAGCTCAGCCTACAGTATGACATGGGTGAGGGTCTCTTTTGTGCTCCCTCTGCTTAGCTCCTGACATCTCTGAACTTTTGTGGTCCCTCAGATGGTCTCTTCCCCCAAACATATCTACATCCTGTTTACTTGTTCCCTTCTGGGGTCACATGCACAGCTCTGTGCCCTACCCTGCCTCTATTCCCTGCATACACACACACTCCCACTTGTGTGTCTGCTCCCCTAGCTCTGGCCACACTCAAGGAGGACCTGTCATGGCGACAGTACCTGATGAGTGGGGTAGTGGCACCTGTGAAAAGGAGGAACGTCATTCCCCATGATATTGGGGACCCAGGTAAAAGTCCCTCCACTTCAACTTCCCTCCTTCAACTTTTGCACCGTCTACCCTACCCACCAGTGCAAATAGACCAGGTTCCCTTCTCTCCTGCAGATGATGAACCATGGCTCCGGGTCAATGCATACATGATCCATGATACTGCTGACTGGAAGGACCTGAATCTGAAGTTTGTGCTACAGGTTTATCGGGACTATTACCTGACGGGTGACCAGGGCTTCCTGAGGGACATGTGGCCTGTGTGTTTGGTAAGGGATGCATGTACAGTGAACAGTGTGCCAGGGGATGACAGGTGTTTGGGGAGAGCCCAGTTGGCTATTGTCTTTTCTTAGTATCTAGGTCTTAAGTATCTTGATCCTTCTCTAGGCCGTGATGGAGTCTGAAATGAAGTTTGACAAGGACCAAGACGGACTCATTGAAAATGGAGGTTATGCAGACCAGACCTATGACGCATGGGTCACCACAGGCCCCAGGTTGGCGGGGGGTAGTGGGGAGGTAGGGAACTGGGCACCAAGGGATTGTGGGCTCAAGGAAAAGTGACTCATTGTCTATTATATTGCATGGGAAGTAGCTGAAGCTAGCAGTCTGACCCTTAAACCTGTGTCCTTGATCAGTGCTTACTGGAGGACTGTGGCTGGCAGCTGTGGCTGTGATGGTCCAGATGGCTGCTCTGTGTGGGACACAGGACATCCTCGATAAGTTTTCTTCCATCCTAAGCCGGGGCCAAGAAGCATATGAGAGACTGCTATGGAATGGTGAGTTGAAGGATCCTAAGTCTTAGGCAGCTATGGGGATACAAGGACCCTTACTTTGCCCTTCCTCCACTCCAGGACACTATTACAACTATGATTGCAGCTCTCAACCTCAGTCCTATAGCATCATGTCTGACCAATGTGCTGGCCAGTGGTTCCTGAGGGCTAGTGGCCTAGGAGAAGGAGATACTGAGGTGAGAGAGACTAGGAAGAGGAACCAGAGAGGTGGGTTTATCCTGGAGATGTGAAGCAAGTTTCAGAGATCTTGTTTCTGCCTTTGCCCCTCTAGGTATTTCCTACCCCACACGTGGTCCGTGCTCTGCAAACTATCTTCAAGTTCAATGTCCAGGCATTTGCAGGAGGGTCCATGGGTGCTGTGAATGGGATGCAGCCCCATGGTGTCCCTGATAGATCCAGTGTTCAGTCTGATGAAGTCTGGGTAGGCGTGGTATATGGGCTGGCAGCTACCATGATCCAGGAGGTAATGCACTCCCTTCCCCATCTCTCTACCATCTGTACCTTGGCCCAGCACTCTTTCTCAGCCATCAAACTTTTGTACAGACTAACCTGATGTCACCCTATCCACCCATAAAACCTCCCCTTTTCCTTAGCGTGCATTCCATCTCCTGCCTTCAGTCTTCTGCCTGTGGGTTGTTTATCTCCCCCCTAGCTGGGAACTGCCAGAAGGCAGAGACCCTATTGTCTCCATCTGTCCAGCTGAAATGGCTATTCAGGGGTTGCCAACTAATGTGACTACTATCTTTCCCTACAGGGCCTGACTTGGGAGGGCTTCCATACAGCTGAAGGCTGCTACCGTACTGTGTGGGAGCGCCTGGGCCTGGCATTCCAGACCCCTGAGGCATACTGCCAGCACCAAGTGTTCCGCTCTCTGGCCTACATGCGGCCACTGAGCATCTGGGCTATGCAGCTGGCTCTGCAGCAGCAGCATAATAGGGCCTCCAAGCCAGTAACTGAACAGGGCACAGGACTTAGCACAGGGCCTAAACTCAAACCAAAGGAAACCATGGCAAACTTGAGTCCAGAGTGAGCCCTCTGAACTGTGGGAAGGACGCACCAACAGCCCAGCCACACCTTTCTTCCTTCCCCTTCCTCCCAGCTTCCTGCAATCCTGAGCCCCAGGGATGATCATGCTTCTTCCCTTCTCGCCCAACTGCGCCAGTAAAGAGGGGTAGAGAATGACCTAAACGTCACAATCACTTATTTATTTCTTTCCTCACCCCACCCCCATATTGCATGAAATGTTCAAAAAGGTCAGCTGATTCCCCCAGGCCCATTCATGGGGTGGTAGACATACACGGGTACAAATAAAGGCCCAGAAAGCCAGTAAAAGTGGTATGTTTGAGCCCTCAGGTTTTCCTCCCAGGGCACGGCAGCTGAGACTAGCCTTCTCCCATTCTTTTTAATCTGACACAGACTGGAGGCCCCCAGCCTCACATCTAGCCTGAGTGTCTGCCTTGTAAGATAACACATATGGAGCTGTGAGCAGGGAGCCATTCTCCCTCTCTTGTGAGATTTGCATGCAGGAAAAGAATGGGATCTGGGTGGGGGGACTTTGAGAAGGGGTCAAAAAGTGGCAACTTTATGGGAGGCTCTGTGCCAGGAGCCTGAGGCATGTGGTAGAGCAGGCAAGAATTGCCAGGAGCCTGGAGCTCTCGGTCTGAGCCGTCCTTTGGTACCTCTGGCTGCAAGGCAGGCAGCTCCAGCTGGTGAGGGTCTTCACTGAGACCACGAAGCTGGCGGGATAACACTGAGGAGACAAAGACTCTTCAAGAGCAAGCCAGGCTTCAACCCCCCAGTCCACCTTTAATGGTTTCCTCAAGCCTCTCACCTCCATGCTCAGCTGGCAGGCGCCCCCTTGTGTCAGAGGAGTACATAGCGGGTACAAGGAGGAGACAGAAGGAGAACAGCAGGACCTGGAGCACAGGAAAAGATGAATAAAGGCTCTGGATTATACCTGTCCCTACTACCTGAGAGAAGGATCTCTCCTTCCATCACCATCCTTACCAAGACACAGGTGCTGCTGCTGCTGGTTTTGTTTGCTATCTGAACCACCATGGCCTGGAGTCTCCTCAGCTGATCCAGAAGAGACCTAGAAGAGGGGACAATGAGCAGCCCCTCACTTGGCACCAAGATACAATGAAACCCCCTCCTGTTAAGGTCATGCCTCCATCTGTGCACTGGATCTTCTTCTTTTTTTTTTTTTAACCAAGAGAAAAAGTTTATACATGAGATTCAGAAATACTGAGTAACTTTTACTTTTTGTTCTGTTTTTCCAGAGGTCTTCCTCTGTGTGGACAAAATGCCTGAAGTTCCTCATTAAAACAAATAACACACCTCTCTGCCATGCCCTGATTTAAACTCCTTTGTAAACAGTTGGTTCTATACTGCCCAAATAGCTATGCGCATAATCCTCACCAAGTGGTCTACATTCTCCGCCTTCTGGCCCAATTCACATTAGGGTTTCAGCCAGCCTGGACTATGCTGTGTTCTCCCTAGAATTCTCCCATTCCCACCCCACCCCCACCCCCAGAATTCTATCTACTATGAAATACCATCTACCCTGTGAGGTCTTTTTTAATCCCTTCTTTGTCTGTCTTGATACTTATCCTTAGATACCTGTGAATTTACTCCCTATTACTGTGAGCTTCTTAGAATCAGAGGCCTACCAAAGGCCAAGCACCAGACCTTGCATGTGGAAGGTGCCCAGCTGAAAATCAAGTGTGGAACAGGGAAAAGAGTGAGCCAGTATTAAACAAACAGGAAGGATGAAAAGGGACTGATGTTAGAGTTACTTACAGATTCTGTTCCTCCAGGAGCTGTACTTTGTTCTGTAGCTCCAGATTCTGGGCTGTGTATTTTAAGACCCTGGGGGAAGAGCAGATGTGGGGATATGGTCTATATCTTCCCTTCAACCTACCACTTCCAGCTACTTCTGTTTCTCCCACCCCAGAGTCCCTCTGCCATTTATACCTGCTTTCTAAACTTCCCACATACACCTTCTTCTTCCTGCGGCTCTCTTGGGCAGACTTTTTATTTCGAATCTTCCTCCGCACTCGTTTTAGAACTTGTTCCTCCATCTGGGAATACAGGAAAAAGGGGTATCATCAGACGAACGTTGGACCAAAGAGTTGGAAGGCAACTGAATTCAATCTTCCCAATGCAGGACTCCCTTCTACAGCTTCCCTGATCAATAGGTACTTGGCTTCTGGTTGAATGCCTCAGAGGTTCAAGTGTTAATGCCCTCACAAGCCAGACCATTTTTAACAATTGTATTAATTTGAAATCTTCCTTCTCCTGAGGACTATCCATTGGACTTATCTAATACCTAACCTTTGAGGCCATACAAAACAAATGGTCTTCGGTTATTTTAAGGCACTCAACATTTCTTCAGAGTTAAGACAAATATGCGCAAATTTTTTTAACTCACCATCTTACCTCCTTGGGATGAACAGTTTTTTTAATACTGTCAAAGATCTGGGCTCAAAGCTAGACAGTAAGATGTGCTCTAGCCAGTATAAAGGAGAGCAGGATAGTCACTGCCCTTCTAGAGGCAGCACCTCTACTGATACAGCCTCCAACCCCATTCACTTTTTTAGTAGCCATATCACACTGTTGACTCATCTTGTACTTATAAGAAATTAAAATTCTTTCAACTTTTCTGTTAATGAACATTGATTTCATGACAGTTATCACAATATCATGCTTGAAAGGTTGCCATTCATTGCTGCTTAAAAATTAAAACTGAAGATTTTACATTTTTGTTATACTGTTTAGTCCAATCTTGATCAACTCTAAAAATCTACCTTTTCAGCTAGGTAGATTACCATAAAGCCAATGAAATCTTAAGTGTCAGTAAAATCTAAGTCCTTTCAAATCCCTATATTAATGTACTGATAACTCTGCATTCTATTTAAAAGAGAACCCCCAAATTTGTAGAAGCCTCACAAAACCAGAATCTGCCCCTGCATGCAGCATATCAACTACATCCCCAGGTTCCTATTAAGAGCAAATTTGCTAAATTTCTCACTTCAGTCCTTGTTCAAGTTATTAATACAGAATTGACAGAATTGTCCTACTTGGTACTCAACGACGCCGCCCCCGCCCGGCCCCTCAGCCTTTGCTCCACCAATGGGAGTCTTACCTTAGTGAGAGGAAAAGTCTCAGGCGGAGTAATCCCCTCCTGCTCCAAAAGCCTCTTCTCCTCATCTGTCAGTATCAGCCTAACCATCTCCTGGGGTTACAGAAAGATGGGCAGCAGAGTTGCAAGGGGATATCAGAGAGGAATGAGGAATCCTGTGTGCAGCCATGCAATATGAGAATAATCCTCTCGTAAATCAAGTACCTGCTCTGACGGCTCCTCCACATGCAAGGGAATCAGGGCCCCCTCTTCTCCATAGCTCTCACTATCTGCAAAAGGGAAAGTGAATTGCCAGATCTATGAGTTCTCTACCCCCAAAACTTCACTTATTTCAGACTTACCTAGACCTATGGAAACATGTTCCTGTGGGAGAGAATAGGTGTGATCATGGTGGACAAGACAGGGGTTCGAGTTGCTGAGAACACTCAACGATGCTGGGGGACTCTGCAGAGAGCTCAGGAAATCCTCTATGTCCCAATCGCTCAGTGCCTGCACAGGATTCAAATTGAAAGGCCTTGACCACCCTCTGCCTTGTGAACGGCGCGCCCCCGCGCCGCAGTTCCCACCCACCTGGGAAAGCGGTAACTCCCAGTTCACTGGAGCCTCCATGGCCTCGTTGGGCACTGCCCCCAAATCTCCGCTTTCCTCCAGCAGGAAGCCCAGCAGGTCCTGGTCTTCAGGGTCCAACGCCAACTCCATACCGGACACCTACGGAAAGAATAGGCAGAAACACAGAAGTTCACCCCTCCACCTGGCCCCAACCCTGGGCACCCGCACGACCTCCACCGACTGTCCGTCGGCCCCACCTATCCGCTAGTCCCTTTCCAGCCGGCTTTCCCCCTAAGTACTAGTGGTCGCTCTCAAACTAGACCCGCCCTCTCAAACTCAATTCTCTACAGCGTCTAACACAACGGAAGTGACCCATCTACCCTCAAAGCATTCCGGGACTTAAAGTTCCCCTAACGCGGAAGTGACCCAGGTGCCTCGCCACGTCCCGCGAGCTATGCAAATAGAGGGGAGGTCCCTGCTGTCTACTCGCACCCTGAGGGCGGGCATTCTGGGGAACCGGCTCCGCCTTCGCCCTAAGCTAAAAAAGGAAGGATCAGAGACTAAAAGGGAACTCAAAGGCAGTTCGGGCGTTTCCTCCGGATTGCGCCGCACCCTTGCTTCCGCCGGGGGAGGGCGGATGGTCTTCAGTTGGCTCCTGAGCATCGAGAGCTGGGGCCAGAGCAGCTTCCTGCGGTCTCTACAAACCATAGAGCGCGGGCCAAGGGCGCCGCCCGCGGGTGGGGGACGTTCCGGGGACGGAAGTGGCCCAGAGAGTGCCGAAGGGAGGGCGAGGCCGGACCCCGAGAGCCACCGGGAGAACTAACGGGCTAGCGGGCCGGCGGGCGGGGCACAAGCCAGGCAGCTCAGGTAGGCCGGACGGGGCCGAACGGGAGCCTCAGGGTGGGGCCGCAAAGCCAGGCCCGGGAGGAGAATGGGCGGGCGGGGCCCCTGACTCTCCTGCGTCTCCTGTTTCGGGTCTTGTTGGCTTGGTCAGCGTCAAGGGTATCTGGGCTTGGGCTCGGAATTAAGTAGGCCGTTTTGCAGGAGCCAGGCCCTTCCTGGGAGCAGTCATCTAGGATAGGTTTGGAGGAAGATGGCAAGTGGCGTGGCAGTGAGGTGCAGGGCGGGTATCGGTTTTGAGGTTAGCTGATAGCGGGTAAGTGGGTGAGTTCAGGGTTAGTTGAGTTGGATTTAGGAATCCGGTTAACTTTAGGAGTTATAGAGCCAGGGTTAAAATTTAGAGTTATTAGCGTGAGTCGGGTCCGTTTATGTAGGTAAAGTTTGGATTAAGGTCATTATTTATTTACTAGGATGGCCAACATTAAGTCAAAGTTAGAGTTCAGGGTCATCAACAGGAATTAGGTTAGAAGTTCAGTTTTAGGGATTAGAGAACCACGACATAGTCAATATGAGAGCTAAACGCTGAAGGAGTAGGTCAGGAATCAAGTGACAAATGAGCTGTAGGTTTAGGGGTCAACATTTAGGGTTAAGGTGGGGGGGTGCTAAAGAAAAAAAAATCTGATAGTGTTAGGGATCAGGGTTAGTTAGAGCTGCCTGCTAGGAAAGGGATGAATGTTGAAGCCTGTATTGGGAAACAGTAAACAAATTAGGATCAGGGTTAATGTCAGGAATTAGGGGCAGTTCTAAAGGTTGCAGTTGAGGTCAGGGTAGTTGACCTCAGGCAGGTAAAATTTAGGAGATTGACAGTAGGTAGATGCTCTTGTTTTGCAAGGAGGTCTCTTGTTCCCATGTAGTCGCAACAGCTTCTTTGACCCAGAGAAATAACAAACTAAATTTCAAGTTCTGGACTTCAGCTAGAATTGCAGGCATCCGGGATTCCAGTTTCTTTATTCTACTCTTTAAGCCCAAGGCTTTTGCTATGGCCACTAAAGTAGAGGGGCAGGGGTTCCTGGACTCTGTTGTTTACACGATAGAAGGTGAAAGGGAAAACGACCCAGGGGATGTACGAGAGGCCTAGTCATAGTGGGGGGACTGCCTAGGAAAGAGGAGACTGGTGACTAAGGGGGAAGTAGACCAAGGAAACGCTGTCGCTGTGGGATAAAGGGATGACTGACTTCTCTGAAAGTTCAACCCCACTGCCACTCATTTCCTTCATTTCCTAAATATTAAGCCCTCCTCTCCAACTGTCATCCCTGGCCCTGCATTTCACCCCCTTCCTGCATGTTCCCTTACAGAATACTTCCCTTGCCTATAATTCTCCCATGTTTCTCATCTTGTCATCCAGTCCTAGCCTCAGTTCTGCCTCTTTTTCCACCCCTTAATCTACACGTCTTACTTTAATTTATCCTCACCCAAATCTGAACTTTCCCATCAGGATAGCTCTCTTCCGCAGTTTTCACCCACTCATTCATTTGCTGAATACCCCACCCTCAGTCCAACACAACGAGCAAGTACCCCTGGTCCCTGCTATGTGCCTTCCCCTGATTCTAAGCCATCTTAATTTCTTGGTCCAGTTGTAGATCCCCTTCCCCCACTCCCCAAAGAGAAAAGAGGAAATGAGACCCAAAGAGGAAACTGGGTCTTGCTGATCCCACGCCCAGCCAGGCCACTGACCACACCCCCATTTCACTCCCAGTCTGACCCTGCCACTGACCATAGCACTATCCCCTACCCAACCTGACCCAGCCACTGGTTGTATCCTCATGCCCCCGCCACCGCCCCACAATTCCAGCTGTACTTAGACACTATCAGTGTCCCTTCACTGTCCCCCAATCCTAGCCTAATTTAGCCACTGACCACAGCCCCAGTTTTTCTCAGCCTCCTGTAGCCTGACCTAGCCTCTGACCTCACTTCATAATTTTCTGATTTAGCCACTTTCCACATAATTATTCTTCCCCTTACCCCAGCCCGATCTGGTGACTGATTACATATGTATTTATTCCTACTCCTGTCTTCTCCAACCTTTCTCTATACGTTGTCTTCCCCATTTCCAGCCCAATACAGTAACTAACCTTTTTTTTAATTTAAAAAAAAGATATGTACATGCATTTTAATTGTTGATTAATTTATATTTCAATTTCAGTCAACGTACAATATTAGTTTCAGGTATGCAGCATAGTGGTTAGGCATTCATATATGTTATGAAGGGATCACCCCAATAAGTCTAGTACCCATCTGACACAGGATACTAACCTCATCCCTTTTGCCCCTACCTGGTACTAACCACATCCCCATCCCGTTTTTCCCACAGCCTAACCACATCCCCTAACCACAGCCTCATCTTCACATTCCCAGCACAACCTGATCCTTTTTACCCCCTTATGTTTCTTGCTTAAATTCAAGCTACCCTAGCCACTGAGGAGCTACTAATGACAAGAAGCTCTGGGACCCAGCCTGACTTTGGGCCCTGGTCCCTGAGAGTTGACATGACAGATTGCCACCAGGTCCTGTCAGTTCTACCTCTTAAATTTTCTGAGCAACATCCTTCTCTCCACTATTCTGTCTTTGGCTTCATTATCTCTCACTTGTGCTAATGCAGCATCTTCCTAACCAAGTCTTCAGTTATTTTCCTAAAATTCAGTTCTGGATATGTCCCTTCTCAGCTCACACCCTCTCTTGGCCGCCTGTTGCCCTTTAATACAAAAAATTCCTCATACTTCTATCTAGTCCTCCCTTGCCTTTCCTAACTTCCCTGTCACTGCTCCCTTGCAGGTACCCTGTGATTCAGCCAACATGTTTACTCACTTCCCTGAATGTGCCTCTGTGATTTCCTGCTTCTTCACCTTTGTTTATGCTATTTTTTCTGCCTGGAATGCTACCCCTGACCCATCTCCAGCTGGTATAATGGAGCGAGCTTGGGCTTTGGAGTCAGAGAGACCAGGGTTCAGATCCTGGCTTCACAACTTATTAGCTCTGTGATTTTGGACAAGTACCTTGAACAAATGCTTTTTAGAACCTCAGTTTTCTAAACTGTAAAAATGGAGATAACGACACCTACCTTTCAGGGTTGTTGTAAGGATTAAATGAAATTATGTATACAAAGCAATGAAGTGTATAGTATAGTCAACAAAAAGATCACTATTATTCTTTGTTATCTTTTTTTTTTAATCCTAACTTCAAAGGACACTTTTCATGGAGACTTTTTGATCCCCATCACTCCCCTGAACTTAGCTTCTTGGCTTTTACTATATACCACCCTCTATTATAATTCTGTATTTAGCTGGCTGAGAGCCCCTTGAGGGCAAAAGGTAGGGCCTACTCTTGGTTCCTAGCCACTGAGAGTTTAGCCCAGGGCCTTCCCCACAGCAAGTCTTCAGAAATGCTTGCTAGATGAATGGAGGGAGAAAGTCTATATAATGGGAGGGGTAATATGAGACAACTGTTGTGCTTGCTGATAGAGGTGTATTTGTGGGGAAGCTGTGTGCCTGGCATAGGGTCATTACTGGAAGATAAGGCGGTTGTGATGGGATCTGTGTAGAGGCTGCCTGTTTGAGATAATACGTACTTAGAGACAGTGTAAGCTTTGTGCATAAGAGCTCGGTGCATAAGTTGAGGTACATTTGAGGAGAATGAATATGCGTGGGTAGGGGTGTAGCTGAGGAGAGGCTGTGTTGGAGGAGGTCAGGTCCAGCCCTTCAGCTGCCCGGTCCAGCCCTAAATGAGCCTCCAGCAGCCTGAGGCCGGATATGTCAGTCTCACCCACAACCCTCACCCCCGCCCCTCCTCCCCTGCTCGCGGTTACAGACTCAGAGGCCAAATTTGGTAACAGACTGAGTGTTACTCCCCCAACCCTTTTCTATTCTGACTGTCTTCAGCTTTCTGTCTCCCTTTGTCTCACTATAATTACCTGTCTTTCTGCAGCTCCCTTCGTGGGTATCTGCTCTGACTGTATTTTCCATATACCCGTAGTACACTTACATTCCATTCCTTGCTGGGATTTGACCTTCTGTCCTGCATTCCCCCCGCCCCCCCCCCCAGTTGCCCAACTCCTCTGGAATGCATCTCAGGAATGTCTTGAGGGAGGAGGAGTTCTCTGGGAAGGGGACATTGGGGGAGGGGGTATTGTTGCTGTTCCATAAAACATGATGGAAAGGGGAGCAAAGTTCTCAGGCCAGAGCAGGAACTGGATAGTTTCCTTGGACAGTTCCAGGGGTCTTGTTTTATATCTTCATCACCCCAGTTCACTCTTCAGATCTTTTTCCTCCCTCACCCTCTTGTGGCTTTGTAGCTGTCTGCTCAGGACCAGCCTGAGAGTAAGGGTAGGCATGACTCAGCTCCCTTATCGGGGTCTCACCAGAGCTTTCCGTACATGAGTAAGGAGGGGGTGTCTATATGTCCGGAGGAAATGGGGGGAGATGTGGAATTTCAGCTTAGAGTGGGGGATCCATTCGTCCTGCCCTCAGCTCCTCTGACTTCTCCAACTTTCCTCCAGCTCTCCAGTGACTCCACAACCAGGTCTGTCTAGTTACTGGGCAAGATGCCCAAGGAATGGGGAGGTGGGCAGAAAGCTAGAACTGGGGAGACTGGGCGGGTCCCCTCATTTGGGAGTAGAGGTAGAGAGCGAGCTGTGGTTTCTTCTCTTTTGAGACTCTGGACCAATGGTCCTCAACCTTTCTGGCACCAGGGACCGGTGCTCCTATGAGAATCTAATACCTGATGATCTGAGGTGGAGCTGAGGCGGTGATGCTCGTGCTGGGGAGCGACTGCAAATACAGATGAAGCTTCACTTGCTGGCCCCCTGCTCACCTCCTGCTGTGTGGCCCGGTTCCTAACACGCCACAGACCGGTACCAGTCTGCGGCCCGGGGGTTGGAGACCCCTGCTCTGGACTATTTAGAAGGTCAGAAATGGTCTCTCAGACCCTGACCCAAACTCTTTCCACATCTGCCTCCTCTCCCTTGTTTCTACTTAGATTTTTCAATCCTGCTTACCCCGTCCTTCCTAATGACTTCACCTCCCCCAAAAAACATGCCCCTTCCCAACTTCCCTGGTTCTCAACTGCCTTTTGTATCCCAACATCCCCACCTCTACTTCCACCCTTCCCCCTAGTCCTGCTTTCCCCACTGGGGCTAGCAGTTCGCCAGAAAGGGAATGGGCATCCTGGATGCACTCACTCTCTTAGTTACTAAGAGGCACCAATCCCTGTACCAGGCTGGGTCACATCATCAGCTACGGGGCAAACTTGTCCTCTTGTGCACTGTGTGCCACCTGCCGCCTCCAGTGGTTCCTCCAGCCCACTGAGAGGTGGTGCCAGGAAGGCAGGGGAAGGCAGGTGTAGGGCAGGATGGGACTGGTATCGTCAGAGACACTGAAAATACCATCAGGGGAGGCAGCTAAGATAGAGGACAGATTCTGAGAAGGACTTACTGAAAAGGAACACACGTAGGAGGAGTTGTAGTGAGCACTTGGTAACTTAGAAAGAGCAGGGACTGAGAAGAACTGACCTGCCTTGAAACTCCTCCCCCCAACCCCACGGGGTCTGATTCCCCTTCTGTAATTGAAAATTGACTAGATCATTCCCGAGGATCTCTTTGAGTCGGAGGGCGTAATTCTTAGCTTGACTGCTAGGGAAGCCAAATATGGGGCCAAGCTCCTCAGGGAAGCCCCCTCTCAGATTAGAGATTAGGGAAACAAGAGTGGGCCTGGATGGCTTGAACAGCCAGTGTTTGGTCTCCCTGCCAGACTAGCTGGAGTCGATGTTTGCAGGCTTCGAGAGCCCTTGGGAATTATCTAATATACATCTTCATTTTGTAGGGAAGCTGTAAGGGAAGGTCACATGATGATGGGTCAGGGCAGAGCTCTAAGAATTCCAGACAGGGAAAAGCCAGCAGGATTTAATGGAAGACAGAGAGAAAAAGACTGAACCAGGAAACGGTGAAAACAAGGCAGGGAAAGGGCTGGGAAGGAATAGGGACAAGAGGAAAGAGAAAGACACTCAGAACAAAAAGAAGGGAAGCACAGATTCCAGTGGTGAGGACTGGGTACCGTCCTCAGATCACACTGCATTTCAGCCCTGCTCTTGCACCTTGCAGACCAGCCTCTCCTTTAGATGTCGTAGGTGATCAGGACTAGCCCTTCTGATGTAATAAATCTTTCACTCTATAAAATTATTAAAAAAGCTAGAACAACCTCATTACTACTGCTTTGGTGAGTCCCTTTCAAAAACACCCCACTTGGGACTTTACCTGAGGGATCCCCACTCCTTCAGTAAGGGTATTCTAATGCCCAATGCCATGGGCCAGGTGTAGCCAGGCTGGAGAGAAGAAGCTGCCACCATGGTTGCGCTTTCACTGAAGATCAGCATTGGAAATGTGGTGAAGACGATGCAGTTTGAGCCATCCACCATGGTATACGACGCCTGTCGCATCATTCGTGAGCGTATCCCAGAGGCCCTCGCTGGCCCTCGTGAGTCTGATTACCCAGGTGGCTGGGGTGGGAATTCTTGGTCCCTTGTGTTCCAGGCTCTTGGTCTTGAGGCATGACCTTATTGTCCCCCAAGGCTACTTATCCTCACGTTGATGCTCCATGGCTCACTCCTCCCCCTAGGCCCAGAGTCACTGGGGAAATAATAAGGGGCAGCAATGCAGCCATTCAGCCACATTGGGGTCCTCATATGTCTGAAGTGATCCATCCTCTCTTTTAGCCAGCGACTTTGGGCTGTTTCTGTCAGATGATGACCCCAAAAAGGGTATATGGCTGGAGGCCGGGAAAGCTTTGGATTACTACATGCTCCGAAATGGGGTAAGTGTCACTTCATCAAGGATACCAACATCTTTTTCCATCAGCTTCCCCATTCCACCTCCCTATTTTCAGCACCCACATTTGTTGTCTCTGACCCCTCCATGCTTTCTGTGTATTATGGTGGTCATAATATTCTGCTTTTGAGTGAACCATCATCGTTTTTCTTTAATAATCTCCTTTCTTCCCCTCTGGCCGTGTAAAAAAGAAGTAATACCTCTAGCTTAAAGCGGGTCCCTATTTCCTATTCCTGCCCCAACAGGACACCATGGAATACAAGAAGAAACAGAGACCCCTGAAGATCCGTATGCTAGATGGAACTGTGAAGACTATCATGGTGGATGATTCTAAGACTGTCACCGACATGCTCATGACCATCTGTGCCCGCATTGGTAAGGGGTCTCGGTGGGGCTGAGGGCTCAGGCAGGGAGGCGCCAACTCTGTCAAAAGATGTGGATGTAGTGCCCGGGATACTACCAACCCCTTCCCCTCCCCTAGGCATCACCAACCATGATGAATATTCTCTGGTTCGAGAGCTGATGGAAGAGAAAAAGGAGGAGGTGACGGGGACCTTACGAAAGGACAAGACACTGCTGCGAGATGAAAAGAAGATGGAGAAACTCAAGCAGAAGTTGCACACAGATGATGAGTGTAAGCAGAAATGGAAAAAGGAGGGCACTGGAATTGGTCTGGGTGGCAGGGGGCAGCTTAGAAGACACTATTTCAGACACTAGGGATGCATCAGTAATGAAACAAAGGCCAATACTCACTGAAATTAGCATATTAGTGAGACAAGGTACTAAATGAAATTAAAAAACCAAAAGCCAGAGACCAGACAGCACAGGGACCTTGGGGGCTTGTGAATGAGGGGACTCTCTGTGTCCCAGTGAACTGGCTGGACCATGGCCGCACACTGAGGGAACAGGGAGTGGAGGAGCATGAGACACTTCTGCTGCGGAGGAAGTTCTTCTACTCAGACCAGAATGTGGACTCCCGGGACCCCGTACAGCTGAACCTTCTATATGTGCAGGTGTGAGAGGACTTACCTGGGGTAGTGGAGGTAGGGAGCGGGGTCAGAAGCACAGTGAAAGGCATTCCTTCACCCACATGCAACGTTCACCTCTTTCCTCTGTGTGGTCCAGGCACGAGATGACATCCTGAATGGCTCCCACCCTGTCTCCTTTGACAAGGCCTGTGAGTTTGCTGGCTTCCAATGCCAGATCCAGTTTGGGCCCCACAATGAGCAGAAGCACAAGGCTGGCTTCCTTGAGTGAGTAACTCACATCCTACACCCTATCAGGGCCCAGGACTCCCTGCTGTTGTGACCTCAGTAGGCCTATCTCCATCCCAGGCCTTCTCACCCCATTTCTTCTCCTGAGGTACCTGGGTTTGACCCACATGGGTACTTTTTTAGCTTCCATCAGACGTTTGTCTCCTCACTGGCCCCATGTGGAATATGAATGTGTTCCAGATCTCTTCCCCTTCCACCTGTGTCCCAAGCAAGCATGTAACTTTTTTGAGATTCTCTGAAGAATTTTATTGCAGGAGCCAGAGGGAAATAGGATAGAGTTTTACTCATAGGGAATATTAGATTTAAAAAGTCCCACAAGTCTTCATCCATTGATATTTCTCAAAATGTAGACTATGACTTGGCTTTCTCAGCTTCCTACAGGTGTGGTCATTCTTCTGGTTAGCTCCTTCTGCTCTTGGTTCCCTGAAATAGTGCTCTTGACCCTTTTTTCCTCAGGGACTGAGCCTCAAGTTCCCTCATTCCCTTTCCCTGTAGGGAAAGACACAGGCTGCATTCAAGAGCTAATGCTAAGTCATCTCAGTTTCAGAGACAATCCAGACTCTGTTCCCTCACAGTCTTCCTTCTCCCCAAAGATAACACTGTCCTAGACATGTCCTCACAGCCCTAGGCCCACAGTCCATGGCCCATATTTCCCGATGCTGCCCACGACATGCTGACCCTCCCTTTTCTGGTGTAGCCTGAAGGACTTCCTGCCCAAGGAGTATGTGAAGCAGAAGGGAGAGCGTAAGATCTTCCAGGTGAATGGGGGCAGGGGAAAGTGCTTGGGATGACCCGGGAGCTTTGCTGCTTAATCCTACTGACTAAATGGACCCCATCCCTGCCCGTCTGCTTCCACCCTGCTTCCACTCACTAAGCTATTCTCCCACCTCTCCTGTGCCAAGAATACAGAAGACCTGGGCTTTTAGTCTCAGCTCCTTCCCTGCATTTGCCATGGAATTCAATTTTCAATATTCTTGTTTTCTTTTGTTTATCTCTAACATGGGATAACAGTACCTGCCCTATGTAGGGTTGATAGGAGAATCAAATGAGATGGTACACCTGAAATTACTGTGAAAAGTGTATCTTTGTTCTAATTAAGAAGTTATCCTCACTCTTTGAGTACTCAGCCCTAAAGGCCTTCTATTTGACCTTCTACCTCCTAACGATCCATTCATATCTCCAGAATGTCTGCAAGCTCCTCGACTATATTCCTTGAACCATCGCTTCTGCAGATCCTTTATCAGCCCCTAGCCCATCACCCTCTCATTTCTCCTATTCTGTACTCTAACCTTTCCTGTGTTCCCATAATACTCTCTCATTGTAGTTAACATCTCAACTCCTTGTCTGTGATATTATCCTCCCGTATTTTGCTAAATCTTTCCCCAATTCATTCTCTAAGGCACACAAGAATTGTGGACAGATGAGTGAGATCGAGGCCAAGGTCCGCTATGTGAAGCTAGCCCGTTCCCTCAAGACATATGGAGTCTCCTTCTTCCTGGTTAAGGTTTGTTATAGACTTTTCTTACTGCTCTCCTTATTTTGTTCTTACCCTTTCCTGTCTGACCTGCCCTCCGTCAAATTTCCCAGCATTCCCTAAGAGTCTCATTCTCTACCCTGTGAAAACTTGCCTCTTGTTAGTTCTCCGCCACCATTTCCCTTCCTACCCTACATTTTCCCTCCCTTTTCCTTTCCCCTAAAGTAACCTTGTCCTGGTCCTAGGCACCCTGGTTTAACACTCCTGTCCATTTCAGCACCGCTTATAGTCTTAATCTGAAATGACCATTTCTTATTCGACCTCTGACCTATAACACCAGTGACAACTCTGTCTCACAGGAAAAGATGAAAGGAAAGAACAAGCTGGTGCCCAGGCTTCTGGGCATCACTAAGGAATGTGTGATGCGAGTGGATGAGAAGACCAAAGAGGTGATCCAGGAATGGAACCTCACCAACATCAAACGCTGGGCTGCCTCTCCCAAGAGTTTCACCTTGGTGAGCCTGGGGGCTCAGAGGAGAAAGGGCTCTGAAATCTTCAGAGAAGGGGCAGCTGCAGAGGTCTTTCCACCTCCCTTGGGACAGGTGCACTGAACGTGACTCCAGAAAAAAGGAGAACTGGAACTATTGCAGGAACATGGAGGTTAGAGTTGAGAAGCACTCTCCAAGAGAGTGAGTTTTGTGTAATGAAACTTATTCATAAAGAGCACTAGAATAAAATTATAAAAAGCAAGCTGAGATCACAGGAAACTTGGGGAGAGGGAAGAAAAAGGTGATAGGAAAACACATCTTCCCTCTTTCAGCAACAAGTATAAACTGTAATTTTCCCCTCTGCCTTTATATTTTGGTATTATGAATTGAAACTGACACCAGCTTTCTGAAGTGCCTCAATGAAAGAGAAATTAGTAAGTACTAGTTTCCAATTTTTGATACTAATGCTGATCTTCAGGTGTGGTACTTTAACAGTAAATGTTAGTGCCCTCGCAATTTTAGCAGAGTGAGAGAAAAGAGACTTACTAAATGGCATGTCTTTGAAACTGTGGAGCACAAAGACTACTCAGAAATAAAATATTTCCTTCCAAGGGAGAAAATAAAGAAATAGGAGATTAAAGAAAGGCGGGCTTTTTCCTAGAGGGCTGTTGGCATAGGAAGATACTTTCATCAGCTTGACCTCGCAGCTCCCATCCTGAGTAGATTCAGGCTTTTCCACTGAGCTCCCATTTTGTCACCCTAGGATTTCGGGGACTACCAAGATGGCTACTACTCAGTACAGACGACTGAAGGGGAGCAGATAGCACAGCTCATTGCCGGCTACATCGACATCATTCTTAAGAAGGTGAGTACTGCCTGCCCCACCCCCACTCCCAGCCTTCTCCTTGTCTTCTTTTACCTTCTCCCCAAGCCCGTCGTTTAGCAATGGGGACCCAGGTTCTGGAAAATGGTTGATTTGGGGAAAGGAGAGGCTGCCTTTCTCCCCGCTTCCTCTTCTTTAACTCATGTTCCTTTTTCCTTCCCACAGAAAAAAAGCAAAGATCACTTTGGCCTGGAAGGAGATGAGGAGTCTACTATGCTAGAGGACTCAGTGTCCCCCAAAAAGTATGAAGGGAGCTAGGCCGATCCTATCCCTTAGGGGCAGGGAAGGCAAGGCTCAACTCTGAGGACTCTTGGAGGGTTTAGGATGGTTCTTTAACTAGTAGAAGGCTATAATGAGACCTTCCAAGACCACAGGACCTGCAAAAGCAGTGGAGCTGGTGGGAAGGGGATGAGAGGAGGAAGGCCTCTGAGTGCTCCTCAGTATGTCCCTTCTCTAGGTCAACTGTCCTTCAGCAGCAGTATAACCGAGTGGGTAAAGTGGAGCATGGCTCTGTGGCCCTGCCTGCCATCATGCGCTCTGGAGCCTCTGGTCCTGAGAATTTTCAGGTGGGCAGTATGCCACCTGCCCAGCAGCAGATTACCAGTGGCCAGATGCACCGAGGACACATGCCTCCTTTGGTAAGTGTGCCCTCACTGCCACCACAGTACCAACATTTCCCCCTTCCTGCCCCTCCCCACACCCCTCAGCTGGGCTTAGCCAGAAGTTACACAGTCTTTTCCTCTGCTTCTGTTTGTATTCTTCTCCCTAGCCTCAGTTCTCTTTTACCTTTTCTTTCCTCTAAATGTTCTCTCTTATTCCTCTCCTTGTAGACTTCAGCCCAGCAGGCACTCACTGGAACCATCAACTCCAGCATGCAGGCTGTGCAGGCTGCTCAGGCCACTCTAGATGACTTTGACACTCTGCCCCCTCTGGGCCAGGATGCTGTGAGTATGGGGTGGAGAAGAGGCCAATGGTACTGAAGCTGGGACTCCAATGGATAAGGTTGGGGTTGACCAAAGCAGAGGAGATCTTGAAGTTTGTATCTCTTTCAGGCCTCTAAGGCCTGGCGGAAGAACAAGATGGATGAATCAAAGCATGAGATCCACTCTCAGGTAGATGCCATCACAGCTGGTACTGCCTCCGTGGTGAACCTGACAGCAGGTAGGCTGGACGCCAAGCTCATTGTGTGTGGTGGTGGAGGGCGAGTGTGTGCAAGCACGAGTGTGACTGGCTCTGGTGTGACTACACCTTGACTCATGGAAAGGACCATGTGTACATGTCTCCCTTAGGACATGTGCATGACTAACTGCCTATGACTGTTCTCCTTCTCATCCCATCGTCTAGCCTGCCTTATCTCTCATACATGCTCTTCCTCCTCCTACCCTCAGGGGACCCTGCAGAAACGGACTATACTGCAGTGGGCTGTGCAGTCACCACGATCTCCTCCAACCTGACGGAGATGTCCCGTGGCGTGAAGCTACTGGCTGCCCTGCTGGAGGATGAAGGCGGCAGTGGCCGTCCCCTGCTGCAGGCGGCGAAGGGCCTTGCGGGAGCAGTGTCAGAACTGCTGCGCAGTGCCCAGCCAGCCAGTGCTGAGGTCAGGGGCCACAGGGCTGCCACTAGGGACAAGAGAGGGTTCAAGGCCAAAAAGAAGGGGACAGTCCAAGCCACAGGATGGAAGTGTGGGGCCCATGGGTACATAGGACAGCGGTTGGGCAGCTTCTGACTGGTGTTCACTCTCCACAGCCCCGTCAGAACCTGCTGCAAGCAGCTGGGAACGTGGGCCAGGCCAGTGGGGAGCTGTTGCAGCAAATTGGGGAAAGTGATACTGACCCCCACTTCCAGGTTGGTGACTTACCCAACCCCCAGAACCCCAACTTCTGGGAGGTGACCTCTGATCCTGAGTCCAGCTCCTAGTCCTGCTACCCCTCAGGGCCTGAACCTCTTTCTGGAATGACATCAGGAACCTCCAGTCCCTTTTTAGGAGATGCGAATTCAGAACCTCTGAATCCAAACTTAACCTACTAGTTCATCCTTGGCCCTAAGTTTTTAGCTGCCTGTCATCTTTTCCCTGTCCTTCCCATATGTAGCATTTGCCCTAGTTTGAGGACATTTGAACAGCCTTCAATCCTTTAGAATTTATACCCTGAGGACACTGTTCCTCTAGTCCCCCCTTCCCTACCCCATGCCAGTTTCCTCAGCTGACTTGTCATCCTGGATTTCCCATGCAGATGTGTGCACCCAGAGGGTCTGGGGTTCGATCTCCCCCTGATCCCCCCACGGTAACGGCCTCTGGCCTGGGCCTTCCCAGCTTTATCCTATCTGAGCCGCATACACTCGCTTTTGTACCTCCTCCCAGCCTCCTGGGGGAGCAGGACGTGATGGGAGATGAGGAGGAAGGGCTCAGAAAATGGGATCAGGGAGGGAAGTACAGGGACTTGTTCCCAAGACTCCAGGGTGACTGCTTTTAACCAAGATTAAGAAGGAATAGATAAAAGAAGCTGGGGATGGGAAAGGACCCCTGGAGGTGCCTCCTCTCTAACGCACTGTAACAGCGCTGTCCTTCCCTCCCATCACTGACCGAGTGTATCCGCCTCGCTCATGTCTCCCTTTGGTGTAGGCTCTGTTTTTCTTGGTGTGGGTTTGTTCCTCGGTGGGGGTTCTGTCCTACTGGGCGCTCAAGGCAGGGGCTCGGGTTAGGTTCTGGTGCTTCTGCATACACTGTCCTGATTTTGGAGTCGGAATAATGAACCAGCTTATGCCTCTGAGAAGGGTCCAGGTATCCCAAGCCCAATCTTGGGCCATGCTGACTGTTCTTTTCCCACAGGACATGCTAATGCAGCTAGCCAAGGCAGTAGCAAGTGCTGCAGCTGCCCTGGTCCTCAAGGCCAAGAGTGTGGCCCAGCGGACAGAGGACTCAGGGCTTCAGACCCAGGTTATTGCTGCAGCAACACAGTGTGCTCTGTCTACCTCCCAACTGGTAGCCTGTACCAAGGTGAGTCCCAGAGGATTCTCTAGCCCGTGCTAAGAGGTGATGCTGCCACCCACATAAGAGCCTCTCATTTTATTTCTTTGGCTCCCGAGACCTCATTACCCAACTTAGTGACTTCTGTGGACACTGTGAACACCCCGCTTCATAACTCCTTTCCCTCCCCTACATCTGACACCCAGTTTGCCCACAGGTGGTGGCACCTACAATCAGCTCACCTGTCTGTCAAGAGCAGCTTGTAGAGGCCGGACGACTAGTGGCCAAAGCCGTGGAGGGCTGTGTGTCCGCCTCCCAGGCAGCCACAGAGGATGGGCAGCTGCTGCGTGGCGTCGGAGCAGCAGCCACAGCTGTCACCCAGGCCCTGAATGAGCTGCTGCAGCACGTGAGGGCCCATGCCACAGGGGCCGGGCCTGCTGGCCGTTATGACCAGGCCACTGACACCATCCTTACTGTCACTGAGAACATCTTCAGCTCCATGGGTGATGCTGGTAAGGACATCTCCCCTGGGAAGACAAAGAACCCCAGTGAGGTTTGCCAAGCCTATTGAACATTCCTTTGCAGACCTGTAAACTCACCCTAAGGACTTGGCACAGACTGGGTGTTTAATTTCTCTGAAACCTCTGGTTCTTCATCTGAAAAGCAAGAATATGATCCCTGCTCTACCTTTTTTTGGCACATTTAAGGAATATATCAAAGTGTATACAAAAATAGATGAAAAGTAGCATTATTAGGAGATAGTCTTCCCCTCTCCACTCTGTCACCACCAAAAGCCTTCACAAAACATGTCTCATTTTCTCAAGACTATTTGCTAAAAATACCCATTTTTCCTCCTGTCAAAACCCACCAGGAAATCTGTGTCTCTCCAAGATCTTAAACCCAGAAAACACTAACTCCAGGGATATCCCTCGAGAATTCCGTACCCCCCTTTCCCTCGTCTCTTTACTGTCCTGAAAAGCCCTATCTATCATGTCACACCACTTTGCTGCAGCCCTGGCACCTTCTTGGTATCTCTGGCTTCCTTACCTGATTGTGCCCTGTCTTCGTAGGTGAGATGGTAAGACAGGCCCGCATCCTAGCCCAAGCCACCTCTGACCTGGTCAATGCCATCAAGGCTGATGCTGAAGGGGAGAGTGATCTGGAGAACTCCCGCAAGCTGTTAAGCGCTGCCAAGATCCTAGCTGATGCCACAGCCAAGATGGTGGAGGCTGCCAAGGTACAGAGACTGTGCAGACTCCCAGACTGTTCCCTGATGGAAAGTAGAACAGTCCAGGCGGTCACTCTCATCTGATAGGGAGACCCAGAGAAGCAAAAAATACAAGCGAAAAAAACAGGAGCACTCCTAAGTAAACGCATTCCTAAGCTACAGGGGGATGGTGGCCCAGGCTTCCAACCAGTGTGATTCCCAAAGTCCTCATGACTGACTGACAACCATACCCTTTTTCTTCCTCTGAGTCCAATGTCTGTTCTTTCTACTTTGCCTTACTTTGCTGCCACCACCTGCCTGGGACCCCTCTGTTTCCTGGTCTCTCTCGTGTATGCCTGTAGGCCTCAGTCCCAGAGACCCAGGGACACAGGGTGCAGAGGACTGTCAAGAAGAAGTCACAAGACTCCTAGACCTGGAGTTTTTCAGTTTACCGGATTAACCAGATTTCCTGCTTTAGTATTGTTGAGATCCCTGCTCTAAACTACATCTCCCTCGTCCCAGAGAGCCCTTCTCACCCCCACTTGCTAGTGTTAATTTCTAGGGAGTAAGGGGAGAAACATGGCCCCTTCCCCAAAGAAGAGGAGAAGAAACAATTCCACCTTAAGAATTCAGCATCCCAAAGGAAATCCAGGGTCCTCCCAAGGTTTCTCATTTGCTTGGCTGAGGTGGCTTGTCTCATTGGTGATTACCTTTCAGTAAGAAATTGGGAGGAAAGGTCTAAGTCTGGAGGAATCAGAGCAGAGATTATTTAGGATCCTCAGGAATGACTATCTGTCCACTTTTCTCAGGGAGCAGCTGCCCACCCTGACAGTGAGGAGCAGCAGCAGCGGCTTCGGGAGGCAGCTGAGGGTCTGCGCATGGCAACTAACGCAGCTGCGCAGAATGCCATCAAGAAAAAGCTGGTGCAGCGCCTGGAGGTGAATAAACGGGAAATAAACTGGGAGTAAAAGAATGTGGGTGCCCTGGGAAGACTGAAAATGGGAGGGATATGTAGAGAGAGTCGCTTAATATTTCCTTGGAGGATGGCATGGGCAGGGTATGAGAATGCCTGGGGCCTGTCCTGACTACTCTGTTTTCACAGCATGCAGCCAAGCAGGCTGCAGCCTCAGCTACACAGACTATTGCTGCAGCCCAACATGCAGCCTCCACTCCCAAGGCCTCTGCTGGCCCCCAGCCCCTGCTAGTGCAGAGCTGCAAGGTGAGACTCCAGGAAGCATGTTAGGGCAAGAGGCGGTATGGGAGGAGAGGGACTTTCCCCCAGGCTGTGGATGGGGGGGGCGGTAATTCTCATGACATTTTCACCTACAGGCTGTGGCAGAGCAGATTCCACTGCTGGTGCAGGGAGTCCGAGGGAGCCAAGCTCAGCCTGACAGTCCCAGTGCCCAGCTAGCCCTAATTGCTGCCAGCCAGAGCTTCCTGCAGGCAAGGCACCCTCTCCCTACCTCTCAGACCAGACCTTTCCCACCCTTCTAAGTCTCTTAGAGCTCTTGAAATTTAAATCTCGGCTAGTAGCCTCTGTCCTAGTACTGAGCCCTAGTGCTCCCCATGACCTGTCTGTCATCAGTCCCTGTACTAAACCCGGAGGAAGGATGGTACCTTCATCTGCCTGCCTGTTCCCCAACAGCCAGGTGGGAAGATGGTGGCAGCTGCAAAGGCCTCTGTGCCAACAATTCAGGACCAGGCTTCGGCCATGCAGCTGAGTCAGTGTGCTAAAAACCTCGGCACAGCATTGGCTGAACTTGCACCGCTGCCCAGAAGGTACGGGAGCTGGCTCTCTTTTTGAGGGTAGAGTTCCTGGGTGATGGCGAATCTGCAGAATAACCTACAACAGGGATAATCATATAACCTGAGGCATCAGTTGGATACAGCAGTACCTCCTACACCCCAAACCCTCATATCATTATAGGCTCAGGAAGCATGTGGGCCTTTGGAGATGGATTCTGCACTGAGTGTGGTACAGAATCTAGAGAGAGACCTGCAAGAGGTGAAGGCAGCAGCTCGAGAGGGCAAGCTTAAACCCTTACCTGGGGAGACGGTAAATATCCTCAAGACCTTATTCTTACTCAAACCCTAATGTCTTTCTACCCACCTATGCCCCAAAGCTGCCCAAAATCTCATTTAAATTGCCAGATTTCCCCAAATAGCTTCTCAAGTTTCCTCTTCCCAGTCCCTCCTGCACTTGAACCCCCCACCCCCTGAGACTCTTCCTTTATCCCTAGATGGAGAAATGTGCCCAGGACCTGGGCAACAGTACCAAAGCAGTGAGCTCTGCCATCGCCCAGCTGCTGGGTGAGGTTGCCCAGGGCAATGAGAATTATGCAGGTATGTGGGCAGGGCCAATAATGGGGCTATGGTGAGGGGGATGGAGGAATAGGAGTGGATCGAGGGTCAGGGCTGACAGAGGAAACCACTGAGATCAGGGCCTGGTGATGAAGGTGCCTTTTCCCTTTTTCTCTCTTGTCTCCCCAGGTATTGCAGCTCGGGATGTGGCAGGTGGACTGCGGTCACTGGCCCAGGCTGCTAGAGGTGTAGCTGCCCTGACATCAGATCCTGCGGTGCAGGCCATTGTGCTTGACACGGCCAGTGATGTACTGGACAAGGCCAGCAGCCTCATTGAGGAAGCAAAAAAGGCAGCTGGCCATCCAGGGGACCCCGAGAGCCAGCAGCGGCTTGCCCAGGTCAGGTATTGGGAAGGGGTACTTTTTCCCTCTCCCCCAGATCCTGTCAGAAGGCCCACTGTGATTGGGGCAAAGCTTCATCCACGCTGACCCAGATAGCTTCTAAGGTCTGCTGTTGAGATCTCTCTGTATCTTTCACTTTCTCTCTATTCTAGTACAAGTATCTCAGACTGCAGCAGGGGCCCAGCTAAACACAAAGTTTGGGGAAGTTTGATCACTGTCATTAATACCCTACCTTCAGCCTGCTCAGCTACAACACACCGTTTCCTCTTTCACTTTCAGAGGCAGTAGAGCAATTATCTTCTCTGTCCTATGGGTAGAGGAGGGGATCTCTCAAATTGTTCCCATTTTGACAACTCCCTTCTCCTTCCTACCTCAGGTGGCTAAAGCAGTGACCCAGGCACTGAACCGCTGTGTCAGCTGCCTACCTGGCCAGCGAGATGTGGATAATGCCCTGAGAGCAGTGGGAGATGCCAGCAAACGACTCCTGAGTAACTCGGTAGGAGGACGGGGTGGGGGGAATGTAGAAGCTGAAGGACTACAAGCTTCTCCTTCCACCTCTAGACCTCACCTTGACCCTGATGTCTCAGATTTATCTCCTTTCATCAATCCCAGGCTCTGGGCCCACCTCCCAGACCTTTTTTACCAAGCTCTCCCTCGTATCTTCTCCATCCTTGCATATGACTTTCTCTCTGACCCTGCAGCTTCCCCCCAGCACTGGGACATTTCAAGAAGCTCAGAGCCGGTTGAATGAAGCCGCTGCTGGGCTGAATCAGGCAGCCACAGAGCTGGTGCAGGCCTCTCGGGGAACCCCTCAGGACCTGGCTCGAGCCTCAGGTCGATTTGGACAAGACTTCAGCACCTTCCTGGAAGCTGGCGTTGAGATGGCAGGACAGGCTCCGGTATGGAGTCACAGGGTCTAGTTCAAGGGTTAGATAGGAGGCACCTGTGTGACCATGGAGTCCTGCCCTGCTCCTGGCTACCTCCCCTCCCAAGTCTATAGCAGTACTTGAGTGCCTGGGACAGAGGATCCCTTTTAGAGATAGATAAGGGACAGGACAATATGTTGACCTCATCTTCAACAGAGCCAAGAGGACCGGGCCCAGGTCGTGTCTAACTTGAAGGGTATCTCCATGTCTTCGAGCAAACTTCTTCTAGCTGCCAAGGCACTGTCCACAGACCCTGCTGCCCCCAACCTCAAGAGTCAGCTGGCTGCAGCTGCCCGGTAAATTGGAGCAGGGAAGCCCAACCCTAGCATGTTGGAGAGACTAGGGAGGGGGCTTTTCATGAGATGTCCCCAGCTTAGGAATGGTTCCATGCAAAAGAGAAATAGCTAAGGACTCACCATGTATATAGACTCAAGAATGATCTGTGCACACATTTACTCAGCTTTCTGTTCCTGCCAGGGCGGTGACGGACAGCATCAACCAGCTTATCACCATGTGCACCCAGCAGGCACCAGGCCAGAAAGAGTGTGACAATGCCTTGCGGGAATTGGAGGTCAGCACTTGGCAGGCTGATGGATTGAGGTCGAGGAAGGCATTATGGATTTGGGGGTAGGGGAGGTGTCTGACTCCATTCTCCACCTACACAGACGGTCCGGGAACTCCTAGAGAACCCAGTCCAGCCCATCAATGACATGTCCTACTTTGGCTGCCTGGACAGTGTAATGGAAAACTCAAAGGTAAGTGCAGCTGGGAACCCAGCATGGCAGAGGGCAGGAAGATGGAACTAACCGGGGGCTGCTCTACCCTCTCTGATGACAGGACCTGACTCTCCTGATACCCTCTGTTCCTCAGGTACTGGGTGAGGCCATGACTGGCATCTCCCAGAATGCGAAGAATGGAAACCTGCCGGAGTTTGGAGAGGCAATTTCCACAGCCTCCAAGGCCCTCTGTGGTTTCACCGAGGCAGCTGCACAGGTTATTCTCCTGAGATGGTTCCTGGAATGCCCCCTGCTTTCCTTTCCCCTCTTCACAGCCTGACACACACATAAATAAATTAAGAAGTTATGTTTGCAAAACCAACTCTGTGGAAACAGGGGTTCTTTCTGCCTCCCGAAATGCAGATATTTGTCAATAATCACAAGACCCCAACAATTCAAATTGCTGTCACTCCCAAACCCTGGTGCTTTGGGTTATGATTACACTGTCCAACCATTGGGCCTTTTCCAGCCCAGGCTTTCTTGATATGTACTAATTAGCATATACAAATAATTCTTCACATAATTATTACTTTATTAAAATAGTACTAGTGACTAAATTTCTAGTTATTTGAGTTACTAGTTAATTTCATCTTTTTCTACATTATAAAGTATAAAACACCCTATCAGCTCTGAGAGTATTTTGCTTTAGTATTTAAATTCTTAATACTGACCTGAGAGTTCATCATCTCAGACTGCATCCCTCAAAGCCTGCCATCCTGCTCCCTCAGTCTCCCCTACGTCCTGTTGCCCAGTTCTCTTGAGGAGCTGGCTCTGTATGGCTTAACTGGTTTTTGAAAAAAGCATAAAGAGGAAAGCAAAGCTTGAAGTACAAGTCAAACTTATGACAGTCTTCCAATCATAAAAAAAAAAAATTTGGCAATCATTACACCATTCCCCTTTCCTCTTTCCAAATCTCTGAAGCTCAGAGGTGTTATAAATGTTAATTAGCCTAGCACCTTCCATAGTATTAGAATTGTATTTTTAAAAGAATCTTTGCATGGAGGGGGCTTACTATAGTGTCAGTATAGTTTGTTAGTATCTTTAATTTGTTAATAATTTGTTAACTGGTTTGATTTATTAATAATAATTTTGTTAATATTGTTTAATAACTTGTTTAATTTGTTAATACCTCCAGACACATAGAACCCTGGTCACTAAACTTATCCCTACTCCCCTTTGTCTTCACTATCATTATTTGATCCCTACCTGAGAAATAAATATTTATTTTTTATTTCTCATTCTCAAACTTCTCTCTCCCCAGGCTGCATATCTGGTTGGCGTCTCTGACCCCAACAGCCAAGCTGGACAGCAAGGGCTGGTGGAGCCCACACAGTTTGCCCGTGCAAACCAGGCAATTCAAATGGCCTGTCAGAGTCTGGGGGAGCCTGGCTGTACCCAGGCCCAGGTAACTCAAGAGAACAGGTACCATGGGCCAGTCTGGGAAAGGATGTCAAGCCAGGATGGACTGGCCCATTGGGAAAAGAGAAGATGAGGGAAGTATGGGGAAGGAGAAGACTGAGAGCCATCTTTGGCCTTCCACACATGGTCTCTTTGGGTAGTTGCTTTGTTTCTCATCATTTTCTCAGTTACTGCTAAGCTCACAACTTCTCTATGGAAGTTTGAACTTACTCTCTTACTGACCCTATTAGGATTTCCCCATTAATGTATCTATCTTTTATCTCCCCCTGCTCCCACACCCTGTTCATCTTTGAGTGTCTCTGTCTCTCAAATCTGACTTTTCCAGTGACTCTGTCTTTTCTGCTTAGACCTCCAGAGGTATTGCTCTCCATCCCCCAACCCAAAGTTAACTCTTTCCTGGGGTGTTCACTTCCTTCCTGCCCTCATCATGGCTCTTCCACGTGTCTGTCTCCTCAGGTGCTCTCTGCAGCCACTATTGTGGCCAAACACACCTCTGCCCTGTGTAACAGCTGCCGCCTGGCTTCTGCTCGTACCGCCAATCCTACTGCCAAACGCCAGTTTGTACAGTCAGCCAAGGAGGTGGCCAACAGCACAGCCAATCTTGTCAAGACCATCAAGGTTCCCAGTGTTTGAATTCTCAGCTTCTCCCTGACCCTGTGTAGTCTCTCCCCTGAGTCCCTCCATCATTTTCCCCAAGTCTTCTACCAAAACCCTTCTTGAGCCCAAGCCCTTTCCTATCCATATTGGTCACCACCAGCCTCTGCCCGCACCTTTAAGCCCAGGAGAGAGACCTGGGCTTCACCTTCTTTGCCCACAGTCCATCCTGAGGACCTCTCTCGTACCCATTTCTAGGCGCTAGATGGGGCCTTCACTGAGGAGAACCGTGCTCAGTGCCAAGCAGCAACAGCCCCTCTACTGGAAGCTGTGGACAATCTGAGTGCCTTTGCATCCAACCCTGAGTTCGCCAGCATTCCTGCCCAAATCAGCCCTGAGGTAAGGCAACCTGAAGGTAAAACTAAAGGGCTAGCTGCAACCTCATCTCAGTTGCTGTGAGACACCTCTCCCCTCCCCTCTTCCCAGGGCCGGGCTGCCATGGAGCCCATTGTGATATCTGCCAAGACAATGTTAGAGAGTGCTGGAGGACTGATCCAGACAGCCCGGGCCCTGGCAGTCAATCCCCGGGACCCCCCACGCTGGTCAGTGCTGGCCGGCCACTCCCGTACCGTCTCGGACTCCATCAAGAAGCTTATTACAAGCATGAGGTATTGAGGGGATAGAGAACTGGTGTGACTGGGGGACATACATTGTGGCAGAATGGTGGGGTGGACACTTAGGTACAATTAGATGGAATAGTGTTGGAGGATACTTGTTGGCCAAGATTTGGGGGATATAGGAAAAGATAGGCTAGCCTTGTTTTAAGGGGCTATTCTTGGTATTGGAGCCTGTGATGTGTCTGCAGGGACAAAGCTCCAGGGCAGCTGGAGTGCGAGGCAGCCATTGCAGCTCTGAACAGCTGCCTACGGGACCTAGACCAGGCTTCCCTTGCTGCAGTCAGTCAGCAGCTTGCTCCCCGCGAGGGAATCTCTCAAGAGGTAAGGGGGAAGATGGTTATGTAAAAGGTTGTGTCTGGGAAGATAGATGGCAGACTTGCAGAAGATGGGGGATTCAGGAGTGGGCTTCACAGAGACGTCAAGAGAATAGAACATGCCAAGGGCAGTTAGTTCGGTATGGAAGGAAGAGTGGGGTCCTGTGCAGCTAGAGGGTTCTGTTCCAGGTCACTGGGCTAAAGTCTGCTTTCTCCCCAGGCCTTGCACACTCAGATGCTCACTGCGGTACAGGAAATCTCCCATCTTATTGAACCGCTGGCCAGTGCTGCCCGGGCTGAAGCCTCCCAGCTGGGACACAAGGTACCTGGGAGACAAGTGGGGAGTTCCGGGGGTAGAGTTAAGGAGGGTACCTTGTCCAGCTGACCCCCATTCCAACCTCTTGCCTCAGGTGTCTCAGATGGCCCAATACTTTGAGCCGCTCACCCTGGCTGCTGTGGGTGCTGCCTCCAAGACCCTGAGCCACCCGCAGCAGATGGCACTTCTGGACCAGACTAAAACATTGGCAGAGTCTGCCCTGCAGTTGCTGTACACAGCCAAGGAGGCTGGCGGTAACCCCAAGGTATTGCAGGCTGGGAGGGAGGGGCTGCTACTCATTAGCATTGAAGAAGCAAGAACAGGACCCCTCTCCACTCACTCACTCTGCTCCACAGCAAGCAGCTCACACCCAGGAAGCCCTGGAAGAGGCTGTGCAGATGATGACAGAGGCCGTAGAGGACCTGACAACAACCCTCAATGAGGCAGCCAGTGCTGCTGGGGTCGTCGGTGGCATGGTGGACTCCATCACCCAGGCCATCAACCAGGTTAGTCTTCAGGTGCCTGTGGACACTGATGCTTCCCTGGGCCAGGGTTCCTAAGCACAGTAGCAGAGACCCTGACTATCTTACCCCTTCCTCCATCCTCCCCCATCAGCTAGATGAAGGACCAATGGGTGAACCAGAAGGTTCCTTCGTGGATTACCAGACAACTATGGTGCGGACAGCCAAAGCTATTGCTGTCACCGTTCAGGAGATGGTAAGTTCGAGAGAGTATAAGAGGACTACCCTTGGAAAGCCAAGTTTGGACATCATTTTACCTTTTACTTTGCCAGGTAACCAAGTCAAACACCAGCCCTGAGGAACTGGGCCCTCTCGCTAACCAATTGACCAGTGACTATGGCCGGCTGGCCTCGCAGGCCAAGCCTGCAGCTGTGGCTGCTGAAAATGAAGAGGTAAACATGGAGGCAGCTCTGACCTTCCCCTTGCTCCTCACAGAGAACCCCAGTGGCACGTCTCTTGTTTCTGTCACAGCCTCATCCTTCAACTCTCTTTAGTCTTTCATAGAGAGGGGAAGACACACTCAGGGCCACTCCATCTACGAGTGATCAGGGCTGTGTATAGGGAAGAGATCAAAGCCTTCAGTCCAGGGATAAAGGAGACAACCCAGGATCTAGGGTGTCCCATTCTGTTGCTAGCGCTCCTCTGGACTGATGGCTGCTGCTCTGTTCTGCTGCAAGTATATATTCCTTTCTTTGTCCTTCCTTGTTGCAGACCTGTGAAGCCCTTCCTTCCCTAAGCTCCTGGCTTTCCAAGAAAGCAAGTAATTGGATCTTAGCAAGACACAAAAACCCCAAAACCCTCCACAACCACATACAGGCCAAATTGTAATCCATATCCAAAATACCCCAGCTTGAAGTGCTTCTCTCCCTTCCTCCTCACTATGCTTAACACAGTCCTCACCAGCTGGTGCCCACGTGCTATTATTATCCCTGTGTAGGAGGTGACCTCCTGCCGAAAGGATATGAAATGGGAAAAGTCTGTGTGCTGTGGCATATTTATTAGGTCCTTAGTGACTCTTCCAAGCACATGGGGCACCCTGAGAGCCTTTGTAAAGCCAATTCCTTTTTCCTTCTGCTCACAGATAGGTGCCCACATCAAGCACCGGGTATGGGGCATGGCTGTTCTGCTCTGGTCACCAAGGCAGGTGCCCTTCAGTGCAGCCCCTACGCTACAAGAAGGAGCTCATAGAGTGTGCCCGGAGAGTCTCCGAAAAGGTGACTGTGCTCATCCTGCGGACTGGCTCCCCAACCCTGCCACCTTGCCCATCCTCCTCCAACCTTCCCAGCCCTCTCCTCTGTCCTTTCTTCCAAGCAGCAGTGACCTTTTTCTTTCACATGGCATCTACCACAGCCACCATGTGACTTTCCTCCCCAAGGTTTCCCATGTGCTGGCTGCACTCCAAGCTGGGAATCGTGGCACCCAGGCCTGCATCACGGCAGCCAGCGCTGTGTCCGGCATCATTGCCGACCTCGACACCACCATCATGTTTGCTACTGCTGGCACACTCAACCGTGAGGGTGCTGAAACTTTTGCTGACCACCGGTGAGGAGGTTACCTGGGCCTTAGAGAGGCAGGATGGGGTGGGGCCAGAGGAGGCTAGAGTACGGGGAGCAGCAGGAGCACTGAGGAGAGCTGACTGGACTGGTCGCTCCTCAGGGAGGGCATTCTGAAGACTGCAAAGGTGCTGGTGGAGGACACCAAGGTCCTGGTACAGAATGCAGCCGGGAGCCAGGAGAAGCTGGCACAAGCTGCCCAGTCCTCTGTGGCCACCATCACTCGCCTCGCTGATGTGGTCAAGCTAGGTGCAGCTAGCCTGGGCGCTGAGGACCCTGAGACACAGGTACCCACCCGACACCCCTAATAATTCTAGTCAAATCCACTTCTGTTTCCCCTTTTCCTCCCACAAACCAGAACATCTGCTCTCCCACACAGGTGGTGCTGATCAATGCAGTGAAAGATGTGGCCAAGGCCCTGGGAGACCTCATCAGTGCAACCAAGGCTGCAGCTGGCAAAGTTGGGGACGACCCTGCTGTGTGGCAGCTCAAGAACTCTGCCAAGGTTGGGGGGAATGAGAGCCGTCTCAGGAGAGGGAGCGGATCAATATGCTTCCTCCTGTTCCATAAAACGACCCTCACCCCCATTCCTCTGACACCACTAGGTGATGGTGACCAATGTGACGTCGTTGCTGAAGACTGTGAAAGCTGTGGAAGACGAGGCTACCAAAGGCACACGGGCCCTGGAAGCAACCACAGAACACATACGGCAGGAACTAGCGGTGAGCACGAGTCTGGGGCGTCAGGGCCTCTAGTCGGAAGGATCATGCTAGACTGAACCTTTACCCCACGTGTATTTGCAGAAATGTGAACGGTCACACACTCTTCTCACTCATTGCCAGACGTCTTAAGTGAACTACTTAAGTCTTACTCTTCCTCACTTTTTCACTCCTTAGCATTGGACAACTGTCTTCTTTCACCGCCATCCTCCCACTTTCTCCAGTCACCACTGGCCTATTAGTTGCCATATTCAATGCCCTCTTCTTGGCCTTCACCCTCTTAAACATTTCCAAAGCATTTTTTACCCTGGTAACAAACTATCTTTGAAATTCTTTCTTCCTTTGGCCTTCATGGTGCTGGTTTTTCTCTTGCCTCTCTGACATCTCTTCGATAGTTGTCATTGAATCATCTTCAATCTAGTAAATGCAGAGGCTTTTCCAGAGTTGTACAAATAGCCTTTTTTCTCTATTCTCTTCTTTGGTAAGTTCAACCATTTTCATTATCATTCTCTAAGACGTTCACTTCCAATTCTGAGTTCAGTCATTTTTCAGCTGCCTGTTTGACACCACCACCGAGATGCAGTGCCTCCCAACCAGCTATTCTTCCTGACATGCCATTTCCTGTTAATGGTGGCACTAACCTCCCAGTCATGAAGATTCGCCTCAGCCATCTTTGACTTCCCTGTCTTATTCACCATATCCAGGCCATTGCCAAGTCCTTCTAACTGCCCTCTCGTCCCTCCCCCCGAGTCTCACGTGAGCACTCTAGTGCAGATTTCCCATTTGCCCTCCCTCACCGGGCTGCTGCACCAGTGTTTCGCCTGTCTCCCTGCCTTCAGTCTATCATTCTCATCTCTGCTACTCATCTTTCTCATTTCTGAATTCATCTTCTCTGATTTTTTCATCTCTACTTGGAGATGTTCAAACTGAAACTTAACTTTCTGCCTCCCAAACCTGATCATTCCCTCGTTTTTCCGACCTCAGTAAATGGCACTAGTAGCTCAGTTCCTGAAGCCAGAAACCCAGCTTTAACATCCTTCTCTCCTTCCCCACATCTAAGCTCATCGGCAAGTCTTGTTAGTGCTCCCTCCATATTTCATTTTCTCTTTCCCCATCTCTAACAGCACCACTTTGTCCAAACCATCATCAATCCTTAGCTGTATTTATGCCATAGCCTCTCTCATCTCCCTGCTTACATACCCCCCACACTCCATTCTCTCTATACAGTAGTCAGAATTATTGTTTCAAAATATGTTCGATTATGTCACTATACTGCTTAAAATCCTTTAGTGACTGCCCTGGCATCTGTGGGCAGAATCCACACTCCTTCCTGTCACCTTCCAGTTCCCACGGCCCCTGCCAACTTCCCCAAACTCATCCTGTCCCACTCCCCTCCTGTTCTGTACCCCAGTCCCTTTGCTTCCTGTCAGTTCTTGCCCACTCCAGGCCCTTGCACTTGCTTCTCTCCAAACTTCTGAACATCTGGCTTCTTCCAGTCTTTCAGGCTTCAGCTTAAATGTTCCCTCCTCAGAGAAGCCTTTCCTGAGCACCTATCTGAAATAGGACCTCATTTTTATTTCTCATCATAGCACCTTATTTCCTTTACAGCTCAGATCACAGTCTTTAGATTTTCTGCTTGTTTACCAATTTTTTGTCTGTATCCAAAACTAGAATTGTAAGCCCCATGAGAACAAGGATCTTCTTGCCCACTGCATCCCTAGCACCTCACACAGAATCTACCACCTGCCCATCTTTAATAATTTGTTGGATGAACACATACATACATACAAATATTTTTATGACTTTTACATATTATATAAAATTCTAAGTTCCTTGGTCTGATATTCAAGGCCCCACCAACCTTTTCTCTGCCATCCCTATATTTTAAAACATTTCTGACTACTCTCACATATGACATCCTGGTTATTCATGCTCTACCATTTACCTAAAATATTCTCCTGCTGTCTATATCTCTTAAGATCCACCTTCTTGCCCCACCTTTGCCACTCATCCATTCAAAGCTTCTCTGTAGTTCAGTAATGAAAAACTCAGCTCAAACTACTTTTTTAATTTCAAACAAACTCTTCCCAGTCACTTTAGTCAGAAATGATGACCAGCTGCTTGCTATTATATTAACTGTGACTGCGTGAACTTCTCCGAGGACTTGACCTACAATATGTACTCAGTGAATGCTTGCTGAGTGAACCAAATTACATGAGTGCTGCACATTGTCTTATAGTCTCACTCACTGTAAACCTTTTCTTCTTGTTCTGCCCCAACAGGTCTTCTGTTCCCCAGAGCCACCTGCCAAGACCTCTACCCCAGAAGATTTCATCCGAATGACCAAGGGTATCACCATGGCAACAGCCAAGGCTGTTGCTGCTGGTAATTCCTGTCGCCAGGAAGATGTCATTGCCACAGCCAATCTGAGTCGCCGTGCTATCGCAGACATGCTTCGGGCTTGCAAGGTAGAAACCCTAGTAGCGAAGCAGCTTTAGGACAGAACATGGTAGAGAGGGAAACTACAGGGGCTTGGGGGACCTGGAGCTCTTTGGGATCCTAACGCTAACATATTACTCTGATACAGGAAGCTGCTTACCATCCAGAAGTGGCCCCGGATGTACGGCTTCGAGCCCTGCGCTATGGCCGGGAGTGTGCCAATGGCTACCTGGAACTGCTGGACCATGTGCTCCTGGTAAGGCGGGAGTTATCTGCTCCTCATCCCAGCCTCCCTAAATACACAGTCCTCTTCCCACATGCCTCAGACCCAGTTCTCTGATTTTTTGTTCAGATCTCCTCCCCACTATCTATTTCCCAAATCTGTTCTTGTTCTAAGCCTCCCTTCCACTGGGGCCCCATCATTGTGAGCATCTTGGGTTCTCCCATTCACCTCTTTCTCTGTTTTTTCCTATTTCTCTCTTTCCACCTGACTTCCTCCTCCTCTACCTTCATCATCTCTTCTTTCTTCTCATTTGATCATTCTCCTTACCAGCCGGTGAGTGATATACAGCCCCACTGTCTTCACAAGTGTGTAGTGTGCCACCCAGAGTGCACCTGGATAGGCCGTGTGGTGTTTGAGGGCTGTGGTGTGAAGTGGTCCAGGGGTGAGATTGGGGGCCATGGTCCGCCCTGGTTTTTTTAGGTCAGAATAGAAGCTAAAGTCTGATGCTCTGCTCCCTGCCTTCTTTTTCCCCAGACCCTCCAGAAGCCAAGCCCAGAACTGAAGCAGCAATTGACAGGACACTCAAAGCGTGTGGCTGGTTCAGTCACTGAGCTCATCCAGGCTGCTGAGGCCATGAAGGGTGAGGGGTGACCAGGGGCAAGGAGGGAACGGAAACCTTTGTCATGGGGAGATCCCTGCTTCCTGGTTGGAATACTCTGAGCTAGCCTCTGCCCGTAGTCCCCATAGGTGACACGGGCCTAGTAATACTAACTATCCTGTCCAGTGCTCCTGACCTCCCTGGTCCAGCTGAGCCCCTTCCTTCCCCACTTTGTCCTACCAGGAACAGAATGGGTTGACCCAGAGGACCCCACGGTCATCGCTGAGAATGAGCTTCTAGGAGCTGCAGCCGCCATTGAGGCTGCAGCCAAAAAGCTGGAGCAGCTGAAACCCCGGGCCAAACCCAAGGTCAGTACTGCTCCCCCGTCTTCTCTGCCCTCCTAATGGCAGAATGTCCCCACCTTCAGCTCCCTCTTACTTTGCATCTCTCTCTGCAAACTTTGTCTCTCCATTGTAGGAGGCGGATGAGTCGTTGAACTTTGAGGAGCAGATATTAGAAGCTGCCAAGTCCATTGCAGCAGCCACCAGTGCCCTGGTAAAGGCTGCATCAGCTGCCCAGAGGGAACTGGTGGCCCAAGGGAAGGTAAGCATTTGGATATCCAGAAGCACGGGGACAGCAGCAGCTTTGCTGTCTACACCAGCTTTGTAATGGGAGGCTTTTACATATATATGGAGAGCACATGTCTGATCAGGCTCGCATCCTTCCTCCACAGGTGGGCGCCATTCCAGCCAACGCACTGGATGATGGACAGTGGTCCCAGGGCCTCATTTCTGCTGTGAGTGTAAACCCACTAGGTCCCTCTGAGCTGGAGAGACTTGAGAAGGCTGGAGAGGGGATGGACCGGGGCAAGAGGCCTGTTTTAATCTTACCTCCTTACTTTAGGCCCGGATGGTGGCTGCAGCCACCAACAATCTGTGTGAGGCAGCCAATGCAGCTGTACAAGGCCATGCTAGCCAGGAGAAGCTCATCTCATCAGCCAAGCAAGTAGCTGCCTCCACAGCCCAGCTCCTTGTGGCCTGCAAAGTCAAGGCTGATCAGGACTCTGAGGCAATGAAACGGCTTCAGGTGAGGAACCCTGACCCATCCCATTGTACTTTGGGCTGTGCTGCTTTAAAGTGTCACCCCCAAGGCATGCTTTTCTGTGGGAGGACTCTGTCAGCCGGGACCTTACCTCAGTTTTCTCAACCTCATGCTGCCTTCTCTCTGCCCAGGCTGCTGGCAATGCAGTGAAGCGAGCCTCAGATAACCTGGTGAAGGCAGCACAAAAAGCGGCGGCCTTCGAAGACCAGGAGAACGAGACAGTGGTGGTGAAGGAGAAGATGGTCGGGGCATTGCCCAGGTGAGCTTGGCCCTACATACCCTGAGGGACACCATTAGCAGGCAGTCACATTACCTGTGCTGGCCTCAACTACTCTCTGCCCTAATGAACAAACCCACTGAACTGAGTCCCTGATCTTCATCCCTCAGATCATTGCCGCACAGGAAGAGATGCTCCGGAAGGAACGGGAGCTGGAAGAGGCCCGGAAGAAGCTGGCCCAGATCCGGCAACAGCAGTACAAGTTCCTGCCATCAGAGCTTCGAGATGAGCACTAGGGCAGCCGCTTCTATTTAACACGCAGACCCAGCCCAGAGACTGTGCCTACCATTACCAAAGCCTTCTGGGCTACCGGGCCCACCCTGCCCAACCCCAGCACTCCCCAAAGTGCCTGCCAAACCCCAGGCCTGGCCCTGCCCAGTCCCGCTGCACATCCCCTGTCCCTTTCCAACTCCAAGTGCCTTCATGCCCTTGGGCCCCCTAAGGGCCTGCCCCTCCCCAGAGTATTAACGCTCCAAGAGTATTATTAACGCTGCTGTACCTCAATCTGAACATGCAAGGGCCCCAGCCCACTCCACCTTGCCAGCAGCTTCTGGCAAGTCCCCACAGTCTCAGCTCTACTCATCCTTTTTTTGATACTGTCCTCTTTCTTGTACCCCCAGTTACCTGTGGGGCCCGTGGGGTTTTAAGCTCCAAATAAGTCATGCTCCAATAAAGGTGATTCTGCCTGCAACTCGGCCTGACTTCAGGAAGAGATAGGACATTTCTCCAGGGCAGTCGGGGAGAGAATGGGATTGAGTTCTGTCACCATCTTGATCTGGTTCAGAAATGGAGTGGGTCAGACTGGCAATCTGCCCTGTGAGGCCCCTTCCTCCTCCTTGTACCCATATCCCTAAAGTCATCCTAGTTGGGAAGCTGTCCCTGAGAAGTCATACTCCTGCTGTCCCCTATCTCACTGGCCAGCACCTATACCTCACCAAGTGTCATTCTGTTGCAGGGACAGCAGCTGCTTCTGCTCTTTGTGGCTACTGGGGACACTCTGTTCTTCATAACTGCTCAGAGTATGTGAACAAATCCAGTCCCTGGCCAAATTCAAACTTTCAAAGCAGCTTTGCTAAAAATAATAAGCCTATAAAATACAAGTGTCTGAGCCTAAGAGAATTACCGCCACACATTTGGTTTAGGTATTTAACAAGCAAAAAATCCAACTGAGGCTATCTCGGGTAGGTTCTACTGTTGACTGGGTTGGGGAACTTCTAGGCCCTCCAAGGCCTTGTCCTGCTGCCTAGAATAGCACTAGAAGATAACTGAAAAAGCTTGACCCAGGTGCGAGACTATGGTTAGGAAGCAGAGCTCACCTAGTGGCAGGCTGGTGCTGACAGCCCTGTTCCAGCTGCCCTGCTAATCTAGGGGTTCAGTGGAGGGAGGTGAGTGCTGTGTGCTTCCACTTTCTTCTGCATTCACCCCCTCTGCCCACTGCATAGACTATCTGGCAGACCCCTTAGATCTGCCACTATTTTCCTGCATGATTTTTTAACCACTGTTGCCTGGTATGTTATTTCCTTGCTTCTCCCTCCAAGTGGCACACAAACACCACCTATCTGCCGCTACTCTGGGCACCCTTCACCATCTTGAAGCCAAGACATCTACTTGTGAGAAAGTTTAAAGTAGGCGGGATCCCCAGGGCAGCCAATTAGGAAAGGTGCCAACTTCACACCATCACTCCTGTCACCTTTGATTAATTCATTCAATATTTACTAAGCCATGCCTGTGCTAAGCACTGGAATATAGAGATGTATTATCACCTCTGACGCAGAGGACTGGCAACTCCAGTAAACACTGCTTTGGCCCTCTAACGCCAGATTCCGTGTCCTAGCATTATGAGCTGAGGACCTTAGAGATCAAATCCCTTCTCCAACCACCCTAACAAGTGGTAGTCCACACTGTTTAAACTACAGCTATGAGCCCAGGATAGCTGTTCACTTCTGCCGCCACTTCCCTGCCATGTCCCCACATCCCCAATCATGTACCTCCCATTAGTGATGCCTCCAAGAGCCTTCTGGGAAAAGATTTGAATACCAATTAGACCAGCAATTCTTGAAATGTAGTTCTCAGGCATGTAATAGCTCCTGAGACGATTTTAGGGGTCTGTAAGATCAAGATTATGTTCATAACAATTTTAAGACATTATTGTCCTTTTTCATAGTGTCAGCATTTGTATTGACAGTGCAAAAACACTGGTGGGTAAAACTGCCTTAGCACAAATCAAGGCAGTGGCCCAAACTGTGCTAATACTCATTGCATTCTCACTATCATGCACTAGCCATTTAAGAAAGAAATACTAGCTTCACTTAAAACTCCTTGATGAAACAGTAAAACCTTATTAATTTTATTAAATCGTATTCCTTGAGTAACAAGTCTTAATACTGTGTGAAGATCCAAAGCTTTTTGGACCTTCAAACTCCACACTTAAGTTTTGAGAGTGTAAGGAGTTCGAAGACCAAAAACTTTGAGAACTGCTGCACTAGACCATGAGTTCCTTTATATCCACATAGTATTAGTCTCTTTGTGTACCTGGAATCGGGTGCATAAAAAATTCACCTGGCAAATGTTTATCAAGTGCCAACCCTATGCCTGATGCTATGGCAGGCATTGGGAATTCAGAATTGAAAAAAGATAGTCCCTGTTCTGGAGGACTCAGACAAGTGGAGGAAACAAACAGGTGCAAGCACTGTTTATAATAAGGACTATGATGAGAATGATAGCAGCCTGCACCAAGAACATAGGATCATAAGGTAGGTGGAGGGGGTTGGAGGGGAAGTACCCAAGGGAGCTGAGGCTTGATCAGAGTCTTTAAGACCACCAGGAATCAGCCAAGGGAAGAGCATTTTAGAGGGAGGGAACAGAATGCACAAAGATGGAGGCTTTAAGAAAAGTATCACTATTACTAGTGCCTACTGGAGCTCAGTATGAATGGGATGGGAATGAAAGGAAATGGGACTAGAAAGGTAGGCAGGGGCCAAAACAGAGGGCCTTCTATACCATATTAAGAAATGTAGATTTTTATCCTCAAAAGATGGAGTAGGAAGGGGTGGGGTGAAGGATTTTAAGATTCTATTTCCCCCCTCCCCCCTCCCACACACAACTTTTAAAAAGATCTTTGGTAGCAATGTAGAGAACTAGTTTAATGTATGAGTTGGGGAACCAGATCCACACAGGACGTATAAAAAGAGCTGCCTAAGGCAACCCCAGAGACTTGGAAGAGGAACTTCATTTGCAGGAAGTGGAATCTACAGGATTAACTCGATGCAGGAAGTGAGGGACAGAGAAGCACTTGATAACGCCCAGGAGTCTAAGGGCCAGGAGTCTTAGGGCCGATGAAGGTCTTTCACGAGTTTGGGGAAAACATGGAGATGGGTTGGAGGGAACACTAGGAAGGAGATCAGGTTTGTTCCTTGTATAGCAGCAGGCAGCTAATCAGATCTAAATACATTTACGCCCCCGGCCGGCTGGGCCCCCGGGCCCCCGGTTCCCACCCCCACCAGCAAAAGTCAGGCCTCCCATCCTTCTGACCTTGGACATCAAGGGGAAACGACCCCTCCAGGCTTCCTATGCCCCTTTTCCCTCCTCCGAAGCGGTTCTCCGTGTCCTCTCCCCTCCCTACCCCCACCCCCGTCACCCCACTCCAAGAAAAGAACGAAAACAGCCTCGCGCCAGCGCCTCAGACTTCCCGACCCTAGGACCCAGCTCCAGGGTCTCCTTCTCGCGGCCTGGGTTAAAGGGGCATCTCTCCTCCGGCTCCCGAGGCCCCGCAGTTCAGTAACTCTTCCCCTCGCCCCCTGCATTCCCAGCCCCAGCCCGGCCCCGCCTCTCCACCGGGAAACATCCCAAAAAAGGGCAGAAAAGAAATTTCGGCCTAAAGTTGGCCCATAGGGAGAAGAGGAGAGTCCGCAGGGAGGAGAGGAGAAGGGAGGGCGCGCTGAGCGAGGGAGAGGGAGAAAGCGGGGGCGGAGTGGGGGATGAGTGGAGCGGGGGTCCGGCCGCTAGAGAGAGGAGGAGGGTGAAGAGGGGGCGGACAAGGACGCGTCCCGGGTGGGGATGGGGGTGGGGAGCGCGCGTATCCCGCCTGGCGGTAGCTGCGTGGAAAATATGCGGGGCACGTGGGGGCGGGGCAGGAGGGGTGCGGAGCTGGGTTCCCAGCCGCTGGGTATCTGTAGAGGAGCGTCCCTGGCTCCAAGGGTAGGGGCTGGAAGGAGAAACAAGAGGAGGAGAGGTCAGGCCCGCCCTCGGGGGCAGCAAGCCGGGCCCTCCCCGCACTGCAACCGAGAGGCTGGGCTCCTCTACTGCCTCAGTTTCTCCGAGTCCCTAGTGAGGCTCTCCGCTGTCACCGCCACGTCGGTAACGCAAACCCAGTCTGAGACTCAGGGTAAACTGAGGCACTCGACCGCTGAGGAGTCCTGCCTCCCAAAAAGACATTTAATCCCAGGGGATTTACAGGAAACTTCTAAATTAAGGGCAGCGGCTGCTGCAGCTGAGGCGCGGGAGGGGGCACACAGGTCCCTGAGCCCAGGCAGCTGCCGTGAGCTCACGCCCCGAAATAGCCCCAGGGGCCCCATCCACAGCTGCCACTGGGTCGGGCTGTCACTCAGGAAGCGCGGAGCCCCCAGCCCGAGGGTACCCTCCCCTCAGCAGCGCTTGGATTTTTTCCGCGGACCATCGCGGCTACTTTCCTTCGACGGCTGGGGGAGGTGTGGGGAGTAAGGGAGGGGCGGGGCCTCGAGGGGGCGGTCCCGAGGGGGGTGGGCGCAGGGGGCGACCGCACCCCCACCTCTGACTGGGCCTTGCTTCTGCCCCTACAAGGTTTGGGCCGTGGTGGGGGAGGGTCCCAGCCCCCAGCTCCGCCCGGTCCCTCCCCGCCTTTTAGGCGCCCGCGCGGCTGGGACATCCCAGTCCAGTGTGGGTTCTCCTGGCCCACCAGCCGTGCTCTCAGTCCTCGCCGCCAGTCCAGTTCGCCCGGTCCGCACCGCCAGCCGGCCGGCCCGACCCCCACCGCAGCCATGGACGCCATCAAGAAGAAGATGCAGATGCTAAAACTGGACAAGGAGAATGCCATCGACCGCGCTGAGCAGGCCGAGGCTGACAAGAAGCAAGCTGAGGACCGCTGCAAGCAGGTGAGCGACCCCTCCCCTCCCCTCCCCCCCCCCCGTCGCCTTCCCTCCCCAACCTCCCTACCCTAGGCCCAGTGCAACCCCCTCCCTCGAAATGAGGGCAGGGTAGGCCCAGCCCTGTGCCCCCTAGCCTGAGGCCTGCTGTCCAAAGCTCTCTCCTGTCCAGCGTAGGGTCTGGGCCTTCATAGTTCCCCCAGGGACCTAGCTAAAGCCACACTTCATCTCACACATTATAGCCTGGGGAGCCCCAGTACCCCAGTTTCCACTCTTGTCCTTGCAGAGTAATGATGGGCCCTGCTCCTTAGGGCTGGAATCTCTCCACTCCCACCAGGTCCCTCGAACACCCCTGGTTGCACTGTCGCTCCTCTACTAACTCTCTTCCTCTCTGACAGCCTCTAAATACCTCTTAGTACTTGCTTACACACACCCCTGTCTCCTCCCTGGGCCTGGGCCTGGGCCAGGCCCGGCTAACCGGCTAACCGGGGCTTCTCCCTCTCAGCTGGAGGAGGAACAGCAGGCCCTCCAGAAGAAGCTGAAAGGAACAGAGGATGAGGTGGAAAAGTATTCTGAGTCAGTGAAGGACGCCCAGGAGAAACTGGAGCTGGCTGAGAAGAAGGCCACCGACGTAAGTGTGAACCTGGGGGACGGTGGGAGAAGTACACTAGGAGGGTTCCTAGACCTGGGGATAAAGGGAGGTGGGAACTTAGATAACTCCAGCACCAGGACAGAAATGGTTTCCTCTCAGGAATCCAGGCCAAGGCAAGCTTGCACAAATAATCCTAGGCAGTGGGTAAATCAAAACCACCTACCACTTCCCCTAGAGGACGCATAGCCTTCTAATTCCGTTTGGCTCCAGCTCTTAGAATGTACAGTGATCAAGCAGTGAGTCATCGTGGGGGTGGGTGGTACAAGAATTTACCATCCACCCCAATTAATCCTCCTACTGAAAAAGGAGAGGGGACTGCAGCTACATTTGCAGGGTGTGGGTATAGGTGCCGTTGGGCAGGAGGAGGGAGAGAAATCCAAAACTGGGCTCTGACTTGAGTTACACCCCTGGGGGGCCATTAGAAATTCCCTGGCCTTGACCTCTGGCTCCAGTGGCCTTGCTGTGCTCTAGGGCCCAGCTCAGGTTCTAACAGCCCCTCATTTACCCTCATTAAGCTGTCAGCCTCCAGACCATGCCAGGCCACAGGGCATAGGGACAGGGCCACAAATGCCAAGGCAGCCGCGTTGGCACATCCTGCTCTCTCAGATTTCGCTGCCCACCCCACACACCCTAACCAAACTTTTCCACCTTCTGTCATTTCCAACCCCCACTTGAGGTAGGAGAATGGCCCTATGACCTTAGACATGGTCGTTACCTGTACCATTCTCTGTCTCAGTTTCTCCATTTGCCTTGTACCAGGATTAAGTTTCAAATGAGCCCACTGTTGGGTGGATAGGGGGATAGCATAAGCATGGTCTGAACCTCTGAGATCAGAGATGACATTAACTGTGTGTATTGATTGTTATCCGTGTTCCCCAATTCCTTCCCCCCATTCCCAACCTGGCTTAATTTCTCTGACCTCCAGCCTTTGGTTTTGGTTCTCCACGAGCCCTGGCACTTGGGAGGAAGCTGACCTGCAGCTGCTAGCAAAGACAACCCTGGGCATCTGACACTCTATAAATAACCAAGGCCCAGTGCAGCTGAAGGCAGGACTGGAAACCCAAGGAGTGGGGTGGGGCTGGAGGGGAGGAGGGTAGACAGGGACAGAGCCAGGGAAACAGGGCAGCAGTGCCAGGAGTAGATAGGAAACTGCCCAAACTAATTGTGACCTTGAATATAGCACCTCACTTACACAGAGCCTCCTCCCTCAGTTTCTCCTTTCTCTTCTCGCTTCCCATTTACCCAGTAAGGACAGTTGTGTCTTTCTGTGGTTAGAGAGCAACATCTATAACTTGGAAGAACTTAAGAAGCAGAAAACGGCAAATGTCAGTCCTGTGATGAGGATCCCAGGACTTCCCAGTAATTTGTCACCCCACTGCCATAAAGAGCTTCCCTTTTACAGAATCTCATCTCTCTCTAGAATAGACCACTCAATGTCCCTAAGTCATTCTTTTCAACCTCCAGTGCTATCCCCAGAATCTTTCCACACTGAATCATCTGGCCCTGTGCCCATGATGGGCTCTTGTCCCTTTAGGTGGCCTTCAGCACCTGGAGGACAAGCTACAACTACTTTCTATATATGGTACTGTGTTTCCTCTGCCCCACAGTACTACCCAGGATCTGCTTTTTACTCGCTGTTCCCCTAGTGCTGCCACCTGTCTCACTTTCTTCTTCCCTTACACTGGTCCTTTCTACTCTCCAATCTTAAATCTCAGGGTCTCTATCTATGTCTTTGTTTCTGAAGAAGAGCCAGGGATAACCTAACACTTATGGAGTGTGGATTCTGCAGGCAATGTGCTCAAGTGTTTTCTGCATATTATTACCCAAAATCATCAGACTTGCTTGGGAGCTTTAAAAAAAAAATTAAAAAAGATGTTCAAGCTCCTGCCCCAGTGATCTCAGTTCAGTGGATCTAGCAAGGAGCTAGAGAAACTGTTTAGTTGTATAAGCATACCAGATGGTCTTATTGATAGAGTATTAGATAGAAATACTGCATTGTCTTAGAACTGCCTACTCGGATTTAAAAAAGAGGAAACTGAAGCTTAGAGAGACTAAATAAATTGCTCAAGGTCACACAAGTGTTGAGTGACTGAACTGCAGCTCAAAGGTAACAGTGTGACTCAGAACCAATGCTCCTAACACCAAACTGCATCTCTCATTTTCCTTTGCTGGGGCTTGTCTTGCTCTGCCCTCTCTTTTGTTCAAGGTTTCCAAGGTTTTTTTCATCAGTTTTCATGGACCTTCCTCAAAACCTCCATAGTTTTGTCTCTATTTCAGGATTAGTGGCTAGGTATCTGTCACTCATACTGCCCTGGCACCATTCCCCCAGTTGCAGGGAACCCCTTGCTACAGCCATGGGATGTCCCATATGCCTGCCTGGCTTGCCTCCTGAGCCCCTCTCTGGGAATCTGCCTGGCAACTGGTGACATCATCAGAGCTTGATCCTGTGATTGGCTATTTTTAGCAGCAGCAAGGTCTGTTTGGCCTTTTTCCCCACCCCCTTACCTGGGCCTAGCTCTGCTGTGGAGTCAGGGCTGCCTCAGACCTACCTTGTCACAGCACTTGGAGTGTCCTTGGAAGGGACAGAGGGACCTGCATGCAAATAGTCATTGGGAAACTAACTATGCACAGTGCCTGAATTGGCCCTGTAGCAGGGGAGTGGAATGTGTCAAGGAATGCCTATTTTGGACTGGAGCATAGAATCTGGGCAGAAGATAGATAGTTGCTGGGCGAAAGAAAGAGGTTAAAACTCTGGACCAGGAAGCTGGGGTTCTTTTTTGACAAGAATCTTACCATGCTCTGGACCCTTGATGATCTTCATCCAAGGTAGACAAAGCCTTTCTGACCTCTGACCTTTGACCTGCAGGCCGAGGCAGATGTGGCCTCCCTGAACCGCCGCATTCAGCTGGTAGAGGAGGAGCTGGACCGGGCGCAGGAGCGCCTGGCTACAGCCCTGCAAAAGCTGGAGGAAGCTGAGAAAGCAGCTGATGAGAGCGAGAGGTGGGAAGGGGACCCTGAGCCAGGGACAGGGTGGGAAACTTATCTCTGCTGATCCTGACCCCACCCCTCCGCTCCCTGCCTCTCAGAGGAATGAAGGTCATTGAAAACCGAGCCATGAAGGATGAAGAAAAGATGGAGCTTCAGGAGATGCAGCTGAAGGAGGCCAAGCACATCGCTGAGGATTCAGACCGCAAATATGAGGAGGTGACAGCCCTACTCCACGTCCTTCACACTCCCAAGCCCCAGACACCCCCAGTCATTCACCATAGATCTACTCCTTCTCTCTCTCCCTTTCCCCAGGTGGCCAGGAAGCTAGTGATCCTGGAAGGAGAGCTGGAGCGCTCAGAAGAGAGAGCTGAGGTGGCTGAGAGGTGAGGATACCCTGGGGTGGCAAGTGAAACTTGGCCTGAGCCTGTGGCTATGGGGAACTCTGCACAATGAGGAGGCAGTTTCTCAGACTTGGGGCCACAGGGACAGGTCCTGTCCTCTGACACCTACCTGCTGCCTCTAGCCGAGCAAGGCAACTGGAGGAGGAACTTCGAACCATGGACCAGGCCCTCAAGTCCCTGATGGCCTCAGAGGAGGAGGTAGTGACCACTCTGGACCTTTCTGGGCAATGGCGCCTTCTCTCAGCTCACCTCCTTCTCCATCTCAGGCTGTTCTCTGTCACCTGCTGGGTCGGGAAGGGCATGGGGCTTCCAAGCTCTGTCTGCTGTCACTCTCACAACTTTGCTCTTCTCTTCTCTCCTCCACCCCTCCCCCACTGTGCCATCTCCACTGTCTCCCCCCTGTGTCCTCACATCTCACCCTGCCACACAACCCCCTGCAGTAAATGTGGGGACCTAGAGGAGGAGCTGAAAATTGTTACCAACAACTTGAAATCCCTGGAAGCCCAAGCAGACAAGGTAGAGGGGGTAGAGGGGCAGTGAGGATGGGGTCCTGCAGGGGAGTGGGGTGATGGGCCCAGGCAGGGTGGGGCTGGGTGATCGATGGAGACAAGATCCTGAGTAGCCTATGGGGCTCAGATGAAAAATGAAGGATTTGTGGAGGCAATCTACTGATGGCATGTGTATGTCCCTGAAAGTATTCCACCAAAGAAGATAAATATGAAGAGGAGATCAAACTGCTGGAGGAGAAGCTGAAGGAGGTAAGAGTCCTTCCTGTCTTCTCCACCCCTCAAGCCTCCAAATCCCCACCAGAGACAGCCTGTGGCAGGGAATTTGGGGATAGGGATGGTAGAGAAGGTCAACTTAAGTGATAGTGTCTAGGCGGGCCTAATTTTTTTTTGTCATTTCCACATCTTGCCTTTACTCCCAGGCTGAGACCCGAGCAGAGTTTGCCGAAAGGTCTGTGGCCAAGTTGGAGAAAACCATTGATGACCTGGAAGGTAAAAGGGATACTCCCTGCACCCCCAAACCTTTTTAAGTAGGTCCACACTCCCCATGACTGTCAGTCAGTCTGTCTCTTATCTTCACATCTTATTATATTTGCCCATGATAAATTAGGGCTGGACCACCTAACACCACAGATTCCAGTGGTCAGTGCCTACCGTTCAAGCACTGGTAGCTAGCTACAACTCCAGTGCTTCTCAAACTTAAGCGTGTGTGCGAATCCCCCAGAGAGGTTTTAAAATGCAGATTCCTGGGTCCTACTTCCTAGTGATTACTGACTTTGGCCTGGAGAATTTGTTTGCTTAACAGGCTCTCTGATAAGGCTCATGCTGCTGGTCCTCAGACCACACTCTAAGTAGCGCTGATATAGACAATTTTGTCTCCAAGTGCAACACAATACAGCTAGCTATATCACGGCCTTCTTTATTAAATAGAGAGCTATTTGGTTTAATATCTAGATTTGTAAGACAACATTAATGGAAAACACTATTTTAAGCTAGATTTGGTGAAAACAAACAGGTAGTTGCTAGTCTGGGGCTATCTCTCACTGTGTAAAACTGTCTTTCTATTCTACGATAACATTTCACGTTCATAATTCCCCTTTCTCTTGTTCCAGCCTTCTCAGGCAAGCCCCAATTTTATCTCCAACTTTGTAGGACTTTAGATATTTCTGGCTTGAACACTCTTCCCTTGAAACAAGCATTCCTGTTTATCCAAAGCACTGTGTGCCCTCAGGTCCCAGAGAGGCAAGAGTTCCTGGGACAAGAACTAATTTAGGGTACAGAGAAGGATAAAAGAGACAGTGGTACAGAGAGGGGAGGAGGGAGTCCTGACAGCTGTCCAGCCTATCCCCTGGCCTGTCTCTTTTACTCCATCTCTGTCTGCCTCTGATTCTTGTTCTCTCTTTCCATTACCCTCTCTCCTTCCTTTCCTCTTTCCCTCTATTCCTCTCTCCCCATACTCCCACCCATCCCTGCACCACTGCCCCCCAGATGAAGTCTATGCACAGAAGATGAAGTATAAGGCCATCAGCGAGGAGCTGGACAACGCACTCAACGATATCACCTCTCTCTGAGCCCTCACCAGTGTGGCCCTGTTCGTCCCTTCTCTCCTTTCCTTTCCATTCTCTCTGTGAGGAGGGGCACAGGCAGAAGGAGCAAAAATTGCCAACATTGCACAGCCAGGCTGGGCACAGCCTAGGAGAGCCTCCATCGTACATGCTGCCTACCCTGGCACTGGCTTCTTCCTTCTATCCATCGGCTACCCCCTCCACCTGCTGGCCTCTACCTCTGCTGCTGAATAAACTCAACTTGGTCTCCATGCTGTTTTCCTGCCCTCCAGAGAGCACTTCCTTCACTCTCCTAAAAATACTAGTTCAGTGCCAAACCTTGACTCTTACAGATACCCCCAATCTTGTAACACCCACTCCACCACTAAGCTCACCCGCCCCACCACGAAGCTCACCCACAAAACTCTGTGGCCCACATTGAAACCCCTCTGCATGGGGACTCCCAGTCTTTCACTTTCTGTCACTGCTGCATGTAGGCATGTATGACCCCTTCGGTCAGCATGAGCCCTGTGGTGCCTCTGCAGATCCAGGCCTGTCAGTGACTTCAGAGCACTCACCTGGGGTTCCGGGATCTCAAGCGATGAGTTAGAAGGGAAATGGGGCAATGAGGGACAGGCAGGGAGGGGGGGTAGTGCGGCAAGAAGATTGTGAAAAGTCTGAGATGAAATCTGGAAAAGCTTTGGATGCCAGCAACATGGGGCTTTCATTGCAGGTCTGTTTTCTGCCTCAAACCTGTCTGTCTGGCTAGCCCTCCCTTTCTTGGCTCAATGTTTTGTCTTTCCTTCTGTTTCCAATCTTCTTAAACCTTCTAAAGGAGATGGGCAGATTAGTTTATGACTCAAGCCTTCCCATCCCACCTCTGTGACCCTGAAGCATTGAGTGAGGCATCCATGTCTGTCCTGGTCAGTCCATCCATTCGCCCCTACCATGGGGTCCTCAGATCCCTGAATGCTTGTGTCTTCATGTGCACAAGCATGTCTATTTGTCACACCCCCTGTCCATGCCTTCACATGTCTCTTCCCTATGTCTCCCCTCCCCTTCCTCATGTGCTGCTTCCTCTCACAGAGACCTTGGCCAGTGCCAAGGAAGAGAATGTGGAGATTCACCAGACCCTCGACCAGACCCTACTGGAACTCAACAACCTGTGAGGCCGGGCCTTGTCTCCAGCCAGGCTATAGTTGCCACCCAACCCAATAAAACAAATGACTGGCATCACAGGGCCCTTTAAGCTTTTATTTGGTGTTGTTGATGGTGGTGGTAGTTTTCCAGAGTGGAGGAGGCGGAGCGGATATGCCTGAGGGAAGCAATGAAGTTGGAAGGACCCCTGGGTGAGCAGGGCCTGGGTCTGTGTTCTGTGACAAGGCTTCCTTTTCAATGGGAGCCAAGGGTGGGGGCGCTGAGGAGGGCTGTGAACAGGCTGTGTGAAACAGGCCCAGTGGGGCTAGGGGGACACCCTAGCTCTTACTCTACCGGGCAGTGGACCTGCTGTCAGTGGCACTGCCCCATTCCAGCAGGTGGCTGAGCCAAACAATCTGATGACAAAACTGCAAAGCTACACAGGTTTTACTTGAGCAGCGTGAAAGCCCAAAAGCCTAAATGTGATTTTAAGCCTAGAGGCTGAGCCTGCTCTACACTCAGATACATACACTGCTGCACACACACACACACACACACACACACAGTCATTCCAACAATATCAGTGATTTCTGCCCCTTTCCTGATAGAATGATGCCGCCACCCTGCACCCCAAGATGTCCGCACCCTAACCCTATGACATGTTACCTTAAATGAGAAAGGGATCTTGTGATTAAGCGCAGGATTTTGAGATGGAGAGATTATCCTAGATTATCTGGTTAGGCCCAATGTCCTTTTAAGAGGGAGGCAAGAAAGTCAAAGGCAGTTGCAAGAGATGTAACAATGGAAGCAAGAAGTTGGAGCGATGCAAGGAAGGGGCCACAGCCAAGGACTGCGTGGCTTCTAGAAGCTGAAAAAGGAAGGAAACATTCTCCCCTCAGTGTCCAGAAGGAACGAGCTCTGCCACTACTTTGGCTTTAGCCCATAAGCTTCTTTTGGACTTCCGACCTCCTAAACTCTAAGAGAGTAAATTGCGTTACCATTAAGTTTGTGGTCGTTGTTCCAGCAGCAATAGGAAATGGATACACCACCCTGATCTGAGGAACAAAAGTACCTTCCACACATTTTAGTAGAAAAAAAAAAGTTTTTTTAATCTTTGTTAGTTAAAACGTGTCATGGGCAGGATCGAACAAAGTCTCCAGCTCCCATCTCAGATTCTTCTGCCTGGCTGCCTCGTGTTCTCCAAGTTCCAGGCCTCTAGGCAACACTCTCAATGACCTCTGCTGGTTGGTAGCTAATATCCCCTTTGGCCCCACTTGGGTGTCTACACAAAAGGAAGCCTAATCAGAAAACTGGCCCAGGATAGGCTTGTTTGTGTCCAATTTTCTTAGTGTTCTGGACTCCACATAGGAGGTGGGAGCTAAGCCTGAGGGAGGGGTCAGTATAATACATACCTTCGCCGCCTTCTCATTTGCACAAGGCAGGCGATGCTGGTGACAGCAAAGAGGATGCCAAAACCAGGGCCAGGATGTCACCTGGAGAGAGGAGAGGATGACTCAGAAAGTGAGCCTATAGGGTTCCCTCAGGGCCTACTTCTGTGTGTCCCTCAACTCCTGCCCCAAGTTCTCCAGCTGCCCCCGCCCCCAACATCTCAGAATCCAGAAGAGGCCAGCAAAGGGATGGGATGGATACATATGAACGAATAAGATATAAACACCTTTTTTCCTCCCTAAAAATGACATGAAAGAGGTTGTTGGGGGAGGAAGATGATCAGAGATTTCTGAAGCTTCATTCTGACCAATTCTTGCCATGGGGAAAATAGTGGAACTCCCCTGATCTTGATCTGACACTATCCCATGGGGTTGGAGATCTGTTCTACAGAAAAGGAGAAGCAGCAGAGGTGGTCCTGACTCGTACCTGGGGCTTAACAGTGCCAAAGGGTGGCCACAGCATCAGGAGCTAGAGAAAGAACATAAACTCACCAGCAGCGAGGCAGGAATTCAGGCGGACTGTAGAGAAAAAGGAAACAGAGCTGGGACCACCAGTGACCAACAAATGAAATATGGGATGGTGAGGTACCTATGGCTGAGGGGACATGGTAATATGGGACACCAGACAAAGTCGCACCTGGCTCAACGGTCTGCTCCACTCCAGTAGGGAAAGAGACCTCAATTATCCGCCCATTCAAAAGCTGTGTGGCTCGGAAGTTCATCTGTAGCCGAGTGTCGCCCTCAGGTCCCCACAGGGAGCCAGAGAGAGTGTGGAGCTAGGGAGGTCATTAGACAGTGGGGGAGGGCTCAGGACAAGGAAACAAAAGGGTCACAGTCCTACTCACAGCCAGCACCTCGGGGCTCCACCCTCCATGTCCCTCTCATCTCCCATACTGCCTCCTCTTTCTCACCTCATCCTATACCTGTTTCCCCCACATTCCCTTTGTCACCACTATGCTACAGCCTCACCTGCTTAGCACTCAGCCTCACTGTCTGGTTGAACACAGTCCAGATGACACCCTGGGCACAGGGAGGTGTGGTCAGAGACCCCTCATATCGGAAGTAGCGGCTGAGGTCAGAAGGCAGCAGTGCAGATACATCCAGTCCTGGGACTGAAGTCTCTGAGTCTGTGGAGAAGAACTGTGCTGGAATCCCTTCTAGGGTGATCTAGGGACCTGGATCACTCCCTTTGGAAGCTTTGGGGTGTAGGGATATAGTTTCATATCCAAAAGCCAAGTTGACTCAATTCTCTGAGTCAACTCTTCACTAAGTATCTCTCTACCCATAACTCAGCACAAAACATAGCCTAAAAGAAAGAAAAGGGCTTTGAGATTTGGAGAGAATTGCTCCTTAGGTCGTCCCTCTGAGTCTTCACTTTGCATACTGTGATAACATGGCGGACTACAGATTTAAGCTCAGAATGGATCAAAAGGCAGAATGAGCTGAAATAACTTGTAAATAAATATAAATATTTATAACTATTAAAAAAATGGAAAAAAGATCAAAAAGCACAGTTCCCCCTAGTTTAGCAAAACTTAAGGTCCAGTAGGGTAAGTGAGGTTTAAAATGACCCAGCGTGACTAAGAAGGAAAAGATTTCCAACAAAAGTATTTACAAATTTAAAATATTTGATGCTTGTAAGGAGAATAGACAGTTCTCTGAAAAATTTTAGCTCCAACTCCTGAAATTCCAAACACAATTTTTTGATTGTACTTGGGTTTTGTCTTATTTTGTTCTTTGATTTTTTGTTTTTTAACCATAAAGGCAGTGGGGCGGCAGTTCGCTTTTGTCCGTTTGTCTCTGTTCAACTTCATAGTTATTATCAAGACCACAGTCAACCAGTTCATACATCAACCCTCCCTCTGTGGGAGGGACCGCATCTCCATACCTTTCTCAGCGATTTCTTCCAAATGTGACAGCAACTGCTCATAGGCACTGTTTTCTTCAGGGCCTTCCTAGAATATGGCAGGTGCAAGACAGGTGATACAGGTATCTAGGGCCATGGCTGGAGCCCTGCAGGCGAGGTGGAGTTCCCAAGGTCCTCCCTCATTCCTCAGCTCTAAGAATGCTGAGGGAACACAAAATCTGATGTATTATTTATTATTCAAAGCCTACCTAACTCTTACTCTGCAAACTCATCTAACAAGCTCGGCAGGATAATTTTCAATGGCAAATTAGAGAATGAGGAGGAAGGTGGGCTACTTTACTAGGACACAAGGCCTTCGTGGCCCAGGCCCAACTCACTTTTCAAGACTCATTGCCACTTCCACACACACTTCATGCCCCATCCCCCAAAACCATAATAACCTTTGTATGCATTACATCTGCATTCACATTAATAATTTATGTGTTGACTGTTCGAGCAAGGACATGTTACTTCCAGGCGCTTCTCTGAACTCTATGCCGTGAGGCTGATGTTTCGGAGTCAGGGCATGAGCGAGGCTAGCTGGGGTCTTGCCATCCCTCCATTTTACTAGCTTCTAATCATCGTGTATGTAGTCTTGATCATTATAGGTTCAAAGAGGTCATAGATGTTTCTCTAGACTTTATTGTAATTCGCAAAGAGGGAATTATGGTGTATAGAAGCATTAGAGAAACTACTCTTCTTCATGTCCACTTTACTGCAGCTGCCATCCCTCGAATTGGCCATATTCTGAGCCCTTGCACATGCCGTTTGCTCTGTGCAGAGTATCTCCTTTTCTTTCCCACTAGTGAAGGCTTCCAGAGTCACCTCTGAGAACCCTCCCCTGACTACCTCTTTACTACGTCCTTTGTTTATGTTTACCCTGTCAGCTTCCCTCACTGGGTGTGGGATCCTTAGAGACACGGATCAAGGGTATCTGAAAACTTTTTGTGGCCCAGGGCCTGGCTGTTTAATGAACAGTGTTTAATGAATGAACTAATGAGTGAATGAGGATAATAGCCAGGTGCCAGAGTGAGTATGCTGGGATGGGGCCTCTAGGGGCAAGATACTCTGAGCCCCAAGGCATGGGGAAGCAGGGAGTGGGAAGAGTCCAAGCCTGGTACCTGCAGAAAGGCGGCCAACACCGCCAGGCCCCCTGGGCGCCCCAAGGCCTCGTCAACTTTGGTAAATGCAGTGCTGAGGTGAACCACGTGGATCTGGAGAGGAGAGGCGGGTAGAAATGGGCAAGATCTCCCGCCCCGCGTCCCCTTCGTCCCTCCGCGGAGAGCTGCGCCCTCACCTCGGCAGGGAAACGGTGGCCGCCAACCGTGTGCTCCGAGCCCCGTCGATCTGCACCGCCCCAGTGCAGATGTAACTGCAGGGCCCGGTACTCCCGCCCGGGACCCAGGGCCATCTCCAGCCCGGGGGGCAAAGTCAGCTTCACTGCGGAGGGAGAGCAGGTGAGAGGTCCCGGCCCCACTCCTGAGGGCGGCCTAACCCCCAGCACCTCCGGGATCGTCCCCATTCCCTAGGCCCCCTCCCCTCTGCAGATACCCCCACCTCTTCCCTGAGGCTCCGCCCCGGGACCGCCTCACCCGTGTGGCCATTGTTGCTCAGGCGCAGTTGTGGGAGTGGTGGGAGCTCAAAGCCGAGGAGTTCCACGGATCGCAGGGCGGGGCAAAAAACCGTGAGCTCCGGACGGATGTCTACCGGGGACTGGAAGCGGCCAGCGCAGGCTGGGGACATCTGGGGCCAGGGCGGGTTGCCTGTGGGGGAGAGTATGGACAGGAAGTCTGATAAGGTCAAGAATTTTTAGGGACGAGGGATAGAGTAGGGACGAGGGGGTGGAGTCAGAAGACACTAGGGCGGGAAATAGAAATCAGAGATGGGGATAGAGACGGGTAGCGGGCGTTGTCGGGGCCTGGCAGACCCGGATACGGTGTAGGGGGCACCCAGGACCAAAGTTCGGGGGTGGTTGGGGGTTAGATCGGAGCTGAATACCCAAATTGAGTCTGTGCAGGGGTTCGGTGCCTCACCTCCGTAGCGCCAGTGACTGTGGCCATCCCCTGTTAAAAGCGAAGGATGAGAAGGCTGATCTTTGAGCCCAGTCCCTCCCCTATGGCCAGGACGAGGTGGGCCTCGCATCGCAAACTCAGATGTCTTACCGGGGCATAGCAGGTAACAAATGCCTAAAGCGAGCCAGGTGTACAGCTGGTGGGGCACACAAAGATCCTACTGCCCCCGGAGATACCAGTTCGCAACCACTGCCTTAGTAAAGTGGGTGGGGACCGCAGTCCCCATACCCAAATCAGTAGATCCTCTTGCCTTTCTCCCTTACCCATCTCTCTTCCCTTTCTGGTCTCCTAACGCTTTTTCTAAAGTTCCTGGCTTGGGAGTCGAGATACCAGGTCCCCCTACCTGCTGTTTCCTTCATCCTAGGTCTTAGTTTCCTCACCTGCAGACCGAAGATGAGGGGATTTCTATAAGCCTTCCTGTGCTTCCTCTAGTATCCCCATCTTTCCTCTTCTCTCATGCTCTTCTTTCTACCTGTTTTCTCTTTTCGCATTCCTAATCTCTTTCTCCTCTCCAACCTTCCTCATTATTCTTCCCCACCTGTTCCTGCTTACCTCTCTCCATCTATGCCTCATATTTGTCTCCCCATCTGTCCTCCTATAGCTCTGAAAGAGGGGAAGGGTTTAGTGGCACGGGAGCCCCTGGGGTTGGGAAACGCTACTGAATATAATACCTGCCTGGGCTGGGGTTTAGTGAGAGGAGGCACAAACCTCCTGGAGCCTAGCTTTGAAGGGCTGATGACCACTTACCTTTGTTGTTCCTGTGGGCATTATTCTGGGGACCTTGAGGGTCCCTGGGAACCTCAACAGTAGGGAGATCTTCTAACTTCAGAGAATCTTCTCCTGGTTCAGGCTTCATTTCAGGTGGGTCCTCCTCTCCAGGTGGATCTTCTTCACTGGGCAGGTCCTCCTTGCCCAGTGGATCATCTTCCCCAGATGAATCTGCTCCTATGGAGGGAGTCCCCTGCATCTGGTCTAGGCTCTGGGGATGGGCAGGTACCAGGAGCAGCAGTAACAGCAGCAGTTGCACAGTGGGGCCCGGGGCAGGGGCTGAGATCAACAGAGGGAGCCAGGAGCTGGGGCACAGGAGAGCCATGTGGCTGACTGTAGGGTGTCCTAGACACGGTGTGTACGGGCTGTACGGGCTGTACGTGCATTGGAAACAGGAGCTGGGTGGGGGAGGAGCATACCCGGAGGAGAGCAGGCTGACTCACAGAGTGCCCTTTTGTAGAGATGGAGCCAAAGTCCCTCACAGCTGTCTGGCTTTGTGCCCCTCCCCGATACCAAAGCCTGGATGAGGGTGGAGTGAGGGCAGGTATGTGTGCAGGCACAAGGTTATCGAGGTCATGGGCTCAGCCTGGAACCCAAGGTACCACCTGGCACTACACAGGCTTTCCCTGGCACTGCCCAGCTGCCTGCCAGCTAGCCTCAGCTAACCCTGGCCTGCTTCCCAGTCCCAGGCAGGGAAGGGGAAAGACAGGGAGCTGGGGCCCCAACATCTTCTGGTTGAGAGGAGAGCAGCCCATGTGTGCATCTTCTTCCCACAGGGAGCAGGTAAAGGGGTAGGGCAAGCTGCTTTGGGAGCCTGAGGGTGGGTGGATTGGTAGATGGGAGGTGAATTTGAGTCTGAATGGAACACTGAGTAAATGTATGAGAGGGACTCTGATGGGTTTAAACTACATTTATTTTTCATCACATTACACCTCTGCTCAAAAACCTTCATTGGCTTCCCACTGCCTACCAAAGTATCTTCCATTTGCCCATCTTCTCCCTCTAGTTGATTACCACATCTCTTCAAAATCTTTCCTGAGACGTTTCCATCTTATATCATACTGCCCTTCATACTTAAGCCAAATTAAACTATTCATTTTTCCCTAAAACCTTTCATTGTCTTTGTTCATCTACTCACTACCAGGAATGCCATTCACAAATATTTATTTAGCATCTACCATATGTCAGGCACTGGGCTAAAAGTACAGGAATGAATAAGACACAGCCCCCGTCCTGAGGAGCTCACTGTCTAAGGAGTGAGGGCAAACATTATCATAAGATTTAGGGGCAAGAGATGAATTCTGCCTCAGAAGGTAATACAGAAGTAGGCAAATTATCATCAGGGCTGCGGAGAAGCAGAAGTTCAATTGGTGAAAACAATGGGGAGAATGGCATTCTGGGCAAAGGGGAAGCCTCAAATATTTTGGAGAATGATAGAATCCGGTTCTCATGTTAGGGCATGTTGAGGTCTGGTGTGTAGCATGATTTTAGAGGGAGAGCGGGTGCAAGGAGACGAAGACTAAGAGGACCCCAAGAATGGGCTTGGGTTTCCAGTCTCTGCCTGTTCATTTAACGAACATTGAGCCTCCTCAATCTTCCAGGTACTGTTCTAGGCCCTAAGGATGCAGCAGCATTGGACTGGAGAACAGCCTCTACTATTCTGTAGCTCACATTCTAGTAAGGCCTCTATGGCTTCAGCAAAACAGAAGAGAGAATAAAGCCATCTCAGGAAGTTCATATTTGGAACTAACATTCAGTAGGTACATACCTATATGGTTGTATTAGGTTAATATATTGAAATAGTTCTAAATTTGTTGGTAACTAGCCCTTCAACCCAGGATATTCCTCTTACCCCAACTCTTCCCTGGGTACTCGCCTGACTTCCTCAAGATCTAAAGCGGTACAGCAGGGGCCCAAGACTCCACTTGAATGCCTCAGCCAGCTTCCACTCTGAGGAATCAGTGCTTGTGAACTGACTACCATATTAAATAGTTTCACTATCTCCCCTGTCTAAATCCCTTCTATTATTCAAGACTCAGCGCAAAGGCCACCTACCTGTTCCAGGAAGTCCTTGACTAACCGCACCACAGGAATTGATTTCTGGTACCTCAGCTACCACAGTGCTTTGCCAGCTCTCACTAATAACCTTGCCCACCATCTAATTCATATTAGGATGATTTATGATATTTTATCTGCTCTAATAGCCTTGAGCTCCATAAGAGCAGGGTCCAATATTTGATCGACTGAGTCATTCTTTTTTTCAACAACCATTACTGAGCACTTCTTTGAAGATCACCTTGTCTGAACTTGGGAAAACTAAATTGACTAAGATGACTTCCCTGCCCTCAGGGAGCTCATTGTCAATGATCTGGGTGTGTCAACCAATTTGTGTTCCAAGAGCGTGACAGTGACATTACGTTTTTATGGCACTGCCACCAAATTATTTGCCTTGTCAGAGTGACTGCCATACTATTATACCAAAACTTGTATGGCCAAATAGCAGTTGCCTCCAAGCAGTCATTTTAGGGGATAACTAGCCTATAATCTGTTGCCATTTCTGAAGCCGAATTAAGACCCATCCATCCATGGCTATCTGATCCACTCTGGATGGTCAGCTCATTGTCGGGCAGCTGTGTTGTCAGCACCCTGGTTGGGCCCTGACATGAAAAGTCCATGGTACTATGTAAATTGGATAGATGAGGACAGGAGGGAATTTGGTGACAGCTAATTGAGGCGGATGAGGTCATGGGAAGCACAGTGGACAGAAGCACCATGCTTCTGGAGTCTATGTCTGGACATCTTGCTCCCACATGTGCTGAATGATTTTTCCTTTTTAGGGCCTCTGTCAGATCTCTTTGTACACTTCTCTGTGGCGTACTCTGTCCACACATCTCCCCACTCTCTCTGCTGCTTTGTCAGTATTTCAGAGCCCACACCTGTGTCTAGGTGCAGATCTTTGTTACAGCACCCTAATTTTTCATATGCCATTCTGCATGGTGCTGCTTCTTTCTTGAGCTTTCTCTGTGTATGACTGTGTCTCTGGTCTGGGTGGGGAAGGTGGACTCTGACCCTGCATTGTTCCTTCACAGCTGGGAGTCTGCCAAACCCCAAAACAGGTTTGAGCTCCCAAAGTCTTGTTCTCTAAGCCTCCCAGGTTGAGACAGAGTGTACTCAGGGCTGACTAACTGGGGAACATCCCCCCCCCCCATGCATAACCTTAAGGCCAAGTCTTTAGGGCCTGTTCCTATCCCAGGGTTTCAGAGGAGGAGAGAGTAATTAGCTGGTGGGAAGGGGGAGAAAAAGCCTTCTACTCCCCAGATGTGGATTGGAAGCTAGACAGATCAAAGCCGTTCTGGAGCCTTGAGGCTGACTTGTAGTTCTGGCCTATCTCACCATCTGTGTTAGTTTCCTAGAACTGCTGTTGACAAGTTACACAAACTGGGTGGCTTAGAACAACAGAATTTTTTGCTTACACAGTTCTGGAGGCTAGAAATCTGAAATTGAAATGTTGGCAGGGCCCTGTTCCTCCTGAAGTCTCTATCTAGGGCCTCTTCTAGCTTCCAGTTGCTCCAGGCATTCTTTAGCTGTGGCTGCTAACTCCAGTCTCTGCCTGCAACTCCACACTGCCTTCTTCTCTTGTCCCTGTCTCTCCACAGGATGTCTCTTTTAGGAAAACTTGTTATTGGATTTTGGGCCCACCAGGCTAACCCAGAATGAAGTTATCTCAAGCTCCTTAGCTTAATTATAACTGCGAAGACCCTTTCTCCAAATAAGTTCACATTCATAGGTTCTAGGGGTTAGGATATGGACATACCTTTAGGGGAAACACCATTTAGCCCACTATGCCATTAGGAATTTTAGAACTGAAGTGAATGCACAGGATGAGGAAAAATGGGTGTATGTTGGCAACTCTCATGCCCATATCCCTCCTCATACTCTTTATAAGCAGTTTCATCCACTCCCATGGTTTCTATAAGTTGATGAAGGCCAAGTATCCCCAGGTTGGACTATCTCCTCTATGTCAGATCCACAACCACCTGCCTGCCTAATAGCATCCCCACATCTTTAGTGATACCACTGGGTTGCTGGATTGAACTAACCATAGGGCCTACCTGCCTCTGAACTTAGCAGTTGCATGAGTTGATAAATTGTCAATGTTTAGCCACTTTGAATTACTGTTACTTTGACATAGTCTCACTGATATAAATTTCCCTCCATGGTTTGGCCTCTGTATGTCTCTCCATTCTCCTGTTTCATCACTCTCTCCTTTGCAGTCTATGCTCTAGTCTTACTGAACTTCTAGCAGTCCTTTGAATATACTGCATGCATGTGTGGGGTATGAGTGTGTGTGTGTGTGTGTTATCTCCAAGTCTCTGTCCATGTTTTTTATCTCTCTTTCTCATCTCTCCTCCACTGTCAGCCCTGCCACACCAGGTTTTGCTCATCCTTCAATTAGTTCATGTCATTTCCTCCAAGAAGCCTTGCCTTCTCTGACTACTAGCCAGGTCAATCCTGACTGCATACAAGCCTGTACTTCCCTTGCAACATTTATCTCACTTTATGGTGACTCTTTACCATGTCTGCCATGGTGGACTATAAGCATCCATAACATCATGGGTCACATTTCTGTTGTCCACTATTTCATCTCCACGCCTAGCACAGGATGTGGGATATGAGAGGCATTTAATTTTTGTGGAATAACTGATGATTGTTGTTCAAAGCATCCTTAGGGCTTCTCTAGCATCCAGTGAATTGAAAGCAGAGGTTGAGGGTTATTAAAAGAAAGAGAGGTTGTTGACTGCCCTCTGATCCTCTCCCCTGGCCCCTCCTTTCTTTGGCTTTGGGAGCAGAATTGGGGGTAGAGTCTGTTCCAAGTAGAGTATGGGTGTGGTTGCCTTGCTCTGTGGGAGACTTGATCCCCAGAGAATCAGCTGTCTCCAAGTGTCCCCAGCGTATCTTCTCAGCTTTGCCCTAGTCCTCCTCCAAAGTTGGATGATTCCCCAACCTGAGCTCACAGTAGGCTATTTCTTGCCCTTCTTCCTTCTACCCAAAGCACACTCACACACTAGCAGCATACCCAAACCCACCAGTCACCACTGCACCCCAAATGCTGTGCTCCATTTTTATCACCTAGGCTCGTGGTGATACTGATTACCATGGGATTAAATGCTCCCTTCCTTGCTTGAGCTCCTAGTGCAGACTGTCCTACATTCTTTTCAGACAGTGTAATCAGTCCTCTACCTATAAACTGGTGTATCCACCAGTTTCCTTGGGACCCGAGTTCAGGGTATAGTCTGACCCAAGTTCTCTCTTTTTTCCATCAAGCCCTTCGAGTTGTTTCTCCCTGATCTAAGATCAGCATTTCTCTTTCCTCAGAATTCCTAGGATGTCAGAGCTAGAAGGGACCACAGACTCCTGACAATACCTTGGTTCTTGACTTGGAATGCAGATTCCAAGAAATCCAGAGTGGTAGAAATGAAGTCTAAAGTCTATCTAACATTTTGTTTTTTAATAGCACTTTTTCTTCTAATTACAAAGTAATGCATGCATGCTCAAGCAGAAAACTTGGGAAAGGCAAAAAAGTATAGGGAATTTTTAAAATCACCCTATTTGTCCTGTTCACCCCTGGCACTGATTAAGTGCTTAATAAATATTTGTTGAATAAATTATTTTCAAACTCATCACTCAGAGATAAAAACTATAATTATCTTTTGATTGTTTATCCTTCCAGTCATATATATTATACTTAAATGGGACCATACTGTACAAACAGCTTTGTAGACTGCTTTTTTTTGTCGACAATATACTATGTATGTTTTCCCATGTCGACAGCTTTTTTTACATCATTTTTTATGCTTTTATTCCTTCAAATGGCTGTACCATAGTTTTTCCTACCCAATTTACTGCCTCTAGACATTTGGGGGGGCGGTCTAGTTTTTTGTTAAAAACAACATTGTGCCACACATCCTAGTACATATTTTTGTCCACATATCTATTTTTTTTACAATGCATTCCTAGAAGTGGATTTTCTAGGTCATAAGAATAGGCACATTTAAAGATTTCTCATGCATACTGAAAAAATGGCACTGCCAATTTACCCTCCAGGGCTACTGACAATTTTTCAAAAGACTTAAATAGAAAAATCTGGTACATATTATCTTTGATTAGGTAGCACAGACTAACTAACTCCAAGCTTTTGCCATTGTCCACAGTTAAGCAATTCTGAACTACCCTGTTAGTTATTGGCAAATATTGACCAGGAAGCTATTTAGTGGTCTGATTTGGAAGAACAAAAAAAAGGAGTTAGTGAATTAAAACCTATAAACTTTTGTCCTAGAGCCAAAATATTTCAAACCTTGTGACCCATGCGAGTTCCTAGTTGTAAAAGCATTGGGAACGACTGAACCCCAGCATCTGGCATAGGTCCAGAACAGAATATGTACCATAACTATTGCGTCCTCTTCCCAAATGGGACACTGAGGCCCTGCCAGTGTCTGCACCGCCCCCAAATCGGCTGACTCAAAGTCCAGCCTGCTGCCCCAACCAAGTACCACTCAGAGGAGGACCACCCACCTGTCCTACCAGCCCTAACCCAGCAGGGTCACACACCGACAAGCGACACCCAGACAGTGGGATGAGGCCGTAGCGGAGGCGGGCAGAGGCGGGTTGGTGGGCCTTCGCGCATGCTCCGTCCTGCGCGCACCTCCCGACGCCAGGGGCGCGCTCCTCTCCGCACCCCGGCCCCAGTCGTCCCGCCCCCGGAGCGGTTGGAGTTTGAATCTCAGGCGGGCTTTAGCTAGAAGTGTCTACAGATCTGCCAGGGATGGAGAACCTGTGCCCCAGGGCTCGGTGCCCGGTGCAAGAGCAGCGTGCCCGCTGGGAGCGGAAACGCGCCTGTACTGCCCGAGAGCTGCTGGAGACCGAGCGGCGCTACCAGGAACAGCTGGGGCTGGTGGCCACGGTGCGGACCCGGCACGCCCTCCCGTATGGGGTGGGACCCCAGGGTGTGAGGGGACCCTATGGTGTGGGAGGGCCTCTGCGAGGTCGGTGACCCAGTGTATGGGGTCACCTTACACTGTCTGCCTGCATTTGGGGGTCGGTAAACTTCTACAGTTTCTAGCTGCGCCTTGGCGTTGGCCTCTTGCTGCAGACTACATACTGCTATTCTCTCCTTCCGCAGTACTTCGTGGGGATTCTGAGAGCCAAGGGCACATTGCGACCGCCAGAGCTCCAGGCACTGTTTGGGCCCTGGGAGCGCATTTATGGCGCCAGCCAGTGAGTGGAAGGGGCATGGGGAGAGGGGCGGGGGAGAGCCCTGGCCTGTGCCAGTGTACCGAGTTCAGAGTCAGAAAATCGGGTTCATACTCCGAGTCTGTCAATTACCTCACCTGTGGTCTTGGCCCAGTGCCTTAACCTGCCCCAGTTCTCCCTCTGTAAATGGGTAGTGTCATTACTCTGGGCCAGGGTTATGAGAATTGAATGAGGTGCTAAGAGCAGTGACTTGGCAGCTCTTTCGTTGTTTTCACCCATGCAGAGAGCTGCTTCCCTACCTGGAAGGAGGGCACTGGGGACAGGGGTTAGAGGGCTTCTGCCCCCATCTAGAACTCTACACCCAATTTGCTGCCAACGCAGAGACGTCCTGGACCACCTTGCAGGTAACTGGAAGATGACCTCATCTTTCTTTTCTTCCTCTGTTGCCACATAGATTACATCTGGAGACCCAAACTTCATTTGTACTGTTCCTGCATTTATGTAGCCCTCTGGGTGCCCAGTTCTGGGCTAAGTTCCCTGTAGGGAGCACACAGCTTACTGAAGGCTGGGGATGTATACACAGATGAATACAATGTAGGAGTGGCTTCTCTCCCTGCTGCCAACCCTTTCCCCATCATTCCAGGGGCAGCTAAAGAAAAGCAAACGTTTCCGGAGGTTCGTGCGGCTTCAGGAAGGCCGCCTTGAGTTTGGGGGCCTTCAGCTCCAGGACCTGCTCCCTCTGCCTCTGCAGAGGCTCCAGCAGTGAGTGAACTCACCCTGACTCAGCCAACTTCTCTCTTCTGAGTCTGTATGACTACTGTCCTCAGCTTTATGGAGTTCCATGGGGTCTGTCCAAGACCTCTCTCCTAGAACAAAGTGCTCCTAAAATCCTTTTGCAAGAGTAAATGTGGACCCTCTGCACTACCTGGGGTCTGCAGCCTCAGTCCCTTAGCTGGGACTGTGGAACCCTACATTGAAGTGAGGGGGCCTGTAATAGGGCTAGTGACAGGGTACCTGGAGGAGTTTGCTGAGATAAGAGACTGGCCTAGTGTAGAGTATCTGTCGCTGGGGATGAGTTAAGAGATTATAGTCAGGTTGTCTAGCACTCTCCTGGGGTTGATTAACTGTCATCTTGGGATCTGACCTCCCAAACTATGGTTAGTTTGCCCCTGACTCTTCAGTGTGGGATGGAAGACGGCCATGTAGTGTGAGCCCAGGATTTGAAAGAGATCCAATAGCCAGAAGATCTTTCCTGGCCATGCAGCTGAAGTATGTGTAGGGGGTGATGTGTGTGTCAGAGGGAATTTTGTCCAGCTCTACTTCCCTTCATAGACTTCCAACTGTCCAATTCCAGGTATGAAAATCTTGTCGTTGCTTTGGCTGAAAACACAAGTCCCAACAGCCCTGACCACCAACAACTCACACGTATGTTCTTGCTCTGCCAAAACTCAAGGCAGCCTGCCTTTCTTGTATCCCTTTGTTCTTGACCTCCAACGATGGCATGCCCCTATCTTCCATTGACATGTACACGATGTCCCTAATTGTCCTGCCTTCTCTTCAAGAAGTTAGACAGTGACCCTGGTCCCCTGGGAATAGCCTATCTTTCATCATCATCAGTGACTACCCAGAGTCAAAGTTATCCTAGGAATGGGGTGGGGGATGCTATTCCAGGGGCTGCTCGGTTGATAAGTGAGACCGCCCAGACAGTCCACGCCATTCGTCAGAAACAGAAGAATGGCCAGCACCTCCAGCGTGTCCAGGCTCTGCTCGGTGGCCGCCACGCAAAGTGGCTTACCTCAGGTAGTTTGCCTACTTCCCTTTTCTTACCCTTCCTCCTTCACATTGCCAGCACATTCCGTTTCCTCAGCCTCCCTTTTATTCTGTTCCCATGGATCACAGTCCTAGAGCTGTACCAGAATAACAGCTCTTCCATCTCCTAGATCGCTGGTTCCTACGCCAGGGCTGGCTGTTGGTAGTTCCTCCCCGTGGGGAGCCTCGGCCTCGAATGTTCTTCCTCTTCTCTGATGTGCTCCTCATGGCCAAGCCTCGACCCCCATTGCAACTGCTGCAGAGTGGCACCTTTGCCTGCCGGGCCCTCTACCCCATGGCCCAGTGTCAACTCCACAGGGTCTTTGGCCACTCAGGAGGCCCTTGTGGCGGACTGCTCAGTGTAAGTAATAGGTGGGAGTCCTAGTTAAGGTAGGAGAGGCCCAAAATTTACCTCGAATGCATATGTACCTGTTTATCTCCTCAGTTTGTGCCCCTTTAATAGGAACTGAGCCATCTACATTGAGGGAGGATAACTGGGGCCTGTGGTTCATACCTAGTTCTCACCTCAGTCCTGAATTACCTCCATGGGGAGCAGCAAGGCCTTCAGCTTTAGTCTGGACCTTTCTGAGCCATGCACTAAGAAGTAATCTCTCCTTAGTTGTCCTTTCCCCATGAGAAGCTGCTGCTTATGTCCACAGACCAGGAAGATCTGTTGCACTGGTACCACAGTCTGACTTCGGCCATCAGGTAAGTTGTGTCTTCCCTCAGATAGAGTGTTGTGATGAGGCTCAGGAGCTAGACATGAGCAGCTCTGATCGTATCTCACGTCCTACATCTGTCCAGGACCCCCATCCCCACCCCATGGGTGATTTTGTCTGAATACAGTGCTCATGCTAGTCCCTGAACTGGTTGTCTTCTCTCAACAGCAGCCAGAAGAACTAGAAGAATCATATAAATTCCAGAACTCAGGATACTTCATGGATAGGTCCGGGTCGGGAGTATAAAGGAAACTTCAGTACTAAACAAAACACAAATCCCTTTATGGTTTGCCTGGGACCAAGCCAAACTGGGTTATTTGATCAGCTCTTAAGAATCAGGAAACCAAACGTGACCCAACTGAACCTCCGCTGAACCTGCCCCTCCAGCACTGATGAGGGGATTTGGGACAAAGTTGGTGCTGTGTCTATGGCCAGTCATTTTTCAGGGTTGAAGCTTTGCAGACGTGGCTATTTTTATGTTGTATGTGGTTTCCATAATTTATTTTCCTGTTGGATTTTAGTAAAGTTTTAGTTTTTTGGAAAGACCTTTCTGTTTGAGCTATGTGCTATGACAAAAGGGATTTTTGTGCCCTGAAGGCTGGCATGACGGGGCCTCGGGAATACAAGGAAAGAGCTGGAGCTCCCTCTGTCTTCTCAGCTCTCGTACTGGAAGGCAGCATCTTTTGTCCTAATAAGGGAAGCTTTTCAAGAAGGCCTGGTTGTTCTTAGGCACCTAGTATGGGTACGTGTGTGAGACCAGCTGGAATGGAAAAAGCACACAGGAGCATCCAGTCACAAGAACAGACTTTGTTTTACTAAACCTTCAGCTGCTGTCCCTCCTTCCTGGCAGGGGCTGTGACTGGGGCCCTTTGCCACAGCCTTGCTGCATCTTCTCCTTAGCCCCTGCTCCACTCCCCCAAGAGTAGCTAGGTTCCTTATCTCTGTGCTCCAGTTCAGGGGCTCCTCCCAGGCCTGACTGTCACCAGCTTCCTCCTTGTCCTCCTTTATACATAAGTCGTCAGGAAAGGGTGTGTTGGCCCCTGTGAAGGGAAAGTCAGCCATGTTCCAGTTTCAGGGACTTTGTCTCTACCTCCACCAGACTCTCACTTCCAAATCCATTACCTGCTTCTGAAACCTCCACACCCTTGTTTGGCTCGTTCTTTTGTAGCAGCTGGTGGATGGTGTGTAACTTCATGTTCAGAAGCTCCTGCTGGGCTCCAGCCAGGGTAGTCACACTGCAGATATGTCCACTCAGAGGCTGCCCAATCTATGTCCCCGACTCTTACACCTACCACACGTTGCTCTCCTTACCGCTCAAAGAGGGGGTCCAGCTGAGCCATCAGATTGTTCAGGTGCTGCTCTGTCTGGGCCAGCTGTTGTGTCAACTGGGCCAGCTGTTGCTCTGGAGATAAGGGATAAAAGGAGAGCAGTGGTTACTTACCTTTTGCTGTGTCCTACTCCCCTGCCAAGCCCAGACTTCTGCAAAACCCACCTGACTGCAGCGATTCCTTCTTGCCTGCCTTCTCTTTAAGAACAGCAGCCTCATCTTTCCCCTGCTATGGAGGAAGGAAAGGGCAATACTGCAACAAGGGTTTCCATTACTTCAGCCTCCAAAGCCAGTAAGAGGAGGAGGAAAATTTGAGGTAGAGAAAGCTATTGGGTTTTTACCTCAGAATCACAATCACATCTTGTCCAGCTTCTCACACAGGATATGAAGCAACATGTCAGTATGCCCTCACATGTGGTCATTCAATCTACTGAACTCTACCTCCAAGAAAGCAGCAACCTCAGGTTTGATAAAGTTCTAGGGGTTACTTTACATACAAAACCAAAATTTGTCCTTTATGTGTCTTCTTTGTATGGTGCTGATTAGAGCCTTCTCAAATCATGTCTTCTCAAATTCCCTCAAGAATTTGAAGACAGTGGTCATTCTCCCTCCTCCTGCCCTCTTCCCCATGTCTTCTCTGGTTTAGTATCACCAGTGTGTTTTAATCGGTGCTCGTTTGGCACTGTTTTCTCTGGTTGCTTTACTGAGCTTCTAGAGCTCTTAAAGCAATGCCCTGAAGAGAATAAAATTCTCCATGAGTGTTCTAATCAGAAGATAAAGCGCAAAACCTCGTTCCTATCATTGATTTGGGAAGTGAATTGTTACATCACACAGCTGAACTTTATTAGTAAACTACTATTATGTTTCTTTCAGGCTAGACTTGAGTCCAAGAATAGCATTTATCCTTGCTAAATTTCGTCAGTAAATTCAGTCCTTTATCCTAGCCTGTGAAGTCTATTTGGGATCATGAGTAGTTATCCCCATTAGTTATCCTGTCTAGTTTCATATCTTCAAATTGGTTCAGCCCTCTATTTCCCAAAGCAAGTAAGTGATAGGGCCAAGGGCTAAAGATGCAGCCTGGGAGGTGCTACTTTCCATTTCAACAGTTCAATGCACCAAAGTGTACTGTCAGTTCACATTTCAGGGCCTCCTTCCCAAGGAAAACATGAGACTGCTTGGTACCTTGAACTCTAAACACTGTGACTACAGTAATCAACCGCTTATGCCAGGGTTGGAATCTCACCAGGAACCCCACTATTGTAGTATGCACACTCGCTGGATTCAAATTCCAGCTCCACTAGTTACAAGCTCTGGGGGACCTTGAGCAAGTGACAATCACTTCATTGGACTGTTGGGAAGACAATGAGATGGTTATTAATTATTTACAATTTACCATGCACCCTTTACATCCATTACTTTGCTGGATGCTCAAAATAACCCCCAAATTTTGGAAAGCCAAGGAACTTATTGTTCATTTTATAGACTGACGAGAAGATCTCTCGTTCTTGAACCATAGCGCTATGTCATAACGCCCCCACGGGAAATTTCAGGCCCGGGGCATCCTCACCCCTGGTCCTCCCGCACCTGCAAACACTTGTACAGCACAAAAGCCACGATAGCCGCGGTGTACAGCGCCGCCAAAGGCAACTCCCTGGCCAGGGCCTGCTCTCGTCGGTCCTTGGGCGGCGGCTGCCGCCAGGGTTCCGTGGCCCTAGGGCCAATCTGGGCGGGGTCCCCTGTGGAGGAGGGCAAAGGTGGGTCAATAGAGCTGTGGCTTGGGACCCGTGGGCAGTCCTAGCCTCCCTCCAGCAGCCCTCGCTGGTACCTGGCTGTGCCTGGAGGTCGGGGCTGGGGTGGTCTCCGCGGACCCCAGGCAGCGCAGACACAAGTAGCAGCCCCAGCACACCCGCGAGCGAGACTGAGTTCACCATTGCAGGGCGACCGACGCAAGGAGTGCGCGCCTGCGTACGCGCGCTCCCGAGCCGATCTCGCTTTGGCTCTTCCGGAAGGTCTCGCCTACTTAGTGTGTGGGCGGGGCCACGTCTTATTTACATAGTACTGTTAGCTCAGCTTTCCAAAATTATTTATTTTTCATCTATTTAGGCATTCTATATTAGTCAGAATGCCTCCAGAAGCCTTAGAAGATTATGCCAAAAGTGTTTCTTAGTTCTCACGCCACCAATATCTTCGCCCTAACCAAAAGATAAATTTTCTGCTGGGCCTATAAAAGGCTGTCTGAGGCACAACCGCAATGCGGTGCGTGCTGAAGGCCTGTTTCCTAGGCCACAGACGGAGGACTTGTTCCTAACTTGTGCCTAGGGGAAAGTCCCCGGACACTCCGGCAGAGAGTGCCACGTGCACATGCACGTAGACTTTCCCCGCCTCTCACTGTTGATACCGCCAAGAAGCAACCCCGCTTGCGGGGGAGCCGAGCGGCGTGTAGCGGGGTCGTCGTCCGTCAGCTATTCTAGTGACGCAGGCAGTGCGCTCGGCTGCGCACCAACCACACGGGGCTCATTCTCAGCGCGGCTGCATTTTAGAAAACGGCTCAGGCCTGCAATCGCTAAGGAGCTCAAATTACCTCATATGTCCCAAGTTCATTTCCAGTTCTCTGTGTCATCCCTTAAAACTCTTCCAAGATGGTGACTTTAACCAGAGCACATTGCCACGTGCCATTCCCTTTTCGCACCGTTTATGTCTACACATCCCTCAGATAGCGTTCCCTTCATTCAGAGCCCTTTCAATATATTAATTAGTGAAGCTATTGAACTTTCTTCAAACCACTACTGTGTCAATTACATCTCAAAAAAGTGGGAAAAGTCCATTTTAATTTATTAAAAATCAATCAATTAAAACTTTATATAGAAAGAAAATACTACTAGACTATATTCCATGAGAGTGGGGGTCGTATCTTTTTACCATTTTATTCCTATAGCCTAGCACAGCACCTGGCGCTAGCGGACACTCGATGAATCCTTGTTGAATGAAATTAATGTGTTCAAAACTACCCGACAGGAAAACATAATTAGCGTCGTTTTAAGAATAAGGAAACTAAGTTATTAATCAGCTAAGAGGCAGGGCTGAGATTCCAACCATTTTCTGTCTCCATATCATCTGTTTGACACCCCACACCAACTCTTCCTATCCCCCTTGCCTCCCAGGTGGACTTAGGTAGTCTCCCTCAGTCCCCCTGTCTTTTATAATTGTCTGGGTTACCTAAGACAATGGTCTGAGTTGTCTTCCTAATTAGACTAAGCTCTTTGAGGAAAGAAACCATTTTCCACCCACATTTGTATCTCTAGAGCTTGACACATAAGCAATTGGTACATGCGTATTAAATGAATGAAGTATACATATGTTAAATAAATGGCTAAAATCTGACTGTATCCTCTTGTCTCTCCAGAAAGGGTGGAGGAAGGGCAGGGAGACACCCACACCCAGAGGAGCTGTCATGGCCTACGTAGCTACCCAGAGGCACCCTGAGTTAGAGCAGGGTAATCCAAAACTTGACTCCAAGTCAGTTGGCATAGCCAATGTGAATGAGTGGTTCAGGCCAGGTAAAATATGATAAATGGCCCCCAACTGATTGTTACTTGCATCCCTATTGCTAGATCTTCATCTGATTTTTTCCAAAAAACAATAAATTGAGATTTTTTAAAATTGGAAATCTGTTTTTAAGTGTCGACAAGGAATCAGTGGTATACTTAGCATATTTGCACCTGAGCAGATCATTAAAAAGATTCTCCTAGATGACAAAATTGTTTTCAGTAATAGTCAGGAAATAAAACAAGGGCCAGAAAGAAACTAATAATAAAGGCCAGAAATTCAAACAGTGAATTATTTGTTTCATTGAATTTGGTTTATTGACAGTATAAAAATTTATGTAGTTAAACATTCAGAATTAAACATTACAAAACAAGAAAGGAAAAGATAATGGGTTAATATTTCTTAATTGCATTATTGCATTTTTTGAGAAAAGGGGTTAAAACTTATTCCTACATATTAATCTGAGTGATGAATAACTAGTTTCTTTTTGTGACATTAACTTCGGTAGATTTGTCAAAAGTAATCTTTGCATATTCATATTTAATATAGAATAAAGCCAGATTTGTGAATCTCCACTCAGGGTTGATCAAAGAATGCTTTTTATTAATTTTCATTTCAAAAAGTTTTTCAACATGAAACAACAGACATACAGATAGGAAAAATCTTAAACATAAGGATGTTTGGCAGATTCACAAAAATTATTTCACAATAAATTCCAGAAATTTTCAGTATAAATAAAAACTCCAAGTGGTCACCTACAATGCCAGTTAAAGTAACTCAAGTTCAATTTCTTTGCCCTTACAATCATTGTGCTATCATTGTTTATTTTAAATCTCCGGTTTAGGTGCAGGAATATGTACTATCATGGGAGTTGCAGACACAGGTTGTGCTCAAAGGAAACTTGAACAATTCCACACTGTTAAAAGAACTCGTTTTAGATATAAACACATGTAGATGAGTCTGTTTGTAGGGCCCAATTGTATAACTGGAAGTTCTCCAGATTGACTTTCATGTAGATTACTATGTTTTTTAAAGGATAACTAATGCACTTGTGCTAATTTGAAGCTCATATATCGTTAAAACTCATCAGTAACCACAGAAATTTAGAACATAGATCTACAAAAGATTCTTCAGAGAGGAGTATATTATCACTGGCATTTTTTAGAATTTCTGGAATATGGTGGTCATAAAAAGGAGACTGATTTTTTAGTTGGTTTTGCTTTAAAATTCTCTACAGACCATATTCTTACTGCCTATAACTGGAGAGTCAGAACTTTTCTGCTATCCCCATCCTTGGCACACCACTGCAATGATTTTTTTTTAAATTTAAAAACACTGGATGGGCCAGACAAAACACATCTCTGACCTTTGGTCTAAGGTTTATATTTGGAACTTAAATTCCTCTTCCCATATCACTAGCCCCCCACGTGACTGAGCTGTCTCTGGGCAGGGCAGGTATTTCACTCCTTGAAGTGAACAAGTACAAAGACAGGGCTCAGTTTCCCAGGAAAGTATAGGGGCAGAGGTTTCTTTAACTCAACTAACTTTTGAGCTTGACAGTTCTTAGAGACAGTTTGGATGACGTGGGTTGAGACTGGGGAATCTAGCTTCTTCTGTCCCTCAAACTATGATACCTGTAATAATAATAACAATAACGATGACAATGGTCATCCTAACAAATTCTCCTTGGGTCAGCCTTAGGGTGTGGTGAGATCGTAGGCAGCAGGAGACCCCCAATCACATTCCACTTTATAGCTGCTACTCACTGAGGAATACATTCTCCCTCAAATGATTCAGAGTTGTAGAGAAAAGTCAGACAACCTGTAGCAGAAGGGAATCTTTGTCTTAAGGCCTAGCTTCCTCGTCTTGTGGGTCCTGCCTTATGCCACTTCTTCCCTTCTTAGAGTCTGCATGGCCTCACCTACAAAGTGGCAATAAATTCAGGCCTGCCTCTCTCTTCTCTGGCTGAAAGGGGTACAGGGCCATGAGGCAGGGTGGTGGTACGGAAGCTCAGGATGTGCTGGGTGGCGCAGGTGCAGGCACTGGGCGGTATCTTTGTTCTTTCACTCATCCTTCCCCTCCCCGTTCCTCCCCGGAAACCAGCGACTTTGCCTTCACCGGTATTGGAGATGATGAGCCGTAGGGGCCAGGCCCAGGGAGGGGTGGGAGTAAGAGGGGCTGCTGCAGCTGTCAGGCCATAAACCAGGCTTACGCCTGTGCTCAGGACATGGTGCTTACAGACTCAACGCCCACATCAGCAGTCATGTGCCAAAATAACAGCTCCACAGAGCTAGCGCCTGGTAAGCTGGGCGGGGCAGGGGCAGGAGGAGGGGTCACACGGCTCCATGTCCCACCTGCTGGGATCGGGAGGGTTGGGCTGGGCTGGGCAGTAACACCCCATCCTCTCACATCCACAGGAATCCCTTCCTTGGATCAGGCCTGGGGTTTGTGGACCCTCTTAGGGACTGTGACACTGCTGCTTCTCATCTCATTGGCTGCACACTTGTCCCGATGGGCTAGTGGCTGGAGCAGGAGACATCCAGGACAGGGACAGTGAGTGGGGGAAAACAGAGATGGGTTAATTGAGAATTTCTCCTTACCAAGGAGTCCCCATTCGTTCCCTAAACTTTGTGTTGCAGTTCTGGAGGGTCTGTGGAAGAGGTCCCCTTATATGGGAATCTGCATTATCTGAAGACAGGTAGGAAGCTGGCAGAGGCGAGGGGCACAGAGGTCAGATCCTGGGTGGGTGGGATGAGGGGCTGCAGGAGGAAAAACAAGAAGCGACCAGATTCCTGTTCCCTGTCCCAGGACGGCTGTCTCAAGAACCAAGGCCAGACCAGCAGGATACAACACCTGGAGGGCCCACCAGGGTGAGTCAGTTGTGGTTGAGGAAGAGGGGAGGGAAGGAAGTGGGGGCTTTTTCAAGGGTCCAGTGCACTTTTAACAGTCTTGCATCTCCAGGCTGCAGAGGAGGTGATGTGCTATACCAGCCTGCAGCTGCGGCCTCCCCAAGGCCGGATCCCCAGCCCTGGAACCCCCATCAAGTACTCAGAGGTGGTGTTGGACTCTGAGCCAAAGCCCCAGGCCTCAGGCCTAGAGCCGGAGCTCTATGCTTCAGTATGTGCCCAGACCCGCAGACCCCGGGCTTCCTTCCCAGACCAGGCCTATGCCAACAGCCACCCTGCACCCAGCTGAGAGAGAGGGCCTGGCACAGTGGGGCATGCTTGCCTCAGCCTCCTCTGTTGCAGGGGTTACTGCTGACTTGTCCTGGGCATGACTTTCCCAACAACCTCCAGACAGGCAGCCACTGTCCAGTCACGGGAGGTGATATTCCCCGAACTGTCTATCTGAGCTGTGAGGGAGATGTCTCAGGGGAAAGGCAGGCTCCAGTTTATTGAGGACGGAGGAAGCAGAAACAGTGGTCCCCTCTCCGCCTCATTTTTTCCTATCTATTTCTCTCAGCCTCCAAACTCCCAGGTTTTCATTTCCCACTCCTTCTCAAGTCTAACTGGATCCTTCCCACGGCCGCTTTCTTACAGTGTACCCCTGCACCTCGGTGTCTTCTCAGACACAGGAAGTGGGAGGTGGGGGAGGGGTAAGAGCCTGGGAGGACCTGAGTGGGTGCACCCAAGCAGAGCCCAGAGGTTGGAGGGGTCCTGGAACCTAGCAACCTGAGGAACTCAAGCCTGGCTTCTGATCTGAGAACACGGGCAGGAGAATACCAGCCACTATCCTGCTGCCTCTGTTGTGCCCCCACGTTTTCAAATAAAACTTCTCAAAAAGTGTTTAAATTGCACCTGCAACAGGCCTCACATGGTGTGGGCACGGGAGCTTTGCTGTTTGCACAGACCACCGCCTGGTGGTGTCTAGCTGGAAAAGAGGGCCCGAGAGAGGCTGCCGAATCAACACTGCAGGGGTGGGTGCCAGGGGTGGGTGCCAGGGGTGGAGGCTGGTGCCCAGCTCCTCAGCTGCTAGTGCTGCTGCTAGAACACGTTAGCATCTGCACTCAGAGCCACCCCACTTCCATCACCTGGAGTTTGCAAGCTCACCAAGCCCCCGACCTACTCTCCCAAGGACTCGATAACTGTGCTGCCACCCTCTCACAGCCTGAGGTCTAAGCCATCTCCCCTTCGGGCCTCCGTAGAGGCAGGTCCAACTTCACAGACCTGAGGTTTGAGGGGCAGAAGGAGCTCAGGGCTTTTACTTCAAATCTCTCCTTCTCACTTAGGGTCCCAGGAAAAACGACAAAGTAGGGAACTATCCTCCTGAGTCCAGCCTGGTGGTCCAGGAAGAAGGGGGACCCCCTCTGCGCGCGTGCACACACCCACACACACACCACACACACACCCCAAATGCCCTGGTATTTCTCCACCTCTGAGGACCCCAACCTGGGCCTCCCCAGATGAGGCCCGGGGCGCGGTTATGGGCACGCTGCCGGGGCTGCGTGGGAGGGAAGGTGACTTTGAGGGTGAGCACCGGATGCGAGGAACCACCGGCAGCGGGATGTGGGGTTCTGCGAGAGCTGCTGTGCTGAAGACGGCTCAAAGCGTTCGCTGCCTGGGGAACGTGAGGGCTGGATCCCGGACTAGGCGGAGGCTGGGGTTCCGCCAACCCACTGGGACCCGCCGGGAATCGCAGCCGAGGCCTAACACGCCCCCCACCCACGTTAGCTCTCACACCCGGGCCCTGCGGCGCCCACGGCCTCCGCAGGTTCAGGACTAAGTGCCGAGCGCCCCCGCCTGGCGTGACGCGGCCTCGCCACCACCTCTGCGCAGGCATAGTACTGCCCGGGCCGCGGCACGCTGGGAAACGCAGTCCCGACACTGCCGGCCGCGCTGGGGTCTAGCGTGGGAAGGCGGTGAGTGCTGACTTTGTTGCTCACCGACCAGTCGCCGTTCGCGTTCGCAAGACGTAGCAGACTCAGTCTGTGGCGCTGGGTTGACTTGAACTTTGTTTTCCTTCCAGCCCCCGAAGACTGGGTCGACTGCCTTCTCTCTCCCTTACAACCCTTTACTTTTTATTAGCTCCTTATCATGTTTATCGCGAGGCTCATGCCTAGGCCCTCATGACTGAATTGATCCCTACGTCTAGGAAATAAATGAGTTGGGGCAGCCGGCTGCGCCTCGAATACCTTTTGAAGGCCCTCTCGCCACATCTCTCTAGCAAGTCAACTCATCTCATCTTACTAAACACCTGGGGGAGTTCTCGCTCCTTTCACGTCTCCAGGTGCTTCCCATAATGGGTCCCTTGACTCACTGGTGCTGATTCTAGCCAGGAGTACCTGTCCCAGGCAAGTTCCCAGAGGACAAGTCCTTAAGAGAAGCCACGAAGGCCCTCTGGGGCCCCACCTTTCACCCTCTTCCTGAGGTCCCAGCTGGGATAGGATTAAGTTCAAAACCCAAAGAAGGTTTTTAGGGATGGTCAAAGATTCAGTGATAGGACGTTCTTAACGTATTACTTAATAGGTGGAGAGGGGCCTCCGAAGCCATCCCAAGCCATCCACCCAAGGTCCCTCCATCCTTGGCCTTGCTCTGCACTCTGTCAAGATGAATCTAAACTTTCAAGCTGGTTTTGGCTGCCAGGAGGGAAACAGAGCTGGGACATGGAGAAAGACCAAGTCTTAAAGACTTCATTTGAAACCTTGGATCCTTCCATGCCCAGAACTAGACCTGCTTCCTGAACTTTTTGGTTATGTAAGCTAATAAATTCCTTTTTGCTATGTCTAAGTTAGATTTTATATTTCTTGCAACTATGAGTTCTGACCTGCTATTAATGGCTTCTGTATTTAAGTCTTTTGGTGATTATCACTGTATCTGTCAATAATACTTACTCTACTCAGAGCAAGGGGATTCTGGGCATATGACAACCCTATGAAAACTTCCATTCCATACCTCCTCTGACAACTCTCAGATATATGTGAGGAACTTTAAGTGGGCTCTCCTGAACTGGAAGAGAATTCCCTCCAGACCAATTTTTGGAGAAGAGCCTTAGCCAAAAGCAAGGGCCTTCAGGAAGGCAGCAAGTGGGAGAAACAGCCTGCCTCCCAAGAACAATCAATGGCTTTGCTGAGTCTCCCCACTCTCTGAAAAACTAATGGTAGATGGAACTTTTCAACCTTTGAGGCCAGGAGAAATACAAACAAACCAGAGGGCAGAGAGACCTGCTGGAGGAAACAGGGGAATCTCTGACTAAAAAAGAAGAGAGCCTGGAGGAGGTATGTGTAAAGCTCAAACACAAAAGATTTCCTTGAACAAGAAAATGTGATATAGAAATAAAAATTTCCATAGATAAATCAAACAAGAGGATGGTCACTGCTAAAATCTAAAAGTAGGTCTAGAAAATAAATAGACTGTAATATCTCCAAATGTGACAAAAATATAGAGATGCAAATCATGTGGTTAAAGATGGGAGGTTGGAACAGAGTCAGGAAACTTAATTACAAACTCTATGAGTTCCTGAAGAAAAGGGAACCCAAGAGGAGAGGTCATACTTAAATAATAGATGAAATTTCCCTGAGCTGAAGAAAGTCTTAAGTTCCAGACTGGACTGATAGGAAATACTTAGCCACACATACTTGGCCACACACAGGTTAATATTCTTAGCTCTAACGATGTGGGAAATCTTGGCACAGTTTCAGGCAGAAAGAAAGATTTTTTATCTGCTACCTTGTAAGTTAAAAGACAGCAAAATTGAATTTTGAGTTAACAAAAGAAAAGGCCTGCAGCCCAGACTCAGCCAAGGAGGAAAGATATTGAAGATTTGCAAAACTCACAAAGTATCTCATCTGAGAAATACTTTAGAAAGACTTTAATGAAACAACAAATGAATCACAACAGAGACTTTAAAGCAGGGGAAGATGAAGAGGAAAGAAAGCAGTGGAGAGCAACGAACCATGATCTACATTTTTATATTTATCTATCATCTATATCCTCTCTCTCTCTCTCTCTCTCTCTCTCTTTTTCTCTCTCTTTCTCTCCCCCCCCCCGCCCCATTTATGACGTGTAATATAAATGCTAAATAAGGACACTTGGAACAGATGGAAGACTCTGTAAGGGAAATTCTAATTAGAATTTAAATTATCTCAATAAAACTCTGGAATCAGGTGGTGAGTAGAAGAGGAAGTTAAGTGTTCCAGGATCTAAGGTAGGGAGGATGACAGGGGAGGGAAGAATGGTAATGAAAGTAATATAAAGACCATATCTTACAGAGATAGGAAGGAAGTAGAAGATAAACAGAGTATGATGAAAATAGATGTTTTCACATACTAGAAGAGTCATGTGGTCTATTTAAGAGAGCAGGGCGAGGGATGGTTAACCATTAATAGAAAGACAAATTAATGGAGGAAAATGAGATGCAAAGGAAAAGAAGAGTTCACAATAATTTAAAAAAATTTAAAAACAAGATGGAAATAGTAAATCAAATATATCACATTACAGTAAATATGAGTAGACTGAATTCTTCCATTAAAAAATTGACAGACCTTGTTATGAATCAAATTCTGGCGCATATTACTGAAACATACAGAGCAAAGTGATAAAGATTCAAAATAAAGATGAGGGAAAGAGATACCAGGCAGATAAACAGAAAGTTGTGATAATACTGATATCCAACAAGGACAATAAAAAGGCGGGGTGAGGATTGCTTGCAAAGAGGTAGGAGGGAACTTGCGGGCTGATGGGAACTTTCTGTATATTGATTGTGGTGGTGGTGGTTACCTGACTGTATATTTGTCAAAATTCATAAGATTGTACACTTAAAATTGATAAAATTTATTGTATGTAAATTACAATACAGTAAAGCTGGTTTTAAAAAAGAATAAAATTACCATGTTCACAAAATTCAAATACTGAATGAAAACAGTGTGACACCAGAAACTCTCTCAATTACACTATATCATGTATCCTGAAATGCCATAAGGATAGCAAGCTTAAAAAAAGAAGAAAAAATAAAAGCAGTACTTATTTCAATAAATTATAAAAAGACAAGAAAAGGAACCCAAAGTAATCAAGATATAACAAAAACTGACATGAACGAAATGGAACACAAACAAAAATACAAAAAGCATAAATTAAAATAGTTCTTTTAAAAGGGCTAGCAAAATAAACTTCTTGCAAGCCCAAACAAAAGAGAAAACAAGAGTAAAAACAGACAAGATTAGTTATGAGAAAGAAAACATCATTACAGAGAATGAGTTATAAAGAAGTGCAACTTAAAATTTCTCAGCAACTAATTTGAAAATTTAGAGGAAATGGAAATATTTCAGGAAAAACATAATCCACCTAAACTGACCCAAGAGAAAGAGGAATGCTTGAATAGCTCAACTCATTTTAGAAAAGACTAGACTAAAAAGATGCTTAAAGATCTACTTTTGGAAAAGACTGCATTCAAATGACACCACAGCTGAGTTTTTCTAACCTTAATAATTTCATGCCACTTAAGCTAGTCAGGACTATAGAAAAAGAAGGAAAGTTCCCATATTTAATATACGGAGTCAGCATAACTTAATACCATTCCTAATAAAAAACTCTAAGAAAGAAAAAGAGGAAAACTGCTTAAAAATAGTGAAGGCTTTCTCCTAAAACCTAACAGCAAATATTTTTCTCGGTGGCGAATCACCAAAACCACTTTAACTAAAATAAAAATTTAGAATGCCTGCTATTATCCTTGTTATTTAACATATCTTGGAATTTTTATCAAATGCGGTGAGTTATGATCATCTGAAAAATTATAATGCTATGTTTTTTGATGATATAATTGCATTATCAGAAAATTCAGAAGACTCTAGTAAGAAACGCTAGTGAAACAACAGTACAATTTGGAAAGTTGACTGGATACAAGATAAATATAACAAAAACAAATTGCTTTTTTCCTGTTTTAGCAATAAGCATCTCAAATTGAAAGTTAAAAAATATTCAATTTATGGTTACAAATTATAAAGTTCTTAAGAAAATAAGAATTATAGTCAGCACAATGCCATGCATGATTGTAAGTGCTTTGTATTGATTGATCAACCCATGCAACATCCTCTTGAGATAGGTTACTACTACTATTCTTATTTTACAGAAGAGAACACTGAGGAACAGAGAGAGTATGTGATTTACCTCAGGTCACTAGCTGGTAATGTGTTAGAGTTAGGATTTAAATCTTGGCAGTTTGACATTGAGACTACCCCATAATCACTAAGTTATAGTACGTAAATTTTTTTAAAATTGAGATATAATTGACATAACATTACATTAGTTTTAGGTGTAAAACATAATGACTTGATATTTGTATATATTACAAAATGATCACCATATTAAGTCTAGTTAACATTCATCAATACAGAGTTATAAATTTTTTGTGTGTGATACGAAATTTTAAGATCTGCTCTCTTTGCAACTTTCAAATATGTAATACAGCATTATTAACTACAGTCGCCATGTTGTACATTACAATCCTATGACTTATTTATTTTGTAACTGTAAGTTTTATAGCATGTAAATTTAATCAAGAAACACATACTACTCATATGAAGAAAGTTATACGATATTATTAAAAAACATAAAGCAAGATTGGGACTAACAGAAAATCTGCCATTTTCTTGATTGGGAAGATAAAATATCATCAAAAATGTCAATTCTCCCCAAATTAAAATGCATATACAGTTAGATAATTCCAATTTGTATCTTAAAGAATAGTCAAGAAAAATATTTTTTAAAAACGGATTAGTAAGAGAAATTTGTCTTACAAAGTATCAGAATATACTGTAAGGCCAATTAATCAAATCAACAGGTAAAGGGGAATAAATGATCAGTGGAATAAAACAGGAATCCAAAATTAGGTGTTTGTCTATCTGAGAATATGGCAATTCAATTCATTGGGTTAAAGAAGATAACCTACCTAATGAATGGTCCTGGAACAATAGGCTGTCCTTACTGGGTGCCTACTCTGTGCTAGGACTATGCACTAGTAGGGCTTGCATTCCAATGGAGCAATGGAGCCTGGTGGGTGAAGCACAGCTTCTCCAGCAAGACATTCACACCATCGAAGTTGGAGGCAACCCGGGTTCCAGCCTGTGTGCGTGGGTTCTGACTTATCCCTGCCTCCCCGCTTTCCATTCATCTTCCCTTCTTGACTGCCTACTCTGTGGACTCCAAGCTCCAGCATCAGGAGCAAAGAACAGCCTTTCACAGATTGTTTAACCCACTCTTGCAATTGCATAATTGCATAAAGGCAATTTCCTGTAGCAAATCTCTTAACTGAAAAAAAAAATGTCTGTATGTATATGTATATGCATCTCCTAATGGTCTGTTTCTCTGATTCAGCCTTTATTATTGAGATATAACTGCTATATAACATTGTATAAGTTTAAGGTGATGATTTGGTACATTTATATATTGCAATAAATTACCGCCATAGTTAGCTAACACCTCTATCATGTAACAAAATTGTCACTTTTTTTAATGCGGTGAGATGAGTTTGATTGAGTTTTGATTGACATACAAAAGGACAGACATACAAGTATTCATTGTTTTATTCTTTCAACTTTTCTTTAGGCTTGAAATGTTTCAAAATAAAATTCTGGGGAGGGGGAGAAAAATATGTGCAAAGGATCTAACATCAATAGAGGAGCAAATTCAACTGGCTAGCAAACCTGAAAATATGTTCAAATTCACTAGGAGTCAGGGACAGGCAATTTAAAGAAATAGTGAGATTATTTACATCCATGATGGAAAATTAGGGCTCAAAACCATTGGAGAACTCTGAAAGCCCGTGTATCATGTGCTCTCAGAGTTAGCCCCCTGCCCCTACTCTAGTGGTGAGGTTGCTGGTGTGTTCATGCTAGTTCCCACCAGTCATTGTTGAGAGCTACCTAGGAGGAGGCCAGTTTTTACTGGCCATGTGTTGGGGCGCAGCCACTTGCCAAAGAGAAGCTGCAGGCAAAGATATTGGCATTTGGAAGCCAGGCTGATGTGCACCAAATGGTAAGGTCCAAGAGGACAAAGATGGCTGAGGCGCTGGGTGTCTGCTTATGCATTTCTCAAATCCATTCGTGTCCCTCATCAAGTTCAGGCTGTTAGCGCTTCTTAAAAAAGGAGGAGGGGGAGGAAGAGGAATAAAAACTTACCCCAGGAGGGTTAGTGAGACAAGCTACAATCCCCACTGTTGTGGTTGGTTCTAAGGCTGCAACTGAGATTCCTCCTCTACCATCCCCTCACTAGATGGCTTGCCTTATGGGTAACCTGGACCTTAATTTCCAAGGAGCCTGAGCCCTGATTGCTGTGCCTTTTTCAGGCTATGGTGGCCACAGTTGCCCATTTGTGGATAGTTTATCACTGGCACTAAGCACCAAGAGGCATCCATGAATCCTCTGGCATGCTCCCATTATGTAGCAGCAACCCTATCTTCTCATGATAATCAGGTTTGATTACCTCTGTCAGGATAATCACTCCACTCTGAACGTGTGAGAAGGCAGAGACAGGCACAATTGCTAAGTAAGGAGGACTCTACTCTGTGGACTGACATAGACTCAATGCAACACTTCACCTTCAGCTCCCATTGCTGAGTGGTCATCTCCATATTTTCCCATTTAAATTCCTGAGAATGAAAAATTTTTTAATCCCATGCCACCAATAGGACACAGCCTTGAGTCTGTTGCCCAATCAGCTGAGGTCAGAGGGGTTGGGGCTCACATAACACAGTTTTGGGGGTCTAGGGTTGCCTCATCAGCAGGAGCTTGCCCCCTTTAAAAGGGGCTATAGATGTGGCTGGCACAACATGTGACACTTGGTAAAGAGGCTACAGTCCTAAGGGACGGCTTTTGTCATAAGCCCTCCTAGTCATACCGTTAGTGAAAATCTAGCTTACAGCCTACAGACCCATTTCCTAATTTGTCCATTAGGAGGGTTGGGCTAAGATCCCTTCAAGCTCCAAAATGCCTGATAACTGACCTCCCCTCAAACTTCTGTACATAGACTATTGTTAACTCCCTCCATCTCATGCTTCTGTAATTTATTGTCTGAACCCCAAATTCTATTTATCAATAAATTTTAGTTGTTATTATTTATCTTTATTACATTCTATTCTGTGGTTTGGAGCCTTCGTTTTGCTTTCCCTCAGTGTTTGAATCTTGAGTTTCCCTTTCAGTGCATTTGCTTTTTTTTTATAGCTCTGTGCCATAAAGAATCCATAAATATGCTTTCTGTGTCACCATTCAAGACAGGACTAAGGGGCAAGTCACTGGAGAACAATGGCACTCGGGCTTTAGGGACCAGAGCTGCAAATCCCCTTTTGTGCTATAACTTCCTCACGGTTCTCCCTCCTGACTCCGAAGCTACTGACAGATTTTTAAAATGCTTTTGCTAAAATCTACACCTACTACATCTCCAGACATATCCTTGGTTGATGTGAGACATTGTCTAAATCATCCTATATTTTAGGTAGGAAACTATGACTTGCCCAAAGTCACATACTGTGGCAGGGCTGGCTTCTTTATCCATAATATCATGTTCTTTCCATTATGTTACGCTTCTTCCACAGTTTGGAAAACTTGCCTATTGCTGCTATAACAAATACCACAAATTTAGTGGCTTAAACAACACAAATTTCTCATCTTACAGTTCTGTTTGTCAGCTGTCTGACACAGGTCTCACTGGACTAAAGTCAAGGTGTCAGCAGGGCTGGTTCCTTTCTGGAGGCTCTAGGGAAGAATCCGTTTATACCAGGTGGCCTCCAGAAAGCCTTTTCCAGCTTCTAGAAGCTACCTGCATTCCTTGGCTCATGGTTCCTTCTTTCATCTTGGGTGAAGTCCTTCTCAAGCTGCATCTCTCTGCCCCTCCTCCATGGTCCAATCTCTTTCCATGGTCCTAAAAGTTTCTCCCTTTCGAGGACTCATGTGACTAGATGGGGCCTACCAGGATAAAACAGGAATAATCTCCCCATTTAAAGGTCCTTCACTTAATCACATTTACATTTTTATCAAGTAAAGTAACATATCAACAGGTTCTGGAGATTGGGTGACCCTTTGGGGAAGGCCATTATTCTGCCTACTATGCCCTATCCGTAGATTACATACAGTCTACTCGAGCCAGTGAGTTAAGGTAATAAAGACAGATATAACCTGACTTTCAGGGTCTCAGGAGACTTCATGGACTTCCTGATGTTGACTGGAATTCACCGCAGTTTATCCAGGTGAGCCCCTTTCCACACGGCAAATTCTTTTTAAATGCCTCATAGTTGGGCTTCCTCCTCTTAACACCCTAACAACTTGTAACAAGCAGTGGAGTTCAGGAGGAGGCAAGAAATGGGCTTTGGCATTTGTCCTTTGGGATCACAGATGGTACTATGGTCCCGGAAAAGCCGTCTAGCACTGGCCCACAGCTCTTAAAAGCCCCAGGCATCCTGACGTTTGGGCAGTTGAAGTGCAGCTCACAGGTACAGGCATTCTTCCTGATGTCCAGTTTTGAGAAGTAACGTGACTGTCAATATTGCGAAGACTCCATGTGACGCACGTGGGGAAGGAGAAGGATTCTGTTATCCCCATTCACAAAGGAGGGCCGGCCGCAAGATGGTCTAGGATGGAAGGGAATGCAGACTGTCATAGGGGGAGGTGTAACCATCACCAAAAGAGCTAAAGAGGAGAGAAATATAGGCCAAACCTGCCTAAGACAGCCAAGCCATGGTGGCTGTGAAGTCTGCTTCATCGCAGTTCCCTTGGGCTCCCTCCCTTCTGAAGCCTCTTTAAGGGTCAGGCTAGGCGGCATGCCCACTGATTCTTTTTTGTGCACATACTGGAAGCTGTATCTTGGTATTTTACCTGGATCCAAACCATGCTCACTGGTGTTTGGTTCTGAAAACTGGGACATTATCTACAGCTTGTAGCATTCCTGCACGTGTTCCAGCAATTGATTCACACACTCTGCCCCAACGCCCTGTATGCCACAGACACAGGTACCCTGACTGCCCCCACCCACCCCTTCCACCAGCTGTGCTTAGTATACACTCCCACTCACTCTCACAGGCCCCGAGTTCCCCAGGGAGTCGCCAAGGCGCAGCATTCTCTGCTATCTGGGAGGGGCCCTGATGGGCACTTGGGGGAGGGGAGTGGGTTGCTGGAAACTTTAATCAAGTAGGGACCGTTAACAGCTGCAGGGACACCTTAGGAAACAGCCTTAAAAGAGAAATATTTGTAGAATCTGTTCCCCTGACCCTTCGAGACTTTTCTGAAAATGGCTCGTCATCCCCTGCCATGAAAACAAACAAACAAAAAAACCCACAGCTATCACAGGCACCCTTCAGCTCACGGAATCTCATGTGCTCAATCCACTGGACAGGCTTTGACGTAGAGGCTCACCTCGCACAGACACCCTTAAGAGACCACAAAGACCTGGGGATGCTCTCACACACCCACATACACCTGCCTCTCCCTGAGACACATTCCTCAGGTGACAAATGTGCACTCTGCCTCAGTGGGCACTTTTCTTGGGGCAAGCTGGGTGACACTGTCGGGCAGAGCTCTGGATAGACCCATAGGCCCATCACAGTACCCCTCTACACATCATTAATCATACACTATAAGCTGTTAGCATGTGGTGAGGGCCTCTTTCCCCTTCCTTTTTCCTCCTCACAGCTGCAGTGGGGTGATTCTGAGGGGGTGGATGTCACCCACTTGGGGTGCGTTTTTTCCACCTCCATACCTTGTCTTGACCCAGCTTCTTCCTACCCGCAGAAGTAGGCCCTTTTGGGGTCACATTCTACATCACATTCTGGCAAAAGAGCTTCAGAAGCACCTTTGAACCACTGTTCAGCAGCCCCCTCCTTCCTCCCCTGGTTTCTTTCCCTTCCACCAGCCAGGACCTCATCATGTTGATGGTCTCTCAGCCCCGGTCTTTCCCCATAAATACCCTTTTTAAACCTCAGAGCTGGGTGTAAGGGACAATTTTGAGACTTTTTAAAGGAAGAACTTTACTAGGAAAGTAAGAAAGAAACCAAAAACCAAGCCAAGAAAATTTCAAAACCTCAGCTGGTCCAGAATCTGCATGCTCAGCACCCAGCCCTGCTTTGTTTCTTCGCCTCCCCTCATCTAAGAAGCTGCAGCCCTTTTTCATCCCTATGCAAATCCTTTGCTTTCCTGCTCCCTGACCCTCCACAAGGGTGCATGAGTAGACAGTGCTGCAGGCTTTCCCAGAGGTGCAGAAGCTGGGGTTGCCTTCATTCTCACCCCCAGCCTAGGCTTATCCTAGAACCTTTGCCTCCCGGACTGTGTTTGCTGTATCCAGCTCAGTTGCTGGGACACAAGGGATGACATGAGTCCAGCAGGGGGCAAGATGGGACCAGGAAGGGGATGACTGGCCACAGGTGTGATCAGTAGGGCAACAAGGGTGGGAGAAGCCAGGGAAAGGCTATGAAGAGGAGTCTGGGGGTGTTTACAAAGGAGAAACAATGTGGTACCAGATGCTCGGCATCCTCCAAAGGCTGTCGTTCCGGAGGAGGGCTTTGGAGTGAGACCCTTCCTGTCTGGCATCCTTGGCAGCTCTGTGGGTTACAGCAGGAAAAAAGCTGGGTCCACCCTGAATGTTCCTAAACTGATGGGGAGATGAACTCACAAAATAAGAAACCCTCTTCTGGGAATTCATACCTGCTGGGAGACCCAGGATGATCAGGAGCTAGGGCTCATACTCGAATCCCTCAGTCTGATGGGGGGCGGGGGATGAAGCCCCACCTTGAAGCAATGATTGGTAAGATCATCTGGGGTCAGTTGGGCACGAAAGAGCTCTGACTACACAGAGGAAACCTGTAGACCAGATAGCCAGGAGGGAGCACTAGGGCAAATCTGAGCAGAGCCTCAGGAGGGCGGGCTTTTGGGGCCTCACACTACCAAAGTGGGCCTAGGATACATGAAGGTGGAGCACAGGCAGGACACAGGGACCAGCCTGAGTAGTGGTCGTCAGTCCTGACCTCCATGCTCTGGACTTCAGTTTCCCTTCCCCTGACCCTCTGGCCAGTGCTCAGGGATACCATCTGCTTCACTGAACCCATCTGTCTGAGACTTGCTCACATCTTCCTCTTTTGTGACTGGAAGTCACAGGGCAAAGCACTAAGCCATACAGTCACAGAGGGAACACAGAGCCTAAGAGTACAAAAGGGCAGAAGGGAGAGCAGCAAGAGGGGAAGAGGGGAAGACGGTGGGGTAGAGGTGCCCAGGACCATGGCCGAGGCTGTCACTTATGCAGACCTGCGATTTGTGAAGGCTCCCCTGAAGAAGAACATCTCCAGCCAGTTAGGAAAGGGTAAGGGTGGATGAGGCATCATCATCATTCTGCATCCCCATCCTCCTTCATGACCCCACCCCACCCCAGACCCCCTTTCCCCACCCCCATCTTGGTCCCTTTTCTCTCCTCTCCAGACCCAGAGGCTGATGAGGATGGGGAACTCACCTATGAGAATGTGCAAGTGCCCCCAATCTCAGGCGGAGCCTTGGGCTTGGCTGCCTCTGGACTGGGAGACAAAACCAGTATGAAGAGCCCAGGGGATGTGTATTTGCGGGGAAGGGGTTGAGGGTGGAGCGCTGTGTCTTCAGCTGGGGAGTCGGCAGTATTCTTAGGAGGGCAATACTCTTGAGAAAAGGAGGTGGGTGGGGAGGTTCTTAGGAAAGAGAAAATGAGCACTGGCAGCCAGGGGAGGAATTAAAGCTCCCAGGAGCAAGGCGAAGATCCCAGTGGGGAGACAGGGCTGGGGAGGGCAGCCTGTGGGAGATGAGTTCGAACGGGAAATGAGGACTCCCAGGAGCGGGGAGAGGGTGAGAGCACTTCCAAAGGAGGGTTTGGGGCGGGCAGAAAAGATAAAGGGAGAAAAGATAAAGGGAGACCCTGGAGGGCAAGGAGGGGGTCCCTGGGGAGCTGAGGAACTCTGGAAGTGCTAAGTTCAACCCGCAACAGATGCAGAAGGCAAGGCGGGGCATCGGAATCTCAGCGCGGCGGAGGGGGTTGGTGGGAGGGGCGGGAAAGGGGCATTTCCCGGAGCTTCCCATCTTCTAACTGGACTCTCTCGCCCTGCGCAGGAGTCCCTTTGGAGCCGCCAACAGCGTGCTGGAGCTCCGTGACATCACCGTCTGCCAGCAGGCTTCTGGGCTGTGAGTTCCGCGCCCTCCCGGCCCCGCGCGCGTAGGCGGCCTCGCTCACTCTGCCAACCCCGCGAGGCCGGGCGGGGGTGGGCGCCGCGCGACGTGGTGGCGCCGGGCGGGCGCTGGTGTTGCTGGGCTGTGCGGTGTGCCGGTCAGGTCCCGGGAGCTAGCCTGGGGCGCAGCCCCCCCAACCCCGGACCACCCGGGCAGCCTCGCGACCCCCTCCCCTGCCACCGTCACGTGCATTTTTCTAACGTGTCGACCCGGATCCTCGCTGCCTTTCCGCTGTGGCGGAGGTCCGCATTCACGTACCGCCCGCCCTTTCTCGGTCTGAGACTTAGTGCCCCCTCCTACCAGGGAGCGCCCTCAGTCCTGCTTACCAGTAACAATCCCCGGCCCTTCCTCCGGAACGCCTTCCCCCCGCTACCTGCGGAAACTCACTGCCTGCGGGACAAAAAACGCCAAGCCGGCACCACGTCCTCTGGGAGAGGCTCTTTCCGTTTACCTCCCCACCCACCCCTTAAGTCTATGAACCGTTTCCTGGGGCTAACTGCCCTCATCCCACTGTCTCCCTAAGGCTGTGCAGCCTGGTCCAAATACCTTCTTCTGGGCCTGCTCCTCACCTGCCTGCTGTTAGGGATGGCTGCCATCTCCTTGGGAGTGCGCTGTGAGTATGGCTGGCCCCCATTTCCCACTTATCCCAGACAACTTTCTTCCTTACTCTCCCCAACAGCTGCCCTTCCTCCGGAGGGTCCAGAGTCACTACCACCACATCCTTAGCTTTTGGTCTGGTTTCCAGCCACGTCTGTTTTAGAGCAGTGTGTCTTTCTAGATTGTCCTCACCTAATCCAGTACCTCAGGCTTTAGGCAGTCAGATCTTAGGTTTCAGCCCGATATGCAAAAAGTTGTAAGAAGTGGAAAAATGACATTGAAGTCTCAGGGCACCAGGTCACAGCTGAAAATGCCCTCCAAATCTCTCTTTATGGCCAAACAGATCTGCAAGTGTCTCAACAGCTCCAGCACACCAAAAGGGTTCTAGAAGCCACTAACAGCAGTCTGAGGCAGCAGCTCCGCCTAAGTATCAACCAGCTGGGGCAGAGGGAACAGGATCTGCAGGGGTCCAGGAGGGAGCTGGCCCAGAGTCAGGAAGCACTACAGGTGGAACAGAGGGAGTGCCAAGCTGTCAAGGAGCAGTTACAGGCCTGCCAGTCTGACAGGGAGAAGACGAAGGAGACCTTGCGAAGTGAGGAGGAACAGAGGAGGACCTTGGAGGAGAGGCTGAACCGCATGCAGGACACAGTGAAGTCCTTGATCACATGCCCCTCACCAGGTAACTGCTCTGGGAGAGAAGAGATGGGAGGGTCTGCTGTGAGGGGTGAATTGAAGCGAGGAGGCACTTGTGGCAGGGGCACAGGGGTCTGTCTATCAGGGGGCCATTGAGATGTTCAGGAAATGGGTAAGGAACCATAGTGGTGGCTGACCTGAGTGTGCAGCCTTAGCCAGCAGCAAGAAGGATCAAGCTGCATACTAGATTGGGGGGGACTTTCCTAGCTCTAAGGCAGATCCTGTGGGGGAGAGGAAGGGAACAGCCAGCACTGAAAATCACACTCTAAAGCCGCAAACTCAGATCTCATCTGGCTTGATATCAGTGTCAAGGATTGGTTATTTGTACATTTTTCTAAGGAGAGAGTCTATAGCTTTAATTAGTTTTCGCTACATCTGAGATTCTCAAAAAAGTTAAAAATGACTGATTGACGAGATGCAGTGGTGGTGGGGCAAGGTTGAAGCTCTCAAGTGTGAGTGTGACACAATGAGGTAGGTAGGGGTAATACGGGGGTAGGAAACTAGGGTAGCATATTCACCCGGTCAGTATGTGGAGATGAGGAAGGGGGACACATGAAAGGTGAGAGGTCGTGCCAAACAGGCTGAGGTTTAAGACAGGGTTCTAGGCCCAAGGGGACTAGAATGTTTGTGGACTGGTTATTTGTAGTCGAGGTCAGGCTCAATCTAGCCTCAAGGAGCATCTGGTAACTTTCCTAAGGCTTAAGACAGAGAGATCATGTGCATACACCACCACGCTCTCTTTTTTTTTTTTTTATTTATTCTTTTTTCTATGCCCTCAGTTCCTTGCCAGTGCTGCCACCCATCCCCACAGCTACACCCTAGACCTCACCAACCCAAACTGCTCTTCCACGGAAAGGACAGTTTCAGACCTCCACTGTGATCACAGCTGCCCCCCATCCAGGCTTTCCCCACACCTCTTCAACTGCACTGGGGCCTCCAACCCGCTCACTCCCGTTTCTCCTTTCATCAGCCCTCACCTGTGCTCACTTCTCTCTCCACTCACCTTGCATTCTGGGGTTCATCATTTCAACCACTCAATCCTTTGTTCCACTGTCCTTCTGTTGCACCCGAGTGGCAATATCTCAACTCTAGATGAACTCAACAGTCCACCTTGCCCGTGCCTGCACCCAGCTGTGACAAATAGTGTAGTCATTCTGTTGGGTGCCACTAAACTCTAGTTTCATCCTCAGCTAGGGCTTCGGCACTGCCTGGCAACTGCAGTGGTCGTCTCGTTTCTTCCCGGAACTCCTTACTCTGCTACTTTCTCTCTCACTTCAGCAGATGCTCCATTCTGTCCTAGAAGAAGTCTCGCCATTTTTCCACCACCAAGTCTATGTATCCCTTTGCATTTTTGCTTACCCCTATCTCTTGGCAGGATAAGTGCAACAGCCTGCTGGACGTTTTTCCTAAACATTTTCCCAAACCCCCATTCCGCTCTTCATATTACAGGCAGGATAATCCTTTAGAAACCAAAATGTGATCGTTATCCCAGTAAAGAGTATGTCATTCAGTTAGTTAATTAACCAAAAGTTATGGAATAAATACTATATGTCCAGCACTGTACCCAGGCATTTGGGATCGAGGGAGTGAACAAAATTCCTCTATGTAAAACTCTACATTGACTTTCTCTTCCTTGTAATATTAAAATAAAAAATGCTTAACATGGCTTCCAGGACCCCTGCTGACCTTTCACTTATTCCCGCACCCTCTTCGTTTTGGCCACAGGTACTTCTTTTTATTCCTTTAAGTTGCCATAGGATTGCAATTCGAGGGAGTGTTGGGTAGGCACATGAGAAAATGCAGATAGAAGAGGGGGAGCTAGTGGAGAAGGAATGATTTTTGAGTGAGAGGGAGAGGACCAATGACAAAAACAATGGAATGAGGTGGGTTTGGTGTCAGGAGCACAACAGATTGAGGTGTTGGGATGTTAAAGAGAAGAGGGATGTTTATTTCTTATGGATGGTCAGGAAAAGAGGAATAGAGAAGAGAAATTTTGAAGTGGAGAGGAGGGAAATGAAGAGAGTTCACAGCAAGTGTCTGATGATTTAGCAAAACAGGAACTAAGGTTGTGTACTTGTGGAACAGTGGAGAGAAAGGAAAGCTAGCAGCTTGAGGAGTGTGGGAAAGTTGAATATGCAGTGGGGAATGCTTTAGGGAGCTAATGAGATGAATGAGCGGCCCACTGAACACATAGGGGGCCCAGGTGAGGTTAGCTAAAATGGGGGTGGGGGAGGACTGGAATCATTCAGAAATTGGGAATAGTATCGTCAGCCCTATTAAACCTCCCAGTTTGTTAAGAAGTAAAGTTGCTGAGTGTTAAAAGACTTATACTAAGTATATGCAGGTATGGCACATCCAGAAAGATTGCAGAGATCAAGGGCTAGAAGTCAATGAAGTCACTGAGATCAGATGCAGGGGAATATTGTTAGCAACTAGATTGCTGAGTGGTCACCTTCGTCCCAAGTGTTGAGATCTCCCTCCTGGGTTTGGCTGTGCTGTCACACTTTCTTTTTATTTTTTTAGATACCTGCTGTCCTGTGGGGTGGATACCACACGAGAGGAATTGCTTTCACATCTCACTTACTAAGATAAATTGGGAAGAGAGCCAAAACTATTGTAAAACTCTGTCCTCCACCCTGGCTGCAGTCAGTGGCTATTCTTCAGTAAGCAAACCCTTATTCACAGACTGTAGTGGGTACTGTTAGGTAAAGGGACATATATTGTCAAGTCAGGATTGGCAGTGCACGGGTAGCATGCATGCCGTGGTATGCATTTCTTTTTTTATGCAGCTTCTCAGCATAGTGCTCCAAGCAGCCCCTACTGGCATGAGAATTGAATTATGAACCATCTTTACTTTTATCTGCTTCTCATCTCTGCTTTCTAGTCAGTATTCTGGGCTGCCTAACAGATTCTCTGACTGTCATCGGCCTTTCAGGCAGAGAGACCCCATACCTGGTGGACTGGATTGTAGGGTTCTTTGTGACCACAGCAGCCCACAAAATCAATCCCCTTCTGGCAGAAGGCTGGCAGAAGTTTTTATTCATCTGGGAGATGACCCAGAAGGGTGAGCCTGTATCTATCTGCAGGGTGGCATTTGAAGGATGCAGGGATAGGTCACTGATGAGCTGATGTCATGCACCAAAGGTGGGTACAGTCCTCTTGTCAAAGCTCCTAGGTCCCCCTAGAGTGTTTTCTTCCATCAGTCCAGGCCCCTCTTTTACACCCATTCCCCGTTCCACTATTTGTCATCACTCTCCATTCACCTCTGGTCTCTCTGAATCTCCCCTCAGGTTATTATTACAACAATTTAGGTAAGGTGTTGCTTTCCATTGTTTCGTCTGATTCATATTGGATTGCCCTCAACTCTAATAAGGACCAGCATCAGATTAATGGTGTAAAAGTCTCTGGGTAAGTTTGTTAGGACTTTTGGGTATTTTCAATCTCAATCCCTTCATAAAGACATTGATAACATTTCCTCCCAGGTCCTGCTCCCAAACCTCTTTCACAATCAATATTGTAATTGCCTGTGTGTCCATTTGCTCAAGTAAAACTCTTTAGGACGTTTTTATTCTCTGTTCTAGCCCTACTACCAAGAAGTCCCTGGCACATGCTTTTATTTTAAATTATTTGGTTGGGACCCATGTCATCTTTTTCTCAGGGCTGATGAAGGACCCTGGTATTCAAACTTATTGTCCCTTGACAAGGCTACCCAAACTGAGGCTGTATGATCTCAGCCAGGGCCATTTGGGGAGTAGCCTCAGGGGAGCAAGGAAACAGTGGGGTACCTTTGAGGTCCAACCCAGGGCCCCTCAAACAGAATGGTTACCTCCTATGTTCCCTAACTGGAGTTTCCATCTTTAAGACCTTATTTTCTCCTTCCCTGGTCCTGAAGCCTCTTTGGGTTGGAGCCCAGATGTCCCTGAACTGTGCCCAAACGTGGCCTTAAGTAGGCAGGGTGAGTTAGGACTTGGGCTAGGTTTTATGCAGATCAAGGGAAGAGAAGGGAAGAGAGGGGACTAGAGATTATTGCTGCTCTATTTCACCACTATATAGGTCTTATTCTCAAAACCAAAGATGTATCAAGGTACAAGGCCGGTGGACAAAAATACAGTCAGCAGAGTGTCCTATTGTTCTTTCGTGCATCTGTGAGATGGCAGCTTTTAGGAATCCAGAAGAGGACCACTCTTTGCACTGAGCTGGGTAAGAGTGAGGGATGGGACTGAGGCATGAGAACCTGAGGGGAGTGGGACTCAGAGCAGGGGCCCAGAGGTCAGGGGGAAGCTTGTTCCTGGGAATGACAGTCATACCCACAGCCTCCAGGCGCTTGGTCTGCTTATGTCAAGGGGGGTGCGCAGGGAAAGCCGGGAGCTGAAGGGAGGCCAGTGATGGGGTTGTTTAGGGAGCTGGGGAGACAGAGTGAGCTGGATGAGGGTTTCTTAGTGACAGTCAACTGTGGAGTTCGCTGATGCTTTACTCTTTCAGATACTTGTGTTAATAAGAGCCCATGCCCCTCATCTCTAATCTGCAGCCTGCAGGTCCCAAGATCATCTCTCTCCAGCGTTTCCTCATTCTTCTTGAACAGTGCCTGGCCAAGGGCTAATCCATGCTCAACACTTCTAGCCAGTCTGCTGCCTGCTTGAAATCCTATCCCAGAAACTGGACTGTTCCTGGGAAAAAGGGGAAGAAACCTCTAGAAGAGATTTTGGCCTCCCCAAGAACCTCCCATAGTGGAATGGGGGTTTGGGGGAGGAGGGCGCACGGGCTGAGTGGATAGGGGCAGCCCGGAGCCAGCCAGGCAGTTTTATTGAAATATTTTTTAAATAATCTGCACGTGTTAGTCTCGTGTGTCAGCAGTGCTGTGTCTGGTTCAGTGATCCCCATGGGATAGCAAGCCCAGGGTTGGATAGGAAATGTTCTGTCTCTTGAGTCCATGCTGAGGTTCCCCTATAGGGGAGGATAGCCGGTCAGCCCATCTGGGGCTGGCAATGTCCAGCAAGTACGCTGTCCTCACAGGGCATCCTGAAGGCTAAAGTTGGAGGCCTGAGACCACAGGCTCCGCTGCTAAGAGCGTGCCCCAGGCAGCTGCAGGCTAGTTGTGGGTGGCTTGGCATGGTGCCCTCGGTGGCAGAGGAGACTGCCTGCCTCACAGTTCAGGTTGCGGTAGCGGGCAACAGCTGGTGTGGGCGGGGGCACATGGACAGGAAGCCAAAGCTGAAGGGGCCAAGGCAGCAGCCGGGGCAGGGCAGCCCCTCATCGGACTCCCGGGGAACTGAAGGGGTGGCGAAGGTTCTGTCCGCTCCAGGGCTGCTGCCTGGGGCAGGCTATGTTGGGCCCGGTTCCAGGGCTCCCCGGCCCAGCCTTGTGGGGAGTTCACTACCACAGCTGGGGGTTGTTGTTAAGGGAAGGTCCTGACCTAGGGGACCAGGGCTGGGAGGCCGAGGAACAAGTGCTGATGAAGTTGTCTGTGGCCACAGCCAGGGGCAGCTGGGGAGCTGGTGCTGGGGGTTCTGGCTCCGGACTACTGCCCTCACACTCCATTTTCTCTTCAGCTGAGGGGCCCACAGCGGGAGGGCCAGGACCTGGCAGTGCTGTCTCCATACGTCGGGGAAGCTCAGGGGATGATGGTAGTGAGCGGCAGCGACGAGCAGGTGTCCCAGGCTGGACTAGGGTCTCTGGAGCAGTCACCAAGGGCAGCTGGCTGGAGGGCAGTGGTGATGGTAGTACAAGGGGCAGAGGGGCGGCTGGCTTGCTGGGTGTGTCCAGGAGCTTGATCTTTCCACCCCTGAGGTCTTCCCGCAGTGAGAAGGGGTTGACTCGAGTCAGATTGTCCCCCCAGTTGGGGAGTGATTCTGGTGATGGGGGCAGGAAGAGGTCTGACCGGCTTCGGGAGAGCCGGGGGTCTGGTCTGGGAAGCGTGGCAGAGGGACCCCCTCTTGGAACAGACCCTGTAGATAGAGAAGTCTGTGATCACTGTTCTCAGCATTGATAATTTCTATGGGCCTCGTTTATTCACCAAGAGGGTGGTGGGACTAGAGCTGAGAAAAGGGAGTCTGATAAGATGCTTTGGAAAGGGGAAAATGTTACCTCCAGTCCCCTTTTACCTCTTTCCTTTTTTCCTTCCTTCAGGCTCTAGAATTAGAAAACTATCTTTGTTGAAATGTCCTCTCACCCCACCCCCTTTCTCAATTAATAAATATACTTAGTTTCCCTCAGATAATTCCCTGAGTTCTAAGGAGGAGACAGGCAAAAAGACTCCAGTTGGGTCATGGTTATACTCACTTACCCTTAATTTGTGTCAGGGGAGCCCTGGTGAGGGGGCTGGCTCAGGCAGCTGCTCCAGGATCCATTCCAAGTGCTGGGTGATTTCAGTGAAGGGTGCACGAGCGCTGGGTTCCATCTGAGGGGTAGGGAGAGGGGCAGCTTCACTTAGTGTTCCAAAATCGGGTCCCTGAGTTTTCTTCCCATCACCTGGAACAGGACAGCCTTGTCAGCTGAAGGATGGGACAGAGGCAGGAGGTGATTACGCTGCAGCAATGGATAGCCAGGAGCAAGAAAGGCAGTGGGCAGTCATCCCCTACCAGGGTCCGGAAAGCAGGCACATCCAGGCCAAAGTCCTGTGGGGACAGAGACGAGGGGCCTCAAAGTTAGCCTTCCTTGGCTAACTTCCTTCTGTATCCTAATGTGGACCTCGACCACTAGTGACTCCTTCTTAGTTATGAGCCGCCCAGTCTGGAGTTCCTCTTTTTCAAACCTGGAGCCATCATTCACCTCAGTACGGGGTAGGTAGTCCGGGTCTGCAGGTACTCGCGCGATGAGCTCACAGAGGACAATCCCAAAGGCAAAAACATCAGCCTAGGGGGAGGAGATAATGTCAGGGGGAGGAATTGACAGTTTTCATGTGAGAATTTTGTCAGAAAGTGTCAGAATTCAGGGGGGAGTCTTGACAGTTTTCATGTGTTGGAGGGGTGCCTGTAAGGGGCAAGGGGGATCTTGGGGGCCTCCTGAATATCTGGTAGGGTTGTTTAGGAACTTGGGATGGGGTTCTTTAAGAGTATCTCTAGAGGGTACCTGGAAGGCCTTGGGGATCTAAAGGGTTGATGTCTCACCTTCTCATCATACAGCTCACCCCGCAACACCTCTGGAGCCATCCAGTAGGGGAACCCACCACAGCCAATGGCTCCTTCCTTGCCCCTTCCCTGTAGGGCAGGGGCAGAGTCATCAGAAACATCCCACCAGAAATTTTCCCAAACAAAAGGGGCTAAGGTCAGCCCCCTTCCCATTCCAAGGGAAATGTGCCTGGGGGCTTCACTTAGATAGGGGTCTTCTGTGAGTTTTGGGGGAACAGGGGTGTTCACCTTACCTATACACAGGAATCTTCTCAGCCAGCCCGAAGTCACCCACAACAGCTGTGAAGCCTTGGTCTTCCCGTCGGATCAGGCAGTTCTGACATACACATAGCATCCCCACACACCCATCACCTGCTGCGCTTTGATCTTTCAATCTATACCCCCAAAAGCTGTCACTCCAGAATAACCCCCAACCCTCTCTGATCTGCCAGTTCTCCAATGCACCCCAATCTTGCAATATCATTCGCCACTCCGAAACACAATGTGGTGCTCAGTTCCTCAGAGACAACCCCTCAACCCAGTCCCCCATTCTCCAATGCCTTGCTACTCTAACATCTTAACATATCTGTTATCTACACATTCCAACATCCATGGTCTAGTTACAACCTAATAGTCTTAAATCCCCCTTCGTGCCTCCACCCATCTGGCCAGCCTACCTTGGATGTGAGGTCTCGGTGGAATACACCTTTGGCATGCAGGTACTGCAGGCCGTGGGATGTCCAGAGCCAGGCGGAGCCTGACAGGCCAGGATAGAGGTTCAGGGGAGCTGAGCAGCTGTTCTAGGGTCCCCCCATTCATATACTGGGGCATGGTGAAAGGAGAAGGGGAATGAATGGCAAGGTTTCAGTCTCTAGTCTCCCATTTATAAGCCAGGGGACACTCAAGAGGATCACAAAGGTCGAAAGGGTGAGCCAATGCTCTAGAGTCCCCCATTCATATTCTAGAGCGGTCCTGTCCAATACATATGCAACTATTTACATTTAAATTATTGAGTTTAAATAAAATTAAACATTCAGTTCCTCAGTCACAGTAGCCACATTTCCAGTGCTCCCTAACCACACGTGCCTAGTACCTACAGTTTTGGATTGCACAGGTATAGAATATTTTCATCACTGCAGAAAGTTCTATTGGACAGTACTGTTCTACAGGATATAGAGGATGAGAACAGCTGAGGCCTTTTATTTGCGGTTTGCCCATAGGGAAGTTCAGGGACGCCTCCCTGGGAGGAGGTCCTGCTGGCGCTCACTATTCCTCTATGGAAGCACTGGCAGCTGACTCTCTCCCCTTGATGGTGGTGAGAGTACCCTCTCCTCACCCATCCTCACCTCTGTAAGAGCGTGCAGCTGCCCCTGGTGAACACAGACCCCCATGAACCTAGAAGAGGGGAAAGAAGATAGGACGGTAGGCTGTAAGGGCGCCGGCCCATCCACAGTTCCTACTTTTACCAGCGGGATCTTTCCCCCTCCCCTAGCAAGCTTCCCAGCTAGCGGCTGGGGCTGCTCACCTTAGGATATTGGGGTGCCGGAGCCGATTCATCAGCTGCACCTCCCGTAGCGTGTTTCCCCGGTTACTGGGGAGCCTGTTCATTTTCAGCACCATGACTTGCCCTGACTGTCGGTGTCGAACCTGCGGGCGGCAGGGGCCGACAAGTCTCGGGTAGATCTGACAGGTCGCCCGGGACCAGGCCCCCTAGCTCCAGCCTCCCGTCTAAGGCTCGGTCCCGCCCCTCTGCTCTCTCTGCCGGTCCTACCTTGTAGACCTCCGAGAAGAAGCCGGCCCCGATCTTCTCGGCGCAGTGGAAATCGTCCACGCGCGCCAGGCTGGACACGGCGCTGCGGAGAGCCCGGTAGGAGGAGGGGCGGCCCCGGCCCGGGCCTCCACCCGCGCCCCCCGGCCCTGGGGGCCCCTCCCCCGGCGCCTCTCCCGGCCCGGGTCCAGGGCCCCGCAGTGGGGGCCGTTCCCCGGCCATGGCCGGGCCCCCAACCCCGATCTGCCTCACATGGCAGGGTCCCCGGGGCCCGGGCAGGCAGCACTCGCCATGGGTGCGGGCCCAGCCCGATCCCGGGCGCCGGGGCTCCGGCTCCCGCCTTAGAGAATGGAAGATTCGCCAAAGATCCTGGTCCCGCCCCCGCCGCGCCGGCTTGCTGGGCCCGGGTGGACTCGGCTCCGCTCCGCGCAAGGCCTAGGCCTAGGCCGGGCGGTGGCGGTGCAGTTCCCGGGCGCCGGCGGGCAGGCGGGCTCCCCGCTGGCGGAGGCGGGCGGGCTGGCGGGCGGCGGCGGCGGCGCTAGGCTTTGCTGCTGGGGCTCAGGCTCCGCGGCCTGCCAGGGGCGGGCCGCTGAGCCTGGCCTCTGTTTAACTCCTTCGAGCCCGGCCACCAAGCAGCGGCCACGCCCCCTCGGATACGCACCCCCAACGGTTGGTCGCGATGCCCTAGGAGAGTGGGTCAGGGGCGTCGCAGTCAAGTAGGTTCGGGCCCGAGCTGAATACTGAAGGGCAATAAGGGCTGATTGTGCATGTGTGCAGCTCAAATGTCTTTTAGCTGCCGGGTGAGTCCTTTCTCCCCTCACACCCTCAGGTCACTGTCATTTGAGGGCCGGGCTCTGGAAGCCGCGCGATTCGTGGGCTTTATAGAGCAGCAGGGCGGAAAAAGACACCTCAGGCCCAGCCACAATCTAAAGTAGTCCAGAAAACAAACCACCTCCCTGTCCCAACCTGCCCATTTCCCAGGTCTCCGTCCCTACATCTTACACATCTGGAATCATCTTCCTTTTCGGTCGGCTGTGACGGCCGTGGCCCTTGGCCAGCCCATTCCTAGCGTGGCCCCAACTCCTCCTCACTTCATCCCACCTCCCTCGAATAAAGTTCAAATTCCAGAGCCTCCGCCCAGTGACAGACAGTCTGGACCTTCCTCTGACTATTTCGTCCACATGACCTTCTCTCGCAAAAGAGGAGCCTCCACCTACAGGGAAAGCCCCTCCTTCCGCGAGATTCCCACCCCTCGGCCAGACTCCGCACCTCAAGGGGCCCTTCCCTTCGGACACCCCTCTCTTCCTCAGTGAGAACCCTCCCCTTCAGCGGGACCTTTCCTTAGTGCCAACATGAGTGTGTACCAGGACCCTTCAGTGCGACACCTCTCTCTGTGTATTCCTCCCATGCAGTGAGACCCCCACCTCTCTGAGTGACTCCACCTGTTATTGTGACCCCTCCGCTCAACGTGACTCCTCCCCCTAGTGTGGCCCAGCCCTTATCAGTGTGACCCCTCCTCAGGTTCCACCCTCCATCACATAGGACTCCGGCCCGCCCCTGCAGGCCAGAGCGGGAGCTGCAGCCGGCATCTTAATTGACGCGAGGCCCTGAATGCGCACGCACTGGCTGGGGACCCTGTACACTCGCCGTACCCGTTGCTTCCGGTTCTCGGCTGGCTCCACCCGCCAGTCGTTGGCGAAATAGCCAATCATCGCTAGGGGTGGGTGACGTAGCTCGATCCCGGTGGACCGCTCCGGGCGAGCGGTGGTGGGCGTTGGTGAGCGCCACCTGGCGGTGGAATGGTGGGCGACGGGAATGGAGCCTGTAGGGCCTCGGAAGTGCAACTGGCTGCTGCGACAGAGCTTTGGAGCGAGGCTGAGTTCTCTTTAAAAATTCGAAAGTACTTTATTTCTGTGGTAAACCAAAAAGAGAATAAAAGCACAGTCAACATCCGTGTGGGTAACCGCCTTCTAATAGAGTCCTGTCCATGTTTATGAGAGTTGGGGCCAAGTACTTTTAAATTGTCAAGGGCTAATGAAAACAGAATAAAGGCCGCCTTAAATTATAAACAATGCGTTAGGGTCGAGAGAAGGCCAGATGTCATCTCGTTGAGGTAAGATTTCGCGCGAATTTGGAGGGAAGAACAGGAGAGAGTCACAGTCCTGCCAGAGCCAGTGGAGACAGGCCAATCTGGAAAACAACCTGTGTCTGGACCACGTGCATCATATTCATTCTTCAGAGCCAATTTGGTCTCCGGAAAACAAGTCCATTCGTTACATTAATGTTAACATCTACAACTATTTAATTTGTAAACTTGCTTTCTGTAGAAGTATGAGTTCTATACATGCTAGGAATTGATGCCTCATTTTGTTTACTATCATAATAGATAATTTAACTGACACGTATCTGACTCTTTTATCCAAGTTTGAGAATTACTACAGTTGGTGATAGTGATTCTAAGCTGAGGAGTCAGGTTCTTGTTTTAGAAAGATCATTGTGGTGGTTGTAGGGAGGCAGAGAGACCGATGAGAAAGTAGGCTCTGACAGTGCTTCAGTCAGGAGAGGGACTGAACTAGCATAGGGATAATAGGGAAGGAGAGAAGGAATCATTCAAGTAGTATGGGAAAACTTGATTGATTAGTATCCAAAGTAAGTCCTAAGTTCTAGCTTAGATGACTGGGATGATATCAACTGAGATAAAGAATCCAGGAGGAGGAAGGTAAATGATTGCAATAAGCAAAGGGGTAACGGTAAAGAAAACTATGAAGATGGGTGCCACCATCCAAGTAGGGTGTATAAAGGGAGAAAAAGGCCGGCAGCGGAATCCTGGGGAAGATCAACGTTGAAGGGCAGATTGAGGAAGAGAAGTCCATGAAGGAGACCGAGAAGAAACAAGCTGAAAGGCAGGAAGAGAATCTAGAGAGTCTGGTGCTATGAAATCCAAGGAATGGAGAGTTTAGGAAAAATAAGGAACAGCATTAAATAGTGCAAAGGGTTTTGCTAAGTTTTAAATGTTCCTTGAGTTAGGCTAGTAGAAGATCCTTTTGTTGTTTTTCAAACATTTTATGATGGAAAATTTAAAAACAACAACAAACAGAGCAGAACAATAAACCCTTATTTACCATACGTGAGACCATTTTGTTGGAGACCCATGCCTCAGCTGTACTGTTGCCATAAGTGACACAGAGTAAAAGTACCTGCTTTCATGTACCTTCTATGCCAATGATTCTCTGATGACTAATTTATGGCCAACCTTGTTTCATTTATACCCCTGCTGTCTTCCCCCTACTCACTTATTTGGTGTGTATTTCTGACATACAATTTCATCAATAAATCTTTCAATATTTCTAAAGATAAGGATTCTTTTTTATTTTAATTTAAAATTTTTATTATAAAAACATTTAAATTTTTCCCCTCTCTGGTAAGGATTCTTCTTTAAAACAAAATCATAGTACCATTGTCACATATAAAAAAACAGTAATTTCTTAATATCATCAAGTATCTAGTTGACATTTTCCCCATTGTTTTATAGTTTTAAAAAATTGTTTGAGTCAAAATCACTAAGGTCCGTACTTTGCAGTTGATAGGTCTAAATCTTTTTAAATCCTTAAGGCCATTCTCCATCTTTTTTCCCTTACTAAATTTATTTTTTAAGAAACCAGGTCATTTGTCCTGTAGAGTTTCTCAAAGTCTGAATTTTGCTGAGCTTCTTCTGGTGTAATTTAGCACATTCCTCAGTCCCCTGCTTTTCTGGCAAATTGGTAGCTAGAGACTTAATCAGATTTAGACTTAATTATTTTGGCAACACTAATCCGTAGGTGGTGTTAGTACTTTTATCAGGAGGCACAGTGCTGGCCTTTTTGTGATGTTAGTAACTAAAGATGATTATTGTCTATTCCAGCATTGATAAATTCAGCACTATTGACATTTTGGGCCAGATAATTCTTTATTGTAGGAAGCTGTCCTGTGCATTGTAGGATGCTTAACGCATCCCTGGCCACTATCCACTGAACGCCAGTAGCAACTTCCCCATTTGTAACAACGAAAAATGTCTCTAGACTGCCAGTTGTCAGGAGGCAAAATGTCCCTGATTGAGAACCACTGGTCTAGGTTCATTAGTACAGGAGTTAGCAAATGATATTCTCATTCTATCCTTCCTTCTTTGTTTGCTAGGTAGAATACCTCTACAAAGAGAAACTTTTCCACATCAACTATTTGTTCTCCAGAGATATATTTCATGTAGGAAAGGCAAGAAAAATGCTTGATCGTTTCCCTTTTATTTTACTAGCTTTTAAAGTAGTGAGTTGGTTCCCCAGTGTCCTCCAAAAGGGACCAATGAGGTGTTTGTTTGTTTGTTTAGTATTATGAACTCATAATTTAACACCTATATGCTGTGTCTCAATTGTTGGCAGTTTTTATCTTTTTGATGTTTAAATTGCCTGTTTTTGCCACTGGGGACTTATTCAAATTGTTTCCTGAGTCCTTTTGATATGACCCTGAAGGTTTCTTGCTATTTGTTCTACCCAAATCTTCCTGGCTTACTTTGCTGATTCCTAGACTAGAGCTGGTATCAGCTATTTTTCCCTTTCATGATTCCTTTTAGTTGGAAATAGTATTTAGAGACTAAATGATTCATGATTCCTTTTAGCTGAAAATAGTATTTAGAGACCACATCTGGGTATTATGGATATAAATTATTTAACTTTAGGTAGAACGGTTAAATGAATGTGTAATTCATCTCAAAACAGTCCCCTCCACCATCTCATTATAAAAAAATTTCAGACACGCAGAAAAGTTGAAGGAAAGCACAATGAGCACACATATATACCTTGCCCTAGGTTTAACAGTTGTTTAGATTTTGTTGTATTTTTTTCTCTCTCATGTGGTGTGGTATGGTATGCTATGATATATATCATCATAAAATTTTTATTGTACCATTTAAAAATAAGTTGCAGGCATCTTGACACTTCATTAGCATTATCTCCTAATATCAATACATTATAATGGTAACCATAATATCATTATCATACTTGAATTAATTTCTTCATTCTCTTCATATTTTTTAGGCTCCTTCTTCTATGTATGTCTTTTTTGTTGATTCTTCTTCATCTTCTTGACCTCTCAACTGTGGTGTACCCAGAGCTCCATCATTGGACCTCTTCTCTACTCACATACGCGGTGGCTCATTCCATTAACTCCAAGGCTTTAAATACTATTTATATGCTAGCGACCATTTCTCTCTCTTGCCCTCACCTCTGCACTCTAGACTCCTATATTCAATTGCTTACTTATCATCCCAGTTGTATATCTAATTACCTTTTCAAAATTGATGAGTACAAAACAGAACTTTGAATTCTGCCTCTCTTTACAGCTCTTCAAGGCTTCCCTATCTCAATAAATTCCATTAGATGCTCAGGCAGGACAATTCAGTTATCTTTGACTCCTCTCTTTCTACCTCATATCCATAACCTGATTGCTTCGGACACTTTCACTAACTCTAACCCAGTCTAAGTCACCACTGTTCTTACCTATAGTAATGCAATAGCCTCCTTTCTGGTCTCCCTGCTTATACCTTTATCTCCCTATAGCCTATCCTCTATACCAGAGGTCCCCAACTGTTTTGGCATCAGGGATCAGTGCTCTTGAGAATCTAATGCCAGATGATCTGAGGTGGAGCTGAGGCAGTGATGCGAGTGCTGGGGAGTGGCTGCCAATACAGATGAAGCTTTGCTCACCAGTCTGCCACTTACCTCCTGCTGTGCAGCCTGGTTCCTAACAGGCCGGGACTGGCACTGGTCTGTGACTCAGGGCTTGGGGACTCCTGCTGTACACAGCAGCCAGATATTCCTTTTAATATACGTCAGATAATTTAATCTCTGCTCAAAACCTCTCATCTCACTGAGAAATCCAAAATCTTTCCTATAGTTTTATTACTAATTTATAACTTTGATTTCTATTCGCTTGCTTAAAACCTTCAATATAATGTTGAGTGAAGTAGTGGCAGTAGACACTTATATCTTATCTTTTTCCTGATCTTTAAAGTAATGCTTTTAATGTTTCACTACTAAATTTAATGTTTACTGCAGGTTTGTTTTTTTTTGTAGCTATTGATAACAATTAGCTATCATCAGAAGTGTAACTAACCATATCAAAACTCAGTGACATAACACACTTGCTTATTCTCATAAAGCTGGGGTCAACATTCTAAACTGGGATTGGCTAGAGAGTTTGGCTGGGCTCCATCTGTCCCTCACTCCTCCTGGGAGTAGCAGGATAGCCTGGGCAGGTTCTTCTCATGGTGATGGAAGAAGTGCAAGAGGGAGACAAGCACAGTTTTGCAAATGTTTCCATGTCTTTGGGTCATGTCATGTCTGTCAACATTCCAGTGGCCAAAGAAAGTCAGAGAGCCAAGCCCAAGTACACTCTGCTTATAAAGGTGGTGGTAGGAAGGGAGAAAAGATTTCTAAACAATGATACGTTACATTAATCAATTTTCTAATGTTTAACTGATTTTGCTTTTAAGCATAAACCAAACTTGATCTTGATGTGTTCTTTCTCTACTCCCTCACTCCCTCCCTTCCTTGCCTTCCACTCCACTTCCTTCTTTCCTTCTTTTTTTCTTAACACTAGATTTGGGTTTTTTTTTTTTTTGTATTTTATTTTTTATCAGCTTTGTACTGGGATATAATTCACATACCATATAATTCACCCATTTAAAGTTTACAATTCAGTGGTTTTTATTATATTTAGAGTTGTGCAACTATCACCACAATTGTTCTAGAATTTTTTCATTATCCCAAGGCAAAACCTCATGTCCATTAGCAGTCACTAACTACATCCCCCCCAAACTCACTCCCTTATCCGCAGCCCTAGGCAACCATGAATTTTCAGGTTGTATAGATTTGCTTCTTTTGGATATTTCATATATGGAATCATACATGAATCTTGCTTCTTTTACTTAGCATAATGTTTTCAAGGTTTATCTGTTATAGCTTGTATCAGTACTTCATTTTTTTTTATTGCTGAATAATATTGTTGTATGAATGTACCATGTTATTTATCTGTTCATCAGTGGAAGGTCATTTGGGTTGTTTCCACTTTTTGGATGTTATGAATGATGCTCCTCTGAACAATCATGTACAGGTTTTTGTATGGTTATATATTTTCATTGTCTCATGTCCTTTTTGCTTTGTCTTATTCCTCTGTTCCTTCTTTTGGTTTGAATAAATATTTTTTAGCATGCCATTCTAGTTTTCCGGTCCTCTCCCTTTTTTTTTTAAAACTTATATATTTTAGTTACTCTTTCAGTGGTTGCTCTGGGGATTACAATCTAGTCAAATGGTTGAAAGAGAAACACACAATGACCTATACCATATAAGGTTGATTTTCTTTCAATAATCCTCTGAAGAAAACCAATCCTGTAATAATGCTGAAAGTGGAAGTCCTCTAATGTGTCATCTAACTGGTAATGCTGGCTAATAAGAATGTGATTGACATTTGAATATATTTTTCATATAATAAGCCATCTTATTGTACTTTTATTAGTTATCATGGTTTTTCAGTGGGTTCTCAGGGTTTTAGTTAAGCAGATAAATTTTTTCTTCCTTTCTAACATTTACAGTTCTTATTACTTATTTTTATTTCATGTACTGCCTAGAATAATGTTCAGTAATAAAGGTGATAGTGATTAGTCTTGTCTTGGTTCTGGCTTTTATAAGATTGTCTAAAGTGAGGGACTATCAACTCTACATGCTGGCATCCACCATATGCCTATTTTCCTATTAACCTCACTGCAATTTTCTAGTTTAGTTGTATAGAGTTTCACTTAATAGTCTTTTAGATTAAAAAAAAAATTCTGTGTGCCTGTGTTTTTAGCCACTTCTTCATGTCATTTGGGGCTTTGTGTAGTCTTTTTTTAATCTTTTGGCTAGTTAGGCTAGTAGTTTGCTTATTCTTTTTTTTTTTTAAACAGCTTGTATGATAATCACTTCAGTTGTTTTCCTGATTTATTGGTTTTTATTGGTAGCTTCATAAACTTTTCCTCCTATTTTCCTTAGCTTATGATGTTCCTCCTTTTCTAGCTTCTTGAGCTGTCTGCTTAGTTATTAGCTAATTTAGTTGGTTTTAGATCTATTTACCTGGCTAATCTGTCTACAGCCTTTTCTGCTGAAGCCATCATGCCTTTTACCTTCTGGCCTCCCTAGACACAGCTAGTTGATAAGGGCCTATTCATCTGCTGTGGTCCAGGCTTGAGTGTGGTATAGATATAAGTGCTTGTCTATATCTGCTTCTTCTTCCTTCTTTCATATGGAAGCATATATTGCTGAGCTGCAAATTATTAATAATTGGTAAATCTAGGCAAATATTACATTTTTATTGCAATTTTTCTGTTTTTTTCAAATTAGTTAAAAATATATATACATATATGTATATACACACATATACATATATACATACATATATACAGATATATACATGCACATACATACATACATACGTACATACGTACGTACATACATACATACCAGGGCTCTAATTCACAGAAAAATGTGGATGGGGCCGTGCATGAGTACTTTTAAAAAATCACTCTAGGTGATTCTGAAGCACATCCCAACCTCTGTTACTGTCCTCAACTCTTTTCTTTTCTCCCGTTCCCACTAAATTCCAACTGAACACTATGAATTTCTATTTAGTACTTAACACAAGATAGTCACTGGGCCATTGCTCTTTATGCATCATCGCATCTATCTTATCCTACTCAATGGGGTAGTAACATTAGCTTCCCATTTTATAGATGAGAAACCAGGCTTGATGCGATGAATTTGGCTTAGGTCCACATCTCTAGTAAAACTAGGAACTGAACTAGGTTTTTGGTTTGTTTGTTTTACTTTTATGTTGTGATGTCTTTGGCTGTAAGTAAAAGAAAACTTTAAAGTGGCCTTAACAGTAATGAAGTTATTTTACATAAAAAGGTTGATTAATTTAGTGGCTCTACATTACCATCAGGGCCCCAGCCCTTTCTACTCTACCATCTACCCTTGAGGTATTCTGGCTTTGCCCCCAGATTAGCTTAGATTTCTACAAGGATTCATGATACCTGCCAAAGGTCCACCGTCACATCCACAGAACTTCTAGAGGCAGGAAGACATAATTCCTTCTTGTCCATGTCCTTCTCTTTAATTTGTTGTACATCTTTTTTTGAGAGCAAAGGAATTCTTCCCAGGACCCTCCCTCACCCCAGAAGACTTCCCCTCATATTGCCAGAATGTCACAAGCCCATGTTAAGCTGTCATTAGCAAAGGGCATGGGACCACTGTGATGGGCTTAGACTAATCAATATTCACTCCGAGGGCTGGCTCCAAGCATCCCTGAAGTTCCTGGATGCTCGACAGAACAAAATTAAGGTTCTGTTAGGAAGAAGGGAGGTGGGGGTGGGGAATAGGTACAAAGCGTGCAACCAACAGTCTGTTACAGAATCTAAAAATCCAGGCTGTTAACCTTGACACACTACTGCTATTCTGGGCTCTCCCCTCAGCTCTCACCCTCACTCTGGCATATTTCCTTAGGAGCCAAGTCCCTTACAACTCTAGCTCGAAACGACACATTCCAAGGCTGATCTTGGCAGAACAGTGAGGAACATGAAATGTATTCCTTGGGACCCAGTGCTCTTGTGCAATTCCTGAGAAGTCAGCGATACATGCTTGGTCAGAGCAGGCACTGTCACAGTCTGGGGTTGGGGAGAAGAACAGAAGCTCCTGGAAAGGTGGACTGGCCTGGCCCTGACTCAGCCCCAGAGCTGAGTTCTAATCATGCTCTCACTCTCTGCGATCTCTCCTTCCTGGTCTGTACTTCTCTTAGAATCTGAATTATTTTCTTAACAAATTCTAATTTGCCCCCTTGTCTTAAACCCCAATGTTCCCTCATACCTTCTTCCCTTGAGCTTTCACAGTAAGAAAACCTGTATCCACTGACTTTACTAACCATTCATTGATTTCCCATGTGTGTTAGAAGCTTAGAGACAACGCTAAACAATAGGGAAGGAAATCGAGTTCTCGTAGCTGTGTGGCAAGTGCTGGGGTAAGTTCTTTCACACACACTATCTGACTTTATCCTTAACAGCACCTTGGTAGGTTAGGTTATATTAACCTTCATCTTATAGTTTAAGGAATTCAGGGTCAGAAGAAGTTAAGTCTTTTCAGAGAAGGTAAGGTAAGCCCAAGGGCACAATCTAGTAGAAACCCACGACTGCCCGACCTCACGCCTGTGCTCTTTCCCCTGCCCCGCCATTCTGACTTCATGGTCTTTATTGTTACAAAACACATGTGCGTACATTAATTTGAGCCTCACAACAGTAGCAGGGTGAGTAGTAATATCCGCATTTTATAAATGATAGTGGGGTTCAGAAATACTAAAGGACTTGCCCAAAGTCACGTGGAGCTTAGCTTTTCTGACTCCTACATAGTACACATTCTGGCACTGTGGAGTGTGCCTAGCAGAGCATGGCATATTTGTTGAATGGATGATGATCCAGATTATAGTAGGTATTCAACAAATAATTACCAAGCTCTATTGTTAAACATTAACTTAAGGTCTCTAGGTTGCTTTTTATCCCTGACACCTCCCCTCTGGGCTCTTGGCTCCCCTCAGAGACCCTCTTTTTCCAGGAACTCTATTACCCTTAACCAAGACTCACAAAGAGTAGAATCGACCTCTCCTCAGGCTGGTGCTCTGATGAGGGCTTCAAAAGGAAGGGTCTTCTTTTGAGATAGAGCTGAATGGACCTCTCAGTTTTTGCTTTCCCACCTCCTATCTTGGGTTTCCTTAGGTTCTGGAGTGGGGAGGCTGTTCTCAGCCTTTTCCCAGGTGGCAGGACTGCATTTGTTCTGGAGTAAACAGACCTGTGAGCCTCTGCTACCCTGTTCCACTGGCCTTGGCCCTGGCAGTCATCACACTAGTGCCCCCTCCCCTTGCTCCTCCCTTGGCCCCGCCCCTGCTTCTGGCTCAGCCCCACAGCCCTGGACACAGTACACACTGCCCAGGACCTCTGCTCAAAGGGAAACAAAAAGACTGCCTGAGTTCCCATGGCGCTATGGCCAGCACCTTCATACCAGGGCTGAACCCTCAGAATCCTCATTATATTCCGGGGTAAGACTTCTACCCAGAGCACAACTCTGTTTGCTTCAGGGAATAGGGGCATAGGGATACAGGAGTTGTGTTACCCAGACCTTGGAGGCCAAGTAGACATACTGGTACAGGAGGCCCAGGGCTGGGATATCTATTGTGTTGGATGGAAAAAGAAAAGCAAGGATTAGTGGTAGCTGGGCCTGCCGTGAAGCTTTGTGTTGTCTTCTCTATGGTAACAGGGTAACAGCAGAGGGTAAGGGTTGAAAACCAAGACAGAGAATTGAGAAATGCCTGCTACAAATATATTTACAGCTGAGTCCAGAAAATATCAGGACCTCAGAGGTCTCTGCTTCTGTTTCTGGGGAGGGTGGGACAGAGAGATTCTAGAGGTGAGTGAGTGAGTCCTGTGCTACAGGTACACTGGACACTGCCCACTACTTCGGTTCAGCATGGGCCAGACCTATGGGCAGATGACAGGTCAGCTACTTCGAGGAGCTCCTGGCCTAGCCTGGCCCCCTGCCCGTCGCATACTTCTCCCTCCCATTCGGCCTCCAAAATCTCCAGAGGTTCCCAGGGGAAGCCTGCCTGTCAGGCGTGGGCATGGAAGGCTCAGTTCCAGCATGATCCCTGGGTACACGGGTATGTAATGCACATATGAACAGGTGCCCCTTTCTAAAACATGTGTCCCAAACACTAACAGAAATCTTCCTTGCCCCCTGCCCACCCAGGTTTTGTCCCCCAGGCACAGTTCATCTTTGCCAAGAACTGCAGCCAGGTCTGGGCTGAGGCTCTGAATGATTTTACTCAGTGGCATGGGGAACAAGGGAGTCAGGAGCTGCCAAAGGAGGTCAAGGGAGAAGATGTGGAGAAAGACCAAGAGCCCACGCTGGAGCCAGAACAGGAGGTGGAGAAGGAGCCAGAGCTGAGGCAGGAAGTAGGACAAGTGAGATCAAGAGGGCTTGGCGGGGAGTGGTGTGCGGTTGGAGAGGGGAGCATTACCTCTGTGTAGGTTTGGGGGGGCCATGAGCAGCATAGCTTTGGGTATGGGGGATGTGGGCTTGACGGCCAGCTATACCTCCCTGGGAGCTTGTGTTAGAACACGGGCTGAATTTGATGGCCCTGTTTTTCTTCTGTCAACTTCTCTCACAAGGCTTCCCCCTATTCCATGGATGACAGAGATCCTCGAAAGTTCTTCATGTCAGGTGAGGAGAAGTGGGTATGACCAAAGGCATGGGAAGGCCCCCAGGAGATCCTGACTCAGTATCCCCATGCCCCCAGGCTTCACTGGTTATGTGCCCCGTGCCCGCTTCCTCTTCGGCTCCAGCTTTCCTGTGCTCACCAACCAGGCACTGCAAGAATTTGGACAGACGTACTCACGGGGGAGACCCCAGAAGGTTCTCAAACATCTCCCTTCACTTTCAAGGACCTACCCTCAGAACCTGGGTCTTTTACCTAACTATGGGGGCTATGTGCCAGGTGAAGATATTTCCAGAGGGAGGCCTTGGGGACTGGAATATTTGTGTGTGTGTCTGTGTGATGGGTGGAAGAGGTTTGGGGGATTGGAACTAATAGATACGGGGGACAATGGGTTATGTGATTTTATTATTGGGCAGAGAAGGAGACTGAGGTAGTTCACAGTGGGGGTTGAGAACCTGATTTAGGAGGGTCTAGGCAACTGGCTGAGAAATAGTTGGCTTTTCCATGCTACTGGCTATAAGTGACGGACTCTCTTGGCCACACAGGGTATAAGTTCCAGTTTGGCCGCACATATGGGCATCTCACCCATGATGCTCTGGGCCTCAGCACCCTCCAGAAGCAGCTCGTGGCATAGGTACCTGGACTTCAAGTTCTTTCTTCCCTTTTCATCCATTCTGGCCATCCTTTTGGAAAGAAGAGAAATGGGCTGGAGGGTGGTGGGGAGGCACAAAGAGAAAAGAGAAAATGGGCTGGAGGCCAAGCACCTTTTTTATTAATAGGTGTAATAAATAAATAATAAATACATAAACAGAAGCTTGGGCTCCTCCTCCGTCTTCTGACCACCAGGCACTGGCCGCAGCCTATTTACAGTTGGGGCTTAGGGATCTGGCCCGAATACTGTCACCCATCCTCCTCACCACTTGGCCCAGGGAACCCTGCAAATGGGCCTTTTGGTTGCCTCTGTTCATAGGGACATGCTTGTCAGTACCCATGGAAGGGCTGGCCCAGATAGTCCGGGGAAATCCTGGCAGCCCAGTGCTGCGTCCTTTCCATCTTTTCCTGGGTGGAGATCTGGACGAGGTCACTGGGACAGTTAAGGGGGAGTAATTAACACTGAGCACAGGGATATGTGGCCCCAGCTCTCAGTCTGCTCTCTGTCGCCAAGCCAAAGGTCTTGGGAAGGGCTCTCAGGCTCTGAGTCTGAGGGTTATGAGGATCCCCGAGGCCACCAACATGCACAGGGCCTCAGTTTTGGCTGCTTCCAGGAGTTGGACTTGGAGTTGGGGTCAAGGTCACGTAGGCCAGAGGCACCAGGCCTGTGTCAGGGCCACGGCTGCAGTGCAGCCAGTCTCCTCCGGCTGGTCCCAGCACCCGTAGGATATCTCCCTTGTGGAAGCTCAGCTGTCCGGGGCCTGTGGCCAGATGGTGGCATAGTGCCTTTACCTCACTGGGGAAACAACAAATGGAGGTTAGAGATACCCACCCAAAGCCAAAACCAGCCCCCCCCCAATCCTTCTATATCCCAGGACTCACCATGGAGGCTTGGAGGGCAGGGCTGCCGAGTGTGGCTCCTGTAGGCTCTCCTTGTGCTCTGGCTCCCGGCGGGCACCCACCGTCTGTGCCACTAGTTGGAACATGGACTTGTCCAGGCTCAGCCAGTCCGAGGGTAGCCTAGGAGACAGCAGCGGGGGCCCTGGCTCCATCTGTGCCCTGGCTTAGATCAGGCTCCCCCACTTCCTCTGTATACACCACGGGCTGCCTCTCACCTGCTTGTAGGCTGGGCCTCCCGCTGAGCCTTTCGGGACCCAAAGAGGTGTCCCCATTTGATGCCTCCGGGTGAAGGCCCTGAGGCTCCTGCTTCACTTTCTGCTAGAGGGGCAGTGGACACTTCCCGCTCTCGACTACGCCTCAGCTCAGCCAGCACAGAATCAGGGGGGCTCCCCATCCAGAAGGGCCAGCCCCTGTCCCGGTCAAGGGTCTCCTCGGGGGCAGGGCAGGCCTCAGCTCCCTCCACTACTCCCTCTCGTGGGGGTGGCCCCCCGCCTCCTGCCCCTTTCTTTTTCTCACTGCTGCCGACACTGCTGCTGCTGCTGCCACCACGGGGGAACCTAGAACCCTCAGTGGAGCCGTCAATGTAGACCTGGGAGCTCTGCATGAGTTGGTACCACCAGCTAGCCTGCCCACCTCGAGCCCTGCCACGCCCTAAGCCCCCAGCTGCCTCTGCCACCTCTTCTGTCTCCTCCTCTTCCTCCTCATCTTCTCCCCCTTCTGGAGCACCCACACCTTTCACCCGCTCCCCATGGGCTGCCCTGTCCATGTCTCCAGGGCCCTCCTGGCCCCGGGCCCGGGTCAACTGCAGCGTTGAGTGGGCAGATAGCAGCAGGTCCTGGGACACCCGCAGCAATTCCTTGTGCTGCCGCTGCTGCTGCCCACTCTGCAGCAGCCGGTGCTGGAACAGCAAGTCGAGGCTGAAGGGCAGCAGGGCCAGGGGCTGTAGTAGCAGCAGCAGCTCCTCAAAGAGGCCAGGACACACGGTATGCGCTGCGCTCAGGAAACCCCATGGCTGGTAGTGGCTCTGGATGATATCTAGGGGAGAAAGAGAGAGAGGAATTAAGCCACACAGAAGCAAAGCCTGGCCTGGGGTGGGCCTCTGAAAGGCAACTTGGGAGAGCCACTGCATCGTACTGCACAGGCTGTGCACTGTGCCACTTAGATGCACTGCACTGTAAATGATGCCCCCTTAAGTTGCACAGCACATTAACTCTACAACCATAAGTGGCAGCCCAGAGTCCAGAGGAGAGAGGTGTTGGGGCTCCTGGTCACCCTCACCTCCAGATTATTTAAGTATCCTGCTGACTACAAGGCTCTAGCACAAGCAGAAGCAGGAAAAGGACTGGGATAGAAGCCCACACCTTGAGGATGAAAGCTTGCGTAGCTCCCTTCCCCACCCCAGCAACTGAAAGGACAGCCGCGCCTCCCTCTTTGGAGACTCTGAGGTCTGACCTATATTGAATTAGCAAGACAGGACAGGGTTCTGGAGATTACCTTCATGGGTATAGAGGTGATTAAACCAGAACTCCAGGGACCGGATGCTGTAGGGAGATAGGTGAAGAGAGTTGAGTCTCGTGTGGACATAGCCAGATGATAAGGTACAGAGGAGACAGACGTGGGTCAGACACAGTATAGGTGAACATCTCTCTTCTATGGCGGGGATGCTACCGGGTTCATTTCATGTAATATAGTTCTGGAACATCAGTGGGGGTATGGGGAAGGGGTGAACATGTGATTACACAGGTTGATCACTTCCTCCTAGAGTGGAATTGGCTTGTACAAGATCCAGGAAATCAGGGCAGCTACCGAGTGAGAGGGAATGACTTGGGCCCATACCTGAGAATGAAGAACACTATGGCATGGGTCCCAAGATGGACCTTGGGTCCAGCAGGATTTGGGAGCAGTGCTGAATTGAGAGGGTCAGGGTTTACAATATCCAGAGAAACAGAACCAGATTAATTTCCAAATAAGCCATATCATGGATTTGTAAAAGCGGAAGACCATGTTGGTATCAGTGCCAGAGGGCTGGGGGTGTGGTACAGAACCAGTGACCTAGTGGGAGAGGCTATAGCTAGGTGGGGAGAAAGTGAGCCTAGGCCCTGGCCACAGAGTCTACAGATCCCTCCTTTCTGTCTCAGAGTTGCTTCCTTGGAGGCAGCAGAGCCCAGGGGAGAAGGCAGGTGGTTTGCAGATGTTTCTGTGCCACATACTCACTTGAGCAGGCCGAGGATGAAGGCGTTGAAGCGCATGGTATGACTGGTGAGCTCTGGGAATTGGCTGATTTTGTTGTAGAGGCTGTGCAGGACCTTGGTGGATGGGCCTGGGAGGAAGCCGTAGTTGGAGGTCACATGCCCAATCTCTGGAATCCTAAATTCAGCCTGGGGTCCCCATCTTGTACCCAGCACTTACCTAGCTGAGTAGAAGCCTCAACCACACTCCATGGCATATTCTTACGTTGTCCAATGATGACGTCTAGCACAAAGGCCTTGAGCCCATCCTCCAGCACGGCCCGGACCGCAGGACACAAGTATTTTAGAACGAGGTGGCCTACATTGGGGCTTACAGAACTGTTCCCCAGCTTTGCCTGCAGATGCAGTAAGGAAGTATAGGAAATCATTTGAAGCCTGACCTTGGCCCTCTCTGACTCTCTTCGTCAGCCCTCATGGTGCTTCTCCTGCGATCCCCATCCCTAAGTACCAACTCTGGGTTCTAGATGCGGGAGAGCAATGGAAGATGGTAGTGCAGAATAGACAGGGTCAGCAGGGTAGAGCTCAGCTCTCCAGGTTCTTGCCTACCTTTACCCCAGGATCCCGACTTGTACCAAAATGGGCCACAATGAGGTCTACAGCAGTGTTAACAGCTTTCACCAGCCCTGTAAGTGAGAACTTCATGTGACAGGTCCTTGGGCAACTCAGCTGGGACTAAGTCCTCAGTGGGGAGAGGGAAGGGCTCACACACACACATGCACATGCACACACATGCACATGCACACATTCTCTCTTCTGTCTCTGCACATGGGTCTCACCGACGTACTGGGCCCTGGAGCGTCCTGTTTTGGCTCAATGCTTGGCCCTCCTGTTCCATCTCCCAGCCTGGACCCGCCTTAAGGACTCTATTATTGACACCCTCAGTGTCCTACCTTGCTTGCCCCCTTACTCCAATCCTGGATCAATCTATCTGTCTTCCCTCCTCCGAGACACCAGGCTACTGACTGCTGCTGGATAAAATCCAGGGCCACTCATACTGGTGACAAAGGACACTTCTCTGAGGTGTGTCTGGTGGCACCCTCTGCTATGCTCTCAAGGTGCCATGCCAAATCTTTGCCCCTCTTCTCAAGGCCTTGGTTCTACTTCCCAGAGAACAGAGGTCACTGGTCACGAATCCTTTCAACTTCCCTCTCCATCCAAAAGACATAACTATATTCTATCTCCCCTCTCTCCCTCCGGCCAGCCCCCTCAGTCCCTTTCCATCTTGGAAGAAGATGGCTGTTCCCCTCCTCACCCAAGGTTCTTCCCTCTCCCTAAGCTCTGAATCTCCTACTCTGCCTGAGAGTTTAGCGTCATCTTTTCCCCTTTTAAACGCTTCTTCCTTTCGAAATTATGTTCAGTTCCGTCCCCATATCTTACTGAAAATGCTCTTTCTTAGGTCAATGGTGCTTTATTTGCTTAACAGAGTGGTGACTTGTCAGCCCATATCTTACCAGATGTTACCATCATGCTTACAGAAGCCGCTAGGCCATGTAGTGCTTGAATCCCCCCATTAGAGCACGTAGACGTTTATTTATGACATGCAGTCTCCCTCACTATACTTAGGTCCCTGAGGGAAGAGACTGAAGCCTGATTCCTACACATCTGATAAGTGACCCTTGCTCACTGGCACATACACATGGCACACAGTACACAGACTTCTTGTCCCAGCGTCTGTGCTCTTGAATTCCTTCCCAGCGCCTGGAGTTCTAAGGCAGGGAATATTCTGGAGGGCCAGGTAGCCGGGAATAGGCACAAACAGGTAGTGACAATGGAATTCCTGGCCTGAGCCTGGGGTAATATCCACCTTTTTTCTGAAGCAGGTCAATGGAAATGGCTTCTGAGTTGCCATCTGGGGACAGACAAAACTCAGCTGGAGGTTTCTCAGTCAAGGAAAAGGGGTCTTGGAAGTCAGGGCATGTCAGTGGTAATGGCTTCACTACTTGACCTGGAAAGAAGAGAAAAATCAATCCCACGCAACTCTCTTTCTGAGCTGCAGCTCAGGTCCATTCCTCATACCCTCTGAGACATGTGCTTTTGGGACTGACCCCTTCTCTAACCCTTCCCAGCTGGGCGCAGCCTGCCCTGGGTGTACTGGGGACCTGGCCCACACACCATTCAGCCGGCAGTTCAAGTGGCCAGCAGCACTGAGGGAGCCAGGGAATTCAAAGATGGGGTTCCTTCGCGCCAGCCGAGCTTCCTGTGGCCTTCGGTCTAGGCTCCCTGACAAACCAGGTGGCCCTAGTGGGTTCTTCCTCCTGTATTCTCGCCACTTGAGTGCTTGAGGGGATAGGTGGTTGGCTGAAAGCAGAACAGATTAGCAGAGAGGTAGGCAAGAGTTAGCAGAAGATAGCATTCCATATCCACCCAGTGGTCCCATATAAAACATGAGGGTTGGGAATGAATGCATATTATCCATAGATGCTGGGGAAAGAGATGAAAACATTTTACCCTCTGGCCCCAGGCTGGAGGATAAACCAAAGAGAATGAAGTACTTGGTATGGATGGTGGGGGCTGTGAAGCTCATACCATTACTGGGCCTGGAGGCCATGCTGCCCTCACCACCTCCCCGGGCTAGGCTCTCTGCTCGACTGAGGCTAGATCTCCAGGAGCCCAGAGGAGGCAAGCTTCCTGTTTCATGGAGTCGGTACTCAGCCAAGGTCAGTATCTTCTGATTTTCCTTCTGCAGCTGCTGGGAGGTTGCAGGCTGGACAGCAGGAGGACAGGAGAGGCTCCATGGGAGTGGGCTTTCTGTGGCTGTGGACTGCCCTGGGGGAGGGGAGCACGAAGTGGAGGCAGAAGAGTCGGTGCTGGGCCCAAAGGGGCCAGCACTCCGGATAGGGGAGTAACTGCCCAAGGGTGATGGCCGTGAGGTTTCTGGCTCAGGCCCAGCTTTCCTGGCACCTCTGTTGGTGGATGCATGTGACTCCCCTGAAGGAGCTGAAGTTGGGCCTTGAGCAGTGGGGGCAGCCAGGGAGGCAGGCTGCTGTACACGGCTGCAGCCGGAGAGGCTATAGAGCTGGGAAAGGCTGTGGAGGGCCCGGGCCTTGGCCAACTGCTTGGGGAAGTGGTGCTGGAACACGAAGGGCTGGATGGGCAGCGTGGTTGGCCTCTGCTCCTTGCTGTATCGAAGGACTGGTCGGCTCTCAGCACCACCCCCTGTGGCAACAGGGATGGAGAATGAATCAGATGGACAGACACTGGAACCCATATGAGAGGAAACACAGAAACCGAAGGGGAGATGATGCTCACTAGGGAAGGGGAAGGAGATGGGCAGGACCTGGGTTGTAGGAAATGAATAGGGCCGGGGTAATCCAAGTTGTGGGATGTGACACTGCTCCTCCCTTCTTTTGTAAAACACTTCCTATTGTTTTTATGATACTGAATTGTCTTATATTCTTGGCTGTTCATCCGTTCTTCATTTTCTCAACTTCAAAGGTGGCGTATCTTAAGGCTTACTTCCTATATCTCACTTTACAGTTTCTCCCCTGCATTATTCAAGTTTAGACTTCATACAGATGATTCCTGAACCCAAAGCTTTAGCCCCGACCTTCCTTTTGATCTCTAGATCATTCTGCTCTAGGGTTCTGCTTTCACTTAAAATTTGCTATTTTAAAACAGCTCATCCATTACCTTTCTCCTGATAACTTCCATTTCTGTCAGTGGCAGAACCATTTTCTTTGTGTCTAAGGCCTAAAGGCTTGGAGTCAGTCACAGATTTTCAGGGTAAAGATATTATTTACTTCAAGCTTTCATTCATTGTCCTCTGTATCCACCCTAAGACAGCCATACTTCATTCTTCAGAAAATCTAACCATAATAAAATATTTCTTTCCTTGCAGCCAGAATCAGCTTCCTCTCCACCCTACTCCCACTCTATCGTGATCCTGGCATTGGAGCCTGCGTCCACATCAGCTCCCTCTACACAGAGGTGTGTTCCCCAAGACTGATTCTCTGTTTTTTCAGCAAGGTCACTGTCCCTCAAAACATAGGGCTCAGAACTAAACTGAGCACAAAATTCCAGGGCACTGCACAGTGGGACTATCTTTGCGTTTGAATTCTGCTTCTAGTAAAATAAAATATTGTGCATTCTGTAAACATCTGAATGAACACAAGATGGCGTTATAAGCAGCCACATAGTCTAAAACCTTGGGCGTGGCTCACTAGAACAACTCTGTGAGGCAGGAAGGAATTATACCCTTACTTGACAGATCAGGAATTGGAAATTGGGAAAGACTGTCATTTGTCCAAGGTCACACAAATAGGATTCTGCCTAAGCCGAAGTCTGACTTTGGGGCTAATGTTCTCTTTACTACACCGTACTACACATGAAATGGTATCAGGGTGGGTTTTCCTTCCCCTCATCTTTTCCCATTGATTTACTTCAGTGAGTCTTAAGGGGATGAATCACTCCCAAAGGACATTCTCACATGATACTCTCCTGTCATCCCAGTCAGTCTTAGAGAGCAACTTTTGTCATTCTCCTTTGCTCGCTATGCTCCAGCCATACTTCCCGCTGTCCTCAAATATGTCAAGTTCATTAACATGGGGCATTTTGCACCTGCTGTTCTGCCTGAAACTGTCTCATCATTCAGGCATCAGCTCAAACATCACCTCTTCAGTAAGATCTTTTCTGACCACCTTAGCTCCTCTGGCAAATCACACTCTATGTCATTATCCTGTTTTATTTTCTTTTAAGCATTTTTTCACTATCAGAAATTATCTTGTTTATTGTCTATTATTCCTCAAAAGGACTCCAGAAAAGCAGGTTTCTAAAAACTGTTCACCGCTGTATCTCCAGTGCTTTATTTGGTGCACAGCAGGCACTGAATAAAGATTTGTGACTCCCCACTGTCATCCCTGGTTCAGGCCAGCCTCACTGCATCCAGAATCTTCTGACATATATCAGCTTGCTTCCTAAAATACCGATTTTATGTTATCCCCTGTGGTCACTACTTCCCACAGAATAAAGTCAAATCTTTTCAGTCAGGTAGGTGTCCACACTAGCCACAGATTATGCTCCTCTCCCTTCAAACTTCCACCCCTGCCATCCTCATTATTGTTGCTCTTCCCACCACATTCCCATCTTTACACACCTTGCTTTCCTGCTGGGAATGTCTTTTTCCTTTCTATTTATTTAAACATCAGAGTTCAAGGCTAGCTGACCCTATCAGATAAGGCCTTCCCAACCCTAGCTTTATTCCTTACACTCTCCTACATGAATTAGAGACTATTTCTACTCTTATAAATATAAATATCCTCCCTACTAAGTTCCTAGAATAGAGTTTGAGGCAGAGGGATAAAATCAGGGAAGAATGGGAGCCTACACTGGGGAGTGGGTCTCAGTTCTAGCCGGAGGGAAAACAGACGATAAGTTTTCTCGCTTTTCTGACAACCCCTAAGAGAATTAGAGATGGACTACATTCACCCAAGTCTGATCTTCAGTAGGTGACATAACCCCAGCCCCTCAGCTCCTCTTTAAAATGAAGTGCCAGGACTTCCAGGCAAGCACTGACTGGTTCAGAGGAGTGGGAGACTATCAAGTCCTCCCTTCTGGGGTCTATGAGTGAATCCAATCATTTTAACTTTTTGGAAGTCCTTCCAAACTGCTGACTCATTCTGAGTTTGTAATCAATTAAATATCCCAAATCAACTTAAGTACCACTCACATATCAAACTTTACATTGGTCCCTGATTTATTAGTTCTTCCCGGATTTGATAAGATCCTTTTCAATCTTGATTCTGCTGCTCAGGATCTCAGAGATCTCAGCTTCTTTTGTCATTCATGAATTCTCTAAATTGTCACTCATTTTTTTATTTAAAAAAAGGTGTGGAGCCAAGAGAAGAGGACTGTGGTGGGTCAATGAAGACTTATGGAACAGGACAGCATCTTGATATGAAAAGTCTTATCTGATAGAAAAAATACTTTTTATGCTTCTCCTCCCGTCTCTGACCAAGACTGTTCTTGCCCTCGGAATGCCAGCCACAGCATCCCCTGTGCCCAGATACATCCATCCACCAGACACTGCAATCTACAAAAGGAGAAGGAAGCGGGTTTCAAAGGACTCCAGCCAATCCCTGCTGTTTCTGAACCCCCTCTTCCCTGGACATCCCCCGTCCCTACGCGTGAAGTCTCCTGCTGGACTGTGATCTCCCTCACAGCAGAGATAATACCATTTATGGTTTTACAAACCCTTACCTTTGAGAAGCCAAGACATCCAACCTAAGGCTGCAACACAGCAAATTCCCCTCTATTTTCCCTTCCCCTGCTTTATCATCTCCCCTTCCCTCCATACCTTCTGAGATCTGGCTTCCACCCTCACTACTCCTAAATGTTGCTTTTGGGATTCTTCAGCCTTCATCTTGGCCATTTCTCTTCAGAACTCATTTGGTTGCACCTAACTCTTTTTGAAACTTTCTCCTCCTATGGTCCCGTGACTTCACTTTCTCCTGGTTTTCCTTCTAATTTCCTGGCTAATTCTTTTAGTCTCCTTTAAGGATTGTTCTGTTCACCCTTAAATAATGGAACCCCCAGGGCTTGTCCTGCTTCCCTTTATAGCTCCACACATTCTCCCTGAATGCTCTCATCCACTCATAGCTTCGACTACCAATTTTATTCCAATGACTCTCCCATTGTGGTAGTCTCCTGACCTCCAGGGATGCTTTCCAATCCACCTTCCATTCAAACAACCGGCGATATCTTTCTAAAATGCAAATCAAAACAGGCCGCTATGCTGTTATATATAAAAAAAAACAACAGCAACAACAAAAAAATGCCGCTCCTCTGATTAAAATCCTTCAGTGGTTCCATCCATATCCCACTATGGCTATACCAAATTATTTGCAATTTCTGGAAAGCATCAAGGTATTTTGTGCCTTTGTGGTTTTGTCTACACTATTCTATGAGCCTAGAATGTTCTTACAAGTCTCTGCAGAGCCAATTTCTACCTGTCTTTCTAGACTGTGCTTAAATGTGAACTGTGTTAGCAGTTCTTTTCTGACATTTCAGTCTGATTTGGATATCCCTCACACAGACCAAAAACACACCACGTCTGCATTTTACTTATCTATTTCCTCTTCTGTTTCCATCTGTGGTTGAAATTCCTTGAGGGTAGAGTTTGTCCCTCTCATCTCTCTATCACCAGCACCCACTTAATATCAGGCCTTTAGAAAATAATTACTCAAACGTAATAAAAGAAATAGGGAAAGTGCTGGCCTAGGAGACTTAAAGGTCAAGTGTCAGGTCACAGACTCTTTGAAGAGTGGCTACAATCACTGATCGAAGAATAAATTTCACTGACACTCAGCGTGGTTGGCCTGTTGGACATATCCCTCAGCTCTTGGACATGTCCCTTAGGCACTGCAAATTCCTAAATGTCCAAAACTGAACTCATGCCTCATCCTGTTTCCAGTAAATCTACTTCTGTGTTTGCAGTCCTACTTTATGTGTCATCATCTTTCCAGTTATCCAGGCTTAGAATCACAATCTGCTCATCAGTCCATAGGTCCTGTTGATTTTTATCTCCTCAGTGCATTTTTTTTATCCTCTAACTTCCTCCTCCCCATTACAACTGTAAGACATGCCCTGGACTGGAAAGATGATTGATCTATGCCGAGGAACTTCTAGTGGTATGGATGGGGTGGTTGGCAGGGCCCTGTCACTGAGGAGGCCATTTATACATCCTGGTACTCTCCAGCCTCTAGGTTCCTTACCGTCAGCTCTAGCTCTGGCATCCCTCTGGGTATGGCTGTTGGCTGGGCTCCCTGGGAGAGCAGGCCCTGGATCCATCAACTGCGTCAGGGGGCCATGCCCAGCAGCTCTGAGGCCAGTAGGTGGCATCTCACTGGACTGGGGGCCCTGACAGATCTGGGTGGACCAGGGCTCTGGGCCAACTAAGTCCATGCCTGGCCCCAAGGGCATGGGTGGTAAGCTATGGCTACAGTGAGTGCCCTCATCCAGTGGGCCCACCCTGTCTTGCTGCGCTTCTTGGATGGGTGAGAATTCCTGGGAGGAATCCCCAATGCTCACTCGAAGTGGGGGGGAGCCAGAGCCTGCAGCTTTCTTCCGGCCCTTGGCGAGCTCAGCAAAGGAGGTGACCCGCTTAGGTGGGGAGCTAGGTCCAGCCAGAGCTGTAGGGCCCTCACTCAGGCGCACTGGGCAACTCAACATGCGTTCCAGTGAGCCCAGGCGGACCGGCGGGCTGCGCTCGAGGCTGCGATCGTAGCTTCGAGAGCGCTGACGTCCAGTGCTCAGGTTGGGGGGTGAAGTATTAGTGTACACTTGACCCTCCATCATGGTGGGGCCCACAGGAGCTGCAGCTTCCGAGGAGGAACCCACTGCTTCTTGTTCCTCTGGCTGGACTTCTGGCTTCTGGAAGAGGTAATACTCAGAGGGCTGGCTAGGGCCAGGGTCGGAGCCAGAGCCGGGTGCAGGACTGATCTTGGTGTGTTCCTCGGAGCAGCTGGTGATGGAAGAGCCAGCAGGGCTCGGGATGATTGGGAAGACAGGTCACAGGTGACAAGTTTGTAGTAATTCTGTGTGGCCACAACAAGACGGGCCTGGCTCTGGAAGCAGGCTGTGAGGTCAGCCACGGCTGGGCAGGGCTCACAGTGTGGGCGGTAGGAGTTGCAGTTGGCATCGAGCTCAGGAGATGAGGCATGAGGACAACCATATCCTCCTTCCCTTTCTCCACTATCAGGGTGGTGGGACTCACAAGACATCTTAGACTCAGCTGGGGAGGGTTGCAGGTCCAGGTAGAAGGCGCCAGGGTCTGAGTGGCTACAGAAGGAAGAGTCACTGCAAGATTGTGGGGCAGAATTGAGATTGGCACGGGTGCCATGCATCTTGTTGTACAGGGTGCTGAAGGTGACTAGCACGCCATCTGAGCTGTTGCAAGAAGAGTCACTCACATAGCCCATGGACTGGTCAGCCGTCTCAGACTGACTGGACGTGCTACTGCAGCGGCAGTGCTGGGCTCCTGAGGCTGAGCATCTGGGGTTCCTTGGGGATTCATCTGAACTGAGCTTCCATTCCTGGTCAAAGGAAAAGCCAGAGGTATCACTGGCTCCACCCCCACTGCCACTCCCACCAGGTCCCCCACACTCATCCAGCTCCATGGTCTCTGCTTCCAATTCTGGCTGGCACGGGTGGCTTGTGCTGCACTGCTGGGTATCTAAGGTAGTCACTGGTTCCTGTTCCTGCCCCTCCACCACTCCAGCCCGACTCCGTGCTGCACCCCATGACCTGACCACTCTGGGGCCAGGCGGTGGCAGCTGGAAAGAGGAGAGATGAAAGGTGGGCTGGTCAGCCCCATGCAGGTGGAAGGACTGCTGGGTGGCACTATCACCAATGCTGTCATCATATAGGTCACCAAGTCCTGGCTCAGCAACACCCTCATGCAGCAAGAAGGGATTATGCCGTTTAGGGGCCCCAGAGCCTCTTCCATCGCGACCCCTACTCTTGGTGCTGCTGTCTGCAGACCTCACAGATACCCCTGGAGCAGAGTGCAGACTGTTGTATAGCAGGGAGTCAGCTTGTCCTAGGTCTTGATCAGGCTGGGTGACGCCCAGCTCAGGTGGGCAGAATGGATTGGGTCTTGTGCTCCCGCTACCTCCACTTGCCCCTCCACAGCACTGCCTGTCTGGGACTTGACAGTGCACCAGGGGGATGTGGTGGACGATGAGGGTCTCTCCAGTCAGCTTTGGGGGACTATCCATTTTGGAAAGTTCGAACAAGGGCATCAACAGCACCAGACACTGCCCCCGGAGCCCAATGGGGCAGAACACATTTCATCAGGAGAGCTTGGCACCTGGAGAGAGAAGGAAAGAAAGGGAACCTAATGTCACCTCCCTGGAAGTTAGGGACATGACCTTCCCATTTTGTTTTCAGAGGGAGAAGAGCCCAAGAGGAGAAAGTTAAGCCCAAGAGCCCAAGTTAAGATGCAGCTTGATAACACAGCCCAATAGGACAGGTGGTATCCACCATACTTTCTGCACGACACAGGTCCAGCTCATGAGTTCCCCCTTCATTTTAAGTTTCCCAGGCATCCACTTGTAACAAAAGGTCAGGCCCCTTTTAATACACATATGAAGATCTGAGGATCTCAGAGACAGCACTTTGTCCTCTTTCAAGGACCCTGTTCTTAACAGTAAATGATGACTACTCCTGCGTACTAAAACAAACAAACAAACAAACAAACAAACAAACAAACAAAAAACTATGAGCAGTGACACAACTAAGAAAAAAACCATCTAGGATGTCTGGAAGGGAGTTAGGCACTGAGGAAATACAGAGATGCTTTGGCAACAGCATAACACATGAGATTACAGATGTGGGGAAAATCACAAATTATATATCATATTCTCATTGAAATAAGCCAAAATTTTGCAAAAAAAAAAAAAAGTCTTTTTAAATATACTATATCATTTGACCCCTGTGTCATCTCAGACTCCTTTTCTCCTCCTCCTCTGAGGCCTCTCTGATGGCTTTGAGCCAAGGATACTTACTCTCCCTGCTACTGTACTGGAGCTTCTTGAACGGAGAGACCAAAGTGGGCATTAGAGCGACTGTAAGTATGGCTGATGCCAACCTCTTCCTTCTCAGTGGGGATGGGGGTCAATTTCTATCTTCTTTTTGTCACTCTAGCACAATATTACATAAGGCCTTATAAACATAATACATTTTTAATAAGAGGCATAACACATTCTTAATATTTGTCCAGCTCAGGGTATAGATCTTCTGAAGTGTTCAAATTTTGCACAGTTTTAGCTTAAGATTTTCACTATGGGGGTCTTCTACAAAGTCTTCTCTTCTCAGCCTCACTTTGATAGGCTAAGGTAAAGTTCTCTCTTGTTCATAGTCTCCTGGCCCCAAGGACACAGCCTATATACCAAGGTTCTCTGGTTTCTTGGCCAGACTGTGGAAGAACGGCCTCCTCAAGTTCAATCTCCTGTGCTACCAAGTTCAGGTCCCAACAGTCTTCACTTGTTCAGACTACTCATATCCAATTTTTCCTATTTCATTCATTTCTCTTCCTTTCCTTTTCATTCCTGTCATTTTCCTTTCACCCACCATGAGTCTAGATCCCCCACGGCCTAAGTTCTCCATTGTTTAGTTGAAGTCTTAATACCATCAATTAAAAAAAAATTAACTCATTTAGATCAGAGGATTATAGCTATTCAATTTGGAGTAAGTAAAGAGTTAGGCAAGTCACACATGCTCAAGGACATCGATAGGTAATACACTAAAGAAAAAATTCAAATGGCTAATAATACATGTGTTAGGAACACGTAATTAAAATATTATTATTTGTGTTGTTAAATTAAAATTAAATTAAAAAGCAAGTTATTTACCATCTTTCTTCTTCCTTTCCTTTCTGAGAGGAAAGCTACTTTGTTGGACTTCCAAGCCTTTGTGCGTTGATTGGGGTAATAAGTAGATATAGTGAAAGGCAAAAACTAGGAAGGCTAAACTGAGCTTCAAGATCAAAAGTTATAGAAAAAAAATGGGAATAAATCTTTGTTATCTTAGATTAGGTGATGGTTTCTTAGATATGACACCAAAAGCACAAGCGATAAATCAGAAAACAGATAAGGTGAACTTCATAAAAATTAAACACCTTTGTGCCTCAAAGGATAACACCAAGAAAGTGAAAAGACAACCCACAGAGTGGGAGAAAATATCTGAAAATCATTATCTGATCTGAACATATAAAGAACTCTTACAATTCAACAATAAAAAGATATATAACCCAATTAAGAACTGGGCAAAGAACTTGAGTAGACATTTCTCCAAAGAAGATGTACAAATGGTCAGTAAGCATATGAAAGATGCTCAACATCATTAGTCATTAGAGAAATAAAAACCACAATGAGATACCACTTCCTCCCCACTATAATGGCTAAGATAAAAAGACAGACAATAGCAAATGTTGGTGAGGAGGTGAAACACTCAAACATTGCTGGAGGCCTTGTAAAATGGTACAGCCACTTAGAAAAACAGTCTGGCAGTTCCTCAAGATGTTTAACACAAAGTTACCATATGAGCCAGCAATACTACTCCTAGGTATATACCCAAAAGAAGTGAAAACATGTTCACATAAAAGCCTGTATATAGATAATCAGAGCAGCATTATGCACAGTAGCAAAAAAAGTAGGGACAATGCAGATGTCCATCAACTGATGAATGAATAAACAATGTGCATACACACACAACAGAATGTTTAACAATAAAAAGAATGAAGTATTAATACGTGCTACAACATGAATGAACCTTAAAATGATAAGTGAAAGAACCTAGTCATATAAGGCCTCTTTGTATCATGTATGAGTCCATTTACATGAAATGTCCAGAATAGGCAAATCTGCAGAAACAGAATGTAGATTAGTGGTTGCCTAATGGGAATACTAGGATGGGAAGTGACTGTAAAGATCTGGAGGTTCTTTTTGGGGTAATACAAATGTTCTGAAGTCAGACAGCAGTGATGTTATACAAATCTGTGAATAAAATCAAAACTATGGAATTTTATGGTATGTCATTATATCTCAATTTTATAAAAGGGTGAATTTTATGGCATGTGAGCTATACTTTAACAAAGTTGTTATTTAAAACATTTTTTTAAAATAGGAAAAAAAAAGGAGGGTTTATGGGAAGAGGGAAGAAGCGGTAAGAAGGGCAATGGAGGGTACTAGGCATTTGCTGAGGCAAGGTGAGAACGGGATGAGAGGAACAGCTGCCTTAAAGTGTGAGAATGTGTAGAGAGAGAAAGAGGATTTTAGGAAGTTTCCTGTGAGGTACATGCGATAATTTTCCCTCCACCCTTCTCATTTCTTCTATTCCTTCACCAAGAAAACTTTGGGTTCAAATATATTTGCCACAAGGATAACAGAAAGTTGGAAATAGCCTAAAATTCCAATAATAATTTTAAAATGTACAGAACAGAGTATTATTAAAATAATGTGTTAATATAATTATCAACCTGGGAAAATGTTCACAAAATATTAAGTGAAAACAGCAGATTATAAATAGGATGTATAGTGCGACACCATTTTTTATAACTAAATATTTCTGTCTTAATCCATTCAGGCTGCTATAACAAAATACCTCAGACTGGGTGGCCTATAAACAGCAGAAATTTATTTCCTATAGCTCTGGATGCTGGGAAGTCGGAGATCTGGGAAGGTGACAGCATGGTTGCGCTCTGGTGAAAGCCCTCTCTTCCTGATACACAGCTAGTGTGTAAGGGACAAGGGATCTCTCTGGAGCTTTTTTTTTATAAGGGTACTAATTTCATTCATGAGAGCTCTGCCCTCATGACCTAATCACTTCCCAAAGGCCTCTACCTCTTATTGTCATTACCTTTGGTGTAATGACAATTCAACATATGAATTTTAGATTCAATTCAACATATGAATTTGGGGGACATAATCATTCAGACCATTACACTATGCATGGAAGAAAATTCAAAAGCATATACAACAAATGTTAACAGTGTTTCTTTGCGTTGAGTGATTTTGGATTCTTTTTAATTTTATTCTTTTCATGTCATCTGTATTTTCTAATTTGTATAGGATAAATGCCCATTATATACATAATTCAAACAGGTTTTTTTTTTTCTTAAACACCACAGATACTGTGGGTTTGGGGCTTGGGGTGGGGACTTCCCCTTACATATCATATTAGGTTTCCCTAGGATCCAGGCCATAATCCAAGGTCTGTTCTAAAGGGAGCATAGAGAACTTTCTTGTTCTCTATGCACAAGAGAACTTCCACAGGGAGTACCTATGGGCTACGACCATCACTTGATCTTTATTTTGATTCATTCCCCCTTCCCACCCCGCCCCATTTTAAAGCACCATTTTCAAGAAGCATTCACAAGTATACACACATAAGAATTTATGATTCTAACTCATAAAACCATTACTGGGTCATACATGCATTCAAATGGAGAAACATCGTGGCACAGTTTAAAAAGCTGATTTAAAGAACAAATGGATAAAAAGGTGATAAAAAACCTTTGGCTACAGGGCTCTGACAGTTGTATTATGAGGTTATATTTACATATCTGTCCCCCAGACTACAGTGCAGTTCCTTGAGGTCAGAAACTATGATACATTCAACTCTGTGTCCCTAGAGCCTATACATACTGTTTGGAACACAGTTGTTTGGTTATTTGTTTGACTCTTATTTTACCCATTTATAAATTAACTTGTCTTTTTTTTTGAGTTGAAGGAGTTGGTTTTTTTTTTTTTTTTTTTTTAAATTCTGGAGATAAGTCTTTTGTCAGACATATGTCCTGAGAATATTTTTTCTCAACCTGTGACTTGCCCATTTGTTTTAATGGTGTTTTAGTTTTTTTTTTTAATTAATAGAAGATTTTAATTTCATGAAGCTCCATTTATCTTTTTTTTTTTTCCTTTTATGGTTAAAGCTCTTTGTGTCCTACCTAAGAAATCTTTGCCTATCCAAGATGATAAAGAAAATTTCCTGTTTTCTTCCTAAAAAGCTGTCACTTTTAGGTTGTGTCAAATCCTATTTTAAGTATAAAGCTTTTTCACGAGTTGATTTCATTTTATTTTATATTTTTGTATCTCAGAGGTCTTATTTCTTCTTCCTGATCTCCAAACAGGCAAGAGAAATGCTTGCCAATCATTCCTCCACAAACTCCAGTTCAGCCAACTAAGGTGAAGCTCTACAGGCACCTCATGAGATTTGGATTAATGGCTTCTTTCCCTGCCCCCAACTTTCACATTTTTTACAAAGCACTTTTAAATGTATGTCATCGCATTGATCCTCACAACTCATCAAAGTGGGCAGAGCCACTTTCATTTAAAAAATAAGGAAAGCAACACCCAGAAAAATGAAATGACTTGCTCAAGATCAGTGAATAAAAACAGACCACAGAGTTAAGATGGGACTCAGAAATCCTAACTTGTAACCTCTTTTTCTTGACCCGTTTTAAGAATGTAATAAGACGGTATTGTACACGTGCCTTGACTTCAAACACCACAGAGCACACTTAGTGAGAGTATGTCTCTGACTTCTTTCCTGGGAGTGCCTTGTTTGTTTTATAACAAGATAAGTTTAATACTGTGGCCCATAAACTCTAATAAAGGTGAAGAGAAAACAATGAGGTGAGAGAGCTCTTTCCAGACTCCTACATAGTTTGTTTTTCTGTTCTCTGAAGCTACTATCCCTTTCATATTACTGTCCCACGCCCTAATAACACTCTTCAATCCCACCTCTGCACCAGTTCCCAGCTCTCTTCTCCCTGTCCCATTCACAATCCCTGAGGACCTTTCCTCTGCTCTGTAGTTCGCATTCCTCAATGCTTCCTGGGAACTAACACACTCCCACGACTTCTCAGTGTATTCTCCAACCACATATCTGCACGATGTGGAACTACCAATTCCTATTAACATGTGTTTTTTAATCTTCTACCAAGGTGGTCAATAGAAATTTAGGTAACTCTGGTCAGGAAAATGTTCTGAATTCCAGAAGAAAGGTTTCACCTGTCCTTGGTCATCAGCATCTTTCTGCCAGTCATAGAACCCCATCCCCCTTTTTTGGCCTCCTGAAGGAGGATGGGAAAGACAGCAGCAATTAGTTGCTATTCCCTAGCAATCTGACCTTGACCTGAGGTCCGAGGAGGATAACCTTTTTCCTGCCTGAGACCTCTCTTGGGCAGGACTGAAGGGAAGAGAGCAGGAGGTGGATTCAGGAGTATCCACTTATGCTTAGGTCTCTTCCTGTTAAGAATCTGTTTAAGTCTATATAAGACAATGATTATAACAGGTCAGGTGCCCCAGGCATTACAGTGACTGCCTCCCTCCCTCCCATACTGTGGAGCCTTTTGATCAACACTCTTTCTTACTCCATCCTTACCTGGAGCCAGGTGGCTCCCATAGCAACAGAAGATACAGTATGTGTGTCTATGTGCATGTATGTATGCTCAAAGGGGGACGAATAGGCCTGATGCTTCCCAGTCCTCGCTCTTGTGGATCCTTGTGGATCCTTGCATGTTGTCCATTATAAACTTATAGTAGCTTTAGGGGTATCTCCTCCAATTTAGCCTTTGTTTCTAGATGTGACCCCTTCCACCCTGACCTGTTCTATAGCAGCTTGATTACAAATGCCCAGAAGGGAAGGAGGGGCTGTTCTGCTTCTTCGTAAAAGAGCATCAGCCCAAGCCTCTGCTTTTCCTCATCTCTGCACCACAGCCCAAATGTATGCATGGGTGAGCTTGTCTCATGTTTGCTCTCAAGCTCTCACTCACTCTCTCTCTTCCTTTTGGAAAGACAAAGCCAGTCCTCAGAAGCCAGAGCCCAAATGTGCAGATCCCTTATTCTAGCATCCCTGCCCTGCCCCCCCCCAGCTCCACTGAGCCATACCTCTGCAAGGAGCCTTGAGCTGAGCCGGGAGGCTTCTGTTCCTTTTGCGCTCCAACCAAGCTCTACCTTGCCAGTTCCAGCTGAGGCACTATTCCACGGGACCACACAGGGGGAACTGGGCCGGATTCCTAGGATCTGATTTCTGCTAATACAATGGCATCGTTGCTAATGCAGGGAGGCTGCGCAATCCCAGCCCCAGTATCCTTGCTGCTGCCGCTGCTGCTGCTGGTGCTGCGGTGACGTTGCTGCTAAGGGAAGGGGGAAGGGAAAGGAGCAGGCATGCCCACAGCACAGCCGCTCAGCCTCCCTCCCTGTCAGTCCCTCTGGGCCTTTAGTCTAGGGAAGGAGGAGGGTAGAGAAAGGAGTCAGCCACTGAGGGCAAGCAGTGCTGGAAGATGAAAACTCTCAAGGCAGCAAAGGAAATTAGGGAGAACGTTGGGCCTACTCCTCTCTTGTCCTTAGGAGTCTCAGGGAAAAGTCTGGGCAGAGGCTTAGCGCTTCCTTCCTTCCTTAGGCTCCTCCTTTTAGATCTTCGCCAGAAGCCTCTCCCTCCTCCTTTTGCCCACTCTGAATGACTCCTTGTTTTCCAGTTTTTTCCTTTCACTAGGATTCCAGACTAGCCTCAGGGTGGAGCTGCCAGCCTGGGAGGGGGTTCCTGAAACCCTGAAGGGAGGCTGTAGGAACCGGCAGTAACACCAGAGTTCAGTCCTTATGGATGTACAGCACTAGGCTCTCCAAGGCGTGCCTCTTCAGAGAAATGGGGTCTGTCTCAGAAAAAAGACTGGCCACCCACAGGCTTTTATACACAGGGTGGAAGTGAGCCTTAGGACCTAGCTGGCTGCAGGCCTCCTTCCTAACACAGGGTCTGAGTTCTCTGGATCTTCAGAGGGTCTGCTAATGTGGCTGGAGTAGATCCATCCCCTCTCACCTACATCAGTTTTGGTCAGTGCTGACTGAGTGGGTCCAGCTGAATCCGTAGGGCAGCAGGATTTATTTGGGCAAGCCAAGGAGCCAGGAGACCTATCTTCCTTCCTAGGAAAAGGAAGGCTAAGGAAAGGAAGTATCTACTTTGGGCCAGAAAAGAAATCTGTTCTATTTGTAGACCTACAGAGCCCTCCACCCTCTCCTTGCTTCACCCTTCTCAGGTTCTGGGCCAGTTTTATGAGAATCAGTAAACACCAGAGAAGCCACAGCCAGAGCCAGTTGTATAGTAAGAAGCATTACTGTCTCTGTCCACTTCATGCTACTGCCCCTTGCTGCCACCCTTGAACACAGAGATGGTCTCAAGCTGGACGTGGCCCTCAAGCACCAGCCCTGCCCCAGTGCTGACTACTCTCTGGACTCTATAGCCAATCCCTTGGATTTCAGATCCCTTGAACAAGCCTTAAGTCCACTAGCCAGGACCACAGGAAAAGGAAGGCTAAGCAGCTGCCACTTGGGATGCAGAAGAAATGTAGTTTCTTTCCCCTTATTGCTTTTTCTATTCCCTGTGAAACTCATGCTGAGATGAGCTGAACTGTAGAGGGAACAGAAGTGACTAAAGACCCCCAAACCTATTTACAACCTTGACTTATTTGAGGGGTAATGGACCTTTGATCCCACAAAGCAGGAAACAATGAGGAAGAGAAGGAGAGAGGGAGGCTGCAGTTCATAAAACTAACTAACCATTAGTGATCCTCACAGGGAAGTAAAAGGAATAGAAATGGTGTCATTGTACTTCCTCTCCCCTGGTTGACACAGACCTCAAAGAGGTTTGGATAAGCAGACGTTAGGTTAGGGCAAAGTCAATTTCCATGACCAAGTGCCTGGAGTTCTAGCTTCTTATTATAAGAGCTCTGGGCCCAGGACCTTCCTCCCTGAAATTTCTGTGAGGCTAAGCCATGCATTGCACTGGAGAGCCACTTAAGAAATGTTTCCAGTTGCCTATCAAAGGTGGCAGCTCTCATATTTCCAGTGCTTGGCTTACTTCACTGCATCACAGACCACATCGTTACTTATGTTCCGCCCACTACTGCCCAAGACCTATAGGGCTTCTGATAAAAGATCAAATTATTTTTTGGCTAGACACAAAAGACAAATATTGTCACATTAGAAATCTCAACTGCCTCTTAATTAGTCTTTTTACCTGCAATTTAATTTCCAGATTAATCTCCCTAAAGTATCTTCATTCTTCAATATGTGACTCCTCCTGTCCCTTTTAATGGTTTCCCATTACCCAGAGATCAAGTTCAAACTTCTCAATTTGGCTTTCAAGGTCCTCCACCTTGGGCTGTCTATTCGTCCTCTCCATACATCCCATCATGTAGTCCTTCAAACCTGTTTCATAAACTCATTTCTACTCTGTTGCCTTTGATCAGATTCTTCTGCCTGTTATACTTGACTATACTCAGAATTATCCAAAACCTGTAAGGCCCAGACCAGCTCCTCTATCAAGTCTCCACTGATTACCCCAGAGCCAGAAATGATCTATCTTCTGAACCTATGGCTATAGGCTGTTGATCTTACAGACAAGGAAAAATCCCACAAAACCCAGGGGGTCAATATAGGATTGCCAAATTTTAATATTGTCAAGTAGCATCATTAAAAAAAAACAACCCAACACCATACATTAACTATCATCATCATTTTATAAAAGAAAACATACTGTCATTATTTTTCTCATTTCATTACATACTAATGCAAACTCCATCAGAAACCAATATCAGTTCTTGAGAGCTTTTGATTAAATGAATCATTTCTCACCTTACATGGTTGTCATTCTTTTTTGCATATCCACTTTAATGTCTCTTCTAGACTGCAAAGTTCAAGTTATATTCATCTTTGTATCCCCAACATTCAGTGCATAAGACAGTATAATTTTTATTTTTTGTTTCCCATAAAACCTAGCATAGTGCTCAGAGTCTCGCAGAATGAGAATGGTCCAAAAAGAGATGTTCCTTGAGTATACATGAGTGAGTGGTGGACAGATATGACTCAAAAGGTTTGGAAGAGAAGACCCTTGCTATTCACGTGGGGGAATAAGGGTCTATTAAAACAATCTTAGGAAAAAAAGGAATGACTCTTCATGACTTGATTTAGGCAACACATTCTTAGACATGATACCAAAAGTACAAGTAACAAAAGAAAAAGTGAACTTTATAAAAATTTAAAACTTGTGCTGCAAAGGACACAATCATGACAGTGAGAAGACAACTCACAGAATGGGAGAAGATATTTGTAAATCATATATCTGATAAGGGACTTCTATCCAGAATATGTAAAGAAGTAAAACTCTTACAACTCAATAATAAAAATACATATAAATTAAGTAAAGGGGTAAAGGATTTGAATAGGCATTTCTCCAAAAAAGACATACAAATGGTCAACAGCACATTTAAAAAAGCTCAACATCATTAGTTATTAGGAAAGTGCAAATCAAAACTAAAATGAGATACCACTTTACCCTACTAAAATGGCTAAAATAAAAAGACAGATGATAACAAGTGTCGATGATGATGTGGAGAAATCAGAACCCTCATACACTGCTGGGAAGACTGTAAATGGTGCAATCACTTTGTCTTTTATTTTAGCTGCCACTGGCATGTCAACCCAGGGACCTCAGATAATTCCCCATTTCTTTTTTTTTTTTTTTTTCAACACCAAAATTCTTAAAAAATGAACTTTGTTAATTCTACTTCCTCTTTTACCATTTCTTAAGCACCAGAAATCTGTCTTCTTGAAATACTTGAACTGTCTGAAGCAGTTATAATTTTCGAATTTATAATATTTAAGTTGTGACACTTAGCCATCCTCTCCTGTTGAAATCCTTTACCCTTTGTTTTTTATAACACCAATCCTCCTAGTTCTATTTCTTAGATCATTCTCTTCATTTTTTTAATAAAGCAGTACTTGGCCCATATTTAAACATATTTGCAACAAGGCTCAGATCTCAAGTCTGCAACCTGCAAAGTGTTTAGCCCTTCCTATTATGCTGTCGATTTCTAAACATTACATTCTTTCAGAATCAAATTTCCAATAGCTAGGTATTTCTTACTATTACCTCAAATTTAACACAGCTAAAGCCAAACTGATTTTTCTATTTCAAATTAGCTTTATTTGGACTACTAGTAAGATAAGCTTGAAAATGTAGGAGTTATTGGGACTCTCTCTTCACATCACGCTGAGTCTCCCTTCTCATTTTTTAGGCATTGATCTAATAATATATTGTGCTTTTACTATATTCTAGCTATTATGCCAAGCACTTACTTGTATTATCTCATTTGATCCATATAGCCACTCTCTAAACATGACCATGTTTGTTTGATAAACAAACAATGGCAAGCTCAGCAGGGTTGGCTTAGCCTGAGAACAGCATATTTGATGAGAGGGAGGAGAGGAAGGAAGGAAGATGAAAACCAAAAATCTGAGTTTTAGTAAACTGCTTAGTAAATAAATTTTCAATGCCAAGATCTTAAACTCTTCACCCTTCATTTCTCTCCATTTTCATACTAAGGCTAGAAAGATGACTGAACAGCTATGTCTTCAGTCAATACTTCCCTACCATTTATTCCCACAGTCATGACCATAGAGTAAAGGTTCCAAGGTGACAGATTAATAGTCATATCTTGAGTGCAACAGATATTATGTAGCTTGCATAGTAAAAATGCCACCAGAAAAAATTTGAGATTTCTAAAAACAAAACAAAACAAAACAAATCTGGATTTCCAGTTTGTCTTGCTTGGAAAAAAATCAGAAGAACTGACCACACTGGCCCTCATTCCTAGATGGTAACAATCAGCTGGATTTGAGAAATGGCTGCTCTCGTAAGATGGGCACATGCCCTTCAGTTTGACATGTTCCCACCACTCTTTATGGTCTTTTGTACCTAGCCAGCTTCACTGGCTCACTTTACTCGTTTGTATTATTTGCCTGGATTCTATAAAGCATTTGAGTTTACAACCCTTTCCCAGAGTAACAGTTATGCTTTTTCGTTAAATCCCCTCCCCACCCAGTTTACCTCACATCACCATAACAATGTTCACTGCAGTGTTACTTGCAATGGCAAAAATTGAAAATATTCTGAATATCCAATAGAAAAATGACTATTAAATAGTGGTCTAGCCATGCAATGGAATATAATGAAAACATAGAAATTATGTTTATAATGAATGTTTACTGGTACAGAAAAAGGCTTACAAGTAAATAAGAAAAGTAGGATATGAATTGTATAGAGAGAATTCTGCTTCTTGCATTTCAGTAAATAAGATATTATGGAACTACCTTCTGCAAAAAAACTAGATTCTGTATAATGTAAACTTTTTCAGGGCTCATAGTAAATAGGGAAAATCTGAGGCTACTCCCCTCACCACCCAAAAGGGGAAAAAGTTATGAGCTGCAGAGTAAGCAAGGGTGAGGGGATCAGAGTTCCTTGTGGGCCAATTCCCCAAGCATTTTAATTATGGTCAGAATGACAAGACTTGGACTACTGGAAACGTGAGGGAGCTAAACCTGGGCCTCCCACATTAAGCTGAGATGCCTGAAATACGCTCAAGTGATCCAGGGTTGGTGGTTCCCTCCACTTTTGCATAAGCAGATACAGATCTTCTCTGGAGGAAAATATGCCCAACTTAAGTTTATAGGATTCTCAAAATTAAAGAGCAAGAAAAAAATTAGTTTATATTAAAGATCACAAATACACATGGAAGCGAGATATCATGAGTGAATGACAGAGAAAACAATAATACATTTAATCGGCAAGGATTTCAGATATTAAGAATGTCAAATACAGAATTCAAATCAGCTACGTATGAAATGTTTTGAATAAAGGATAAAAATCTCAAAGATAATCAAGTAGCAACAGATTATTAGAGAGATCCAGGGGTGGTGAAAATAAAAACATGTATGAATATAAGCATTGGTTACTGAGTGTTCCTAGGCCTGGACCAGGCTATTTAATAGGGAGTCACTAGGTGAAAACAAAGATGCGGAGGCTAAGGGGAGATACATTATACTTCTTGCTATAGACGCAACAATAGCCTACCCAAAACAGTGTGTGAAAGTGCTCCATAAACTAAAAGCATTTTACAGAAACGTAGAGTACTGCTATTACTCTTTAAAAATGCTAGCATCCATTGATGATTTTTGTCTGAATCAGTTATTTACTGTGATAGTTGAAAGATGATTTTTTTCTTCTATTACTCCTTCTACATTTATTAGTTGACATTCTAATATAAAAAAGATTTCTCTTTGGCTCCCTCTCTCCCTCCCTCCCTCTTTTCCTTCCCTTCCTTTCCTTCCTTCCTTCCTTCCTTCCTTCCTTCCTTCCTTCCTTTCCTTCCTTCCTTCCTTCCTTCTTCTTCCTTCCCTTCCTCCCTTCCCTTTTCTCCCTTCCCTTCTCTTCCCCCTCTCTTCCCCCTCCTCCTCCCTCTTTCTTTCCTTCCTTCCTTCCTTCCTTCCTTCCTTCCTTCCTTCCTTCCTTCCTTCCTTCCTTTCTTTCTTCTTTCCTTCCTTCGTTCTTTCCTTTATTTATCTATTTGGTATAAGTACAGACTCTTGGATTAAAAAACTCAGTGGGTCATAATCCATTGCTGGTATTATTGATTTTGATGCTCAGATTGTGCCAGATTTAGCACTATTTTTTTTTTTATTGTGAAGACCTTCATTGCTGTGTATAAATTTTTCAAAGTTAACTATTTATTTTGGACCAATTTTTAGAAAAGTTGTAAAGATAGTTCAGAGTCCCTGTATATCCTTCGACCCCTCCCCCTAATGCTACTGTCTTACATAATCATAGCACATTTGTCAAAACAAAGAAATTAACATGGAGTACATTGCTATTAACTAAACTCTCAGACTATTTGGATTTTGCCAGTTTTTCCACTAATTTCCTTTTTCTATTATTTGGTTTTAAAAACACTAAATGTATATGTCACTTTTATAAAACATAAGTTAATTAAAAATAAATTAAAGCCAAACAGAAAGAAAATATGATCTACACCGGAGGCTACCAATAAACGGTTTGGATAATGTTATAAGTGTAGCTTAGCAAAGAAAAAGATCTATATTTTCCACAATCAAGACATTAAGTAGTCTTGAAAACCATCCAGGCAGGGAATTTTTAGCGAAAGCAAGCAGTATTAAAAATATGTAAGACTACATGATCTTAGTAGACCTTTGTCCCTGGTCTTTCCCAATAATCGCTTTGCTTACCTTTCACCTCTGGATGCTCTTTGGAAATCAACAAGAAGTACTTTTGCTTGTGTTGACCTAGTCAGGTACTCTCTACACCAGCAACGACCTAGGCGAGGTAACTCCCTTTACCATGTTTTCACCTCAGACTGAATGATTGATTCCAGTAGGAAAGGTCAGAAGTGCTCAAATCATAACAAATCAAAATAAACTATGATATACTGTATACCCTTTTGTGATCCAGAAGTATCCCAAAGCCATTAATTAATATAATCTCAGGAGTCAATCAATCACTCGATCAGGCCATAAGCATCCATTGTACTACTGTGTATAAAGCACCAGGCTAGATGATCAGGGTAAGAGCCCAACTTGAAGGGCTCATAATTTTATTAAAATCATTGCCAACACGTCTCTGGAAAGGGCTATGGCAGCAAGAAAGATGTTTCAGGATGTGGGATAAGAGTTAGTGCAGTGGTTTCAAACTTTTTCAGCCCCAATACATAAAACAGCTACTCTGGTTGAAGCAGGGGAGGCCTAAAGCCTTATATACTCTAACTCCCTCTCTCCAGGGCACTCTAAGGCTTAGAGGAAGAAATTTTAAAAACCTCTGGGCAAAGGCAAGACTGAGCATGGTTCGTTGAGCTTGGGGAATGGGGGCTGAAACTTATGGATAACTGATAGAAATCATCTCTTCTCTCTTTCTTTATGGCTCTCAAATCAAATATATTTGGAAAATGATATTAACTAATCACACTAATAACAGACTTATTTCTCAGTACAGAAATGAACTTTCTGTACCAGTTCAGGAAAATCAGTTTGCATAACTTCCTGCCAAGTTTCCACGTCTTTATAGGCCATGAGATCTGATGGAGACTGAATTTTTCAAGTACTCTCTGAAATGTGTTGAGAGATGCTGAAAGAATTTGGAAATTTAAGAATTAGTGGTAATAGTGATTCCTGTGGGTGTCTGGGCTGAGTTGCAAGGAAAGAATACACAGGCTGTTAGAAGCCTGACAGCATCAGGAATCTGGTTCCACAAATGGAATAGCAGCCTACGTCAAGGAGCTCCTCTGTCTTTCCTGGGGTTGTGTATAGCTGCTCCTAGCTGAGGAGGCCAGTGTTTTGAACTGGTGTTGTTATTTTGGACTCTAAGTGAGGCCACCCAGCATGCTGGGGGTGTTAGAAGAGACCTAGCCTGAAGGGCTGTCCCAGACACACCCAGCTGGTTCCTTATCAGACCTCTCTAATTTAGAGTCCTTTTCAAAGCACAGCTTGCTTTGCTTTTGGCTTCTCAACAATGTTACAGTAAGGTTCGGCTAAAAGTTCAGTTCTAAAAGTCAAATATCAACACTCTAGAAGAGGTCTGGCTCTAAAGGAGAAAGAGCTCTTTTCTAGGAGCACTTGGCATGGGTATATCTTCTTTCCCCCAAATTTATCTCCTCCCTTGTGAACTGGAAATATGCAAGCACCTTTAAGGTAATCAAAATCACTGACAGAATATCCAGGGGAGGAACCCACTACAGGTTCCAAGCCTTTTACCTCTCAGGCTCAGCTGTGCCTGAAGCTCCCAAGGCCCCAATTCAATGAATGGAGACTGTAGCACTGGGAATTATACCCAGGAAAAGAATAAGCTAGAAGCACTGGCCCTGAGTTGTAAAGAGTTACTTTCTTTTATTCCATAAGAATCTGATAATAATAAACTCAGCTTTGTCCCAGGGTCTTTCTGCTCAAAAGCGATTATACCCAGAAAAAAATTCTTCTCTTTCATTGACCGAGTCAGTAGGCATAAGCCTTTCTCCATTAGGTCAACCATTTGATTCCCTCCTTAGCTCAACTCATAGCACCTGTTTGCAGGCAGAAGCCTGAATCCGATGACCTCCTAAGGTCTCTTTCAGCTCTAATTACAAACTAAGCCAAATTAAAACCTGCAGCCCAAGGGAAGGTTCCTATGCAGGGTGCTAATAAATGTCCTCCCTCTCACCCTCCTGCCTTTCAACATAAATACACAGACACAGACACACAGTTGTACTTCCAGGTGCTTGGCTTCTAACTGCTACAGTTAGAAGTCTCCAGAGATTGAGAATTAGCTGTAAATCCTCTTTTGAGGAAGTAGGTGAGGAAGAGAGAAGAGGGCTACAGAGAATTAGAAAATATTTAATTCCTACCTTGACAGAGTTCTTCAGATGAGGGGGAGGGTGCAGCGGTGAATGAGGCCCACAGGATAAAGAGAGAGAGAGGTAAAGCCTCCTATGCTAGGGGCAGGTGAGCAGCAAGAGAACAGGTAAACCCAAACCAGAGAGTTATCAGGCTGCTCTGCTTGGAGGATTGCTCTCAAGTGTACATTTGCAGGAGCGAGTTAGCTAGGAGAAATAAGGTCCTCATGCTTCTTCTTAACTGTTTAGTGTGGTCAAATTTTGCTTTTCCTTTGGCTGTGCCTATTGGCTCCAAGGCTCCAAGAAGCTAGGCCAGAGGGCTCCCCTGCCCAGCACCCCCTCCCGGCTCCCCACCCTGGCACAGGGCTGAGGCAAGCAGTCTGGTAAGCTGCTATCCTATCAGTCTGTCAAAAGCTGTAAATAAAAGGCCACATATGCACAGTGAAGTAGGCTATAAGAATCTAGATTGAATTACAGAAGCCAGTTGTGGAGACAGGGTTGGGAGTAGCAGAAAGAAAAGGGAGAAGCCTAATTGGCCTTCAAGGAAATATTTTCATTCGAGCACATCAAAGCCTTGCTCCCCTAGGTTCCGGTCTGGCCGTTTTCTCAGCCAAGGAGTCAAAGTCCCTGAGACTCCTCAGAGTCAAAGCCTTTCCCAGAGGTGACTTATCTTCCAACATATGTAGATGACAGTCTCCAAGTCCAGCTCACTGTGTGGCTGGTAATAGCAGTGGGACTGCCTGACTGACAGGTAGCAGCAAAAACTATTTCTGTATACCAGTTATACAGTATTTGCTTTAGTTATAATACTAAAGTGAGAGTACATTGATATTACCTTAAGCAAAAAATTTTAAAGCAGGTGGCTAGAGTCTGGCCTGGGTTCTGAGTATTCAGGAACCTAGGTTCTGTATTATTCAGAGCATGGATTTTGGTGTTGACAGGCCTGAGTTCAAATTTCACATAATACTTGCCAGCTGTGGATTTTGGGAAGTTACTCAACTTCACTAAACTTTAGCTTCCTCATTTGTAAAACTGTCATATTTTCCCTCAAAGGCTTGACGTAGAATTAAATTAGATGTATATAAAGTGCTTGACACAGTAAGTGCTCAGTCATGGTCACTATCACTATATTTTGGCAGATGACCAATGGCGTACTTTCCTCTCTCCTTTCCCAATTTCCCAGAAAACCTAAAGGCTCCAGGTCCAGGGAACTGGCAGGCAAAATCTGTCAAAGAACAAAAGGAAATGGGAAGAGTCATGTTCCTTTTTTCTCTTCCCAGGGCTAGGACTGACCAGTCATCCTGTGCCAATCATACCCTGGACTAGTAAGCTGACCCTGAAAGCCTAAGGCTCTCCCAAACTGAAGATTAACTAATCCATCTCTAGTATTACCTGTCATGGGGCATGCTCCCAGACTGATGGTGCTTCTCCAGGGGCCCCAGATCAGATAGATCCCAGTAGATGCAGGAAAGAAATAGTCTGATCCCAAGCTGGCAGGATAGGTCTGTCCAGGCTGTTGTCTGCTCATCACAGCTGACTGTGAGGCCTATAGGTTAATAATAGCAACTCTGATGCCAATGGATTAAGACAGCACTGTAGGAGGTGTTTATTTTTACACTCTAGCGTCAGTATCAAGTTCAACTGGTTACTGCCCAAATCTAGGGCAGCTTCCTGCTATAGGAGTGGCCTCGGGCTTCTTCAGGATGCTAAGTTGGATTCTAGAGGAAGCAAGCCTTGTTGAAAACAGTTCATGATTAACAGAGAGAGGGAAGGGGAAAGAGAATAAATAGAACTGTCACATATCTGGCTGTCTGGTCCCAAATCTCTGGGACAAGGTGGACCTCCAGTGAGAGCTGGTGTTTACAGCATTCTCCTGAGTCAGGCAGGCCCTAAACAAGAGACCTAATATGTTGTTTTGGAAAGGTGTGCATGCGTACACACACATACTGTTTGCAGTAAAATGATCTGAAAAAAATCAAGGAGGACTGACACTCAACCAGAAGCTCAGCCTCGTCAGTTGCAAGTCCCAGGTTAGTGCAGTGAGTGCCAATATTGTTAAGAAAAAGAAAAAGCCTTCCTGGGAAGGTTTTATAGGATGTTTAAAACAAAAGAAGGTTAGACTGGTCTTTAATTGATCTGTATATAATTTTTAGCAGGTATATCAATTGCCTTGAAAATTTACTTGGCCAGAGCTTCTTTCCTAGACATGACACGATGGGACAGAAACACCAAGAAACTAGCCCTCATCTAGTCAGGACCCAGGCCCAGAAAATTATTCCTGAAAAGCTCTTTATTCCCAAGGCCTAGGGACTAGAGTCCTAGGGACCTTACACTTTGACCATAGTCTCTGGAACTCTTTGGATATCCTACTCATCTCCTTGAAAGGCAGCTCCTAACACAAATTTCATCTTGTCCCATCAGACAGACAGGGGTGTCAGGAGGCTTACAGCTTGACAGCTGGACAGCTGATGTAAACAGACTTAGAATGGCTTACTGAGGGCACAGCAGACTGCTGTGGAATGACAAAAATGTATCGCACACCAGGTAGGAATGCTGAATTACATAGAAAACAACCAATGACTCCATCATCTTCCTGCCTGTGGCTGACTCATAACCACTCGCAGTGACACAACATATCAATTTCTCGAGGAGCCAGGTTGCTGGCAGGAAGGTAGACTGGTGAAACACTCATTCAGTACATTTTTTTCCCTGTCGTTCAAGGCTTATCCATCCAGTCATCAAAACAACAAAACAGCAGACTCAAACAGCCAGATTTGATCGCTAGAGATAAGGGTTTGATTTCAGCTCCATCTGGAAGCTACCCATGTCTAGGATAGTGGCAGGATGCCCAAGGATAGGAACACTGCTTTCATTCTTGGTGTTTTCTCTGACTTGCTAGGTCATCTAAGGGCAGGGTACCTGTCCTCTCAAAGCTCTAGGTTTACTATTGGAAAAGGGGCTAATTGTATCCACTTTCTGGTATTGTGGCAAGAAAAAATTTTTGAACAATTAAAGTCATAGGAGCAAGAAATGTAAATGCTGTAAATTCTTTGGACCAAAGTATTTCTGAACTATAATGGTCATTCGTGCATATAGATAGAAAACCCTTGCCTTCTGAGTTTTTTCTTCTCCTAGTCTTGTTGAGAAATGAACCTGGTCTGTGCCTGGAGGTGCGGTTCATTTCTTTTAGGACTATAATCCCCACCTCTGGTTTGAAGAACAGTTGAAACAGTTAGGAGTCTGCTTCCCTAGACATAAGGTATTATTTTCTACTAATGTGTAGAAGAAAAAGTAGAAATATGCAAGCAAAAAGGAAACACCTCCACTTACCCACTTGCTATATCTATAAACCTAATTATTTGCTACTCCTGGGCCAAGGACATGGATCAGAGGCTTGTCCCTCATTGATGCAGCATTAAGAAAGTACTTATGAACTGGACTTAGCCTAAAGGCCTGAGAAAGCAATGTTAATGAAAGGATGCATTCCACTACCCAGTTAGAACAAAGGCAATACTGTATTCTAAACCCAATAAAAGCTTTCACTCTTTCTAGCCCAGCAATCTCTCAGTATGCAATTAGTTTGTCAGGTCTCCAGAACTCTTGGAGAGGAGAAATAGAAACCAATTCTTTCTTGGTGCTGATGCCTCCTTTTCTGCAAGAGCTTACCCTGGGATTCAAAACAAATTGTTTGACATCCTGCAGCCTCTGGTGAGACCTACCCTGCTCCAGCAAACTATATCTGTAAGGGACCCGATAATAAATATGTAAAGGGAGAATAATGATTATTAAGGCTTTATGGGCCACAAAGTTAGGCCAATATTCTTTTTTTTTTTAAACAATTCTTTAAAAATGTAAAAACTAATCTCAGTTTATGGGCTGCATAAAATCACCCTGGCTAGGCTATAATTTGCTTACCCATAAAGGTTCATCTATTCAAAGTCTCAAAATTCTGACTTTGCTAGGCCTGCTTAGAGATCCTCTTTCCTATTCCTGCAGGGCTGATGCATATATTTCAGAGGCGATCCCCTCTCAGGAGCCACTGAGGAATGTGGAGGAAGAATTCTGAGGTTATTTGTATTGGAGTTGACAGACTGGTTAATTCCCCTCATATAAAGCGCTTCAAAACCATGTGTGGAATTTAGCTTATTGCATTATCATTCTGGAGTGCAGACTGAGCCATAAACAGTCTTTATCTTTCTATTTCTGCTGAATAATACTATCCTATTTCTCTATCATGCCTCCCCCAACTCCCCTACTCCCATGTTCCAAATCCACACTTGAATTGGCTCAAATCTCAAATCCTTCTCTCTTCCCCACCCTTCCCACTTCTATATGTGGTTTGGTTGTGGATAGCAAGGAAACTATCAACTGTCAGATGGGTTTGGACATAGTAGATATAGATGAAAGGCATGAGGGTAGTGTGAGCTCATTTTGAACAAAGACTTAGGGCTGACTGACTCTAGGATTTATCACACTAGTAATAGACTTCGTAAACAGAGATCAAACTGCTACAGAAGCAACCTAAGAACACTGTGCAAAGGGGCAGGAATCACTGGAGTTACACCTCCCCAAAAGACTAGAAGGAAATTACTGACTTATAACTAAATACTAACGTTTATAATAACAATAGCTATAATTTATTACCTGCTGTTCTATCTGCTGTGCTAGATGTTTGTCATAAATGCATTTCTTAGCTTCACAATAACCCTGCAAAATAGATATTATCATCCCTATTTTGCAGTTGAGGCTCTTGAAGAGATGGCTTGATCCAAGACATAGAGCTAGACAGTAGTGGAGTTGCACTTGGAACTCCCATCTGCCTCACTACAAAGTCCTTGCTCTTTCCACTATAATATACTGCTAATATCCTTGGTGGAGATGAACGGTAAGCAAATGCCTTAATTTAGGTCCTATTTAAACTTTGTTCTAAATATCAGCAATCTGTTGTTCTGCTCTTTTTTATAGTCTGAATATTAATGAATGATAAGGTGCTTAAAATCACAAACATGCTAATTTTGCATGACAGTGATTCAGGTCAAATCCAGCTATATTCATATTTAAGCTGGGGCCTTATTTGAGCTAACAGTTGTTTATTTTTTACAACAACAATAAACAGGATTTTAACATATTAAATCTTTGCCTAGTAATCAAAGAAGTCTCTTTTCAACAATGGTACATTTTTGTGTAATCAATGTTATCTTGTAAACACTTTGGTTGAACTGAATTGTAGGTTCCATTTTGCCAGGTCCCTGATTGTTAGTTGCTAAATATCCACTCTCTTTCAAATTAACAGAACCTGATATTCAGGGTGGTACAATGCTGCTCAACTAAAATTCTACATTTCCACCTCCCTTGGAGGTAGGTGTGGCCATTTGACTAAGTTATGATTGTTTATGAGACTTCTGGGTAATTTCTTTAAGATGAGCAGGTTGCATCCTTCTTTCTTTCTTCCACCATCCTGAAGCTAGGGGGCTAGGTGTGATGGCAAGAGCTGCAGTACCATCCATAAAGATGGCCAGGTATAGCACATAGAAAAACCTGGAAGGCGACTGGGTTTCTAACAGCTGCAAGCTGCCACACCAGCCCAGGACTGTCTACCTCTGGGTTTTTGTTGTTGTTAAGAAAGAAATTTCATCTTACTTAAGTCACCAGTTTTGGGTTTCTGTTACTCATATCTGTTTCCACTTTATATATCCTACCACATCCCAATAACCAACAAGTCTTAATTCTGTCCATCCTTCTCTATCCCCAATGCTACTGCCCAAGACCAAGGTATACTTACCAATCGTCTGAGCTCCTACATCAGCCTCTAACCTGGTCTCCCCTCTCAGAAACATCCTTTCAAAAATAAAGTCTATTTATATCACCCTTCAGAAGCTCTTTCCATAAAATCCAAACTCCTTAAAGGTGTACTCTGCCCTTCACAACTTACCTCTCCAGTCTCATCTTTTACCACTGCTACCCTGCCCTACAGTCATACCATCACCTCTGTACTGACTGGAACATGGCCTCTCCATTTGTTGGGCTAACTCTAATCATCATTCAGGTTTTAAATCGAAACATCACAAGTTCAATGGCTTTCCACATTACGTGCCCTGGTTATATGTTTCCGAAGCACCTTGCATTTCCTTGTTATGTGTTTCATAATTGTTTATTTAGCTTCTAATGCTAGAAAGCAAGTTCCATGATATACAGGAACCCTGTATATCATTATTTACTATTAGTACAATGTCTGGCATACATAATAGATCAACATTTTTGAATGAATGAAAATTTCAAGACAGCAGCCAAGCAAGATGTATCAAGTTGAAATAACTATACTAGTTAGTCCATTTCTAGGAAATACATATAAAATAAATAATATAATAAAAGTACACAAAAATATATACGTATGGATATTCACTGAAGTACCATTTATAAAAGCAAAAATTGAAAATAATATTCTAAATGCTCTTTCATCTGTGAATTGATCAAATAAATTGAGGTAATATACATGATAGAAATATTCTACAAAACATAAAAATAATATTGTGTTACAATAGTTGCTGAGATGAAACTATGTCCATGATAAAGGTTTTTCTAAATAAAGTAGTTTATAAAGTACAGTTCATGGTATGATCCCATTTTTATTTTTTAAAAGTGCATGCACATTTTCTCCTTTTTATTTATCTATATTTCTATGTTTTCTGGCAATAAATGGGCTGACAGAATCTTTTGGGCCATCTGGGATCCTTGCAGGCCTGAAAGCATAGGCCTCATGGATCATATTCATCACAGGAGATATGAGGGTCCACCCACTTACAGTCCAAAATAAGATAAATACCTGTACTACAGTAAAAAGTATTAAGTGCCTCACACTTAAATTAGGGAAATTAAAACAATTAAGATGACAATATTCTTGAAACTGTGCCTGCCCTTTCATGAATAATTTAGTAGAACAGCTAGTCATACCTGAAGAGGGGAGATTTTCTTGTATTTTTGTTTATCTTGAATTAGCTAGCATGTAAGTTCACAGGAGGATATGAACCTGATGGTTATCTATATAAGAGAGTTAAGAATACACAAATTACATAACGTTTAAAGAATTATAAAGCAAGGAAGTATATTATAATTATTTATATACATTTTCTTTTTCACCCTTGGTTGCGCATTAAGAATAGAGACTGTCTTCTTCATCTTTGTACTCACTCGACCTAGCCTACAGCCTGGCACATGGCTTAGAATGTTCACAGAGAGGAACCGAATCCTCACCAAACTAAATTGGAAACATTTCCTTTTTTCCAGAGCAGAATTTGATTCATTATAGTTTTGGACATCTTTACATATGTTGAGTTCTAGACCTCCATGTTGGAGTGTGGGGTACTGAGAGGATAAAGGGATTACAGTGCTGCCTTGGGAATGTGCAGGGTGAGTATGCCCAGGTACAACTTCTCTCCCGAAGTTCCCTTCACCTCGGCACTGCACTCCCTCTACTGCTACTGTGAGCCACAACATGAGAACCAGAACAGCATGTTCCAGCCAGAATGACAGCTCTCTCTCTCCCTCTTTCTTCATCTCTCCCCACTTAGCCCCCCCAGTCTTCAACTCTGCCCTGTTAGTGGCTTCCAATGGGGCTGCTGAGCATCTAGGAAAGAATGCAGGATGTATGTCTAAAAGTCCAGCAGTAGCTGAGAAACTTTTTTCCTAAAAAAAGAGCAGTCAATAAAGTTACATAAGACTCGGCTCTCCCCACTGGCAGCTTTTCCAACTCCAGCTGGAGAGATTCCTCAAGCTGTTTAGAGTTTCAGGAAAAGGGTTTGGAATTTCCTGACTGGCCAACCTATACTGGAGCATCTCTGGATAGAGATGGAGAGGTTCCAGGAGAGAAAGCAGTATGTCTGTGCTCCTATTGCTCCTCAGTTGTGGTCCCCTGAGCTCCTGTGGGGACAGGAAATAACATGATCCATTTATTGTTAAAATCTGAGAACAAGAACAAGCCTTATTGCCAAAACCAAGCCCAAATGGCATCAAGTCTTTGGGGCCCCACCCAAAAGAGGCAGGACCTGGAGAATACAATAGCCCAACATAGAAGCACATCAATAGGGGTCTGGAAGGGCTTCCTTCCGTGCTTTAGGCAGATTTATGGAAGAATTTTTTTCATGGACCTGAGAATCTCAGGCACCAAAGTCTTGCCAAAGGACTAAATGAACCAGTCAACAAAAATTAACTGAGCACCTATGAAATGCAGGCATCATATAATGTGAACAAAATAGACCTGGTACTTGCCTTCATGGAGCTTATATTTCACCTGGGGAGCCTAAACAAAAATATCAGGTAACCATGACCATACAAAATGGGCCTTTGGAATGTGCTGTATTCAAAGGAAAGATAGCTAATCCATAAAAGCCAGCTCTGTCCAGGAAGGCCAATTAGCATATTTATTAATCAGGGACAAGCTTATACTGAATTGGTGACCAAAATTATCTATATTTGAACTGAAAACTCTGGCCCTTGAAGAAGTCACCAGAATCTATCAACAATTTGCTCTCAGTTGGCTCTATTTTTATTCCTATTTATTTTGCTGGAGTTCAGCCCCTATTTACATTACACACTTTTATTTAAGGCATTGGAACTCACTTCTGCTAACAAATTACTGTCCATTATAATAAAGAAATAGAACCCTGTTTGCTCTTTCCAGCTTCGGGTCATTCACTTTTGTTTCTGGTCAACACAGAAAGCTAAGAAAAGTTTGGTATAGAATTCTGCTCTTAAGGACTAATTCTGAAGCACTGGGCAAGTTGTTGTTGTTGTTATTATTATTATTATTATTATTATTTTAAATGTATTTATTTAAATTAGTTTCAAGTATACAGTATGTTGGTTAGACATCTATATAGTTCATAAAATGATCCCCCCAGGTGCTCCCTCTGTCCCCTGCACTGGGCAAGTTATTTGATCTCCCTCAGCCTGAGTTTCTTCACCTGTAAAATGAGGATAATAATACCTCTCTTACAGGGTGGTAGTGAGAGACGATAAAGAAAACACCTAGTATAGTGACTGGTATTCAGTGAGGGCTCAGTTAATGGAACTATAATAAATATGAATCAGGAATCTCTTCTTTTCTTGAACTGAAATCTCTCCCATTGTACTTTTGAGACTGCACTACTGTTCAAATGACCAATTTACAACAGGGAATCTTGTCACTTGTCATCATACCCAGTACTTTCCTTTTCAGTAGGCATACCACCTCAAATTGTTTAGCCTTCATAGCTCTGTTCTTTGTGCTCCTATAAATTGGAAAGTGGCTCTGTCCTAGGTAACATCTCAAGGGAATACACAGAAAGAAAGTTAAAGTAAATCTGCAAGTTTTCTGCTAATCAAGAGTTTCCCACCCCGTGAACACAGTGAATCCAGGTACATGACTACCTGAATCACTGTCAGCAGAACACAAGAAAGTGAGTCATCCCATAAACTCATGTGCTGACAAGATTTTCCTTAAAGGGTCTAATTATTCCAGACATGTATACCATGTGTTGCTGTCCAAGTCTCATAGCTTCTGCTTTAGAAAAGTTTCCCTAGTCTACCTTCTCTTTTAATTTCTATGATTAGCATTCTAATTCTAGGCCTTCCTTCAATACCTCTTGCAAGGGATATTGATTTAATCTTTGGGCAAAGATTCCTAGGGGGCCAAAGAATTAAGACTATTGCTAGAAATACAGTGGTAAAAAAATACATATAATTCTTGTCCTCATGGAGTTTACAATCTAGCAGAGAAAGACAAACAATCACACAAATAAAAATATAACTACAAAATGCGATAAATGCCATGAAGAAAAGTACAGAGTATTAAGAGGACCTAATTAAGACTGATTAAAGACTTCATTTTGAGTCAGGGAAGGCTTCTTTTGGTAAAATGATGTTTAAGTTGAGCCTTGAAAGGTGAGTTGAAAAGAAGTTAAACAGGTAAAGAGTGGGGAATATTCCAGGAAGAGGGCATGACATGTCTGAAAGCCCTGAGGCAGGGAAGTGGCTAGTATCTTAGAAAAACTGAAAGAAAGCCAGTGTGACTGAAGATGTCTATCATATTTGACAACTGGGAGTTCATTGGTGATCTTGACATAAGCAATTTTAGGGAGTTGGTAGGAAATTAAGTTAGACAGAAGAGGGTACAAAAGTAAAGGGACAGCATGGTAGTCAATGAAGTTTGGCTGTTAGCAATAGAGAAATGCGACAGTACAGGGTGATTCATTAGGGGATTCACTTTCAAATTAATATTTACTTTGTCAATTAATATATGTACATGGTTACAAAGTTAAATGGTACTATAAAGTTTATGATGAAAAAATAGCAATCCTCAGCTTCATCTCTTTCCACTTCTGTGTTGTTCTCCAGAGACCACTACTTTCAAATATTTTAATTGCCTCATCTGGTATTCATGTTCATGTTTATAAATAATATGCTTATTTAATTTCTTGATTTTTAAACATTCTCTTTTGACTTCCTACATGGAAGACAAACACTTAGCATTTTTATACCCACCTTCCCCTGCGACTTCTGATTAAATTAACATCCAGTGTTTACTATGACTTGATAAGTCTGTAAACCCTTATTATTACTATATAATTTATAATATAAGTTTTAATACTTGAGTCTTTTTCAGTTTGTTTATTTTTCTATATATTTGTTCCTAATTCTTCCAGAACTCTGCTAGAATTCTCTAGCAGAACTATAAAAATCCCAATCAAAATCATTTTCCAAATGGTCAACATGGTTCATTATTTTTTCTCCTGGAAGGTATTCCTCTGGAACTTAACTGTTCTCCTGATACATTTTGAACTTACTCCTCTCTGGGCTTACAATACCACTAACATGCTGGGCTTTTCATTATCATCAACTTAGGAATTTCTTTTGCCTTTCTCCTATGTTAGTTGCCCGGGGTTGTAGATCCCATGATTTCTTCTTTCTTGTTTACTCCCTCATTTTGGGGGGAGCATACTCTGTAGTAGCTTCCTAAGAAAGGATACACACAGAAGGAACACTTTTGAAATGAATGTTTGAAAACATATATTTTAAACTTTCACGGTTAATAATTTGGCTGTACATAAAATCCTAGGTGAGAATTCCTCTCAGAAATTTGAAAGCATTGCTCCATTGCTTACTAATTAGATTGCGTTATTGTTAAGTCCAGTGCTATTCTGATTCCTGATATTTGTAATTAACTTTATTTTTTAAAAAAAGAGTTGTGAAATTTCTCCATATCTATAGTGTTTCAATTTTCATGATGATGTACCTTCAGGTAGGTTATTTCTATTTGTTGTACTAGATCCTTTCGATTTGGAGACTCATGTTTTTCAGTTCTTAGAAATGAATTTGTCTGCCTGCCTGCCTTCCTTCCTTCCTTCCTTCCTTCCTTCCTTCTTTTCTTTTTAAAAATGACTTCCTCTCCAGTGATGCTGAAGGTTTAGAAAAGAGAAGGATTAAATGATGAAGCAACATCACCAAGAAGCAGTAGTGACTCCAGAATTTCTATAAAGGTTGAACTGAGGAGCAGCACACAGATCAAAAGGGGTGAGTGACAGTGAGTGGCATAGCATCAGAGAATTATCGTGAAGTTCCATTTGTATGGCAATTAGTGGTTTTACTCAGAATATAGATTTGTTTGGGGTAGCTTAAAAAGTGTCTCACTTAGGTATGATACTCTGCTGTATGGACATAAAAACAGTCTCAAAACAGCTTAAACGATAGAAGAAATGTATTAGTCACATATATCATGAAGACCATTGACCCTCTGATAGGGTTACTGTAGGGTAAGTTAATTCAGAGGCTCAACATGTCACTCATATTTTCTATCACTGGGTGACAGGATGGCTGTTACCATCTCAATCATTACATCCAGATATGTTAACATTCAGAGGCCAGTGGGGACAGGGTGGATGCCTAAATAAATTCTGTTCTGTTTTAATGGGGGAAAGAGTTGTTGGGTAGGCAACCAGTTGTGTATATTTCAGGGCACTACCATGGCTGAAAAGATAAAGTGGGAGAGTATGCATTCCAGTGCACCAGGGAGGGACAGATTTTTTTTAGGAGCTGGGATACTTCCTTCATTGCAACTGATAAGGAGGGGATGGCTGTAGATACATTTGCAGATTGGCGGTAGGAAGTGAGGGAGTTCAGGTTTGATGGCTTCCTTTTTCTTTTCTGAGGTGTATGAGTCAAGGTCCTTAACAAAGCATAAAGAGGACAAAGAGAGGTCAAAGGCTGAGGAGAATAATGAAGGTATGAAATGTTACAATAAGTGGAGGAACAACACTATTAGAGAAATACAGTAAGACTGCTGGCCAAGCTTACTGTATTTGGGTTGGGTGGTGATGAATTTAAAGTGATACTAAATTTGCTGGGCTGTACAATTTTCTCCAGCAACGTTTAGCTGTTTGAGTACAGACATGGAGAAGGTGAGGGAGGGGGGGTTATGTTCATTCAGGTGTAGGGTTTTACTAGGTATAAGTATATTTTTAAAAAAATGATTGTAAAATCCTAGGATACTTTAGGGTATGTATAAAGAGAGTTCCTCACATTATTCAGCCATGAGAAAGGAGGTAATCTTGTGACAACATGAATGGATCTTGAGGGCATTATGCTAATTGAAATAAGTCAGAAAAAGAAAGACAAATACTATATGATATTGCTTATATGTGGATTCTAAAAAAACCAAACTTATAGAAACAGAGAGTAGAACAGTGGTTTCCAGGGGCTGGGGGGGAGGTTAGATAAATGGTGATATATTGGTTAAAGGGTACAAGTTATAAGATGCCTAAGGGATCTAATATACAGCATGTGATCGATTGTGGTTAACAATACTGTGTTATATACTTGAAAGTTGCTAAGAGAGTAGACCTTAAATGTTTTCACCGCAAAAAAGAAATGGTAATTATGTGAAGTGATGAAGGTTTAACTAACTCTACTGTGGTAGTAATTTGCTAATAATAAGTCTATTAAATCAACACATTCTACACCTTATATTTACATAATGTTATATGTCAATTATATCTCAACAAAGTTGGAAAAAAAGAGGTAAATTCCTTAGAGAGATCTTCACCCCAAAGCCCCACATTCAGGATATAGATTCCTAGAGTATTGACTGAAACAAGGAGTATTGAAATCACAAAAGAAAACCAAAGATTTGACCATATAGAAATTGTAAAATTTTCTATTAAAAACTTCTCTAACCAAAGTTTGAAATTCTCTATTCTCTACTACACATTCTAATAATTCAATAAAAAGTGATGGTTGTCTTTCATTCTCATGAGATCAATGATCCTTGGTAACTGTTATCACCACTTGGTTGTCAGATGGGACTCACAAATGCATAATGGGGCAGGCGGTCCTGCGTCCAGGCCTCCCTTCTCCAAGCACTATCATTAGGGATGAATAATCTAAAAATATTGTAGGTTGCTGTGTTGAAAGTCAGGCAAAGCAAGTTATATAAACCAGCTGGTAAACTGAAATAGATACTACACTATCTAAGAAGTAAACTACAGAAGTAAGTATAGAGTTAAGTGAATAATATTTTAAAGAAGTAGAATAGCTCTTGCAAAACCAAGTAAGAGCCATCTTTCAAAGCAGTGACCTTGAAAGACTTAATTCACCCCAACAGTGCTTCTACTCAAAACATTTCTAGAACTCTTCTTCTGGAACCGCAAAAATCCCAGCTAACCAACTCAAAAAATTGTGAGACATTTTTTACCATTGTTTTAAGCCACAAAGGTTTAGGGTGGTTGGTTATACAGTAATAAATGTGAGAAAGAAATGTTTAAATCACTATGCTTGGAGGGATATTTAAAAGGAAACGATTAGCCTTACAGAAAAACTAGCTATGCAGAACCCTCAAAGAATATGTTGGTTTGGATAACAAAGTTTGGCTGTCTCCTTAAATAAAAAGAATACAACACTTAAAAACAAGAAAAGAATATTTTATTAGAGAAACAACTCTAAGATGAATGAGATCAGCTGTAGGTCTCCAACTTTCTCCTTTAGAGTTTTCACTTTCTGCAGTGGGGTCACCTAGACCCTATCTATCTATGCTGACTTTAGCAATACTTTGCTCTCCTTTTTTCCTTTACCTGACCATGGATAAAAATAACTTTATTTTTCCCTGAGTACACTAAATATAAGACTGTATTTTCTTTTTTAGAAAGATTGTACAAGAAAAGAAAGGAAGTAAAAAGTATAAAAACAGATAAACAAGTTAAATGCAGATGTTAGGATAATAAGATAAACAAAGTTAATACAGACTTTGGATCCTAAGACAACAAATCCTAGCCAGAAGTTAGCTAGCTCTGTTTTTCTCTTCATCCAGTTACCAATCCATTGCCATTGACTGCGAGGATCTCATACAAGAAGTCAAAAACATAGCAGACATTTCAGAGCTCACTGTCTCATCTTCCTGGAGAGGATAAAAGACTATCTTATTAAACCACGAATTCCAGAGACCAGAGGTTTTCTTCTTTAATTATTAAAATTAATTAAAAAAAAAACTTTAGGTATTTTGATAAAACTGTTTTAAAATGTACACTTTTACCTTCATATACTTTTGTTTTCTATATGGTATATAGGCTATAACAACTTTTTCTTGATGACTCACTCTAATGCTAATTAATATACTAGGCCAAAATACAGTTTTGTTCTCAGTATCTATTACATACTTGCACACCAAATCCTCAAACCCATAAGACTGTGTGTTAAGAGGAAATATGGTTCACTTTTGCCATTTCTATTCAACAGAGTACTGAAATCCTGGCCAGAGCAATTAGGCAAGAAAAAGAAATAACGGCATCTGCATCTCTGCAGATGACATATAGCAAACACTAAAGGTTCCCTTCAAAACTGTTAGAACTAATCAATGAATCTGGCAAAGTTACAGGACACAAAATCAACACATAAAAATAAGTTGTTTTTATGCGCTAATAATAAACAATCTGAAAAGGAAATTAAGAAAACAATTCCTTTACAATAACATTAAAAAAGAATAAAATACTTAGGAATAAACTCAACCAAGGAAGTTAAAGACTTGTACATTGAAAAATACAAAATGTTGCTGGAAGAAATTAAAGGAGACACAAACAAATGGAAAGATATCTTGTGTTCATGGACTGTAAGACAATATTGTTAAGATGTCAATACCAGCAATATGCAACACAGATATGGACATTATGCTAGATGAAATAAGCTAATCACAAAAGGGAGATACTACCTGATTCCATTTATATGAGGTACCTAAAATAGTCAAATTCATGAATCAAAGGGTGGAACGGTAGTTGCCAGGAGCTGGGGGGAAGAAAGTGAGTAGTTGCTGTTCAATGAGTATAAAGTTCCAGTTAATCAAGATGAACAAGCTCTAGAGATCTGCTGTGTAAGTGTACTGATAATCAACAATATATTGTACACTTAAAAATTTGTTAAGAGGGTAGACCTCATGTATGTGTTCTTTCGATAATAATAATAATAATAATAATTAATAATAACAAAAATATGTCAATGCTACCCAAAGCAATCTACAGATTTTATGAAATTTCTTTCAAAATCCTAATGACATTTTTTTTTTTTGCAGAAATAGAAAACTCCATCCTAAAATTCATATGGAATCTTAAGGAATCTTGAATAGTCAAAATAATCTTGAAAAAGAAAAACAAAGTTGGAGGACTCATATTTCCTTATTTCTAATATTATTACAAAGCTACAGTAATCAAGAGTGTGGTACTGGCACAAAGACAGACATATAGATCCCTGGAATATAACAAAATGCCAAGAAATAAACCCTGGCATACCTGGTCGAATGATTTTCAACGAGAATGCCAAGCTTAGTTAATGAGTCTTTTTAACAAATGGTGGTGAGAAAACTGATGTCCATATGCCAAAGAATAAAGTCAGGCCTTTATCTAGCACTATATATATAAATGAACTCAAAATGGACCAAAGACCTAACGATAAGAGATAAAACTATATAAGAAAACACGGGAGAAAGGCAATAATTTCTTGGATATAACATCAAAAGCACAAACAACAAAAGAAAATCTAGGAAAAGTGGTCTTCATCACAATTTAAAACTTTTATGCATGAAAGGACTATCAAAAGAAGTGAAAAGGCAACCCATGGAATGGATGAATGTATTTGTAAATCACATATCCAAAATACATCAAAAACTCCTACAACTCAACAACGGAAAGACATATGATCCAATATAGAAACGGGCAAAGGATTTCAATAGACTTTTCTCCAAAGGAGATATAAAAATGCCCAATAAGCATGAAAAGATGCTGAACATCACTAGTCATTAGAGATACGCAAATCAAAACCACAATGAGATACTGCTTTATACCCATTAGGATGACTATTATTGAAAAACATAATAATAAGTGTTGGCAAGGAAAATTGGAACTCTTTATATTGCTGTGGGAATGTAAAATGGTACAGCCACTGTAAACAACAGTATGGCAGTTGCTCAAAAAAGCGAGCATTGAATTACCATAAAATCCAGCAATTCCATTTCTAGGCACATACATATCCAAAGGAATTGAAAGCAGAAGCTCAAACAGATACTTGTATACCCATGTTCATAGCAGCATTATTCACAACAGCCGAAATGTAGAAGTAACCCAAGTGATCATTGATGGATGAATGGATAAACAGAAGGTGGTATATATATATACAATGAACATTATTCATATTTAAAAAGGAAGGAAATTCAAATATAAGCTACAACATGGATGAATCTTGAAGACATTAAGTTAAGTGAAATAGGCCAGTCACAAAGAGACAAATATTGTATGATTCAACTTATATGAAGTACCTAGAGTAGTCAAATTCATGGAGAAAGAAAATAAAACGGTGGTTGCCAGGGACTTTAGGGAAAAGGAAATGAGGAATTATTGTTTAATGGGTATGGAGTTTCAGTTTGAGGTGAAAAAGTTCTGGAGATGGCTGATGGTGGTGGCTGGACAACAAAGTGAATGTACTTAATGCTACTGAACTGTACATTTGAGAATCGTTAAAATGGTAAATTTTATGTTAGGTATATTTTACCACACACAGAAAAAGAGTAACTGTGGTAAAAGAGAGGTTCTGAGTAATACTTTTTTTTTTAGAATCTACCTCGCACCTCCCTCCACCCCCCACTCATGGACAGCTCTCTCAGAACAATGTTGATCTCTGGCCACTCAAAATAATACACTCATTTTGCATGATGAACTCAACTGACAGGAATTACAATTATCATATATGCCAATGTCTGTGTGGGTGTTTTTTGGGTAACCTCAGCACTGACCAATCGGACTATCTCTACAGAGCCTGACCTTACTCTAACATGCAGTGAGCCATCTCAGTCAAGTGACTTTTGTTAGGCTGCTCAGTCATTGTGTATGAGTAACAGAAGAAAAGAGTGAGTTATTGTCCTAAATCTGCAGAAAGAAAATTAGAACTTACAAGCCTCCCCATGAACTAAGGTTGCCAGATTTAGCAAATAAAAATATAAGACACCTTGTTGTTTATCTGAAATTCAAATTTAACTTGGCATCCGGCAACACTTGGAAGTATTGGAAGTTGAAGAGAAAACAAATAAAACAATTTGGAGTATTTCTGGGGTTACTGAGGTCTTAACCGGAAGCCTATACAGGGAAAAGTATAGAGGCTCATTAAAAATGTACTGACTAACAAAAGTGACAATAATCAAAACAGCATGGTATTGGCAGAAAAACAGACAAACAGATCAATGGAACAGAATTGAGACTTTGGACTCACATATATATGGGAAAATAATTTTTGACACAGGAGCCAAAAACATACAACAGAGAAAAGAAAAGCCTCTTCAATAAGTGGTGCTGGGAAAACTGGAAAGCCACATGCCAAAGAATGAAACTAGACTTCTGTCACCACACACCAAAATTAACTCAAAATATACCAAAGACATAAATATAAGACCTGAAACAATAAATTGCATAGAAAAAACAAAGGCACTAAACTCATGGTCCTTGGTTTTAGAGAGGATTTTATGAATTTGACCTTAAAGGCAAGGGAGGTAAAAGCAAAAATAAATGAATGAGACTATATTAAACTAAAAGAAACCACCAACAAAACAAAGAGGCAACCAACTGAATTGGAGAAGATATTTGTAAATAACACCTCTGAAAAGGGGCTAATATCCAAAATATATAACGAGTTCATAAAACTCAACAACAACAACAAAGAATCTAATTTAAAAATGGGCAGAGGACCTAAACAGACAATTCTTCCAAGAAGACATAAAAATGACCAACAGACATATGAAAAGATGATCAACTTCACTAGCTATTAGGGAAATGCAAATCAAAACCACAATGAGATACTACCTCACATGTTAGAATGACTATCATCAACAAGACAAGTAATAAGGGTTGGAGAGGTTGTTGGGAAAAAAGAACCCTCATATATTGCTGGTGGGAATGTACACTGGTGCAGCCACAATGGAAAACAGTATGGAGGTTCCTCAAAAAATTGAGAATAGAATTGCCATATGACCCAGCAATCCCTCTTCTGGGTATCTGCCCAAAAGATTTGAAAACATTTATCCGTACAGATATACATACCCCAAAGTTCACTGCCACATTATTTATGGTGGCCAAGTCATGGAAACAACCAGAGTGTCCTTTGATAGATGACTGGATAAAGAATATGTGGTACATATATACAATGGAATATTACTCAGCCATGAGAAAAGATTAAATACTGCCATTTGAGACAATATGGATGGCTCTTGAGATTAAAATGCTAAGTGGAATAAGTCAGACAGGAAAAGTTGAGAAACATATGATTTCACTTATATATGTGATATAAAACTGAATGCAACAAATGAACAATACAAACGAAAACTCATATACGGAAAACAGTTTAGCGGTAATAGGGGTCAAATATATGGTACTATCGAATTATACACTTGAAAACGATATAATTTTATTAACCAATGTCACCTCAATAAATTAAATTTAAAAAATCAAACTTTCAAAAAAATAACACATAGGATCAAAGGAGAAATCTCCAGAGAGATTTTAAAATATTCTGAAGTAAATGAAAATGAAAATACAACTTATCAAAATTTGTGGGATGCAATGAAACCAGTGGTTAGAGAAAAATTTATAGCATTGAATGCATTTATTAGAAAAGAAGAAAGGTCAAATATCAATAACCTAAGTTTCCAGTTTAGAAACTAGAAAAAGAAGAGCAATTTAAAACCGACATAAGAAAAAGAATAATAAAAATTAGAGCAGAAATCCATGAAACTGAAAACAGGAAACCATTAGAGAAAATCAACAAAATCAAAAACTGGTCCTTTGGAAAGATCAATAAAATCGATAAGACTCTAGCCAGGCTAACTAAAGTTTACTAGCCCCTGGAATGGGAACCAGATATTTGCCTCCTATTGTCAATCGAGACCAACTACTTATGCTAGACAAGGAGACAAAATACTACCATCATTTCCTTTCTTTTATCCATTCTATAAATTAAAAAAATAACACTACTGATGAGCATCTACTATGTGCCAGACATTGTTTTAAGTGCATAGGACATAACAGTGAATGACAAACACAATAAACTATGTAGTACATTAGAAGGTATTAAAAGAAGAAAAATATAGAGCAGGTTAAGAGTTATGAGTATTTTTTATTTTCTTATGAATGTATATATATAACATATGTACATATGTAAAGCAAGTACTTTTATTTTCTTCCCTCTCTTATCCCCTTATCATCTAACATAAGATATATTAATTATAGTTAAGTTTAATCTCTTTTTTTTTTTAACACCTATAAGCACCTGGTATTCCTAAGTGGTCTCCCATCCAAGTACTAACCAGGCCCGACCCTGCTTAGCTTCTGAGATCAGACAAGATCAGGCACATTCAGGGTTGCTTGGCCATAAACTAAGTTTATACCTCAGTATTTAAATTGTAGGATACCAAGAAGAGTGAACAACACCTGAGGACTGTATCCTCTTTGGGGAAACAGTTGGCACAATTTTGGTTATATGCAGGATAACAAGATCATGTTAGGTCGAAGTATGATTTTGCTATTGTTTTTATTTGGAGATTAAGTATGGTTTAAGGAAATATGTATGACTGCCAAATTGACAAGGACAAACTGTAATGATTAGTTTTATGTGTCAGCTTGTCTAGCCCATGGTACCAAGTTATTCAATCAAACACTAAGCATTCCTGTGAAGATATTTTGTAGATACAGTTAACATCTACAATCAGTCAACTTTCAGGAAAGGGGATTATACTCTATAATCTGGGTGGGCCCCATATAATCAGTTGAAAGGTCTTAAAAGCAGAACTGAGGTTTCCCTGAGGAAGAAGAAATTCTATCTGTAGACTTCAACATCAGCTCCTCCCAAGAGTTTCCAGTCTGCCAGCCTGCCCAATGAATTGGGACTTGCCTAGCCAGCACCCCACAATCATGTAAGCCAATTCCTAGCAATAAATGTGCACGTGTGTGTCTGTATGTATACACACACACTACCAAAATTTTAAAAAAAGTACTAGTCTCTCCAGACTACATGCCCATCCTTAATCTAACTCAGGAGCCTCTCCCTGCTTTAGGTTTCTATGATCCAAGACTCTATAGAGATAGGTCAGAAGGTAGGAAAAAGAGAAAGTGAAGAGGGATAAATCAAAGCCAGAAATGGATGAGAACATACCCAGACTCCTGTTAGGCAGCAGACCTGGCCTCAGAAGGGGATGTTAAACACTTAACATAAAAATCAGAAACTCTACGGCCATGCCACCCTGAACATGCCTGATCTCCTCTAATCTTGGAAGCGAAGCAGGGTCGGGCCTGGTTAGTACTCAATCAAATGGGAGACCACCTAGGAATACCAAGTGCTATAGGCGTTAAAAAAAAATCAGAGGAAATCAGATTTGGCTTGGGTCAAACAAAAGAGAAACAATGGTGGTTAATGCCCTATGACCATACAGCAGGAGTGGCACAGGTAACAGAATACCAGGGACAGCGGTAGGATCTCTCTTCCTTTCTGTAAGCCATATCACCGCCTCCAAAGAAACTCCAATCACTATTTTCATCTAAAGGTGCTCTCTGAGCACCAGTTACAATAATGTTACTTACTACTAGTCAGGTAACTACTTCTTAGCTTATAAACTCCTACAGCTGTCCAGCCATTGTTTCATCACTCAGCAATATTATCTACTTCCCCAAGGAATCTGGGCTAAAACTGAGGTCTCTGAATCCTGTTTTACTTTCAGGAAACTGAATCTATTTAAGTCATCCTAGAAATCAATAAAAATAGGTTTCAGGCTTTCTGTTCTTTGACGATTTTATCTTTAAAAGGCACATGTTCTTGTTTATTACTGACATTGTTCATGTAGCCATAATCCCTGTCGGACTCTGGTCTACGGAGGTACAAACGGCCCAGATGGCCTGATTACAGTAGAGTAGTATTTAGGAATCTTTGATATCTCTCACACTAGGCCTACCTGGGATAATCTATCCCTCCTGTCTCTGAGATGATGGGTTGAGGTAGGGGTGGTTCAGTTTGGGTATCCAGGAGCTAAAGGGTAAAATAACTGAGGTTCTTCATTCCTCCGACCTGCCTGAGGCACCTGCTGACCAAGCTACACTGAGTCAGCTTTAAAGGCTGTGGCTGGCCTCCAGAATTCTTCCCCAGAGGGAGCAGTTAGTCTCTAGGGCAAGAGGAGCAGTTCACCCTGGCAAAGCTCTTTCAAGATTATCTGAGCAGCCTCTAAGGCACAAACCAATAAAAATCTCTGCAGCTCCAGCCCTTATTTTGTAAACAGAACATAAGTGGAAAACCGCTGGCACATAGAAACTCAAATTATGAATCGAAAGACTGAATATATTCAGTTTGATGCTCCCTATATGAGCACCACAAGTAATTTCCCCCGTGCTTTTCTTTTTTCTCCCCTTCCTGTATTTAGTGACATCTTTCCCACTAAAGCACTCTGCCTCACAGCCTCCGCATTGGGCTCATTCATCCAGTCATTCATTCACCCATGTAATATTTACTAAATGCTACCATACGTCAGACACTATCCTGGGCGCTGGGGATACAAATGAACAGTGTAAGGTCCTTGCATCCAGGGCAGTCTCCCGGTGTCCATAAGGCCAGGCTGGCAGTCCCAAGCCAGTCCTGGACAACGGGATCACGGCGCCCTTCGCAGCAGGTATTGCTGTGGCAGGGGGCTGGCAAACTGCCAGACCAAAGGTTTTCCCAAGGTAAAACTGGATGTGAGAGATCTCAACCCGGCTGGGGCGGATATCAGTCTGGGAACCAGGGACCAAAGGGACAGAGGACGCAGAGGACCTGGCTAGAACTAGCTGTGCGGAGACCCCCGCGGCTGTCACGCGGCTGGATGCTGGGCCTTGGCGCTCCCCTAGGGCCGTCACAGATGAGGGTACAGCGGTGACTACTGGCCGCATAAAAGGGTGTCTCCGAAGGGACAGTTTGAGACGGTTGGGGTGGATCCGGGGTGACGCCCAAAGGGATGGGTGGTCCTGAGTTTGAGAGTCCATTGGATGGTAAAGCTGAAAGGTCAGGAAGATGATTTAGGATAAAGTGGGTCCAGGAGGTCGAAACGGACCGGAAGGATGGAGCTGAGGGAACGAGGAGAAAGAGCTGAAGGGAAGGGCGGGGGTGTCGAGTGCTGGATAGATGGACAGAGGACCTTCTCCTAACGGATCATTCGAAACATGAGGATAAAGGGTCTTCCGGACCCCGCCGCGCCCCGAACAGCAGTCCCCACCTGGTTTCTCGCCTCAGCGCGGGTTCCTTCGGCAGCGGCGGCGGCGGCGTCTCGCGCCCTCCAGGTGTCGTGTTGCAGCCGAGACAGGCCGGTGTCCCCCTCCTCTCCAGACGGGTTGGTAACGCCCAGTCCCCCCTGCAGCCGCGGCGCCGATGGTCCAATCTGGGTTGCCCTCTTGCTACCCCTCCGGACGGCGCGTTGGTTCGGCCCACTGGGCTCGTGGTGCTCACCCACCGCCCTAGCTCCGGCGGCGATGTGCGCAGCGAGTCACGCGCAGTGCTTTCCCGCGAGGGGAGCGGCGAGGTTACGGCTGTGGCCCCGCCTTCTGCGGCCCGCGCCCCGCCCCTCCGGGGTGGTGTCCGGCGAAGCGCAGCTCGGGTGCGTTGCAACCGAGAATGCTGGGCCGCAGGCCTACTGGCTTCCAAGTCAGGTGCATTTGCTTACCCACCTTCGCCTAAAGCCCCGATTATCAACCCTGACACCCCCAGTAGAACCTCTTGAGGAATTAGAAAAAGAGCAAAACTAAGGCTTGATCTCAGTCGAGACCAATTGAATCAGTCACTGGGGTGGTGCCCAGGCTTTAATATTTTTTAAAAAGCACCGCACCCATAACCAGGGTTAACAAGCCCTGGTAAAACCTGGAACTGACGAAGACTCTTTTGACCAAAACTTTAATCAGGCTTATTTGAGTTCTCTGCTGGACTAGGCTTGACCTTGGGCTTCCCTCTTTGGCCTTGTAGAACCCAGTTTGAGAAAGAATCCTGTTAAGTCAGTTTAGTGAAAATCCCCCATCCTTGGTATCTGACCCTCCTTCCTATCTTATTACCCTGGCCTAGCTTCAGCAAGAATTCGTTGAGCGGGTCTAGCAAGAATCTCCGTTATCCCTGACGTTTCCCCCTAGTAATTGCCATGGTCTGAATGTGTGTGTCCCTCCAAAACTCATTTGTTGAAATCCTACCTCCCAGAGGTGATAGCATTAGTAGATGAGGCCGTTGGGAGGTGAGTAAGTCATGAGGGTAGAGCCTGCATAAATAGGGTTAGGGCTGTTATAACTCTTCTCACAGAGCTCCCTAGCCCAAATCCTCCAGGTTAGGTAGGATACACGAAGTCTGCCTACTCTGCTCCCTGATCTCAGGATTCCAGCCTCCAGAACTATGAGAAATAAATTTTCAAATTATTTAATTGTATTAACCAATGATACCCCAATAAACTTAAAATAAAATAAAAATAAATTTCTGTTGCTTGTAAGCTACCAGGTCTGTGGTATAGCAGACCAAGACTAATTTTCCATTCACTGACTCTGACCACTGCTCCATGGCTATAAATCTCTACTTATCTTTGTTGGGGTCTGAGTTGAGCTTAATCTCTCCCCCACTGCAAGACCCATTGCAGTGGTCCCTATACCTATTATGATGGTCCCCCCTTTAAAAAAAGTCTGCCTTATTTAACAAGTGTCATGAATAATTTTTTTAACACCACTCATACACTTCCTGCTCCTTACAGCAGACAGGGTATGTGTGTGTGGAGTGGGGGACATTGAGGATCATATTGTTTCCTTCTTTTAGCTGAAGGGGCGTGTTAAGGGCAGGCAGTCAGTCAGCAAATAGTTATTAGAAGCCCACCAGGTTCTATGCTCCGTGAAAGAGAGGCTGAGACCTGTGCTCTAGGCACTTACCGGCTGTTGGGTCACAATTAAGAAAGCAGGTAAATGTCATACTGTGCAATACATCCTCAGGCTTCACAGATGTGGTGTGACATGAGTTTTGAAGAATGAGTAGGAGATCAAGAGTATGGGAGAATCAGCATGTGCAAAAAAACAGGGGCAAAATAATTGATACGATGGAGGTGTGAGATGCAATGGAGAGAGCATAGCAGACATGATCAGAGGTGTGATAACGAAGAGCATCCTGTGTGACATACTAATGAGTTGGGACTCACCTGTAAGCAGTGGAGAGATACCGAGGGGCTTTCTGCAGAGGCAGGAACGGCAAATCAAATATGAATTTTAGAAATAAAATCCTGAGGATGAAGTGGAGAGGGCTAGGACTGCCAACGGGAGGACCAATGAAAAGCCCCATTTTTGTACGGTTAAATTGTCCAGGGTAGGGGCTTATTCCAAAGTAGGTCAATTAGTATCCCTTCCCTGATAATTTGGAATTAGGGAAAGAACTACATCCTTACTCATGGTTGGACTTACAATGGAAATTTGAGAACTGCGTGAGTGATTATCTTTTACTTACCAATGGCCTGAGTAGCTGAGAAGGAATAATCTGTTGCATAGGGAGGAGCCAAGTCTATACACAAAGAGACTACTGCCCAGGTTCTTGAGGCCTTTCAGCTTGATTCCTGCCCTGGGTAGATGACATATCCTTCTATCTTTCATATAGTTTCTTTCATTCAGCAAGTGTGAGTTACTTCCTGTTACTTGTGTTAAGGGATAATTTTCAAAAAAGGTAAAATCATGAATCTTATACAAATATAAAATAAATATTACGCTCACTTGTTAATGAGGGAACCAATAAGATATTAAAACCAGTTCAAATGAAGATGTGTTAAACATGTATATTCTCTACTAGACAAAATTAATTTGCATTCCCAAGAACTGGAATCTATTCAGTTATAGGCAGACACATTTTACGCTATTACCAGTATTTGAATAGATTTGCACTTTAAAAATCTCATTCTAATCATAGTATGAATATTGAATTAGGAGGTAAAGAGATCAGTTAGGAGACTCTGTGGTAATTGTGATGAGAAGTGAGAGTCTGAATTAGGACAGTGGCTGAGGGGTTAAATTGGAGGAGGTAGATTCAAGAGAGATTTAGGGTATAGAAATCTACATGACTTAATTAAATGTATCATTGGGGATAGGATGGGGGGTAGAATAGAACAAAGAGTCCAGGATTACTCCCAGACTCCTCCAAATGCTGAGTCTTTTCCAAAACTCTTTGCACATATCTTAGAAGATTGGGGGCTAGAATTGCAGAGAAATGTTGGGACTAGGATAATGTGCCCTTGTTTCTCTATTTCTGGCAGTGGTGAATAAAGTTATTTCCCCCACATGTTCTTAAAGAAAAAGGTGCAGGGTGAACCAGATAGTCCTGTGGCCTCTCCCTGTTCCCAAGAGGCTATAGATGAGCAACAAGTGTAAACATGGCCTATGTAATATGGAATTGCCTCTTTTTGCTATTAGCTGCTATTCATTCTCAGTCAAATAAAAAGTTTCCTCATTGAACCCAACTTCGGAAAGCCCCTCATAGGGCTCTCTCCTGGAATAAAACTTTAACAATTAAGATGTGCAGACTAATGAAACAATTTTTAAACTTCAAACCTTAAAATTAAGGCTTTTCCCATTTCTCAGCTTGGCCCTATTATAGGTGGCCATGTTCAGTGGAATGGGGGTGGGGCTTAGTAGGTTTATTTTCCCCACTTATCTCTTCACCCATCCCCAGGTTGCTATCCCTCTTTCTCTAGTGTTTGAGCAGGGTGGAAGGAGAAGAGATGAGGGAGTTTCTATTCAACTAATAGTTACAAACTAATTGTAGTGCTTGGCAGGTAGCTAAAGTTGACTCTCAAGAAGCCCTGGTGCAGGTTTTTCAGAGATCCCTTCCCTGTTGGTGGAGATATTTCTCCCACCTAGTCACTTTAGGTGAATTTAGCTCTTCTAGCAGGTCACTTACAACTCCTTTAAAAATCTCAGGCATTTGAAAAATCAATTTTACTGCGTATAATTTACATACAATAAAAATGAAGATTTTATATATACGTTTGATATATTTGACAAATATATACACCCATGTAAACACCTCAAAATCAAGATCTAGAAAATTTACCTCATGCCCCTTCTCAGGCAATCAATCCACTCTCAGGCAACCTTCTATCTAATTAGAAATCTGTAGGTATTTGATAGTGTAGCTCATGTTTCCTTCCGCTGAGGTTTCCTCAACCTTTTAGATGGTATTTCTGACAAGATAAAGAAACCCTACTAGGTCTCTTACGTGGCCCATATCTGGTCCATGAGGAGCACCCATGCATCCCTTGTCCTGCAAAAACAATGGGAATACAGGCCAATCTCACCACAGCCACCTTGTCTTGCTCTGCCAGAGAACAGATAGTTGTTCTCTTGCTTTTTCCGTTTTCCAGTTATGAGTCAACTATGGTTCTGTGTCTCCCAAAAACATTAATCATATCAATCTCTCAAGCAATTTCCTTAAAACTCTCTCAACTTGAACTGAACTGTGTGGGGGGTGGGGGGGTGGGGAGGAACTCAAAGCCCACTGACAATTCTGAAGATCCCTTTCCAACGTCTGATTTTCTGGCCCTTTTCTCAGGGTGGGTGAGGTAATTGAGTTGAAAACTTGTTTTTCACACTCCCTTTTTTGCAAGTCTTGCATGGCCATCTCACGTCTCACTTTGGAATGTGGCATCTGCTGTCTTGGATCCTCAGCAGGAATGACACTCAAATCTTCCAAGATGCATATAAACCACTGGAAGAAAATGCTGATTGTTCAGGGGTTTTGGTGGATATTATTGTTCCAAATTGTATTTTTACAAATGCCTTAAACAGGTGACCATGAGTGACCATGTTTCATGAAGAGTACAACTGGAAACTAGGTACCAAAGGATAAGATTCATTTAGAAGGATAAGGTAAGAGGCAAGTTCAGGACAAATAAAAGGTAGTAGTAGATTTATTCATTTACTCAGTTATTGAAAAACGTTAATTATCTAAGTGCTAGTAATCTGCTGGGTAATAGGAATACAAAAATGAAATAAAGTTCTTGTCCTCAAGGACACAGATTATCATGGCCTAACAGAGAAGACAGAGAAGTAAACAACAATTAAAACAGTTGTATGAGTAATAATGCATTCAACTCTTAGGAACTGGAAATAAATGTGCAAGGAAGAGTCACCCAACTCAAGAACAGGAGTTTGGATGTCAGTGAAGTCTCCTAGAGTAAGCTACTAACGCTGAAAGTGAAGAGTAGATAGACATTAGCTAGGCAAAGGAGGAAGGAGTATTCTAAAAGGAGAGAACAGAAAGAGCCACCACATAAAGTCTTCTGAAGATAATGGAACCTTTGAGGAATTGTGGATAAGCTTGGTTTGGCAGAAATGAGGGTATATGCATCAGAAAGTGGTGATGAAGCTGAAGAGGTAGGCGGCACTAAGGTAGGAAAACTATAATGAGCCACTAAAGGATTTTTTAAATTTAATTATTAGTTTCAAGTATTCAGTACATTGGTTAGACATTTATATAGTTTATAAGATGATCCCCCTAATTGCTCTTTCTCTTCTCTGGCCCTCCACCTAGTCATGACATTAATGCTGACCACATTCCCTATGCTGTGCTCCCCATCCCAGTGCCCATCTATCAACTACGAATTTGTACTTCTTTAACCCTTCACCCCATTTTCCCAGTCCTCCAACCCCTCTCTTCTCTGGCCGTCCTCAGATTGTCTTCTATATTTGAGTCTGTTTTTGATTAGTTTGTTCTTTTTGTTTATTAAATTCCACATATAAGTGAAATCATATGGTATTTATCTTTCTCTGACTTATTTCACTCAGCATAACCTCTAGGTCCATCCATGTCATTGTAAATGGTAGAATTTCATTTTTAATGGCTGAGTAATATTCCATTGCATCTATGAACCATACTTCTTTATCCAATCATCTACTGATAGTTATTTAGGTTGCTTCCATATCTTGGTTGTTGTAAATTGTGCTGCCATGAACATAGGGGTGCATAGATCTTTACAAATTATTGTTTTGGTTCCTTTAGATAAATACCCAGAAGTGCAATTGCTGGGTCAAAAGGTATATCCATTTTTAATTTTGTGAGAAACCTCCAGACTGTTTTCCATAGTGTCTGTACCAATTTGTAATCACACCAACAGTGTATGACAGTTCCTTTTCTTCACATCCTTGTCAACACTTGTTGTTCTTTGATTTATTGATGATAGCCATTCTGACAGGTGTGAGGTGATATCTTATTATGATTTTTATATGCATTTCTCTGATGAGAGTTATTAAAGGATTTTAAACTGGCACATGACATGCATGACATGATCTGATTTGTACTTTTGAAAGATCATTCTCTGTGGTGTGGATAATGGATTGAAAAGAAGCAGAAAGAGGCAGGGAGGGCAAAGAGGAGGATGTTGCCATACCCTTGGCAAGAAATGATGAAAGCAATGGGCCTGGGGATGAATAGGAAGGGAAAGATTTAAAGACATTTCTAAGACAGAGTAAATGGAATTTGGTAACAAAATGGATTGATTATATTAGAGGAACAGAAGGAAGGAGTCCAGAAAGACTTCCACGATCTGGTTTGAGATATTTGTTGGGTGGTGGTGCTATTTGGAGAAACAAGAGAAATAGGCAGAGCAGCAGATTCCAATTATTTCATTTCATTTGTTAATTCAACAGACATTTATTAAAAGCCCATAATATGCTATGAATAGACAAGTAAATCAGTGATTAAAATGCTCTGTTATAAGTGTCACTAACAGAGGTATGCACAGGGGCAACAATTGAATAAGTATGTAAGTCACAGGTGTATAAGTCACTTTGAGGAATTAGGGGAGGGTCTTGGAGGATAAATTGCCTAATCTGAGCTTTATTTTAAAAATCAAGGTAAAATTTGCATAACATAAAATTAAGCATTTTAAAGTATATAATTCAGTGGCCTTAGTACATTCATAATGTTGTTCAATCATCACCTCTATCCAGTTCCAACTATTCTGAATTTTGGATGACTAGGAGTTTGCTAGATGAAGAAGGGGGTGAGGAAAAGTATTTGGGATATGAGAACAGCATGATGACATGCAGACCAGAAATAGCATGATTGGAGTGAATGCAGAAAGGGGAGTAGTGAAAGACAAGGCTAGAAAGGCTAATAATTAAATGTCCAAATTTTAACTTGATCCAGAGGCATGAGAAGCCCTTAAAAAATGCAAAACTGGGCCTGACACAATCAAATTTGCCTTTCAGGCAGATGACTCTGGAAGTGGGATTGGTTATGCCTTGAATAGGAGAAAACCAGGAAGGTGAGTTGGGAGATTTTATCCATGTGAGAGATGATTGAAGTCTGAAAAAGGGCAATAGTAGAAATAATGGAGGGAACTGAAAATGACATAATAAAGATACCGAATTTACATTATTTAATGACTTATTAGATATCAGACTAGAGAAAGGCTTTAGGATGATTCCTACCAGTCTGCCTTTGTTGACTGGAATAATGGTGGCGGCATCCTGGGATAAAATTTTGAAGAAAAATGATAAATGCAGGTTGGTGGGTTGAGTGTGAGTTTCCTGCTATTCAACTAAGTGAAGGGTCTCAGAGTCAGTTTAATAAATGGATCTGGATTTCAAAAGAGATCTAGCATAGAGTGAGAATTGAAAATCTCTTTATTGTTGGTAAATGAAGACATGAGTTTAGATGAAGTCACTCAGAAAGCATACAGAGAAAGATGAGCAGAGAACCTAGCACTGAACTTTGAGACCAATATTTAAGGTGTGTATAGAGGCTAGAGCTATATGGTTAAAAGATGTAGTCATAGCGAAGTCAAGATAGAGCTTAGCAGCAGAAAAGCTGCATAGAACTTCAAAAATAAAAAAGAGAAAAGGGAGTAAGGGAAATACTGGTTTAATTTGAAGGGGGAGGGTGAGCAGTCTGTGGGTCGAGGATATTGCTTGGACTATGTTATTGTTGCTGGGGCCCCAACAGACCATACAAATTTCTCCACTCCAAAATAAGCAATTTATTACTCCATAAACTTCTTAGAAACAATTTCCCAAGTACATACAATTTCTTCTCAAAATAACTTTATGGAATGAAGACAAATGTTCACCAATTATGGCTATGTCCCCTCAAGAAAAGATTTTTAAAAATCCCGTTCAGTCTCCCTATCCCAGTTCTGAGGCCTGGAAAAGTGTCAGTTCTTGGGTCAAAGGCATCAAAGAAAGGAAGAAAGAAAAATATTGAGCTGTCCTTAAGGCAGGAACCACCTTTTTTTTTTTGGTCCAGAAACTTTCCTTTAGCTTCTTCTGACCAACTTTTCACAGCTGTCTCCTCCTTTTGCTACCCAGGGCCAGCAAAAGACACCTGAATTCCCCCAGCTAAACCTGAGAACGGTGCCTGAGTGGGCCCATGTTTGTGTGGGGCTCTGGCAAGGTTTATGGTTGCTCTGGGTATGGGAAACAGGGGCCAGAGCAAGATTCTTTGGTCCTATTTTCTCTTCCCTTCCCCACACTGCCCCTTTCACCCACTACTTCCACATTTGTTTGTCTGGATTAAAATTTAGAAGAGTTGGTAGAAGGGAGGTCTGACAATGCTTTTTCTGGAAATGCCGTAACTCTGATGGATATCTGGAGCTCTTTCTTTACCTTTTCTTGCCTTACCTGGCCACAGCATTCTAGGGAAAAGGCTGTGTCCCTGGAGTGAGTAGAAGGCAGGTTTATGCTGCTCTGCCAGGGACTCCAAGTCCTCCCTACTAAGTTAGGTGAATACAAGGGAGGAAAAGCAATGAGTGACTTCTTTGGGGTTTCACTAAAAGCCTCTACTTTTTAAAAGAATAGTCGTCCTCCTTGGGAGACTTGGACTTCATAAACTTGCCAGAAGTGATGAGGGGCCCAAAGCCCTGTTTGTGGGAGAATGCGTAGGCAGAACGTCGAGAACTCGAACGTTTCAGTTTAATCTGGACTGGGGGTGGCAGTGATTGTTTCATGCGATGAATTCTGTCAATAACCTACAGCCAGAGCATGGGGGACAGGGTTTTTATTTAGAGGCAAAGGCGAAAGTGGTCATGAATCAGATCACATTTGGGCAGATTCCCTGTTCCGCTCACCTTGTCCACAGTGAAGGGCCAGAACAGTGGTTTGAGGAACTGGTACACAACGGCGGGCAAAACACAGAGCACCACGCTGAGGGCAACACTCAGCCACAGCTGTGGCAGTTTCAGAGCATTCCTCGCCACACCTGTAAACAATGAGCCAGGATGGGGAAAGGCTGAGCCAGAGCCTAGGGAAAGGGGGCTGTCAGGCAGAACTTAGATACGCTTCAGTCCAAAGAAGGAAGTTATTGATTTGGAGACAGTTTAGTCTCCTGAGAAATAATATAAATGCAAAAAAATTGCAGTGGGTCCTTTATACAGCGAAAGTCACTGTGAATTTACATGCCTTTGTCTCCTGCTAAAGGCTGGGCAAGGCAGGAGAGCTGGGGGTAGGTTATAGGAATCCCAGAGCATTGGCCTGGACACAAAAATGGGATACAGGACTTTGGAGGGGAAACATGAGTGGCTTGACAACAGATGGGAACCAGCTACATCTACATATCTACTCTTTCTGTATTTTGTCCTCCTCGTAGTAGATATGAGAGGTAGGGAAATTAAACTGGGAGACAACAAGACAGTATGCGACAATGGAAAGAATATTGGATTAGGAACCAGGGGACCTAAATTTTTGAGTCATTTAAAATTAAAAACCTCCAGTCTCTAAAATGGTGCTAATACTTCTTGCCCTGTCTAGAGGATGCTTGTAAAGATCAAATTGGATAAAAAAATTTGAAACTATCTTAGAAACTCTATAAGGTAAAATATTTCTCCTGCTCAATTTTGAGTCCTTTTAGGGCAGAGACCATGTCTTACTCATATCTATATATCCACAGAGCTGTGCACATAGTAATAGCTACTCTGCACACATTTATTAAACAAATATACTTGGTTCATATTCCCCACCCCTATGCCGCCCACTGGGCAGAGCCTTACCTAGGAATTGGAAGACGTTGGGGAAAATTAGGCACAAGCCATCACTGTACAGGAAGAATAAGATGCAAAAGTAGAAACCCAGGCTACCCCAGGTGAAGAAGTGGCTTATCACCGTCCAGTAGGTTGTCTTCAGGGCAATCTGAAAACCACACTCTTATATGCAATACTCTATAACCTAGGACTTATCAGCCACCTCCCTTCTCCAATTCTGTAATGGAGGATCCTTCCTTCCCTCCCTCTCTTCCGGACAGTCTCCCCACCCAATCCCCTTACTCCCACCACCACTGGCCACACCTGCATTGTGACTACACAAAGCAAGGAGGTCTGCACTATCAGGGAGAAGGACTGGTAGTCGATTTCCTTCCCATCGTTGCATACTGAGTTGAAAACGGTCCCCATGGGGACAAAGAACAGCACGAAGGAACTGTAGATCCCATGCATAAAACACTTCACAAATTCCTTCTTGTTGAAATAGAGGTTGTGCTGGCCTGGCTCATACAGCTCTGGGAAATGAGGCTCCATGTTTCATTCACATCCTGGAAGCACCAGAAGGTAAGAAAAAAGGCTCAGGAAAGTCCCATCTCCATCAGAGTAGAGGCTTCTCCCCTCACTGAGTCTGCTGCCAGGCTGCCTAGGAGCTTCCTCAGTGATTACTTAGGGAGTGGAACAAAACAACAGAGCAGCGAAAACAGACCCTTATTGAAGTCCTACTCTCTAGGCAAGGATCTGGGTAGTGGAAGAAAGCCAGAAGAAGGTCAAGCTGGTGGGAAGGAACTGGAGCCAGTTCAATTTCAGACCTAAGAAAGGGGGCAATTAGGATTGGGAGTAGTTGGAAAAGAGGACTGGACCTTGGGGTAGGGGACACAGTTGGGACACGAGTCTCCAGTTTTAGTTGAATATCCCTTTAGCTGAATATTCTTTGTGTCAAGAGCCAGTGGAAAGAGAAGGGAAAGTAATGGGGACCAGTGAGTCCCTTGGAGGTATCCATGTTCTATGACGTGCCTCCCATTTCCATATCTACTGGTGAACTCAAGTAAGAGGATTCTCTATGTGGATGACATTGGATCATCTTCATCTCCTATGTCTGAAACTCTGGATAACAAGCTTGGGGATTGTTTTGAGAGGTTGCGCATCCCTAGAATTAGACCACAGGAGCTGGTTAGGGCTGTTGGGTGATACAACTCATTCCTCTTGCTGCTCTGAGGCTGGAAGCTACTTCATGAAGAATTTTCTCCCTACTCTGATGGAGACCAGAAACCATGATTCCATGATGTCCTCTTTCAGCTATTTTATTCCTCTTTGGAGGCTCCTTCTCTATTCCATGTGCCCATGACTGGAGGTTGGGGTAGAAGAGGAGGGAGAGGTAGGGCACCAGGACCCTCAATGCCCAGGAATTTCTGACAGGGACAGATATATTCCCTAGGCTAACTCCCTATGTCTCAAGGTACCATACCCATACTCCCATGCTTGGCTTTCAGGACCCCATCTAGGCCTCCTTGCATGAACTTACCTCATTATCTCTATATGGGTCCCTCCTTTCTTGAAGCCCCTTGCTTTACCTAGTCCTGCCCCAATTACTCTATTTCACTACTTTTGTACACACTAAATTTACTGTATAACACTATTTCCATGTTTCTCTTTACAAAGAGAAAACTGATGCAGGAAAACATGGATTTCTAAAACTGATTATTCTCTGTGGAGAAGGATTCTTTACTTTATCCCATGATACCTCTCCAGATGATGAGCTTCCTTCCTTGCTCTAGAAATTATTCCATTTACACTTGACTTTATGTTTTTATTTTATTATTATTACTATATTATTATTTTTTAATGCCTACAGCACCTGGTATTTTTAGGTAGTCTCCCATCTAAGTACCAACCAGGCCCGACCCTGCTTAACAGCCGACATCAGAGGAGATCAGGCACATTCAGGGTGACATGGCTGTAGACTACAGCTCAGCTCTTATTGTCCTTCTTACTCTTGGGAATACTCTTCAAGGGCCCAGAGGCTTCAGCGCTGACAGCTAAGAGGCTTGCTGCTGTTCTTACCTGGTCAAATAGACTCAAGCCCAGGACAGGGAGGGAGGTGTAGACCAGGTTGTAGAAAGTGATAAACCAGCTGTCATAAACTGCCTGGAAGAATACCAAGGAGATATCTTAGATTCCTCTCTTCTCCAAAGTCCCAGCTCCACCTCCAGGTCCAAGAGAGCTCCCTTTGCCCTCAACCTACCCAATACTACACTAACCTAGAGCAGGATTTGAAATCCAACTGAGAAGGCTGACCTCTGTCTCATTTTGGTCCTACTCTATTTAGAACTCTGGCTATCAGGCTGGGGCAGGCTACATCAAGTTTGTTTGTGGTCAACCTTACCAGGTTGATTTGGAACAACGCTACCATGACCTGCATTAATCACTCCGCGCCCCACCCCCGTCCCCTCCCCGCCGCATTCCCCCCCCCCCCCCCCCCGCCCCGGGGAACAGAAAGGACCTATAGTGGCTGCTATGGAATGCTAGCTATATCCTTGCACTCCCAGGCATGTAAATCTCTGGGCTTTTTTCTTTACCTGCTTTACGGCATTCAATAGCTTCTATAACACTGGACACTTTCTAACACTGGCAAACAGAACAGACCTATGACCCTACTGCATCTAGGTGCTCCACCTTGGGCTCTAGAGAGGGTTCCTTTTCTTACTAGCCACAAGAGGTCAGCAGCAACACACACACACACACACACACACACACACACACACACACACACACACCCAAGACTGGTTTTGTTAGACACTGCGGTACAAGTCTACTACTGTTCGGTAACTGTTGACTGGTTGGTCTGTTTCCCCTGGAGCCCAAGGCAACAGAGTAGTAACGATCTCCCAAGAAAACCGTTCCCAAGGGGAATCTTTGAGAGACTTCTAAAAACTTCTCAGAGAAAAAGGGAATCCTTGCGGAACATCAAAATCCAGGTGTCGCCCCTCCCGTTACTGGGGGAAAGATTTCATATTTAAAATGTGGAATTAATTCATTAAAGCAATGATAGTGTGTGCTGGGTTAGGGAAGGGAAAGTAAAGGGAAGCTGTGTTTCCAAGTATGAGTACAGCTGAACACCGTAAATAACCAGCCTGTCTAGCAAGACCGAGAGGCCCCTTGAGGCTTAGCCAGTTCCACAAAGACTACTTTGGTTGCTAAAAAAACAAAAATAAAAACAAACAATTCCCAGACCCAGGAATTTCCTCTCATTACATGTGTTTGGAAACTCTAAGTCTCTATGTCAGGGAAAAGGTGAAAACATCTTATGAGAGAGTTCTGAAGGTAAGAGTCAAGGCCAAATCAGAGCCAGGCTAGAAAAACTGGGGTTTGGAAATCTAAAGTTAAATGTAGGGTTAGGAGATGGGATAAGGTGAGGAGCATTACGGGTGAATGGCAGCACTGGTCTCTAGAGGAGAGAAAGAGTCTGAGCTGGCTGAAGTGGGGGTTGACAAGACCCAGTTGACCACAGTGGGAAATGCCACCTGACCTCCTACCTGTGCAGAGAACCCGTTGTAGAAGGAATACCAGAAGTGCACCAGGGTAAAGGCAAAATTTTTGTAAAAGAAGTAGCTGAGAAACTTGCACATGCGATTATAGGACCAGCGGCCATGGACCAAGAGCAGACGCCGAAGATAGTGGAACTGGGAGAAGGCAAAGTCGCTGCTGAGCAGGGCCTGCATTCCCTCCTGGCCGCTGATGCCAACCCCAATGTTGGCAGCTGCAAAAGAAACCCCAGAAACTTCTCAGCCACAGAGCTTGTTTGCTGGACGCCAGCCTGGGTAGTATAAAAGGAAAGCTGAGATCATGTTGTGCAAACCCCTTACTTACATTTGGAAAACACTGTTAGGCCCAGTTCAAAATGGCACTCAGTGGAGCCTTTTCTCCTCAGTGAATTGCCCCTCCCGCACAAGTCAAAAAACAGCTCTTTCATCTGCACTTTGTTTTGGATGCTGCTGTTCAAGGTCTGGCATGGTTAGTTCTAGAAAGCTATCTTGGATCGTCTTTGTACCTACTATAGCCATCTGGGCTTTTTCCTACTGTCCAGATGCTAAGGTAAACATTTCTTGATATTTCTTGAAGCCACTTAAATCAATTAAAATGCAGTATAGATGTCAATCTAACTCTATATTTTAATTATTAGTTTATCTAAGGAGCCAAATCCAACTGTTGGGAGGAATAAGAGATGTATATACTTTGTGAGAAACAAGTTTTTTAGGAGGCCTAAGGTGACTTTTTCTGGATAAAGCAAGGATTATACTTGATAGATAAGACTAGAGATCCTAAAACTTTTAATTAGTATATTTGTAGTATAGGCCAAATTCACTGATCTCTGGTGTATATCTACTGCATTACTTCATGGAATAATCAAAACCTCTAGGGCTCTAAAAACCTGAGTTTTAGAAACTGGGGGAGAGAGAAAGACACTCCCAGGTTTTGAAGCTGAGGCTGGAATATCTGCTAGAGTTTCCTGTACGGAGAGAGAGGCTGGGCTAGACAGCCCCTAGATGTTGTCCATGTCTCACGGAAACACGAGCCGCTGAAGTCTAACAACATCGGGTGAAATTAAAACCAGTTTCGGTCATTTGTTTCTGTTGGTGCCAAGCATCAGTAAGCCTGCTATTCTCCTTCAGCCAGGGGGGTCAGGGCAAACTCTTGGGAACACTGCCTGAGGGGGAAAAGATCCCTGCATTGGTCTTCACAGCTAATTCCCTGGTTGGGCAGCCCTGTCTTCTGCCTAACTTTGCTCAGGCCTACAGCCTTCAAAAAAGGAAGAGACCATGACTCCTGCCCAGGGGTCCTTTCTGTAGGCTTTGATATCATCTCAGAAAGATGGTGTGGTAGTGACACAGCCTATTCTGTGAATATATGCATAGGTTCTTGTGGGAGCCATGTATATGTATGAGTGTTAGGTGCATGAATCTAAATTCGAGTGCATGCTTGTGGATATGGGCAGATGTATGCATGTGTGAATACATGGGAATGCAGGCAGGTGTACAGGAGCATGAATAAAGCTGCAAAACAGTATAAATGTACAATACATATGATGTGCAGGGGTGTGAACCAGCAACACAGTGCCACCCAGATCAGTTTTGCCCATGGAGGAAGGAAAGGGCAAGCCCATGCCTTGGGGCTACTGCCCCCACCCCTCACATGCCTTTGATCATGCTGACGTCATTGGCCCCATCCCCGATGGCCAGTGTCACCACATTCTTGTACCTCTTCACCAGCACTACCACTTGGGCCTTCTGAAGGGGTGTCATCTGGCAGAAGATCACCCCTTTGCACATGCACGCTATTCGCAGCAGTTCCAACTCCAGGTTCCCTTCTAGAGCGTAGGCCTGCAGCACCGGGACACACACACATTTCAGGTCGCCCAAGAAGGTTCTCAGGTCAGGGCCTTCCTAGGCCCTGTACTCTCCTGTACTCCAGAGGTCAGGCATAGTTGCTCCAAGGTGCTCCACCCCAAGGGAGGCCAAGCCCCTAAGTCAATTCTAGGCATCCTCACATCTACTCCAGCCTCCAGAGTGAAACCTATCAGGATATCACACTGGGTTAAATCAACTGACTGGGTTATAAGGTCAAGTGACTTTTTGGAGAACCTGGTTCCACTCACTTTCCTCCTTCCCCTAAGTGACAGACCAGTCAGTAGTGAATAATTTAAATAAAGGAATACGTCCTTGGTGTCTCATTCCTCGTTATTTCTGCCTAGAGAAGGCTTGGGAAAGGCATGTGTCAGGAAAGGGCGCCCCTGAAGGGAGGGGAAAGAGGGTGACTGATGGGTCCTGAAATTTCCCTGCAGTGGCCTGAACCTTGGTAAAAAAGTTCTTTGGAAGAAGAGAACAGAGTTGTAGCTCTGTGTTGCCCACCAGACTGTAGCCATTGATGATCAAGCCATAGTTGCCATTGGGCACCTCCTCAGGTATTCTGAAGGGTATTTTGGAGTTTGTGGTGAAGCAATTGCTTATTGGGTCCAGTAAAGACACAGGGTTCATCTTGTCCATTATTGACCTGAAAGCCAAGAGTAGTGGTGAGTGTCTGACCTGAAGCTCCAGAGCTTAGGAAGAAAAATACGTCCCAGAGTGAAAGTGGGCAAAGTGGATATAGAACTTCTGCAAATACCAGCGAGGACCTCAGTCTTGACTGCCTCCAGAGCCCTGCCACTGCCTTGGGTCCCTGATCATCCACACATCACACCTACCTCTCATACTCCAACTCCTTGAGCCCTAATGCTTGTTCACAAAATTCTCTTAAATAGTTTATGTTTTTTGTTTTTCCTTCCTCCACTTCTTCTCTGATCCCTCTGGTAGTATGGGGGCCATATTGGGTGAATAGATGAATGGGAAATCTTGGGTCCGGGGACAGGTTGTGGCAGCTCCCTCATCTATACCTGAGTTCTTCCCGGACGGTCTCATCATCGTTGCCTTCCACGATAAACAGCCCATCCACTGCATCTTCAAATAGATTGCAGGCAAAGGCAACGTTCACAGCAGTCTCTGCAGAGAAGGGAGAACACAGGTTGCATTTGGGCTAGGACAGGATGTCTTCACAGTGTACTGGTACATGGGCACTAGCAGTGGGCTGCAGAGCCCATCTGTCCACATTTGCCTTGGATGCAGTCGAAGTGTATTTTTCATGAGTCAACGGAGAACATATTTAAACATCCATAGGAGACTGTCTACTTGGTAAAGACTTGTTAGTTATTTATCAATAACTAGGATCCTTCTGGCTTAGACTTCTCTACAAAACCTTTCCCTGTTTCTTAAAGCAATTCCAGTCTAGCCACTTATCCAGGTAATCAGGACGTATTTTCTTGAACAGAGCTGTGTGCATTTCTATGTCAGATTTAACAGGAGACTGAGATATGTTTAGGTAGTAGTCTTTCCTCTACATCAAGAAAACTGGAATAAATTCAGTACTAAAAAAAAATAAAGGTGTTTTAAATTAAGTCCTCAACCCTGGCTGCAAGTGGTATCAATATTCAGAGAAGGCATTGCAATTGTTATAGAAACCTTCCTGGAGAAAGGCCTTGAGGATGAGTAAGACTTGTCTGGAGGAAGGATAAAACATTTCAAATGGGCAGACAACTCAAACAGAAGCCCTAGAGTAGGAACTGGCTTGTTTTGGGACATATTGAATATAATGGTAACTTTAGGACAGAGATAAGGATGTGTAGGCAGCAACAGATTATCAAGGTCTTAAGGCCAGACAGAGTACAACTACCAGTGTGAAGTCACTGTACCTGAGCAGAGGAGCAACATCATAAAAGCAGTACATTTTAGGAAGATTAAACTGATGGTCAATTTTAGGCTATACTTACATTAATAAGGGCAAGAGAAAGATCAGTTCAGGAGTTTTTGCAGAAGTATAGCCAATAGGGGACAAAGGCTGAACTAACGTGGTGGTGGCATAGTCAAGAGGATTTTCAGAGGAACTGGTGGGACATGGTGAGAGAATACAGTCAAAGACAACTCTAAAATGTTTAGCTTGTGAGTTCCTGGATGACAAAGGCCATGTCTGATTGACTTACCTCTGTGTTTTCAACGTCTACCTAATACAGCAGCTGGCACAAAGTATACACTTAGCAAATTGTATACCAGACTGCAAATTAAGTTGTCTTGTAAGGACTTGACCTGGGTTATAAGGTATTTTTCAAATAAATGGATAAGAAAAAAAGGAAAAGAAAAAGAAATGGCTAAGGTGAACAGGGAAGAGGATTAATTAGGTGAGCAGCTCCCTTTTACCTTGCTTATCTCCAGTTAAAACCCACATTTTAATTTTGGCTTTGTTCAGGCTGATGATTGTTTCTGGTACTCCATCCTGCAGCTTGTCTTCTATGGCTGTGGCCCCTATCAGCTTCGAACAGAGATATTAATGAGTCAAGAAAAAGGAGCAAGTTACAGCTCTTAATGCTACCCAACAACTCAACTGGCACCTTAGCATCTTCTTTAATAAGCTGGCTCTGTCATGGCATGAGAACCCCAAAGGCATAAAACTTAGCACACTCTGTCTCTCAACAGATGCAGCTTTTTAACCACATGCTGATATCAAACTTGGAAACACAGTAGGGACCAAAGAGGGAAAAGACTTGCCTAAACCATATATGATACTGTGTGCCACTTCTAAACTATCTGTTTCTCAACACACTTTCATTTCCCCCTTGCTTTGTATTCATAGCACGCTTCCTAGCTTTGGTCTCAAAAAGCAGTGGATCCCAGACAAGTGATCCCCCACATCCCATTCCAGTTTTTCTTTCAAGCCTACAAGAGCTTGAGTGAACTTCATTTGTTTTTACCTACTAGAGCCCTCTAAGGTTTTCAAGGTCTTTTCCCATGAAAAGGGAAATCACTAAATTAAAAGCATCTCGGTCCAACACCATGCCTTCTCCCTATGCTACCCTGACCAACCACAGGGATGGGCACCAGCACTGAGTCTGAGGAACTGACAAACTACTGACTGATTTCTGCTAGGCCTCTAGAAGGACAGTCTAGAAATACTAACCACAGAACTGAGTATGGAAGGAGATTTGTAAATTTTGAGATCTCTAAGTTTTCCCATTTGGTATCTTTTTATAGCAGAGCTACCCTGTAATGGTCTGGTCAAAAACTCTGGGGTCATCCTTCTCTTTTTCTTATATCCTATAATTTAATCCATCAGACAATTCTCTTGGCTCTGTCTTTAAAATATGTACAGAATTTGACCATTCCTCACCACTTCCATCACTTCTATCTGGTCCAAGCCATTATCATCTTTCAAGTATTATTGCAACTACCTTCTAATTAGTCACCCTGGGTCTGTGCTTGTTCTCCTATAGCAAAATTTCAACATGGCAGCCAGAGAGATCATTTAAAAAGCTATCACATCACTTTTCTAGTTGAACTCTTCAATGGTTTTCCATATCTCACTGTAAGTCCTTATATTAGCCTGTCAGGACTCACTACTACTTCTCTACCTTTTATTCCCATGTCCTTTTATTCTCTCCTCCTTACTTAAACTGTACCAGCCACCCTAGCTACCTTGCTGTTCAATTAACAAGTTAGGCCCGCTCCTGTTTCAGAGACTTTGTTCTGGCCATTTCTTCTGTCTGGAAAGCTAAGTCCCTAGAAATCAGCTTGGCTTGCCACCTTCTTGAGGTGGCTCAGATGTAATCTTCAGAAGGAAGACTAAGCACACTGTTTTAAAAAGCAACATGCTTTTACCCTCTCCAAAACAGACGCACATGCTGATACTCCCTGGCTTCCTTCTTGGCTTTATTTTATTTTCTCCCATGGTACTTTCATCATTTAACACACTGTATATGTTACTTTTTGTCTGTGTTGTTTACTGCTATATGTTCAAGGCTTAAAACAGTACCTGGCACTTAAGAAATATGTCAAATGAATGAGTGAATATTTTTCTCTTGATTATTCCATCAGTTAGTTCTGGATTATCTAATCTGCGCATTATCCAGATCCTGATTTCTCCCAGATTACTTAAGTTTCTGCAAGCAGTTTTGGGATAAGAAACATTGCCAAAAAGATAAATTTATAACCAGTGCATTTTTAAATTATTTATGAATTTCAAAAACCCAGGATTCCCTGAATCAGCTTGGAGTCTACTGAGAGAATCCTATAGAAAGCCTGAACCTACTGATTTGCTGAAAGCCACTCAGAACCCTTGCTCAGTCTGGTGACTACCATCCCTCTCGCACCCCCAGTGGTGAGGAGGTCCCTGGCTTCCTCGCACTAACCATCAAGTCTTTTTCAATCTCTTCGTAGACACTTGACATTTTATTTTCCCGATTCTCCAAAGACAAGCAGGCTTCACTGTGCTTCTTGCTCCAGGCATGGAAGAATGAATTGTCCAATTCTCGGTAAGCTACCATGAGGGTGCGAAGGCCTTCACTGGCAAAATCCTGCAAGAAATGTGTGTGCACTGTGTAGGCCCGGCCTGCTTGCAAAACAGAGTTTAATAGTACCATGGGGCTAGTACCTAGCCTAACCAGAAACCAACTGTTGAGCTCTTTCAGCAAAATGTCCTAAGGATTGGGTCAGCATAGGTGGGGGTAAAGTTTGAGAGTAGTTCTGAAAGATAGAAGGTTTTAGCTTCTGTCTGTAGTTGGGTAATTTGCTATGACCCTGGGAGAAATCAAGCCTTCTAGAATTTTTCATGTAAAATTGGGATAATAATTCACTCCCTACCGACAAGATAATGATTTCTATAATATGAGAATGGAGTAATAAAGTAAAAAGTTGTTATAAAAAAAAATCAAAGGTATTATTTTTTACAAGATACATTTTCTTCCCTCTCTGCCTTCTTTTATCAAGTATCCAACAGGCATCTCGAATAGCACACATGTTATGTATTTGTCTACAGCTGGTTGGCTCAGTTGATTAGCCATAGGCTGCAGTGTTAGTGAGGCCACTGCTGAAAAGCTCTACGGGTGAGCTAGTATCTTTTTGCTCCTTGGCCACTGATACATCCTAACCATAGTTAGCTATCTTGCAGAAATATACTCTTGGTCATAAGGAGGACTAGGTGAGAATGTGGGTGGTTTAGGGCTGAACTCATATCCAACTGAAAGTGGGTTAGAAACAGATTTGTGTATTGAGAATTGCACCTGAATAACAATTCTACACGATCACTGTTATAGTGAACTTCAAAATAATTCACTTTGCATTATAAGAACAAAGAAGAAACAGAAATTATCATCTTGATATTTTGCTCTTAGTTCCCTGTGTAACTCCTGAGTGTTTGACGTTAGCTGTCAGGTGAAATTAACGTGAGGCAATATATGTAGGGAAGGCCATCTCTTAAACTTCTCTACTACTGGCAGGTAGAGCTATGAAACAGAAGCCTGAGAGTAGATCCCAGAGACTTCTTAAGAAGGAATATACATGGCAGAAACTGATTTTGCATTAGGATACTGATAATAGGACTTGAAAAGCTTAACCATACATTAACAGATATTTAATCCTTCAATAACTAATTTAGCAGACTGTTTAATATTATTTCTTACTTATCCCTTTTTCTTTTCTCTTCTGGTAGACAAACTAGGCCCAGGGGCCAACCATTGACGGCCACTTGTTTTTGTATGACCTGTTTGCTGACCCCTGTCTTAGAGGGCCTGGAGATATGTTTCTGCATGAATGGGGTATTGAAGCTTGACTCGCAGGTTTATTACCGGTGGTTAATAGACTGTAATGTAGTCAGGCTCCACTATGGGTGGGTGTTAAGGTTGGTAGCAGGAAACAGGTCAAAAGATGTGAAACAGTTTTATGACCCCCCTTTGAAGCCAGTCTGGAAATGTTCTCTGAGAAGATACCTAATTCATGTGTTTTGGAAGGTTAAAAGATGAGAGTTTTCAGACAGGCCCATAAAAAATATTGTGGCCTCTGGGAGCCATCCTGTGTGGGACACTTCAGACTTTTTAAAACAGTTGAGGTACAATGTACGCACCATAAAATTCAGCCTTTAAATATAACGTACATACCATGAAATTCAGCCTTTCAAAGTGTATGATTGAGAGTTTTTAAAAAGATTATATCCATAAAGTTGTACAACTGTCATCACTATCTAATTCCAGAACACTTTCATCACCTGCAAAAGAAACCCTGTACCCATTAGCAGTCATTCCAATTCCCTTTTCCTCAGGCCCTAGCAACCACTAATCTATTTTGTATTTCTACATATTTACCAGTTCTGAACATTTCATATAAATGAAATCATATAATATATGGCCTTTTGTGACTGGCTTCTTTCACTTAGCACAATGTTTTCAAGGTTCATGTACATTGTAGCATGAATCAATACATCATTCTTTTTGCAAAGGAATAATTCATTTTACAGACATACCACATTTTAATTATCCATTTATCCATTGATGGGCATATGGGTCGTCTCTGCTTTTTTGCTATTGTAAACAACGCTGCTATAAATATTCATGTACATGTTTCTGTGTGGATGTATATTTTCATTTCTCTTGGGAATATACCTAGGATGGAATTGCTGGGTCATATGATAATTACATGCCTCACTTTTTCAGAAACTGCCAGACTGTTTCCCAAAATGGCTGCATCATTTTATATTTCTATCAGTAATGTATGAAGTTTACGATTTCTCTACATCCTTGCTAATACTTATAATTGTTTGGTCATCTTTTTTATTTCAGCAACCCTAGTGGTGTGAAGTAGTATCTTATTGTTTTGACTTGCATTTACCTGATGGCTAAAAACACTGAACATCTTTCACGTGTTTATTTGCCATTTGTTCTCTGACTTCTGACTATGTTAGAGTCAAGCCAAAATGGCTTAATAGCATTTTCTCTAATCTATTTCTTCTTTAAAGTGTTTTTTTTTTTTCTGATCTTCCCCTTCCTCATTGCATTTCCTGTCTTATTCCCCTAACCCTCTATATATCCAGGTATAAGGATAGAAACTCCAGAGAATATGGATCTGATTTTATTTTTTAGTGCCAGCAGACTGGAGCCACTCTTTCTTTCTGATATATCTCAAATCCTAGAGGGCAGAAATGCAGTGCAGTGGAAATGGATTGGGGTAGGTGGAAATGGAGGTACCCTTGAGGATTTGAATCCTGTAGATATTAGAGAATGGTATCAAACAGTCCCCTAAACAAACCCAGGCCTGGTGCTTTCTGCTCTATGCCCTAAAAGCAATCTGTTCTCATCATAGCTGGTGAGGCAGGGTGGGGCTTCCCCTCCCAGTGGGCCCTACTCTGAAGCACAAATCATAGAACTACTCTGATTGTGTTAAGTGTTCCCACAGACACAATCCTTGTCATGCCTCTGGGATCTTGTACCATCCAACTCCTTGACACAGAAGCTGGCAATGTGGTCAGTGAGAATCCCACTAAATGAGGTAATTTTACTCTTCCATCAATTAAAGAACACAAACACCAACACACCCATACAGAAATACATTGACACAGAGGCAGATGTGGACACATATCCAGATACACAAAACCACCCACAGCTTTTCTCCCCTGCAACCTAAACACTTACATCTAAATGCTCCAAGGTCACATCTCTGAGGGATCTACAGGATGGATGAAGCAGCTGACAGAGGATGGTGTCTGCACCCTTGCAGAACAACATTACTCGATCTTCAGGTGTCCTCACTAAGGATAAGCAAATTAACCATATAGACTTATTGTTCAAAGAACTTGTCTGGGCCACTGAGAAATGGAAGGAGGCTATTCCCATGACATTTGTTTCTGATACCTTTGGGGACTAAACACTTAATGAGTGGTTACACAGGATAACTGGTGTAGTGCAGGCGGATGAGAGTGAGAGAGGACCTTATGGAACCAGTTCTTCCATGGATTCAATATCACCTATGGAAGACTCTGATGCAGAATCATTTAGCTTCTCAAGTCCAAGTTCAATACCAAAGCTCATACCTAGTAAGGACCAAGGATGAATAATGACCCAAACTAACTGAGAGCAAGATAGTATGAATTTCCCTATATTTCTGCCTCCATCTCTTACTCCAGGTTCAGGTTTTACGGATTTATTCTCTGTTCTTATCTTAGCATTGAGGGTTCTTATAAATCATTACTTAGGAACACTAAAGAAGCACCCTAGCATATGGTAGCAAGCCTCCACATGTGTATGAAAGACAATACAATGCTATGTAACCAGAAAGTGGGAATGGCTATGTGTTCGTATTTGAGGCACAATGCCTGTGGGAAGGCATGTGGGTGAGAGAAAACATTTGTGTGTAGATTAAACAGAAAGGTAATGTGTGAATGTGTATGAAAGACAAATAAGGGGAGAGGACTGACTAGGAGGGGCACCCACCAATAACAGACATCCTCTTGCGCACATTGCTGAAGTCCAAAATAGCCAGCAGTTGATAGACTTTAGTTTTCCCCATTTCGACTACCACGATTATCTCAGATGTGCGGCAACGGAACACAAAGCCAAAGTTCCTGGCAGCAGTGACCAGGGCACCTTCATCTGGAGACTGAGCCTGGTACACCAGCTTACCTGGTGAGAGAGAAAAGGGCAGCCAGAGCCTACAGAGATGTGCCGTTGAAGTCCACCCAGAAACAACACTGTCTTCCGAATGGCTTACATAAAGATGGAGCCCAAGAGGCAACAAAACTTCCTCACAGTCTGGCCCTAAAGGCCAGGTTATATAGAACAGGTCACTTTTTTTTCTTTCCAATATTTTCAACTCATTTCACAGACCTGAGTTAGTATTATAGAGGTACATGGTACACGCAATGTATACAAATAAACAAAATGTTATGTATACAAATAAAAAAATAGGCAGTTACTCTACAACTTTAGTGGGTAAAGAGGACTCAGGGGGCTTGTTAAAAATGCAGGTTCCTGGCCCTACCCAAACTTAGTAAATCCAGAATCATAAAATCTGGGAGATGGGCCCAAGAAATTGAATTTTTAACAAATATCCTGAGTGAGTCTCATGCAAGTGGTCCTGCATAAAGTACTCCTGCATAAGACTGGCCAAACTTTAAATAAATACTGCTATAATATTGATGGTTTAATAAACAATTTAAAAAATAAATGAATGAGTATTGTCATCTTTGAATCTCTCACCTTGGGAAGCTAAATGACTCACTTTACTGAATCAGTCTTCCAATGTGATATTATTCAAGACATTTTTCAAGCTCCTTTTTAGAATAGCACCATAGCATGAGGTACGTTTTGGATTATTTCCCTTCTGAAGGACAATTTAATTTTTAAAAAGTTATGTATCATCAGAGTCTTATACTTATGAATGAAGTAGGTGGGGGAATATAATTTTAGTTCAGACAAAAGATGTATCTATAGGACAATAAGACTATTTTCTTGTGTGCTTCCTACCTTGTCACTCAAGGCAGTAAACAAAAACAAGCCCAAACACTCTTCAAATAATAGTGACCTATTGGAATGTCAGGCCTGGAGAGGCCTATGGTGGAATGGGAGCTCACGGGGCCAGGAGACATGAAATTTGGGTTCTTATCTTTGCTACTTTTAGCTATAGGATTTTAGGCAAATCATTTAATCTCTTTTAGCTTCAGTTTCCTTCAAAACTAGGATCATTTTTCTTGTTCTGCTTACCTCAGAAGGCTTTTGTGAATATTGGGGGAGATAATATAAATAAAAGCAATTTATAAAACTGTAAAGTGATAAATAAACATAAGGTGTTACTAATGGTAGTATTATATAAAGAGTACACTGACTTTAAAGGATGTGATTTATTTGGTTGCCTAAATTGTTAGTTAAGAAAAAAAAGTCTTCTTAATTTATAAAGTCATTTTTCATTCTTTCAAAAAAAGGTTTAGATAAATTCGTGGATGATACAGTCATATCTCGTTAGTAGAACTAAGATATGCGGGCGATAGCCTTAAATTGTGAAGTAACAAAAGGCCGACTCAATACCTCCTTCAAGAAATCTTGTCAGAGATAGTGGGGCTGATCTTGGGGATAATTCAGATGGACTCTATGGTTTCAAGATCAGAAACTCCCTAGAGAGCACCAAGTTTGACCCCTATCCAATGGCTGTATCTCTTTTAAGACCAAGAGGTTGCTTTCTACTTGAGTATCTCCAGTGACTAGCAGCTCACAATTTATGTTGACTATGCATTCAATTGCTAGATAACACTTGCTATTAGAAGTTCTTTTTCAGATTAAACCATTACAAGTGATATCAAACCACTCCCACCTTCAACCAGCCTCGACTCTATGGCATATTCTCAGGCTACGAGGCCTCAGGGCCCTTCTCACCTTCTACTTTCTCTTCTGACATCACAGTATGACACAATGAGAGTGAGAGGAAAAACAAGTGCACCCAGCGGTCTCCCTTTTTCACTGCTTCCACCAAAGTCTCATCATAAAATGAAAACTTAGGATCAGCCAGTTTGTTGTAGGAGAAGCTGACCTTTTCTGTTTTCTGGAACACATAAGCCAGAACAAACTTCTCAGTGGTAGCTTGACACATTTTTAAAAGCTCAATTTGGGGGCAATTTCTGGTATGCAATCAGGGCTCTTAGGAGGATGGAAAACAGAAAAGCAAAATAAATGAAGGAGATCCTGTGCTGGTTCCTAAGGCCTTTTCAGCTCTAACTGGGACCATCCATTCACTTGGGCCAGAAAAGATTCATCCCATAGGAGACAGGGTAAGTACTGCTTGGCAGACCCTTCTTGTACCCTTTCTGCCCCAGCTATCCTGAATGATCAATGGCCAGTTTTAGTCTCTACTCTTTCAAGTCCCAAATCCATTATAATTAAACCTGAAGAAATGAGAGGGTAAGTGTCCCATTTAGTAAATGATGTCTGGCAATAGTCTTATCTCTGGCTGCCCTCTGCCTAATTTTGGGAGCTGGGAAGGGAACTGAGTCCTGCTATTACTGTGATATTATGTCAGTCAGTAATGTCACTCTGTAGCACTATTCCTATTTAACCCCACAAGGGAGCTAGAGAGGAACATTGCAAGATAGAGGCAAGGATGCATAACAAAGACTCTTCAGTACATTGTACTTCACAGATTTAATTCTGGACCATTTTACTTGACCTGTCAGAATACCTGACTCTTTCCTGGCTCTGACCCTCATGGTCCTTAACTTTGCCTCAATCTTTGGACCTAATAATACCATTTTCCTGGTCATGATAGACGTAATTCTCATTCTCCATTTCAGCTAGGAAGTGGGTAGCCACCTTGGGTAAACATTTTATTCTGGTTTAATTTGGCCCTGAAGCTCTCTTACCCCTGGAGTGTGATACTAAGAGATTTCTTCAGCCCACACCAGAACTCTCAACGATATTTCTCCAGTTCTTTGTAGTTGTACTTGTGCTGGGTCCCAATATGTCAAGTACAGACAGAATTTTCCTGTTTGGTATTATGTTGGGGTAAGAGTAATCTGTAGTGAGCTATATAAGCTCTTTTCTATATCCCATACAGAGGGAGTTTTGTCATAGCAGTAAGAAAGTATGGTCAGGCCAGAATGAAGCCCTAGACCTGGCCAAGCACAGAGATATAAGCTCTGGGAAGTTTGTGGGTTCAGTAATTTAAGATAACTCATTGTATTGCATCCTCTCAGGCTACAGAATGAACTTACACATTCTTTGAAACTAGAAGCCGGTGAGTGATAAGAGATGAATAGAGAAGCAGGCATGAGGCAGATCCTGCATTAGCATCTTATATTCAAAGGGGAGTCATAGCAATTTTCTGCTAGAAGTGACATAATTTGATTTGTGTCAGAGAAAGTCCTCTGGTAGCAACATGGAGAATATAATGGAACTAGCAAGATGAGAAGCAAGGAGACCAGTTAAGAGGCTACTGAGTAATCCACAAGAGAAATAATAAAGTAATAAAAATAAATATTAAATTAAGGGGATGTTTTGAAAACACAGGGAGCTAGAACTGATGCAACTTGGATATAAGGAGTGAAAGAGGGAAAGAGTTAAGAATGTTATGTTTCCTAATTGGGTCCCTGAAAAGACAGTAAGACAGTTCACTGAAATAGGATACCCAACAGGAGATTAGCTGGGTGATGAACAAGGTAAAAAAGAGACAACTTGTAAGGTATTGAGGATGCTTATGATTTGATGTTCCTGAAGAAGTTTTTGACAGACTGAACTGGAGATACTTGAAGGACATACAGGTAGTAATAAAAGTAGGCATACATAGTTTTGAAGCTCAGGTAAGAGATCAGAGTTAGTTTCTCATCTTCCCTTCCAGACAAGTAATGTTTGAGAACACTGGACCTGGGTGGGTATAGGACTCAGACAGGACTGGCGTGGAGCTGCAGTACAGCATCACCTGAGAGGCAGTATGCATGAATAACTCTGAAATTAAAAGTTAACTAAAAACCAGTTAAATAAGGTTGAAAGGCAAATCCAAGTTCTCATCTGGGGATACCAGATAAGAGAGTGTAGAGTCAATAGGAGGGTAGGCTTGGCAATTGAGGATGCTGTGACATAGCTACAGACAGTTCTTACAGGATATCTTTAGCACTGGCCATTGATGGGAAGGGAGTTATCAAGGCTTCTTTGGATATATGGATTTGGAGGTAGTCAGTAAGTTACTGGTAGTTAAAGCCATGTAAATACCATGAGATTACTTGGGAAGATATACGGATGGAGAAAAGGTTTAATAATAGAGCTCTGGGAACATCGGCACCTATGGCCAGGGAGATGAGAAAAAGGAATCATACAGGAAGAAAAGAAAACAAGAAGAGAGTTATTTAACAAAAGTCAAGGGACAAGAAAACTTTAAGAAAAAGTGAAGTTTAAATGTTAAAATCTGCACAGAAGTTGGGTAAGGACTCAACAATAAGGCAGTCAGTCATTTAGTGACCTTGGCTAGGATAGTTTCAGTGGACATGATATGACAGGATCTAATTACAGAGAGTTGGTTAAAAATTAATGAAAGGTCAAGAGTTAGAAGTTGCTGTAATTATCTATTTATTTACATGATTCCTCCTCTAGCCTGCCAACTCTTTGAAGGTAGAGAACAAGTCTCTTATTGTCCTTGAACCTTTAGCACTTACTCAGAGTCTGACATATGGTTGATAATAAATAAGCTGAACTGGAAGGGGATTTAAGGCAAAACACTGATTTTCTTTCCCAAATCGCTTCAGATGGATAGAGGTGAGGCAGTAGCTGGGAGCTAGAGTTAGCTGTTTGCTATATAAGTCAAGTGGCTAAGGGTTTCGAATTGGTTTCAGTAGGAGGAAAGGCATATAGGGTGAGGAGACCCTGAGGGTAACAGAGAAAGCCCTATGAAGGAATACCTAAAATCAAATTCATAAACAAAAGCTGAGATTCAACACTGGAGAGAACAGTAAAAATGAACCAGGTAGAACAGACGGAACAGATATTTTTATATTGTGTGGGTTAAGTCTATTGAGCATGTCATAAATCCTGAAGCTATAAAGGAAAATGACTGGTCGATTAATTATATAAATTAAAAAACTTATACACATAACAAATTAACAAAAGACAAAAGACAAAAAATTGGGGAAAATGATTTTAACATATGATCCAGGTAAAAGAAGTTATTCCTTTTACTATAAAAAGAGTACTTTCAAATAAGAAAAATAAGGCAAAGAATATAAACAAGCAGTTTACAAAAAGTATAAAATGGGCAATAAAGTGATTGGGAAGTGGAAGGAAAATAAACACATAAATAAATGATTCAAACTGATTAGTAAAGAAAGGTAAATTAAATGAGGTATTTTTCACTAATTAAATTTCTAAAGGTTAAAACATTTTCAATACCTAGTACTGAAAAGAATATATGAAAAAATAAATTCTTATATATTTTTGGTGGGAATTATAAACTGATGCAATCTATCTGGAGGGCAATGTGGTAATATTAAATACATTAAAAATGTGTCTACCTTTTGACCAATCAATTTCACTTCTAAGACTTTATTCTAAGAAAATAATTATCAGAAGAGAAGACAAAAATGTATGCACCAGGGTGCTTAATGCAATGCTATTTATAATAGCAAAAGAAAATAGAATAAAAATAGGGATTGGTTAAATACATTAAGGTATATCAATACAACTAAGTACAACACTCATTCAAAATGATGATGCTGACCTAAATTTACTGACAGGAAAGAGAACCACAATATAGTGTTAAGTGAATAAAAGGAGGCTGAAAATAACATGTATAATATGATTCTTTCCCCCTTTCTCTCTTCTTATCTATCTACCTATGTACGTACCTACCTACCCACCCACCTATATCTAGATGTATATGTGTGTGTATATGTACATATGAAAAGCATCTGAAAGGATATAACCCCAAATTTTACATTAGGTATCTAAATGGGATTGAATGACTTTAACTTTCTTCTTCATACGTTTCTGGATCGCCTGGATTTTTTTTTAATGGTGAGCACAAAGTATCTTTTAAATAGAAAAAAAAAAACCCCAATAAAGTTATTTTCATTTTCAAATGCAATCTCAAACCCCTCAAATAAACATAGATCATTTATATAATGCTTTCTGATATTAAGGGGTCAATCAAAGCTTTACTATTTCAGGGGTGAAGGGAGTCCCACCTTGTGTTTAAGACGCTGCTGTGCAGCACAACCTCACTGGGCTCCCACATACATTTCACAAGGAGCTGTAATCACTAACCTCAGAGACTTCTACTCTCTTTCCATTCTGGTCATAGACATCACCTGTTGGTAAGTAAAGAGCAGAGATTTGACAAGGGTTTTAAAAAAGGGTTTAACATTGCTTTTTGTGTGTGGTAAAATATATATAATATAAAATTTGCCATTTTTTAGTGTACAACCCAGTGGCATTAATTGCATTTATAATGTTGTACAACAATCACCATTACATATTTCCAAAACTTTTTCAGCATCCTAAAGAAAAACTCCCTATACCTCCCTATTCCCAGCCCCTGGTAACCTCTCAGGTACTTTCTCTGCCTCTGAATATGTCCTTTCTAGATAATGCATATAAATAGAATACAATATTCCTTTTGTGTCTGGCTTATTTCACTTAGCATAATGTTTTCAAGACCATTCATGTTGTAGCATGTGTTGGAACTTCATTACTTTTTATGACTGAGTAATATTCCATTATATGGATATATCACAATTTGTTTATCCATTCATCTGTTGATGGACACATAAGCTGTTTCTATCATTGGGCTATTGCGAATAGTGATGCAATAAACACTGGCATATATCTATCTGTTTGAAGCCCTGTCTTCACTTTTTGTGTGTGTGTATATACATAGGTCTAGAGTTACTGGGTTATATGGTAATTTACAGGAGCATTTTTAAAAGCTTATTTCTTCTGATTCTATCATTCTAGACTTGTAGTCAAGCTGCCTTGAATCCCTTCAGGCCACCTAGCCCTCAGTGCTCCTGTAAGCCCCTTTCCCCAAAGCAATGGTAAGAAGGCATCTGCTTGGGTTCCAACTCTTCTCCCTTAAGTGCAAGTGAGGTGAGGCTGGAAGTTAGTCACTAGATCTATGAAAGATTTCATACCTTAGGAAGCCCTCCAATCAGAAAAGTTACCTAAAAGAGATGTGAAAACAGGCTGGAATGTTTAGGATTCTAGGCCGATGGATAGTATAGACAGAATGAGGGTAGAAGACAGTCTGATGCCAGGCACGGGAACACCCATGACCCTTTTCAACCTTACCTAGTGTATGGTAAGGTCTTATAATAAGCCAGAGAATTAAGATCCTCACTCAAATCGATTCATCCAAAAATAAGCTTTCAGAGTTTATACATATGAAATCTTGTTTGGCAGGGGTAATAGGAAATATCAGAGTGCCCTTTTTAAAATTTAAACATTTAAATTATTTTTTAATTGAGGTGAAATTCACATAACATATGATTGACCATTTTAAAATGTGCAATTCAGGGGCATTTAGTGCAGTCGCAATGTTGCGTAACTACCACATCTCTCTAGTTTCAAAACTTTTTTATCACGCCAGAATATTCCATGTGCTCTAGCCTTTTAGATATGATCTCCTTCCTCTGCTAGTTAGTGCACACACATGAGGACTTAACACAATCATAAAAACAAGCTTAAGATTAAGGCAAGAACTAAATGAAGAACTGGGCATAGGAGACACTGAGTATCCTTTGATGGCTTCTCTCAAGACTATTGGTATGAGAGAGAATCAGGAGATTAGTAGCTTCAGTAATATGCTGTTTGTCCCATCTGATTTAATGTGAGAGTGAACTGACATCCCCAAGACATTGGGAATTTCTTGAGGACAGAAATTAAGTACGTACATTTTGATATTTCCAATGTCCAACATGATGGATTACATCTACAAGGGGCTAAATAAACACTTTTGGTTAGAACTAAATGGGCTAAGTGATTTTTACTAAGTGAATATGGAAGGTTGTGAAAACAAGAGGCAAATGTCTATTTCAGAGGCATATAGATTGAGAGCTTGATTATTCTTGAAAACAATCTGCAAAGTGGTTCCCCAGGACTCAGGGAAAGTAGGAAGACGTGCATACCATATAACGTCCCATTAATAGAACACTTGTTGAAAATCATGATGTTCTGAGTCAGAGTCCCTGTTTTGTCAGAGAACACATATTTGACCTGGCCGAGCTCCTCATTAAGGGCGGTGGTGCGAGCCTGTGCTGGTGTGTTTTTCGGTGCATAAAACATCTTCTGATCCCAGTTGATATAGCAACTATTGCCCAATCTTATTATTTCAACACTAAGGAGAAAGAAAGAAGAGTTCTGGATCAGAGCAGGACAAGCAAATACATCATTCTGGTTTCCTAGCCAGTCTTGTGGTAGGCGAAGTCCAGCATCTGAAAATCGATCTTGGATCATAGGACTCTCCCCACCAGCCAACCACTGTAATTCTGACTTTGACCATTATCATTCAAGGCATTACCATTTGGATCCAGACACACTTGATTAACTTTGCTGAGGCATATCCCCCTTTTACACTTTCTTCTTCCAAAACATATCCAAGAAAAGTCACAAATTTTGAACTTCTGCAGTACTGTGAAGCCTGATAGTATCAAGAACTAACTTATAAAAGGCTGCCTAGGCTTAATTAGATGATTATTGCTGCTGTCATGTAAATCCATTAATGAGGAAGAGAGAGAAACTTGAAACACTCAGAGCATCTTTATTTCAGAAGAAGGGGAGGATCAGTGAAAATCAGAGACAGCCTATAGAAGCTGACCCTCTGATAAATTTCCAGGCAGAGCTAGCCTGCCTGTGGGGTAGTTTCTCCTCTTAATAACCTCCTCTTCATTTTATCTGACTTTTTCCTATTGCCTTTGTCACATTTCTCCTCTTCCAAATAACATGCCTTATAGATTCTTCGTGGTTAACAAGCAGCTTCATTTTAAAATACTGAAGATTTTTAAGGGGCTTCCGTCTATTATCATTCATACTTAATATGTATTAGATTGCTTCATCATTAACTCCTGTCTGAGACAGTAACACTGAACAATACATATTTTTTGTTTCAGGTGAGGGAGGAGGTGCTCAGGCCCACATTATTGACTCTACTGTAACCTCATGTATTGTGACCTCCCTTTCTTCACTATACCAGCCACCATAGCAATCTCTCTAAACCCAAACATTTAATCACATTATTTCTTTCCTTAGAAAGATCTTTGCTACTTTTAGAATAAAATTCAAACTCCTTGGCCTGGCATTTATGGCTTTCCTGGATCTGATCTTAGAGTATCACCTAACGCCTTAGTCTAGGCTATTCACTCTTCTATGACCAGGTCAAGCTTTTAAAAACCTCCAAAGCTTTGTACATGCTCATCTTCCTGCTTGTAATATTTTTTCCTATTTTCTGTTTGGTGAATTCTACTCTTTTCTCAATTATTAGTTTGATTACTACCTTTGTCTGTAAACCCCTAAGTATCTCCAGGCATAACTAATCCATTCCTTTTCCAGGCTCCCATAACATCCGTGTATAGATTTCCATTACATAATTTCCCATATTGTACCATATTTATTTAAGTATATGTTTCCATGGCTATCTTGTAAGCTTATCTAGAGAAAGGGTTGTCTTATTATTTGTTTCTTTTTCTAGCACATAATAGAGTGCTTGGCACATAGTAAGTGCCCCAAAATATCTGTTCAATTAATAAGACAATTTAGTTATGTAGGGTACTTTTCAGGTTGGAATGCTACAGTGCAGTGTTTAGAAAACATGGAGAGAAAGATGAGAAAATGTGTTTGCAGTTCATGTATGTAAGAGAGAATGTTGAAAATAGAAAAAGGAGATCAGGCCATAGTAAGGACTTATTTTACTTATTTCAAATTTTTGTCCAAGGTGCTCATGAAAAGGAAGAAGGAAACATCCTCCTTCTTTTCTTCTCTTCCAACTTTTAGAAACCAGAACTTAAGTCACAATTACACCTATCTACCATTTGCCACACTGTTTCTATGGGAAAACACATTCTGAGTTCTGATTAACTGATTTACAAATGAATGTTTGGACTCTATCTCACTGATAAACTAGGGGCTGCCTAGCTTGTGCTTTAGTCTCATGAAATTTATGTGTATTTTTTCCAATTAGTTCATGTGTGCATATGTTTTATTTAGTCACTTATAGGCTATTTGAAGGCAGGAATAATTTCTTTCTTTTTTCTTTTTTTCTTTTGGTATAAACCATATAGTATCTAGCACAGTATTCTGGATATGGAAAACATGTATACAATCTAGGTATTAATCAGTGTTTTGTACACCAGGCATTGTAAAAAGTAGTGGGTTAAAAAGTGCACAGTGTATACTTCCTAAAAGTTTATTCTCTAGTTCGGGAATTAAGCAGGAAGTATGGAGTCGCTTCTCCACATGTAACCCAAAGTGATCAAAGAAGCCTACCTGACATAGAGGGAAATAGGCACCATGGTGTTGAGAATAATGAAGTAGGACCAGAATATGAAGAAGGCAGAGACAAATGATGATGAGACATATTCTTTCCATGGCAGAAAATTCTGGAAGTAGTAGCCTTTCTTGTTCTCCCAAATGCCATGCCCAATTGCTAGGATAAAACACATGCCACCTAAAAAGAGGAAAATCTAGAAAAAAATTTTTTTAATTAATATTTCTTCTAAGGCATGTGCTGCTTTAGTTCTATGTTGTTTTTTTTCTTCCCTATTGCGCCTTCTCTCTCAACAAAGCTTCTCTCTCCTCTTGGAAGGCAGAAGGGCCTGTAGTTCACAGGATATAGGCAGTAGTACATTGGATAGAAAAGAAAGTCCAGCAGGAGCCACCCTTGGGATTTTGAAGGGAAATGATAGTAACTAAAATATATTAAATATTAATTAAGTGCTAGGAACTGTGCTAAATACTTTACACATATTATGTAACATTTAAATACTCTTATTTTAATAATAGATAAGGAACTTGATATTAAAAGTAGAAAAGTATTTTGCCTAAAGTCACTTCGCTACTAACTAGGAGAGACAGATTTTTGAACCAGTTCCAGAACCCAACCTCTTAATTACTCCATTATTGAAGTGAGGTGCTGCTTTAACAAAAGTCTCAAATGTGTGGCATTGGCTTAACAGTTGGGGGTGGGTGGTAAGAAACTGATATAAAAGGCTGAAAATATGGCAATCACATTAACAGTAAAGAATTTGGTAAAACTTGAAGATAGGCCATGTGCCTCCTGAGCTGATACAGCTGTAATGGAAGTGGTTAGAAGGAATTAGAATGTCAGTGTGTATTGACTGCCTTTGACATAGTATTAAAAAAATAGTTGAACTAGGGAAATAATTGGCCAATTTATAAGCAGAAATAAAAAAGGAATGGAGATACATCTGAGTTTCAAAGAACTGGAAAAGTCTATTACTTTTAGACACCAAAGAGAAGAGATAAGATTAAGAGCTTAAGCTTACAAGGTCCAGTAACTCTTTCTAACTGAATTTTGCCTGTAGGCAAAGTTGAAATTAAAAGTGATACCTTCTTATCCAAGATTAATGTTCCATATAACTGCAAATTTCTTACCATTAAGTTGAGAGAGAAAGGCATGGAGAGACATGGAAGCAAGACAAATTTGAGCTCTGTTTAGAAAAGAACACAGCAGGAAGGGGGATAACATTCTGGAACTCCTTTTACAAAGACAGCATTACTCTGGTACCAAATCCAGACAAGCACACTACAAGAAAACTACCAGCTAATATCCCTGATGAATACAGATGCAAAACTTCTCAATAAAAATAGTAACAAACCAAATTCAACAGCATATTAAAAGGAATGTACACCAGGATCGGGTAGGATTTAGACATTAATGAAAGAAATTGAAGAAGACACAAACAAAATGGAAAGATATCCCATGTTCATGGATTGGAAGAGTTAACACTGTTAAAATGTCCATACTACCCAAAGCTACCTATAGATTCAATGTAATCCCTATCAGAGTCCAATGGCATTTTTTACCTAATTAAAAAATGATCTTAAAAATCTGTATGGAACCATGAAAGACCTGAAATAGCCAAAGCAATACTGACAAAGAAAACAGAGCTGGATGTATTACAAATTTCTGATTTCAAACCATATTACAAAGCTATAGTAATCAAAATAGTATGGTACTGGCATAAAAACAGCAATTCCACTTCCAGTACATATCCAAGGTAAACTAAATCACTATCTTCAAGAGATATTTACACTTCCATGTTTACTGCATTATTTACAATAGACAAGACATGGAAACAACCTAAGTGTCTATCAACACTTGAACGGGTAAAGAAAATGTGGTATTATATATACATATACAATGGAAAATTATGGACATTTTTTAAAAAAGGAAATTCTGCCAGTTGTGACATTATGGATGAACTTGAGGGCATTATGCTAAGTGAAATAAGCCAGACAAAGACAAATACTATATGATTTCACTTACATGTAGAATCTAAAAAATACAAACTCATAGGATTTCCTTTGAGGTTTCCAGCCAGAGATGGCCAGCTCTTCTGGCAAGGGGAGGAATTCCTCAAGAAAGAACTAAAGGTGAAAAAAAAATGGCGTAGATGATAGAGGCTCTGTTCATCCCTCTGGCAACCAAATCAAAGTTGTGACAGAAAAAAGGAGCAGCAGCAAAGAAAAATTGCTTGTGATCTAGATGAATAAGCCATACAACTTGGGAGAAATCCAAGAAAGCACTCTGCAATGGCAGAAGGTAGGATGGGGCGAGGATGTGGGGCTGCCTGTCTCGAGTGGCTGAGTGAGATGGAGGGTGCAGCAGCGTCAGAAGCCTCTTGAAGGGGCTGCAAATCCACACTAATGAGACCAGGAGACTTAGGAGCTTTGCTTAGTACAAAAACAGACATGGAAAGGCAGCCAAAATGGGAAGGGAAAAAATCAGAAACCATCTGACAGAACAGAACAGAGGTCCAGATATAATGGAGTCAAGTAATCTAACAGATGCAGAGTTCAAACACTGGTTATAAAGGTGCTCAATGAATTTTTGGGAAATGTGGAGAACTCTAACAAAGAGATAAAAATGGAGATGGAGATTATAAGAGGGATCCAATCTGAAATGGAGAACACATTATCTGAGATGAGAAGTATATTAAATGGAATAAACAAAGTGAATAAAGAAGAGGATCACATGTCCTATCTAGAGGACAGGAAAGCCAATCAGGACACTCAAACAGAATGGCAAGAAAAAAGAGGCCAAGACTATAAAGATGATTTAAGGAGGATATGGACACTATTAAGGCTCCAAATACTTGTCTGATTGGTGTAAGTGAAGAATATTAAGATGTTGAACAGCTGTTTGAAGAAATAATGCTGGAAAACTTCCCTAACCTGGTAAAGGAAATGAATATAAAACCCTTGGAAGCTCAGAGGATTCCAAAAATTAAGGATCCAAAAAGGCCCACACCAAGACACATCATAATTAAAACGCCAAAGGTTCAATACAAAGAAAAAAAGTTAAAAGCAGCAAGAGAAAAACAAATAATTATATATAAGGGAACACCCATATGACTGCAGCTGATTTCTCAAGAGAGACTATGCAGGACAGAAGGGCTTGGCAAAAAATATTCGAAAGAATGAAGACCCAGGATATACAACCAAGAATAATTTATCCAGCAAAGCTATCATTGAAGGACAGATGAAGAGCTTCCCAGACAAAAATAAACTAAGGAACTTATCATCACCAAGCCAGAATTACAGGAAATGTTGGAGGGACTTACTTCTCTATGAAAAAAAAAAATATGTAAAAAAACAGGAATAAAGAATGGTAACAACTACATTCCTATCAATAAGTACCTTAAATGGAAAACAATTAAGTGCTCCGACCAAGGCATGGAGTGGCTGAAAGGATAAGAAAACAAGACCCCACATATCTACATATAAAAAGGAAGGGAATGGAAAAGATATTGCTGTGATGAACCCAGAAGGGATTTAAGTCAGACAGAGAAAGATAAACACTATATAATTTCACTGATATGCGGAATTGAAAGAATAAAAGACAAACTAATCAAAAACAGATTCACAAATATAGTGGACAATTTGGTGATGGACAGAAGGGAAGGAGGTTTGAGGGGCTGGGAGAATAGGGTGAAGGGTTAAAAAAGTACAAATTAGTGCTGACGGATGGTCACCAAGATGGGAAGCACGGCATAAGGAATGCAGTTAGCATTAATACATTGGCTAGGTGGAGGGTCAAGAGAGGGAGGGAGCAATTGGTGGGATTATTTTATTAACTATATAGATGTCTAACCAATGTACTGTATACTTGAAACTAATTAAAATGAAAAATAAATAAATAAATACAAACTCATAAAAAAGCAGAGAGCAGATTAGTGGATAGAGCATAGGGTAGGTGAGGGGGAATGGGTGAAGGTGGTCAAAGGGGCAAACTTCCAATTATAAGTTTTGAGGATATAATATACAGCGCAGTGACTATCGTTAACAATCACTGTATATCTGAAAGTTGCTAAGAGAATAGATCTTAAAAGTTCTTAGCACAAAAAAATTGTAACTTTGTGAGGTGATTGATGTGTTAAATAACTTATTGTAATCATTTTACAATATATACATATATCAAACCATTATGTGATACACTTAAACTTATGTAATATTATGTCAATTATATCTTAATAAAGATGGAAAAAATTTTTAAATAGAATTTTACATAAATGGAATCATATAGTATATACTCTTTTTTTGTCTGGTTTTTTTACTCAGCATATTTATTTTGAGATTCATCCATGTTTTTACATCTACCAATTGTTCATTTCTTTTCATTGCTGAGTAGTATTGTATGGATATTGCACAATTTGTTTACTAATTTACTTTTTATTAGACATTTTGGTTGTTTCCAGCTTTCAATTATTATAAACAAAGCTGCACTGTACATTTGCATACAAGACTTTGCATGGATTTCCTTCGTAAATATCTAGGAGTGGAATTTCTGGGTCCTACAATACATTTATTTTTAACTTTTAAAGAAATTACCTAATGTTTTCCAAAGTGGTTGTACAATTTTACATTCTACCAGCATTATATGCCCTCATGACTCTAGAGAAGACAGGTCTGACATTATTGTGAATCATCTCTAAGTCTACTCAATGGTCTTTAAACCTGTGTCCTTTGTCACAAAGTGTGACTACCTGAAAACAATACATCCGCACTGCTAAATGATTGGAGGTCTTATCATTGAGTCACTGATGGGAAAGTATTTGAAGACAAGAGGAGAAAGGAAAGAAGAGCAGGTCTAACTGGGCCACTCTAATGAGATTTTAAAAAAACTTTTGATTATGAAAAACTTGAAGCACATATTAAGGTATATAAGTAGTATGATGAACCCTTATGTACCCATCACCCAGCTTCAACAATTATCAATTTATGGCCAGTCTTATTTCATACAAACCTTCTCTTCCCCACCTTCCTGCTTATTTTAGCAAATTTCTCACAGTATAACAGCTTAATATATATTTTAAAGGATCTTACTTAAACACATAACCACAATACCTTACCTTTATCACTTAAAAAATACATATATCTTTTAAATCATTCAAGATTTGAGATTTAAGAGTTGGGTGAGCTACTGGGAAGAATAAAACAAAGGAGGATTGAGATAAAAGAGAATAAAATCTGCTTTTATTCCTAGCATAAGGCAGATTCATACTGAGCAGTTCATTTCTTTGAGTTGAAGGTCTTTCTTTACACTCTTACTCCACTGCTTTGTCCTTCTCTTCAATTAGTCATGTAAAAGACATGTATGACATTATTGTGTTATATATCAAACCTCAGGGATGGGTTCTACTGGCCTTGCCTTCCTTTTTGGCTAGTCTATATGGCCAATATTAAATTTGAGCCCATATTCCTCTACCTGCCACTTCTCTAGGCCCTACCATATCAGCTGTAGTGGGACAGAATGGGGAAGGTAAAATTATTAAAATTATTATTACTAATTTATAAATATAAATTCGTTTCTTATTTATTTAGCATACATTAATAAAATAAATAACTTGAAACCCTCCAAAACTGTGGGAGAAAATTACAGGGTGATTTTCAATACTCCTGCTCCATCTCTATTGCCTGGAAAACTGAGAATTACTCATTGTTTTCAGTAATGTACCCTGCCTCCACTGTTAGACTATGAGTCCCCCCAGAACCAGATCTTTCTGTTCAAACTGAGACACCAGAAAGGAAAATCACCTCTATTAGACCAAGATCCAGAGGACAGGGCTTCCTCAACAGCATGAGACTTGCAGGGGCAGGACACAGTCTGCTCTTTTGTCATTCCTAGAGCCTTTCCTGTCATCAGAGACTTTCTAAGCCCTTGGAGATGTTCTGTGTTTCTCATTACTGTGATGGAGTTTATTGGTACTTAGTCTTAAAGCTTCACTTTGCTTCCTTTCTACAGGAAGAAAGAAACAAGATATTGGTTGTTGCTACAAACCCAAGAGGTTACCTGTTTATTGCCAGAGCCAGTCAGACCCAAGAAGAGCAGAGAGCTTCTCATTTAGCAAAAAGTGGTTCCAGTAAAGGGTGTAAGTGATACTCAATTTTGTCACTCTTGACAAAACTGATGGAGAACTAAGGCCATCACTGTCACAGTGGGGCTCACAGGCTTCATTGGCAGCCTGTAAAAAGAAAGTACTCTTTGATCCTTTGGCCTTTCACATCTGTGCTTTTCATTGTGCCTTACCCCAGAAGTATATCCTGGATTTCTGGCATCATTCCACTTTCAAGCACTCTGGTTTTGGCTCCACAAATACACTCTGACTTAATAGACTAGAGTTCAGAAAGCATTGTCACTGTGAGTTCTGGTCACTGGGGAGAGAGAGGGGATCAAACTCCAGCTCAGCTGTAGGCTTATCAGAAAGCCGCTTTGCTAAACATGCTTCCTCTGTCTGCCAGGTTTTCTCCTAAGAAACATTTCCAAAAAAGGGAAAAAGTGCTTAAATCAGGAAGGATATCTGCTTTAGCTTCAAGAAATGAGAGTCTAACTATGCTGACAATGTCCTGGCAAAAATGTCACAAAAATAAAACTGCTGAGCTGATAAGAACCTAGCTGATTCAATTTCTTCATTTAATAATCATTAAAAAGATATTTCCTGAGACTACTTGTGTAAAGCACTCCCAAAAATATGGAGATGCATATGACATAATTTCTACCTTAGAAGCTCATTAATTTGGTAGCTCAGATAGTCACTTTTAAAATAGTTCAACAGATAATAATGAACCTCCTATTATGTGTCAGGCATAGCTCTAGGGACTGAGAATATAGAGGTGAAAAAAGACAATGTCTTTACTCTCAGAGAGTTTATACACTTATGGAGATAGGTGGACAACAGACAAGTTAAGAAATGGAAAAATACAATTTCATTAGTGCTAAGTGCTGTGAGGAAAATAAAACAGGTTAATAGAATAAAGAAGGTCTTGACAGGGGTGGCTACTTTAGATAGGGTGGCAGAGAAGGCTTTTTTAAAAGGAGGCATTGAACGATGAAAAAGAAGCAAGCCATGAAAAGACTCAGGGCAGACATTGCCAGCAAGAGTAAAAGTCCTAAGATGGAAACAGGTTTGCTTTCTCACTTGATTTGTAGTTTGCCTGGGTATAGATATCTAGTCAAATGATTAGAATAAATTATCATAATTTATTTATAAATGCAAAATATATTTATTATACCTTATTAAAATAAATAATTGGAATAAATGAATAATTTCACTAAGAACTTTGAAGATAGAACCCTGCTATTTTCTAGGATCCAGTGGTGTTGGTGAGAAATCTGATGCCAGTGTAATTGTCATTTTTGCTGATATCTTATTCTTATCCCTACGAAAACTTTGAGAAACTTCTCTATTCCCTTTGAGCGCTTAAGTTTCATGATAATAGATGTTTTTAAAACTGAAACTCATATCCTTCTTCAATTCTAGGAAATATTCTTCTATTATTTCTTTGACAATGTTGTCTCTCCATTTTCTCTTTCTGATACTCTAGGTAGATGAATTGGAGGCTCCTGGTTTGGCCCTCCATTAAAAAAAAAAAAGTATTTATCTTATATATTTTATCTCTTTGCATTCTTGTTTATGATCTAGGAAAGTTTTTAGACTATATCAGCCCTTTTATTGGCTTTTTAATTTCAGCAATTTTTACTTTCCAAAATTCTTTTTTTGCCATTGTTCTTGTCCCCTTTATTTTCAGCTAACTATTTTTATTTATGCAATTGCTTCTTCTAAGAATAAGAATTTTTTGAAAGTTCTTTTATCTTTCCTGAATTATAACCTTTTATTCTGGGGTCAGTTTTCTTTTTATTCATACTTATCTTCCTTTCTTGTGCCCCTGATTTCCTTCTAGTTCACTTAAAATTATGAGTAAAAGACAGGTGACCAGGAAGATTATGCCACTGGACACCTAATATATAAGACCACTCTACTAAGATCAGGAGACATAGCAGCCCTACCTAATACATAGAAAATAAACACAGGGAGGCAACCATAATGGGGAAAAAAAAGAAACATGTTCTAAATTAAAGAATAGAACAAAGCTCCAGAAGAAGAACTAAACCAAATGGAGATAAGCAATCAATCTACCAGAAGAGAGTTCAAAATACTGATTATAAAGAGGCCCATGAACTCAGGAGAAGAGTATATGAACTCAGGACTTTAACAAAGACATAGAAAACAAAAAATCAAGATTAAAATATAAAGGACCAGTCAGAAATGAAGAATACAATAACTGAAATGAAGAATACATTACAGGAAATCAAATTAGATTAGATGAAGCAGAGGGCTGAATCAGCGACTTAGAAGATAAGATAGCAGAAAACACCTAATCAGAACAGCAACAAGAAAAAGAATATTAAAAAAATTAGGAAGTTTAAGGGGCCTTTGGGGCAATGTAAAGTGTATCAACATTTGCACCATAGAGGTACCAGAAGGAGAAGAGAAAGAGTAAGGGATTGAAAACCTATTAGAAGAAATAAGGATGGAAAACTTCCCTAACCTGGTAAAGGAAATAGACATACAAGCTGAGGAAGCACAGAGATTTCCAAATAAGACCAATCTAAGAGGCCCACAATAATTAAAATGTCAAAGGTTAAGACAAAGAAAGAATCTTAAAAGCAGTAAGAGAAAAGCAATTAGCTATCTACAAGAGAGTCCCCATAAGACTGTCAGCTGATTTCTCAACAGAAATGTTGCAGGCCAGAAGGGATTGGCAGAAATAGTCAAAGTGATGAAGAGCAAGGACCTACAACCAAGATTATGCTATCCAGCAAAGCTATCATTTAGAATTGAAGGATAGAGGAGAAGCTAAAGCAGTTCGTCACTACCAAACCTGATGAAATAAATGTTAAAGAGACTTCTTTACGAAGAAGAGAAAAAAATATATGAATAATAAAATGGCAATAACTACATATCTATCAAAAATTACTTAAATGTAAATGGATTAAATGCTCCAATCAAGAAATCAGTGGCTGAACAGACAAGAAAACAAAATCTTTAAATATGATGGCTATAATATACGCACTTTGGATCAAAAGACACAAGTAGACTGAAAGTAAAGGGATGGAAAAGAATATTTCATGAAAATGAAAACAAACAAAAAAGCTGGGGTAGCAATACTAGTACCACCCAAAATAGTCTTGAAAATGAAGGCTATAACAAGAGACAAAGAAGGACCAGTGGCATATAGTCAGTAATCCCACTTCTGGGTATTTATCTGGAAAGATCCAAAACACCACTTTGAAGGGATGTGTGAATCCATATATTCATTGCAGCATTATTTACAACAATCAAGATATGGAGACAACCTGGGTGCCTATTAATGAATGAATGGATAAAGAAGAGTGGTGCATATATACAATAGAATATTAGCCATAAAAAAGAATAAAATCTCGCTATCTGCAACAACATGGATGGACTTTGAGGGTATTATGCTGAGTGGGATAAGTCAGACAGAAAGAGAAATGCCATATGACTTCATTTACATGTTGAATCTAAAGAATAAATGAACAAATAAAACAAGAACAAACTCATAGGTACAGAGAGCATTTTGATGGTTGCCAAATGGGAGGGGTTTGGGGTGATGGGTGAAAAAGAGGAAGAGATTAAAAAGTACAAATTGGTAATTACAAAACAGCCATGGGGATGTAAAGTATAGCAAAGGCATATAGTCAGTAATACTGTAATAACTATGTATGGTGTCAGATGGGCACTAGATTTATAGGACTAATCACTTCATAAGTTATATAAATGTCTAATCACTATGTTATACACCTGAAACTAATATAATATTGTATGCCAACTATAACTGAAAAAAAAGTATTTTAAAAAAATATGAGTAAGAGAGCAGTTTGTTCCTTTGGTTGGTTAGTTGGTTCTGTTTCCTTTGGTTAATTTTGTTTCCCCAATGGGCTACTTGAGCCTCTCAATATTAAAATAAAGTGGGTTTTACTCTGAAGTGATGACACCCATATTAGAAGCCCTAGCCCTTTGTAGATAGATACTAAATTTCTTTAGAAAGCACTTAGCTTGTTTGGGATTAGAAGGTAAATACATTTCTTATTGCTATGTGTGTGCTATAAGTAGGATGGTACAGAGGGCAAACTGTTGCCCATGTTGTTTTACGGACAGTTTTAAAATTAGTTATCCTGATTATTACCCTCACATTCCACTCCTGCACTTCATACCTGCTGACTGTAGCTTGAAGCTATTTTTGGAACTCTATCAAAAGAATGTATTTCCACTGAAGCTTTCACTACTCTGGTTTATCCATTAGTAAAATCTATCTACTTTCTGCCTTCTAAAAACTCATCAGCATCTCAGGTCTGCTGATGGTTCTTCATCCTCTGTCATGGCTGTTAAGTATTTATTCCTGTTTTTACTTTATAGTCATTTCATTAGGCTTGAACAGGAAGTCTCGATGTCCTCCTTAATTAAACTGGATGACCAAAAGTGAACATAGTACCTCAAGCGATATTTTGTACTTTCTGAAGGGAAGAGTGTATGAATGACCTCACAAATGTAGAATTCATAGCAACTACCCTACCAGCTTAGCTGCCCTGAATTTATACCACCTCTCTGCAGCCTCTTCCTTGTGAAAGGATCAACAGAAAACTACATTCTCTCTCTGGAGACTCCCACTGCAGATCCCTCTACACTCCTGCTCTATCTGCACTGGTGTTCTCTAGGTCCGCTATTCAGCTATCATCCTAGGACTTCCTTTTACTCTTCCCATGTTTCCTGGCTTCCATGTTGTCTTTTTTGGGGTTACTCTCTTGTTTTGCTTGAGTATACACTACAAGTTTCCTAAGAGAGGATACATGATGAGTCAATTTTGCACATACGGAAATTTCTTACACTTGCATTTTATTGATAGTTTCTAGATTTAGAATTATAGACTATAAATAATCCCCTAATTGCTCTTTCTCTCCTCTGGCTCTCTACCTAGCCATTACATTAATACTAACTGCATTCCCTATGCCGTGTTCCTCTGTAGACCTTTGAAGGCGCTGTATTTATTTACCTTTTGCTGTTGAAGTTGAGAAGGCCAATGCTATTCTGATTCCTGATCCTTATAAGTGACCTTTTATGTCTCCCTGGAAGCTTTCAGAATCTTTTAAAAATTTTTATATTTTCTTCACATATGGTCAATCTGCCATGTTAAACAGGATTTGTCATGTGTTTTAATTTTGTCTCTCCAGGGAGATAGCAGAAACAGCATTGACCCTGAAAAGTTACGCCTAGATAGACAGACGTGACTTAAATAAAATTACGTATGTAAAGCATTTGGTATGTATTGGGTACATAATAGTTTCTGAATAAATATGACTTGACTTGATGAGTCATAGACCTGTCTTTGCCATTATTTTTGCCATTATTTATTACATTTATCTTTACTGTATCTCAATTTGCATGTTTGTCAAATAGGGAAAATACTTGCTTATTGTTCATGGATGTAGTTAGGCTGCAGTTAGTGAGTGATGTGGAAATTTCTAAAAAGTTAAAAATCCCTCTACAGATGTCAATATTATCACTGCCTTTCAGACAGGTAAACAAATAGTTGAACCTTCTGAGGCATATGGGACATATCCTGTTTTGAAGACAGGCTAGGCTAAATGACCTAGCTTACCATTTAATGATATATGTTCCTAATATGTCGAAGGCATATTTGCTTATGTTGCTTTCCTAAATTTTCAACTGATTATATCCTTCATTAAGAAACCAGGAAATGTCATTTTGTTTTAACTGTTGAAAGCTATATAAACACTGGTAGAAGGGAAAGATAGTGAACACCAGTTTTTTGGTTTCAAAGTTGATAAACTGTCCTAAAGTTGAATAAACTGTCCTAAAACCCCATTTACTAAATCCAAAGGGTTTTAAAAAAAAATGTGACATTTCTCATTATAAATAATGAAGAACAAGAAGTTTATAATTCAGATATTTGTGAGAATGTACAGAAAGAAAAAAACATTTTTGAATTTTCAGAGTGTAAGAAGTAGAGTAAAAATAAAAATAAAAAGTCATGTAATTAAGTATAGATAGTATGGGAACCACTTGGTTATGCAAAGAAGTTGTATAAGTGAAGAAATTAGTCTATGTATAACAAAAATAAAGGCAATCTGTATATGATAGCATGAAAATGAAGTAATTGATTAATTTGTCTTCAATTTAAACTTCTACTATCAAGGGTGATTATTTTCTACTGTAGTGCTTTTCAAGTTGCATTTCTTAGCAGTAGAATCCTCTATTTTCTAACTGAAATCTCACAAAACAGATAAATGTGAAGCTGCTCTTTTGAAAGCAGGAACTTTAGAATGAGGAGGCCAGAACAAAATTCCCCCTGCAGCAGCCCTTAGATTCCACTAAAGAAAGAGAGTTTGAAAATCGTCAGTTTAAGTAATGTGTTCTATTAGTCTAGGTAAGGTTTTATTAAAGGGATCATGAGTAAAACTGGTTATGAGAAAATAAAAATATGTCTTAATTTCTAAAGCGGGGTCCTTGATTCATCTTAAAAAACTGTGACTATTTTCCACAACAGAGGTATACACTCGAGAATCCCTTATCAATTGGCTCTGTTCTTTTTTGCTTCAGACATTAGTATTTAGGGTCCTAAAAACTGCTTGAGACTTTCAAACAACTAAATTCCAAATTGGAAATACCAGTTACTCCCATGAGAAGAAGGGAAGGATGTCTATTTGTAAAGACACAGAAAAAAGCCTTTAACTTACCCAGAGCACAAGGACATTCAGGAGATGGTCTATGTGTGTCCGTTTAAAGGAGGACTTTTCACAGTTCTGCATTAATTTAGTGTCTGGCCCTAAGTGAAACAGGGAGACATCAGCTCTTAGAACCACTGAATATAATCGGAGGCTTGAAATTGGGTTGATATGTACCTTTATGATCACTTAATTAAACCTCTTTCCAGTGACAGGGGATAAAGCCCAAGAGAAAGGCGCAGAGTTGGTGCCGATAACTCAAAGAACAAGAATAATCCCGACCACTTTCGCAAAGTGCAGCACCTCTCTTTGCAGCACCTCAGACAGTGCAGTCCTTCACAGGTGAATTAAGTCGGAATAAGAGACGTAAGTTTCTCTCTCATGACCATTTGGTTATTTAGCTTCGAAAAGAGCTTTTCTGATAAAAAGATCTCCACCTTTTATTGAGGAAACCCACCGTTGGACCAGGTTCTACTTAAAGTGTCTAATCAGGAAAGGGAGAAAGGAAAAGGCAATGGCGATGATTTTTTCTGAAGTGAAAGCTGGAGAGCTGAGACTTCTCTGGGGCTGAGAGACAGAGACTCCATATTTCTTCATGACAGGGCAGATAGTAAGTAGCAGTAAAGAGCTTTTAATGGCAACTGGAAATTAGAGTTGGAAATTACTAGAATTGGGAATTACCGATCAGAGATACAGCCGCAGAGAAAACATAAGAGGTTTAGAAGGAAGTAGCAATTTCTCTGGCCTTTTACCATCTGATTATTATTTTTACACGTACTCTAATAAAGGAATTTCATCAGTGTTTACATATGGGGGAGTTGGAATTTTCTTGGTATGTGAACAAACACTGAGAATTCAGCAATAAGATATGCCATTCTTTCCTTTAAGCATTCCTTGAAGGGCTTGAACTAATGAGACATTTGGCTGAGAGACTGAATGCTACAAGGGACAGTATCTTCTGTGGGGATCACGGTAGAACTCAGGAATCAAGTGGCAGGAACAGCAACTCAATTCTGCTCTGTATTCCTTGAGAGGCTCTTAGGTGGAATTAGTTCTCTTCTGTTCTGAGCTTCTCAAAGCCTCAGCGATTTTTTCGCTACCATGAAACCAAGAGTCGGAGGGAAACCTTAACTAAATTTGTGCTGGTTGGTAACCTCACTGCTGTTGAGTTAGAGAAAAAATATTTTTGCTGAAAAATGAGCTTTTATGTGTGGCAAAATGTATGAATAAGCTGCTTAAGTACAGTGAAGAAAATAAGTCTATTTCAAATCTTTTGAATTTAGGACTAGGCAGCCTAAAAGGTGCCACTATAAGTCAAGAGTTAATGAAGAAAGTTCTGCCACTATAAGTCAAGAGTTAATGAGAAAGTTCTCTCTGAATTCTTAAGCTTCTCTCTAGGGCTTGGGTCCCATTATCTTCCACAGAAGTGAGGCGTCTAGGATCTCCATGTCTAGAAATGAATTCTCTAGAAGGGGGCCCTGAGCTGAGTAGTATTCACTGTGGTAAATTTTCCTTAATGCTGCCTTCAGAGACCCATCTTCTCACTAAGGTTGTCAACAATGCCCAACGTCACTGAGGGTAGCACAGGAGGTTCCTCCATTTTCCTGAATCAAATCATAACCCAAGAAAATCTCTCACTAGGTATAAGGGATTATGGTTCTAAATGACATCTCAAGAGGGGCCACTGCTAATAATCCCCATGTGCCTTTTCTCAGGTGCGAACCTTTTACAGTACACTTTACACTCTTCTCCATCATGAGTACTGTTTATTCTCTCCTTATGGAAGTAATCCACATGTATACTCTCCTCTTTCTCAAGTTCCCTTTCACATGCTAATTCTATGTGTACTTCTATATGTATGCCTTCTTTTGTGTTCAGATGTGGTTGAAAAGACTCATGGATGCCCTGTGATCTTGGAACACAGAGTCTTCCACTAACAAAGATAGAGCTGATATGCTGGTAGCTCAATGCTTCGGGAAAAAAATGTCATTTTTTTCCTAAGGAAAAAGTTTTTTTCTTAAATCATCCATCCATTCATTGACCTAACTATCTATCCACCCATCCACCTACCCAACTACCTCCCTTTCTATCTGTTTTCAAAGCCATAGTGTTCTGATACATATTTGAGTGCTATACATCTTGAAAACTGAGTACCCACAGTTTGGCCATGATTTCAATCCAGTAGGCTGGGGGCCTGTCTGTGGCTCCAGGGAGACGTACCAGTATAAATCACTAAGCCATAGCACCAATCTGTATTCCTGATGATGCAGCCTCGAAGCAGCAGCTTATCATGGTCCAGGATGTAGTTGTTTCCCCTGTAAGTCAGTATTCCTGAGAATTTGCCCAACTTGTTATTAGGAGATTCACACCTCACTTCTCCTGAAGAAAAATGAAGGAGTTAAAGTCCTGGTTCTGTAATCTCAGGCCTTTCCTAACAGGCTAGAAGGAGGCTTAACATCCCTCTTTCAAAATACACATCTTTTTCCTATTCTCTCTCAGGTGCTGCCCATTTCTCACCAACTCCATTTAGAAAGGCAGACAAAGGTTTCTAGGCATCAAAGAAGAGTAATTGTTTGTGACATGGGTTATCCAGAGAGAGTCATGGGTCATCTGGATGAGAAAAACCCACATAATAACTTATCACTTACCAGTACTGCCAGATCTTATGAGTCTGTATCTGAAGAAATTATAAAACTACCCTACTTAGAGCAAACCTAGTATTTTTTTCAAAATGAAAATAATTTGACTTTTTCTTATTCTGAAAGTAAAATATGATCTTTATAAATGTGTGTAAAATACTAAATGGAGAAGTAAAATTCACCCATTGCCTAGAGATAAGTGCTATAACCTTCTGAAGTACATCCTTCCAAGTTTTTTCTATACATGTACTCATAAACATAGGTTAAAAAAAACAAGTTTATGTTCTATATACTATGCATAATCTATTGTAATATTTTTCCACTTATTAATATGTTGTAAATGTTTTTTACATCTCAATAAATATCAACTTGAATATTTTTTTTAAAAAAATTATACTGAATTCACTGTACAAAAATACCATACTTTACTTAACCAGTCTTCTACTTTTAAAAATTTGGGTGGAAAAAACTTATACCCTAACTCACCATCAAAGGCAGACAGCAACTTCAGGTCATCTTCCATTTCACTGGTAACTGGGATGGCTTGCTTCACTTTCAGGTTGGTTTCACTAGAGTAAAGAACACATAGTCACCAGCACACGGGACATGTACGCAATAGCAGCACAGGTCCAGTTTCTCCTATTCTTCATGGAGTTTTAGAAAATAAATGTTGCCAACAGAACTTGGGCTTTAGGTTTGAGCGTAAGAGTCACTCCCACTATCTTCTCACAAGGACAGTATTGAGGTGGGATAGCTCTACAAGGAAGCCAGTGTTAGCACACTCATTCCCCTCGCTCCTTGTAATATACCACCATTACTTTAACCAACCCATAAGTTCCTGCTGGACAGATGCTCCAGAGAAGCTAAAGAGACATCACAAAATAATGTGGAGGAGGCACCTGCTCCCTTTAAGAATAAGGAATAGGTTCTAATAAGAACCTATATATGCCTTCAAGTAAACATACTCCTTACCTGATAAATAGTTATATTCATGAAGGGATCCTAATTAACCATTTGCTGATACAGGATGCACAGAGAAAGAAGCAAAAATGGAAGCCATATTTCACAAAGCTTGTGGGCACCAAAAGGAAGAGTTTATGAAAATGTAGATCCATAAAAACTCTATAAGACAAGCTCTCTCAAGATGGCCTCTATCCTCCTAAGACTTTAGTTTTGTATGCTAATGAATTTCTACCTTAAATCCTTCATAGTACATGATGTTTTATCAGTAAATAATTACCTCCAAACTCATTTTCCCCCTGGAAACTTTGAAACTCTATTGTGAAATTTTCTAGTTGTAAACCTCTTTCCTGCCACTCAGTATTATTGCACATAGGCAGACAGAGTGTCTCTAGATTAAAGAGGAGAATATGGAGCTTATTTGCCTAGATTCTGCATCCAGTGGATGCTCAATTATTGCTGTTGAGAGCTCAGCCTTAGACTTGGGTCTATAGAATGTGGCCTTCTATCTTCTCTTATCTGGATATTTTTAGTCTCTTGTTTCTTCCATGTGAGAATAAAATTCATTCTCTGAATCATACCCTCCCTGAGTGAGAGATCACTCTAAACTGGCTCAGTCACCTTAGTGGACTATGAGAAGGGAACACTTACCCATCCAGTTCTGCTGTTTCTATATAGGTCATACTGTAGGGTTCACTGCTGGAGAGTAACAGCACATCAGCCTGTGGTGGTCAGAAAAGCCAGAGAAGGCGAGGAAAGCAGGAAGGCAGACTTTTAACATTACAGTGTGACAAAAACAGGTACCACAGGAATAGATGTTTATTGTAAGAATTTTACAGACATTTGGTTTACTCTCTTTGTCTAGGACCCATCACTGCTATCAGGCAGCCCCTCTCCCAAAACTAGCCCCATATAACCTGTAGCGATAGTGAGAGGTGGACAAGAACAAGGTCCTTAACACAGGAGCTGTAGATATCCGGATATAAAATGAGGCAGATGAAGGTCACTGAAGCAGTGGTAGCAGAAGTGCTAAAAGGGTTTCCTTGTACTTGCTCAAGCCAAAAGAGAAAAAGCCATGGCCCAAAGAAGTACTCACTGTGACATGCTGGTTATTTTCTAATTTTATTATATCTCCCACTTGGACATTCATCCATTTGTTTTCCTCCATCCTGTAAGAAAATAACTCTTGAATGCCTGCTCTGAGAATTTCCCCCAAAGTTCTGTTTTGACAATCAGGAAAAAAAAAAAAAAAGGCCGAGATGAAGTCAAGGCTCAGAGGAGGACCAAACTAGTTTATGATGCATCTTTGCTCCAATCAAGAATGGGGCCCCATTGCTTTTGACTTCAGGCTATAAGTGTTTTCTAAAACTCTATAAAATTATATGTAGACATACATGTACATAATTATTCTTTAAGCAAAAGTAATATATGCATATGGCAAAAAAAAAATAGCTCAAGTAATAAAGTGTGTAAAAGGAAAAAGTAGTCTCCTCTCTCCTCAGATTTTAGTTTTGCTTCCCAAATAGATACAATATATATGTTTATATACAACATATACTTTTAAAAGCTATACACTTAATACATAATTTTCTGCACTTTGCATTTTTCATGTACTAATACATCTTAAGAGAGCTTTTGTAGAAGATGTAGCTCATTCTTTTTGATAGCTGGAATGGAGTCTATCATATGGCAGTACCAATTTTATTTATGTTAAAACTGGATTACTTTTGACCCTCAAGTCCCCACTTCCCATAAAATGCAACCTGGTATTAATTCTACAATAATACTGCTCTCTTCTCTCCTCTTTTTTGTAGCTCAATTTCTCCAACTACACAGAGTCCATAAATCCTTCCAGATAAATGACTAAAGAAGATAATACGCATTGCCACAAGCATTTTGGAAATACGACCCCTTAGGAACAATTATATTATGCCAAACACCTAAACTGCTGGGAAAGAGAGAGTACATCTAGAGACCATCGCCCATTTCACCAGTGAATGAAGCCCTGTTACCTATAGACATGACATACATCACTAGTTTGCCAGATACACAAAGGCATGGGTGCTTCCAGAACACCTCTACTAAGATAGCTTCTTTGGGAAGGATAAACAAACAAATAAACAGTCCTTTTGTATAATTTCACTCTTACTTTTAGATAACTTCTTTCCAATTCCAGGATTGAATTTCTTTAAATCGTATTACAAATTAAATTTTCTCTGCATATTATATGTAAACATAAGTCCTTATTGCAAAATCTTTATTTATATATCCTTGAACCTCTTTCCCTTGGTTTCTAGTGTTATCTCTATGCAGATAAATCTCAATACATTTACTTATTCTGTTCTTAATGTTCAAATCTAAGTGAGAGTACTAAAGGGCAGTTTCTATAAGCTTTAGAGAAAAACATCTGAGTGTTTAATTTGTCTTGATTCAATGTTCACTTTTTCTAGTTCTGTGGCATTCTGTCTGCCATGAGTTTCACCAGTAGAACATGATATGACAAACAGTCTGGCTTCTCCCAGAGATTTAAAAGCTCATGTATGTAAACTTTGAAATGTATGTTTTTCAGACAAAAAAATTTTTGGTATATTATCTGTTTAAAACAAAATTTTTAAAATTTTGTATTAAGTATGTTTATATTATGTTTGTATTATGTATTGTTATATATGTTTTTTAAAACCAAAGTTTAGATTTTGTAACGTAAGGAGTGATCAAACTATTACTAATTTGTTCTTAGACACTGTAACAACCACACCCTGATTTAATAAAAAGAGAGATAGTCCCTCCTATTTAAAATATTCAATTTGTTGTGCCATAGTACATTTTTAATTTCCAAGCATTACATTCTAGCTTTTGGTTCAGAAAATCTGGTCAGAGAGCTAGACAAGGCATCGCTTTGACTCCAGAGGAGACCATTCGTATTATATTTTCTGTTTCATGTGAATGGTACCTCCTGGAGTTCTGTAACACACTAGTACTTTTCCTACTACAAATACTTAGAAATACTAGCTAAAATGAAGCCAACATTCTTTCAAAATCAAGGCTATGCTTACTACGGAGTAAGGAAGCAGGAAAAAAGACAGGAGTGAAATCCAGAAAAGTAAGCATGTTCTGAAGCTATACTTGCCCAGAATGGGGGAGGGAATTGCCAATCTTAATAATTAGTAACTTAAGTTTTAATTTATCCCATCAGAGGGACAAAGAAATTAAGCCTTGAGGGCAGTAATTTGGAACTAAGAACATAGAGCGAGACTCTGAAATAGCAAACGTTAGGGAAAAGGTGTTTTTTTAAAAAAATCAACTCACTGGCAAGAAAGTTTGTCTATTCTACCCTGGAAAATTCAGGAAGTAGAGGACTCTCCCTGCGAATCTGTAACCCCATGAGGTATGGGAGTAGGCGATACCCTTGAGTTACTTGGCAGAAGCAAACACAAAACCCCTCAAGAGGAATACAACCTGAACTCCAATCATTTAGAATTCCCAAAAAGTTCCACTCAAGATGTGCTTGTAACCAAAACTGAAAAATAAACCACAGAAATCACAACTTGTAAAAACAGACAAACCTTTTCCATAGCAGCTCTTCTCAGACCCATGTGTTCTAGAATAAAAAAAGCCACTTTCTGGAATACAGACTGTTTCAACAACCAGCCTCACCTCAAGTGTTCCATTAATCAGACACTCGCTGTCTAATCAGGGCCCTGCTTCTGAACTTCAACTACAAAACCACTCTCTGAAAAATTCCTCTCCAATTATCTCATAAAACCCAAGTGCTCAAGTTACTTGGGAGAGTTCATTTGACTAAATTCATTTGCTCAGTAACTCCTTAGCCTCGCAAATTTCTAAAAACACTCAGTCCCGTCTTTTTTTTTTCTCTTTCCTTCCTTTCTTTTTTAATTTTCTTTTTTAATTACAATTGAATTTTTTGGTGGTATTTTGTGGAAGGCTTCAACAAATTAAAATACTTGAAGGACTAATCCACCATGAGTAAGAATCAGTAACCACAACAGATACAAGGATTAGATACCTAAGAACTTGACATAATAGAATTATATGATTAAAACTACAGCTACTGGGTATTCTGTAAGGTCACCAAAAAAAAGACTGGACCTCAATCATGAATTCCTTCAGGTTTGTACTTCTCTGCAATCATGCTTCTGTACAAACTGGTCACTTTTCCTTTTGTACAATCTCTATTTGTTGAATTCCTCTTTATCCCTTAGGGCCTAGCACAAACCATTTCCTCCAGAAAGTTTTCCTTAATTCCTTTAGGCAGCTATGATTGCTCATTTTTATTAATTCCTATAATAAATTGTTGTAACTCTTATGATAGTCTTCATATTTTGCCTTATATAGGAATTATGCCTGCCCCCCTCCATTCCTGCCAAATGTAAATTGCTCACATTTTACAGGACCCCACCAAATATAAACACTGACCACTTTATTTTCTTTATTTTTTATTTTTATTATTATTTTTTAATGCCTACAGCACCTGGTATTCCTAGGTGGTCTCCCATCCAAGTATTAACCAGGCCCAACCCTGTTTAGCTTCTGAGATCAGATGGGATCGGGCTTGTTCAGGATGGCATGGCCGTAGACTGACCTAACACTTCAGAGAGCTATGACCAAACACCACAGCAATGGGGTCAATGCCAATACTTTAGACTGTTAACAAAAAGATGGCCCAGTCAAAGGCTACAGCAGATTAGCCAATAAGCCATGTCAGAATCCACTGATGTTCTAAACACAGATGTCTCCACACTGACTGCTACACTAATAATAATAAGAAAAACTTGCATATTGCTATCATGTCATAATATATTAATTGTTTTAACATATGTTATTTCATTTCTATTTTCATAAGCATCCTCTAAGGTAGAAAACATGACCTCAACTTTATAGATAAGAAATATGAGGCCCAGAGAGGTCTAAAGTCAGATGGTACATTCAGGGTATGCTATATAAACAAATTCTTCTTATGTTCAACCTGAGGTTCTTTTCACTGTCCTGAGCTACCTTCCAAAGCACCCAGCACATCAAGCATTAGCAAGGCCAACCCTCTCCCAGAGCAGGCCTACCTAAATTGGCTTTCCTAGAAGGGCTTACCTGCCATTCATCAGCACCAGAACAGAACGGTTGTTGACCTGATTGTCATTTTTGTGCCTTTTCTAAAATTATAAAAGAAAATGTTTAAGAAATAGACATAGAGCAAACTGCATGTAGAAGGTTAATATTTTGAAGTAGTATCCAAGATAGTTCATTCTCTTTGTAATTTTCCTTTATCTCCCAAAGCCCTTCTACCATTAAAACCAGGCCAAGAGGCTAATTCTCTGAGAAGCTGAAAAGGGAGGTCAGAAGAGGAATCAAGGGAGAAGAGAGAAAATCTTGGGTCTAAATATCAAAGGCCAAAGCCTGGGGGATGAGAACAAACAACTTATACTAAAAGCTACAAAGGAGAGAATGCAAAACAATGGGCAGGACTAGAGTCTCATACTCTTTGGTAGGTGTAGGGAAAGCTAAGTATCCTCAAGTGCCCCCCCTCCCACTGCCACCCCCACCCCCAACCATGGTTGACATATGGAAATCTCTAAAGTAGATAAAATGAGGAAAGAGAAATAGAGGGAGGAAAATACAGGGTATGTCCTGATGTTTAGGGCTTACATGAATCCTATCCTTCTTGTTGAGATTACTCCCTGGGAAAAGGGCAAGACTGGGAAGGAGGCAGAGGGAATCTCGAATTTGGTAGAATATTTATCCTAAAGAGACTGAGCTCTAAACCAGAAGTCACTGGGTTATCCTGAATTAGCAAGTTAAGTCTCCGGCTCTTTACAAAGGATTGGGATGGTGGGTGGTAGCTATAAGCTATACTGAGTTTAGTTATAGAGGAATAAAGTTTCATCTTTGCACATCTAAGTTGTGACTCAAATTTAAATCATGTGCTAATTCTGAGTTTTAAAAGCTACAGAGTCAAAGAGCTGAATACCCTCCTCTCAAATGTTAGTCTAAAAATCTATTCTGACAAAATCAGGACTTCTTAGGGAAGTTATAAGTAGGTCAACAGAATGGCTTCTCAGATCCCACTAGCAGGCATGGCCCTGGGTCATCACCCTTACCCTGTATAGAAGGATGAGGGTGAGGATCCAGGGCCATGCCTGTAAGGAGCAAAGAGAAAGCCATGCAGCACTCCCTGGGAGCCCGTTTCTCCCTCCGAGGCTAAGGAAGGAGTCAGCCTCTGCTTACATTATGAGGTTTTCTCAAACCAGAGGGTTCCCAGCTGCACCTACATAGTAGAATTGAATACTGGGAAAGAAAATAAGAAAAGTTGGAGAAGAAAAATGAAATGTGGAAAGGGGAGAAGGAAAATAAGAACAGGAAAAAGAGGGCTAAAACAGAAAACAAAGGGAAGATGGATATAAAAATAGGAGAAGAGGAATAGAGAAAGAAAGATGAGAACCAACACAGAGAAAGCTAAGAGGGCAAGCGAAGGAAGAGGTGGGTTATTAAAAAAGAGACTGAAAAAAGCCTGGAAAGGGGCTAAAAGTGGTGGTAGTAGGAAGACAGAGAAAGGCCTTGCATTGCCCCTTTCTGGTTATGCACAGACTGCCAATCTTAGGCCTAAGAAAATTACATGTTCCTCTGGCATAGGTAAAGAAACAAGGAAAGGACACATCTCTGTCCATTCAGTGCCTAGCACTGGGTAGTTCTGGGGAAGCCTTTCTAGGCCCCTCACTAGGTACAGTGAGAGCCTAGAGGCCCAAAAAGCCACTTCACCAGGTCATCGATGGCATCTTTCACTGCTGTTATGGTCAACATCACCATCAGGGGTATCACAGTTGTGTGCCATGCCAAGGAGGAGATCTGGGGAATCAGCTGTGAGAGGGAAGGGAAGAGAAACTTAGGTCAGAAAGCTTAAAGGACAATATATTCCCCCCCCCCAACCCCACAGCTATTTTCACCTCCATAGGCTCATATAAATTCAACTACCCTAGTTGTTTTCTACCTTTTTGTGGCTTTCATATAACCCCCAAATATAAGTAAACATCTCCCAAGAAAGAACCAAAAAAGACTGTAAATTGCTACCCATCTGCCCTGAACTCCACTACAAATGGCAAAGGGTCATTTCTCCTGTGATAATGAAGGTGCTGGGGTAGAGGGGTCAGAGTAGACACAAGGTGGACTCAGGAAAACCACACACCCTTTCACACCCCTTCGGCACAATGGGAAATGAGATGATCCGTCTCTTCCAATTGGGCCTACCCTGCCCTGCTTCTTTGCCCTGGCGTGTACTCTTATTTTCTAAACCATTCTCCTTCCTCAGCACTCCTGCACATTAGATCTCTGTCAGGGAGGCTGGAAAGAGGAGGAGGAACAGAGTTGCAACTGTGGTTGGGGTGAAGACTCTGTGGTCCCTATGGTCAAGCTGAACTGTGGTCATGCAGCCATAATGAGGGTGCTCCCCTTCCTTAGGACCCAGTGACCTTGTCCCTTTCCTCTTGTAGAGGCTTGTTTCATTCTGGCTAATCCTGATACAGAGACTCTAAAGGACTAAGCTGAAACCCCAGCCATCTATTTGTCTATTATCTAATGAAGGAAGACAATTAGCAGTTTAGAGAAGAAAAGAACTGATTACACAACTTGACCCCAGAGAGACTGATAAAATACATTGTGGAAAAGGCCCCAAAAGGCAATACCTGTAGGATGAGCAAAATGAGGAAATATGCATTAGCAAGTCTCTGGAACTGTTCAAATAGGTTCATGGGTAAAAAGTTAAAGACACTATATTTTGATGTCTTGATGGTATTGTTCTGTGAGTAAAAGAGCACCAGCATGATTAGAGGAACAAAAGATACCTCCCCGCCCCCTGTCACTTCCCCCACCTCCCAGTCTTAACAAAAAGAAACAAGGCCACTCTGTGAAATGGTCAAAAGCCACAGTTCTCCCACCAAAGGGAGGGAAAAAGTGTTTGCTTGCCCCCACCTTTTCTTTGAGGCCTAGAGAAGTCTAGAAGATGCAAAGATGCCAAGATCGATTAATATGGGTTTTTCTAGGAGGGAAGCAGAATGTATTTCTGCTCTGGATAGAATTCTTTGTTCATTGATGCTATTGATAATAACAATGATAATAAAATCAACAATAAAAAGTTACTTATTGAATATTTACTATGTACAAGGCACAGTTTCAAGTATTTTATATGTAGCAATTTATTTAATCTTCACAACCACACTATGAGGAGAGCACCATATGGTTACCTTTTGAGGATGAGGAAATTGAAGCACTGAAGTTATTTATCCAAGACCACAGCTAGTTGCAGAATTGAGATTGTGCTGTCCCCTGAGACTCACTCCACTTGTGCAGCCATCCAAATACTTTCCTTTCTCAGAGCCAAATAAATTCCCTAAGAACGGGGCTTCTCTCCTACCTCCTCCATCCACAAGGTCACAACAAAAGAATAAAACCACCTATAAGCCTGGGGCGAAGATATTACTCAAGTATGAAGTATACTGCTGGTCTTTGCCTTGGGAAGGCATCAGAGTCCTTGTGGAGAACCCAAATCATTCAGCCTTCAGGCTAAAACTTGCCCAGGAAGGCTGAGGCCCAAAGTCTATTTCCCAAGGAAAGAAAGAGAAGCTCGAATAGCTTAGCACTTAGAAATTTAGAGATCCAAGCTAAACTAAGAGTTCTTTGATGTTTCCCCATTTTTTCTCCATAATTTTTTCCAAATTAGTAATCAATCGAATGCTATACATTCTCAAGGTTTGCTCTGTTCAGAGTCCTATGCTGGCTATACTAGTAGAGGCTGAGAAAGAAGTAAACAAGACCTATCCCAGAGAAGCTCATAGGTTTGCCTTGGAGTTCTAACTAAATGATCTCTAAGGAAGGACCCCTCCAGCCCTGAGAGTATGTTATTCTAACACTGAAATCATTCTCTTTGATCATAAGAAACTCTGGATTTCTTGAAGTCTAAATCCAGATGGTTCTGACACTTCGACCCAAAGACCTTTTGGTCTTTTGCCTTACTGAAGCAGCTGGCCTTCATTATGGATTTCCCGTTGGTTTCATAACTAATTAATGTATTTCAGTTTTCTATTCAACACTTGGGTAGCATTTGCTTAGCAAACAAAGACAAAAGCCATGCCGATTCTTTTTCAAGATAGAAATATCAGTACTTCTTTACTAACTTGGCAACGAGAGTGTTTTGTTCTTATCTTAAAGGTCAAACTAGAAACATATCTCAAGATTGTAGAACCTCTGCTTAACTATGAACTTTCTCAGTGTTTAGTTCTTTTGGCACAGGTGATAAAATTTAAGCATGATAGAGGTGGTGGATTTTGGTTTGGGCTATTTATTTGGGCAGTGATAACTGACTGATGGCTAATTGGAGAATAGAGGAGAATAGAAGGCCAAGGATTTAATGGGAATCAATAGTCAGAAGTTTGGAAAAGGAATAGAAATGGAAGAAATTAGGGAAATAGGAGAATGAGCAATGGGTAAGGCCAAGAAAATGAAATGGTTGTTAAATATATAAGAATCAGTCAAATCTATTTATTCATTAACTATCTATTTATTCATGGCATATATTTATTGGATACCATTTATGTGTCAAACGCTGTGATAGGAACTGAGGGTACAGATTCAATGAGACTTGAATCCTTTTTTCAAGGGGTAATAGTTTCTTGGAGAAAGAGAACTAAAGTTTTTCACAAGCATACTCAACTCCCACAACCACCACATACCGTGAACACTATTATGTCCTTTTTATAGATGAGGAACTGAAGATCAAAGAAGTTAATGCACCTCAGTACACAAGGTTAGTAAGGAGGAGAACTGTGCTCAAACTCAGGTCTATCTGAGGCCAGACCTAATTTTACTGCACCACAATGCTCCTTATGCAGGTCTAGGAGGTGGGTGGGAGGGTCTAACTCCAAACATTATTTTCCAGAACCTCTCTAACTCAGAAATCATAAACTGATACCTACAGAGACTACAAATATGTATGGCTATATTTGTATATACTTATAATTATACTACAGTAAACCCTCCCTTAACATTGTTGATAGGTTCTGCAACTTTAAGTGAAACACTATAACGAAACCAATTTTACCATAGACTGCTATAAACAAGAGTTAAGTTCCTATGGCATCTCAACATTATAATGAAATAGCATTATTTGAGGACCTGCTGTATATATAATGTACACAAAATAACATGTATAAAGCATTGCTTGTAATTGTAAAAGATTGGAAACAACCCAGATGTTGATTTATAAGAATCTGGTTATATAAATTATGCTAAATCTGCATGGAAAATATTATGTAGCTGAAAGAAGAAAGGAAAAAGTTATTATGAAAAGATGATTATGAAAACATCTCCAGGCATATTGTTAAAGTACAGAAGACTGTAAGAAAGTGAGAAAATAAGAATACATATTTGTGTTTGCTTTATTTGCACAAAGAAGCACTGATGAATACACACAAAAAAAAACTAATAAAAGTGATTCCCTATAGAGAGCAGATGTGGGCAAGTATGGGGTATTGGAGCAAGACTTTTCAATATATCTCTCTTTAGTTACTTATTCATAAATAAATAAGTGAAAAATGAACAATCGAATAGGAAATGGGCAAAAATCATTAATAGGCAGTTTCCAAAAAAAAAAAAAGGAAATACTAAAGATTAATTTATATGAAAAGATTATTGCTCTACTCAAAATTAAGGAAAGATAGATAACAAAATGTCATTTTTTGTCTAAAGCCTAGCAAAGATGAAAAAAACCAATAGACACTCGGTTTGGCAAGAATATGGAGAAGTACCTACCATAAATAGAAATATAAATGGATGTAATCTTTTTTGAGGGCAATCTGGCAATATGTATCAAAAATTTTAATGTTTTCCTTTGACCCAGCCAATTCACTTCTAGGAAACTCACAAGATCTATTCACACGCATGTACCAAAATATATGTATAATGGTTCATTCAGGACCATTTATATAGCAAAATACTGGAGACTTTTTTTTGGAGAAGTATGAATAAAGACATTTTAAATGTTCATCAACAGAAAACTGGTTAAATAAATTAAGGTATATCAATACAATGGAAAACTCTGCCACTATTTATTGAATTATGAAGACCTATATGTATTGTAATAAATAGATGTCTAAGTGAAAAAATAAAATTGTGAAACTATGCCTTCATTTGTGCAAGAAAATGCTACATTATCTCTTTTCTAGGAGTTTATATAAAACCTCAACTCTGAGATATATTCTCCCCTGAGAGCCTAGCTCACTGGATTAATTTTAGTCCTGAGCCCTCACTGCACCACCCTCACTGTATGGGAATATGAAATAAAGAACTAAGTTGTAGGATCCACATCTACAATGAAATTCCTGCCCCACCAACAAAGAGGAATATTGAGGATTCCAGTCCCCTCCTTAAAGAGCCAAAGACCTAATACTCACTGGATATCCAAACAGAGTGTTGAATTCTTTGTTGTTGGCTTGCAGGTATCTCTCTTGTTCTGAGAAAAAGAGAAATAATAAGAAGGATGTCCCTCTGCAGATCAGCTTGGGATCTTCATACTTTCTCGCTGAGAATATTGTCTACAAATGGGAATTTGTCTCTTTATGCACAGAATCAAGAAATATAATAAAATTAAAATCCTCAAGTATTCAAGCTTTCTGAAGGCAACAGGACAATTTCTGAGTTCTCCACCATTAGTGCTTCCAGTAATCCTAGATCGTGTCTCCATGGACAACAGGATGGCCTGTCCATTACTGCCAAACACAGAAACCCAGCCCTCCCTCATAGATCAAGTTTAAGATATCTGAGTCTCTTTCTGCAGCTTTTACTAAACTTCTTAACTAAATTTAGATTAATAAAACATTACTGAGCATCTATTGCACAGAAACCAGTGTGCTAGATGCTGTAAGGAGACCAAAAGATGAGTAAAATGGGGTCCCTGGCTTCAAGGGACTTGTAGTTTAGTAGGAGTGAGCCTGATAACTACAACACATGATAAAGTCATTGTATCAAAACACATAGGTGTTAAGAACTATTACAATAGTGAGCCCATTACCATGTTATGAAAAGTCTTAAAAATATATATTATCAAGAAATCTTTTAACTCTGAATGAAAAATTCCTATAGTCTCTTCAATTCTTCATTGGTTTAACAAACATTTAATGAGTTCTTGGCAGGTGTCAGGTCCTGAGCTAAGTCAGGGTTACATCATCCCTGACCAATCTGGGATTCCTAATCCCAGTGGGGAAGACAAACATAAAAGGAAACTTCAACCTAATGTAAGGGCAGTGATATAGGCAAGAATATGGTGTTAGGGGTACACAGAAGAGGGAATGGAAGTCAGGGAAAGTGGAGTAAGGAAGCAGTCCTGGAAGAGAAGATGCTTATTTGGACGATATGATGTAAGTGCTCCTTACTTCTCTTGATCCTGGATAGTACATATATCAAGCAACCTAGAATTTGGCCTGAAGGCTGATAATACAGCTAAGCCTTTTACCCTTAATAGTCCTAGAAATTTCTAGACTGTGTTTACAAAGAATTTGTCTCCTCAGAGAGTGATTTCTAGTAACACCTCTGCCTCTGAGTTATACTGAATGTCTGTTTTGAAGCTCTTCCAAGCCCTCTAAAGTCCTTAGCTCATGTCTCTCAAGATTAGAAAGAGAATTTCCCTCCTTGATCCTCAAAGATTCTTACTCTAGACTACAGATTTCTATTTGATCTTGAACTCACTGGCCTCAGACTTCTAAGAGGAGTCTCTCATTCCAGGTCCTAGAAACATGACCCTGCAACTGTTCAGGATTTTTTTTTTTTTGAGATATAATTCACACAACATAAAATTTACTCCCTTACAGTGTACAATTCAGTGATTTTTTAAAGTACATTATGAGGTTTTGCAACCATCACCAACAATTGGAACACTTTTATCACCCCCAGAAGACAGCCTATATCCATAGTTTCAATTACCACATTTCTCCAGTCCCTGGCAATTACTAACCTACTTTCAACATCCATAGATTTGCCTATTCTGGACATTTAATATAAATAGAATAATATGTGGCCTATTGTGACTGGCTTGTTTCATATAGCACAACGTTTTGAAGGTTCATTCATGTTATAGCACATACCAGTATTTCATTCCTCTTTATGATTGAATAATATTCCACTGTATGGATTTATCACCTTTGCTTATTCATTCCTATGTTGTTAAACATTTGGGTTTTTTCCATCTTTTGGCTATTATAAATAAGGCTGTTCGGAACATTCATGTACAAGATTTTGCATGGACATGTTTTCATTTTTCTTGGGCACATACAAACCGAGGAGAATTGCTGGGTCAATAGTAATTCCATGTTTAACTTTATGAGGCACTGCGAAAGGGTTTTTCATAGCAGCTATATTATTTTACATTCTCGTCCACAGTGCATGAAGGTTCTAATTTCTTGGCATCCTCGCCAACACTTGTTACTGCGTGTGTTTTTTAATTTAACTCTCTTAGTGGGTGTGAAGTAGTATCTTATTGTGGTTTTGATTTGCATTTCCCTAATGACTAATGATGATGTTAAGCCTCTTTTTTATGTGCTTATTAACACTTATGTATCTTTTTTGGAGAAATTCCTATTCAGATTCTTCATCCATTTTAAAACTGGGTTTATTTTTTTAATTACTGAGTTATAACAGTGCTTTATATATTCTGGATAGAAGTCACTTATCAGTATACGATTTGCAAATATTTTCTCCTACTCTGGTTTTCAATGTCATTTTTACAATGTACTAAAGTCCAACACTGAATGTGATTCTGGGTTTTGTATTATGTTCCATTGTTCTATCCATCTTTTAAATTATTTAACTTTTAATACAGAGTAGCAAATTTCTTGGCTATTCTTGTCTATTCTCTCTTCTAGATAAACTTCAAAATCACTTTGTCCAGTTCCCTCAAGACTGGAGTTTTGATTAGAGATGAAAACAAAGAAAAATTGATTCACTAGAATCCTGGGGATGGAGTAAAAATGGGCGATTAGAGGAGGCAGAGCTCCCTCCCATGGAAAAAGTCAGGCATGGGAAACTACATTGCATTTCTTAGCGGATAAGATAACAGACTTTTGAAAGATAGCTGAGGAGAGTGGCAATGATAAGATAGGGACCTGTATGGTTTTTCCTGTAATTTCCTCTATTTCTCTTCTAGTTGTTAGCAAATTACTAAACACCATGAAGTCAGAACGTGAGTAAATTTCTTATAGAAAATATCAAAGGGGCTGAAGTCTGTGCATTGGGCAGTATAAAAACAAAGAATTATGAGGAAGTTAAGGATTTGCATAAATTGCAGGAAAGGTGAAACTGGGATGTTTAGCTACTTTTGCCCAAGGATTTGAGAGTACACAGATTAATTTGGATAGAGTTGACATTTTTGCACTATTAGTCCTCTACCCTGTAACATACTATATCCTTGTGAAAGAGATAGAGAGTCTTGTAGGTATACCCTGGAGTAGCCACTCCTTTGTGTATGATGATCATGTCTGTATAATCCCTTGCGAGCAAAACATAAACAAGTGGCTATGCGTCTTCCCTGGGATAGGCTTACCACACAGTATGAAGCTTATAGTCTGTTCTCCTGGAATAGTGCCTTTCTTTCTTTTTGTTTCATTCTTGTGATTATTAGCATTAGCTGAATAAGGATGGAAAAAATTGAGATGGTATTGATAGAATGTTTTGTTATGCCTTTTTGATTAGTTAGTGGCTTGCTTACATTGCGATATAAAAGCCTTTGCTAACCCCTGTAGTTTAGGTTATCCAAACACTGCAACATGGTAGGCTCAGATAACCTCACTGCATTTAGGATTTAGAGCTGCTGCATAGCCTATGCCCTTTGTGTAGACTTTCTCAGAGGCCTAGAGAGCTGCCTGATCAGAGCAGAGTACCAGAGCAGTATTCATGTTTCTACCAGTATTGAGATTATTCAACCCCTGAGCAGGCTAATTTTCTACTATATTCATATTCAATTTGCTCAGGTATTGATGAGTAAAATCAGTCTCTCCTAAACCCTTTGCCCCCCAACTATACCTAACAGACCAGTAGGGCCCCTCTATTTATTCAAAAATATTATTTTATGATTCTTTATAAAGTTCTAATATTTTCTTATTACATTTAATCCTAGATATCACTGTTTATTTTTTAACTTAATAAAGATCTAATAGGTTTTCCTGGCAATTCATCTGGATGCAGCAGAATATTCTCTCTTAAGCCCACCAGTCCTAGGGGATACATGGAGTCCAGGCTCTGCACAGGAACTGAATACATACCTCTCTCTTTGAGTTTAAGAGTAAAGTAAAACAGGTAGATCCCAAAATTCAGAACCTGAGTTGGTGGAGACAGACTGAGGCTCCAAAGTGGGACAGGATTGACTTTCACCTAGTTCTGGCTCTTTGATACCAGAATTTCCAAGAAAGAAGAAGAAGGCAAAAGGAAAGTAGGGTTACCAGGGAAGGGATAGGGGAAGGGAATCAAGGGCTAGAAAGTCACATTTTCTAAGATGCTTCTTCAAAACAAAAAAAGCAGGAATGATAAGAAAAATGGTTAAAACTTCAGTTTGTACAACCATCTAGGAGAAGCTAAAAGTCTGAGAAAGAAGACAAGCTTAAGGAAAGAAAGCAGCCAGTCATGTTTGAAATAATAAAGGCAGGAAAAATGTTTTCAGACTGGATAATGTAAGATTAATTCAAGATTCCCTAGGGCTATGAATACTGTTCAGAAGATTTTGGGATGACTGTTTTCCCCACTGTTAATTCAAAGTTTATTCCTGTTTTACTGAAACAAAGTGACAAAAGTGTAAATTACAGATGAGAGGTTAGAACTACAGAAGATTAGAAATTAGCTTAGACAAAAAGAGTCTAGAAGAGGTCCTGGATATGGGCTTCAAGGGAACAAACACCTAGCTCTAACCTCTGGTGACTGTAGAAAATACCCCTTTCACTAGAAACTATTCTATGGTTTGTTCAACAAAGGCCTGGTTTCACAAAGACTTATGTTGGGATCTGGTTTAGGGGTGGTAAAACACTGAACTGAAAGAGCCAGACATCTTGGTGAAGCAAGCAACCTGGTATTATAAAATGAGCAGTGGGCTTAGAGTTTAAAAATATGGCAGGCTCCCACAGTGATCAAGAACATAGACAATCAAGTCAGGCTACTAAGGTTTAAGTCCCGGTCCTCCACTTACCAGCTTCGTAGTCTTAAGGAAGTTACTTAACCTCTCTGAGACTCATTTTGTTCACCCATAAAATGGAAATGATAATCTTACCATAAGGTTACTGTAAGGATTAATAAATTAAGGCATGCATTAAGGCATAAATTGGAACAATTCCTTGTATATTAAAAATGCTCAGAAAGTCTTAGCTGTTCTAGACTGGGCTCTATGACCAAATTGTTAAGTGACTTAGTGCAAGTCACTTTTCATTTCTGAATTTTAGTTTCCTCATGTGTAAAATGGGGTAGTAAAATTTACCTTATATGCTAATGTGAGAGTTAAATGAGATGGCAATTTTAAAGTTCCTACATAATTCCTGACACATCAAAAATACTCATTAAATGATACATTTTTTTTTGTCCTTTACTTTATGTCAAGGAGATTCCATAAGCATCATTGATACAGTTGTCTGTGCCCAAAATAGATTTTGAACTTTCGCTATCTCCTGTGGATGTACTATGCTGACCCAGCCAGTAGAGAACGAAGGACACAAAAGCCACAGTCTAGAGAGGCAAACTCTACTTAATCCCTTGGTGGGATAGTAGTAGAAGAGAAGTGTCAAAACAGGAGAAGCTTCTAAGGATGTCCTTAGAGCTTTGATTCAAATGCCAGGTTGAAAAACTTAGCTCTTATGCAGTCTTGATGTAATTTAACCTCAAGTTCTGGGGGTTGAACCTACAGAAGAGTGGAGGTTAGCCTAGATAAGGAAATGGCAAAAACGAAAAAGGAAAAGGAGCTCTGTAAAAGGAGAGAAAGACGTACTCTAAAAGGTAAGTAACCAGGAGGAAGAAGGAAGAAGAAAGAAAAAGGAAGAAAGGCCATTTAGAAATTAGGCTTAGGAGGTTCTGGGAAAATATATCCTTGCTCACAGTGAGAAAGCAATCACAAATGAGACTCTCCTGATAAACAAGAGCAGTGAGATGATGATCTTCAGGAGTGCAAGTCCCCAAGTAGTAGATTAGTCAAGGCCCACTTGTACCACCAGCCTCCCAGTTCAATTAAACCCAGCTGCTGGTGAGAGACACTCAGCAATGACCCCCTGCTGACATTCTACATCAATAGGCCTAGGTGATTTTGCTAAAGTTACCTTATGCATGTGACCGAAATATCTCCATCTCTGAAAATAAGTGAGGAGAGTTGCCAGAGAAGGAAAACTGGCCAATTTCTAGAATTTTTGGTCAATTTAAATTAGGAATACTGGAATTTCTTAGATTCTAAATGATCATGATTTGTCCCATGGTAGTCAAATAACATATTGAAACATTATAGCTATCAGTGGATTTAGCTAACCATATAGCTTCCAGTCTTGGGTACACACAAAAATTTATATATTATCTCTCCAGACTGCATCCCTAAGATATTTGGAATACAGTCACAAGATGACATTTCCATCTAAATAATAGTAAGAAGAATAGCAGAGTCATCACAGCAAAGGCCAGAGTCTGTGATCTTACAGATGAGGCTGAAAATAATTTGTTTTCTCATCAACACTTCATTACATGTTTCTAGTTTAGTCTATGCACTGTGATGTCTCATGGTTTATACTCAGCTCATTACCATACTTATTTATAATACCATCTTTCCCCACTAAACAGAGTTTCTTTAAGCTAAAGACCATGCCTTTTTTTTCTTTTTTCTTTTTTTTTTTCTTTAAATCTCTGTATTGCACTGCTTAGCTCAGCATTAGACCTGGATTTAATAAAGATTTGTTGAATGCAAAAGCACAAGTGAATAGATGCTTAGAAACATGTTCTGTTAATTGCGGTCAGATTCTATCCAAACCCCTTCTATGGAGGATAATCAGTTCTTGTGGGAGTATCTACATAATCACAGAAGAGCTGGGCTGAAAGAGAAACCCCAGCTAAGACTAATTCCTTGTTGTTCTTTTTATGCTAACGTCAGCAAACAGGAGGCTATTCAGAATGGCTAAAGGGAGTGGGGACAGCAGTGTCAAAAAGAACCTGGAGAGGAAACTCACTCAAGTCTTGAATGTCATGAAAAGTCCAGTTCTTCAGCTACTATGGCTCTCCTGTTACCTCTGCCTCTGACCGTCCCCTATAGCTTCACTATTTCTCACTATTTCTCCCGTCTGAGGTTTGGCTGACACAATTCAAGACATGCTCAAAACCAAAGGCCTCACCTCTATTCCTCTTAGAGACCTTTGGCTTCTCCCCTTTCCTCTCCATGGGAGAAGCTGACAGGAACACCATCCATATTACTCCTGGCAGATGGAAGTTGAGAGTGGTGCTTTGCTATCCTAAATCATGTGGAATGTGGAAACAATGATTTCTCATCAACGTGGTAAAGGTAAAATCAGTCATGTTTGAACTGCTAGACATCACTGCTAGATACCAGTGCTTTCTCAATTATAAAAGCTTCCTTGGGATAAACGAGAGACTGGAAAAATTATATTAAAGGTCATCAGTTAAAAACAAAATGCCTTTCACACAAAGTTGGATCTAAATGTAAATTCTGTTGATGTAAAGAAGAATTTAATTCTAAGAGATTCAAAACTTAATCTCCTTTGTTTAGTGTTGCCAGATTTAGAAATAAAAATACAAAATCATAATATGTCTAGAATATTGTATGGGACATACATATACCAAAAAATTATTCGAATTCAAATTTAACTGGGAATCATGTATTTTATTGAGGTCAGGAGAAGTCCCTACAAATAAGTTCAATTGTTACTTTAAATTTCCTAAATAAACAGCATTCTAGCAACGAAAGCTAAAAACTTTAGATGCTTGTTTTATTCTAAGTAACTTTATTAAAATATAATACATATACTATATACAATTTTACTTATTTAAAATAAAATGTATAGTCCAATGGTTTTTTAGCATGCTTGCTCAGAGCTGTGCAGTGCAGATGTCTATTTTTTGTGTTTATTTAAACGTGGTACTGTATAGGATTCTACTACTAAGGCTCTGATTAACGTTCTGCTCTACATGCCACACTATCTATGCCCTTCTCCTTCTTGATATTTTTCTTCCTTTTTCCTTTTTCTGTCTTTTCCTTTTAGTTTCTCCAAATTAGTTATTTTTCCAAAAAGTGATTACACTTTTTTTTTAATGATTATTCAAATCACCCAAAATAATATAAAAATATATTTTAACTGTAAAAGACACAAAATCAGAAATATAGAGAGAAAGAAACAAAGTTTCCTTTTCTACACCTTCCATTCCTTTTCCCTTTCCCAAGGAAATGATTGCTAACAGACTGGTGTATATCCTGGGGTTCCTTCCTTTCCAGGGTATTTATATACAAACAGATACATACATACAAATACTGGGAATGTGCATGTATGTGTGTGTCTGTGTCTGTCTGTGTGTGTATGAATGAGATCCTACTATATGTATTGCTCTGCAAGGTGCTTTTTTCTTTTCACACTATGTATTAGAGATCTTTCCATATCAATATATACGAGTATATCTCATCCTTTTGAATTTACTACCTAATATTATTTAACCATGTATCAATACTTGTTAGTAATTTTTATTGTGGTGGTGATGATGGCAATGATGATATTTATAGATGGTACATGTGGTAAAGAAGAGGAGAAGAAGAAGTATAATAAATGGGACAGGCTTGCAAACACTCCAGGACACAGCAGGCTTTATAGGCCCTGTCCTAGGCAGATAATTTAGTGGACCTACATAATATACACATAAAGCAACAACTCAAGGCAGGGTATAAATAAGATTTTAAATGAATTTTAGAGACCCAAAAGAATTGAAATCATATATCCACACAAAAACTTGTACATGAATGTTTATAGTAGCATTGTTCAGAATAGCTAAAAAGTGAAAACAACCCAAATGTCTATCAACTGATGGATAAACAAATTATGGTATATCCATACAATGGAATGTTATTCGGCCACGAAAAGAAATGAAGTACTGATACATGCTGCAACATGGATGAACCTCGAAAACATTAAGTGAAAGAAGCAAGTCACACAATTCTACACGTTGTATGATTCCATTTATGTCATGTCCAGAATAGACAAATCTATAGAAATAGAAAGATGAGTGGTTATCAGGGGCCACAGGAGGGGAAAATTGGGAGTGATTACTAGTGGGTATGGGGTTTCTTTTTGTGAAAAAGTTCTAAAATTAAATTATGGTCATGGTTGTACAATTCTGTGAAGATACTAAAAATCATTGAATTATCTGCCTTAAAGGGGTGAATTTTATGGCATATGATATTTATCTTAGTAAGGCCATTATTTAAAAAAAACTGTAGAAACCAAGCACTATAGGAACTCAGGAAGGAAAGATAATGGTAGGGGTGGGAGGGATTGGTGGCTAGAATAGCTGGAGAAGTCTTCATGGAGAAGGACTTGCACTAAATCTAAAAGATGACTTTAGGTTCATTATAGATGTAGGGGACAGGTATGGGCAGGAAGAAGAACTTTGGCACTGAGACTAGATAAGCTGTATGATGGTATATTAGACAGGAAGAGTCTGAAGGAGGCAAGAAACAGGACTATAAACTTAGGGCTTTAATATTAGGCTAATGACCTTAAATTTTATCTAGTACTGACAAGGAATCTCAGAAAGATTTTGAGCCGGGGTATGGGGGGCGGAGGGGGAGGGTTCAGGGGCGGGGTACGGGGGTGCGGGGGGCATGGTAATGTGATAAAACTGGAACTTCAGAGAGATTAACAGGCTATATTTATAGAGAAACAGATTACAGATATAAAGACCACTTAAAAGATTGCTGCAATAGTAAACACTTGAAATGATCAGGGCCTGAACTAAGAAAGTGGTGAAAAATAGAAAGGAGAGGAACCAGTCAAGTACATAAAGTACTCTATATGTACGTTAAGCTTTCCAATCACAACAGGCTCATAGCCCAGAAAAGGGCAGAGGTACCTGCCAAATTACTGGGTTTGCCACTGTTATTCTGTCAACTCACACCATGAGGCTGACGTCTCAGATGGACCAGTATTAATTGCTCACTGCTCAAAACAGCACATGTAATAACTCTACTGCAGTAGGTAGGTATGCCTAGCCTACCTGAAGGGATTTAGGTCAGGAAAACTGGTAAATTTCAATTAATTTCATTTCAATTAGTTTCAATTAGTTTCAATTAACTTTCATTGGCAAAACTTTTGAATTTTAAGATGACCCACATTTATAAATGTTCAAGTTATTTCTGAAAGTATCAAGCACTCATAGATTATTTTTCACACATTTACCTAGTATTTATCATGTGCCAGGTACTGTCCTAAGTGCTTTACAAATTCTACGTCATTTACTTCTCACAACATCCTTATGAGGTAGCAATATTATTAGCCTTATTTATAAATGAGAAACTGTAGCATAGAGAAATTAAGAGTTTTGTCCAAGATAATGTGGTAAGTAGTAAAGCTAGGATTCAAACCTAGATAGTATGGCTCCAGAATCCATGCTCTTGACCACAGTGCCTCCTACATGAACTTTCTTCATAGCACTTATTATAGATCTAATTTGATATTTCTCTGTGCTATTATTTAATGTGCTATTAAGTAAAGGCGTCCCTCACAAAACCATAATCTCTGTAAGAACAGAGGTTCTGTCTAGTTTTTGTTGCCACTGTATTGCCAGCATGTAGTACGGTCACTGGCATTCATTTGGTGATCAATAAGTATTTGTTGAATAAATAAATTAGTCTTTATTAGTGATCACTACAGTTTTCATTTGCTTTGAACTTAATATACCCTAAAGTATTCTGCTCTCTATATATCGTTCTGTTCAAAAGACGAAGGAGAAATTGGTTAGATCGTTTGTTTTCCTCAGCCCTCTCTCCTTGAGCAGTTATGAAGGTAGACAAGAACTCCCTAGTTTTCCCTTGGTTGGGAGTTTCCTGATTTCCTCTTCCTGGAACTAGAGCTCTTAGATTGGGCTCCCTCCAGGAATAAGACAATTGCACAATGACAGAATGTAAAGAAGGAAGAGTATACCCTTAAACTAGTGAGCTAATTTCATTTCCTGCACCTCCATTCTGACTTGCTTTCTCAAGATTTAAGTCATAATTTTTTGTGTGTGTCATATCAGGCAGTTTCATTTTAAAAGAGGGCTTAAGTGTGATTAAACCAGCTCCCTTTAGTATTTTGATCCACCAAAGGAAAGCATTTAAATGGAAATACTCCCTAATACCACAGCCAGATTCACTTGCTCTGGCCACAGAATGGCTGCATTGCTAATTTGTTTTTTACATTCATCACTTCTTTTTAGCAGGAGGTAGTTGTGAAGGATGGGGAGAGGGAAAAGGAACACATGCTTTCCTGGTGAACTTCCAAATAAAAGTACAAAATAAAGTATGAAAGATGAGATTGTAACTACTCAAATTAGAATTCTCAAATGACAAAACGGTGGGGCCTGTACTTATTAAGTATGAAGCATTTATTTCTGCAAACTATATTATTTCCTTTCCTGGCCAGTTGTTTGGTAGGCTGGTAGTTTGATTGATAGGTTGGCCAATCTGTTTATCTGTCATGTGTGTGCCTGTGTGCTCGTGTGTGCGCGTGCGCACACACACATTTTTTAGAGGCAATAATAATGACATACAGACAGATATCTCTTACTGAGTTCACCTACTTCCATTATGTCTTTCCTCATTTTTGCTTTCAAATACGGACATGGCAGAGTAGTACAAATTATAATTCGATGGAATTTCTGTAAATAAAATAAAAAGATTCAGAATGAGAATTTCTCATGCTGATATCATTTCACTTAAACATGTTCTTAAGAAACTTGAAACACCTCTGAAATAAAAAATAATCTACCTCTAAGATATATATACTAAATTTTAGAATTCATTTCATATGTCTTCATCATAAAATTATATTTTCAAAGCTTGGGAAACATTCTATTTCCTGGCAACCAAGTCTAACTTGAGGACTACAATCTGTCAGAAAAACATTCTGAAACTTGGAAACAAGCAAAAGAGATTATTATTAGGTGATATGTTAGTGCAGGTACAATTAGTTTTCCACTGGCTGGACATTTCTATAACTGTAAGTGAGAGATTAACTTGTAGAGATTTATCCAGTAGAGATACAAACATTTTATCTCTGGTGGAATAGATAACTCAAAGGTTATGGTTTATGCACTTTAGGACTTTAACAGTTTGTATATAATTTAGAAATCTTAACATTTCTTTATTAAATTACCTATAAATACTTAGCTCCTAAATTTTCACTTGAACTGGTCTTAACATTTTACTCACTCTCTTATTTATTGAGTTTAATTTTTTGACATATGTTCATTTTATATTTATGAGTTGTGTTCCTTAACCTTTTAAAAATTATACTTTATTAAACCCATGAGTTTGCTACATTGAAAAACCCTTTCCTCCTTTTTTTCTCTCTATCCTTAACCCAATTCAGAAAAAGCCAATAAAGTATATTTGTTTTAGTTCATAGATCTATTTTAGCTCCCCTAAGTCATTGAATATGGATTAGTCAAGACTAGAAAACTTTACAGGTACTTTCATCTTAATCACCCCAAACAAGTTTAGATGGGAACAAAAAAATCACGAACTTGAGGGACATGTAGAATCTAAGTAAAAGTGTGTTCCTAGCCTAGGGATGTTCAACTGTCAGAAAAAAAAAATAATAACCTGGACAACTGTGATCACTTTGGAATGAGAACAAAGCTTCCAGTTCTACCCTTAGTGAGTCCCAAGTGACCTCATTAAGGATACAACTGCATCAAATAACTTTAGTGGCCAGGAGTTAATAGCAGTTAGATGTGAAACAGTAGGAAATGAAGTGCTGGGAATTGTGACCAATTGGTGAGTGTATTTCACTTATAAAGGTATCCGAATACAAAAAAGAAAATTAAATGTTGTACAGGCAAAACAAAATTCACTTGTGCTTGTTGGCTATAAGTTTTGTTTCCCAACCTAAGATTTCTGTTTCTTCTATCGATAGAATCTGTGTTCTCTTATCCAAGGTTAGCAGTTCTAATATAACCATTCTCTAGGCACCCAGTTGTACTCTTAGCTGCCTATACCCCCACCTTTGGCTTGAGGTTCCTGCTGCTGCAGAGAAAGTGGAGCCAAGGATGGGATGTCCTGAAGTTCTGGATTCTCTCCAACCCCTGTAGACCACCAGGCAGCTTTGAGGGCACTCTGGCCAAATCCACGCAAGCAGCACAGCTTGGAATATTAAATGGTTATAAGGCACTTAGTCAGCCAGGGCTAAGTAATCACTGTTTAGCTAGAACCAGGTGTTCAACCAATCTTGTGATGCTCTCTGCATGCACATTACATTATCTAGCAGCCAAATGGAAAGGACATTTAAGCTCAGAGAAAGAATGGGAGAGTGTGAGGGAAGAGAGGAAGAAATGGGATGTGAGAGAGAAAAGGGATGAGATGGAGAGGGGAACAAAAAGGATTAGGAGCCAGAGAACTGGGAAATGTTTTATTTCTAAGTCTGCTACTAATTAATAGCAGTGTAATTTGTGGCAAGTTATTAACCACTTCATGCCTCAAATTTCTTCTGAAAAGAGAATAATTTATTTTTTTAAGAAACAAGAAATAAATTGGGCAGATAGATACATGACAGAGAAAGGGATAAATCAGTCAGAGAGAGGTTTAGGGGCAATTATGTATTACAAACTAAGTACCACATTAGTTTCCATTATGGGGCTGAGAAAAAGAACTATGAGTAGATTAAATTAAATTAGGAATGAAAATGTCTGCCACTGTGCTTGACATAAAGTAGTCAATCAATAAATGGTGATATTTAAAAATACATGCCTGCAAGATTGGAAAAAATTTTATCTAATAATATTGTGTTAGAAAGAAAGTGGAACTACTAGAGCACCTTACATACTGTTGGTAGTATTAAAAATTGGACAATCACTTCGAAAAACAATTTGGCCTCATCTAGTGAAGTTGATGGAGTATCTACCCTATAGCCCAGCAAGTCCATTTTTAGGTACATACCCTAAGGAAACTCTCATAACATGTTGAGAGTGTGAGGCAGCACTGATTATAACAGCAAAACTGGAAACCAACCAAATGGCTATCAGAGGTGACTAGAGAAACAACTTATGGTATGTTTATACACTGTAAAGCTATATAGTAGTGAAAATTAGTTAACTACATTTATACATATTAACACTGATAAATGAGGAATATAATATTTAGGGAAAAGACAAATTTTAAAAGAATACATGCAGTATTATGTATGTAATTTACAAAAAGTTAAAAATCATATAAAACTATATCATTAGGGATACATACTCTCAAGGTAAACCTATAAAGAGAAGCAAGGGAATGAAAAATACAAAATTCAGGATAGAGGTGAGGGAGCGGGGCATGATAGAGAAGCATACTGAGAGCTTCAAGCTACACTTTGTGCTCATGTTAGTGTTACTCTTTACAACGTACAACATTGTAAAGAGATCTATTCAATAAATAACTGAAGAACTAAAAAATTAAAATGAATATAATCGACGGTAGGAAATACTCTTCCTATCTTACTCAGAAAAGTAATTTTAAAATAACCCTTATTGAAGGAGAAGGTCCATTTTGGGTCACTACATTTTAAAATATGATTTATCTTGAGATAAGTTTAAATTTTCAGATTTGCAAAACAGCATAGAGAACTTCCATAAACCCTTCACTCACCTTACTCTATGTTAACATCTTACATAAACATAGAAAAATTAACAAACTAAGAAATTAACCCAGGTAAAATATTAACTGAAGTACATAATTTATTATTATTTTTACCAATTCTTTCCAACAATGTCCTTTTTTGTTGTTGTTGTTCTAGGATCCCACATTGTCTTTAATTGTAGATCTCCAACCTGTGACTATTCCTCCTCATTCTTTCCTTATTCGTGGAGAGTGGGTTGCAAGCTGACTAGGTCCTTGCAATCTGTGAGGTCAACCAAGGGTTGCCTCACTTCTACAAACCCTCTTAAAAATGGGGAGAATCTATGGGAATGCAAACGATTATAGCAGGGTGTGTAAGCTGGGTGAGGATAATACGTTCTTGTATAAAAGCAGCTTGCAAAAATAAAACTGTGCCATTGCTCCACCATCAGTGGACGATGGTCCTCCTGATCCTACCTTTTTGTCTTCTTTCTTTTTTAATCTCCCACCATTCCCAGATTTTCCAGGGCCATGCTGGACATGCCAGGATTTACCACTTGCTGGATGTGGCACTTGTTTCTTGTGGTTTCAACATTTTTGAAATGTTGGTACTGGCCTGTTGTTCTGCAGAAGGTGACTCAACTTGAGTTGATCTGATATGCCCTTCTCAGTGCATGGCCGGAGATACATGCTGTTGTATGTAGATCACTTGGCAAAGATGGTGTCTGCCAGAACTCTCCATTGCAAACTATTTTCCCCTTTGTGATTACTCAATATTTGGGGGAAGGGTCATCATATTTTAAAAAGAAGGTTGAAAAACAATAGAGTCATAAAAGCAGCACAAAAGAGAAATAAATATATAGAGCCAACTTCTATACACCTTGGTTAGAGGAATTAAGCTCTTTCATTTAGACACGAGAATTTAAAGGTAGAAATAACAGGTCCCACCTTGAGTTGTTAATCTCCAAACTGCCTCAAACTTGGACTGAATCTGTTCTCCAGAAAACAGACCTTTTCACCAACAAAGGACGAAACTCCTGGTTGACTTGAATGCTATTGAGAATCTCACACAGAAGCGAATGTATACACATCATTCCGAGTACACTTTCTCAAAACTGTTGTGTAAAATCATGAAAGCTTCCAGTCTATTAAGGTTTTTCAAAGTTAGCTATTATACCCAATGCACCAATCCCCAGAGTTACTCCAGAAATCAAAGTTCCCTCATCTCAATTCCCATCTCCTGAATCTCAGTAAATATAACAAATTTTTTCCTTTTACAATGCAAAAAAAAAAAAAAAAAAAAAAGGCACCTTGAAATGCTTCTAAAAGGCACAGCCTAAGCCCACCAGCCCTCCACACTACACTTCTCAGTTGCAATCCCTGTGTTATCCTCTCCTTGTTTCAACCACAACTTTTTCCTGACAGGAAAACAAGGATCTTTTAAATTTAGGAACTTTAAAACTCCAGGAGGGGCAAGAAGATGTTGAAACATCTGCTAATCTATGATGTCATTTAGACAACTAGATTTCCTTCAGCTTCCTACTTCTGATTCCTGGCTTTGGGGAACTCCCCAAATATCTTTGTTGTGGATTTTTTTCTTCTGTGTCCTCTACTTAGGGAAACTGAAGTGAATCTCAAAACCCTCATTTACAACCCACTTCTTTCAAAGGTGATTCATGGATTCCTAATAACCTTTAGATTAACTTGGATTTGGTTTCAGGTTGTTTAAAGCAAAGAGCTAAAGATGAATAGAAAATAAATTTTAAATGTAAAGTAAAATAGAAAGGAACATGCAAATAGCTAAGAATCATTACAGTTTCTTAGCTACTGCTTCTATTTTCAAACTCATGGTCTTCCTCAGGAGGTATCTGCTCAGTCTATAAGGCAGTTTTGTAAAGCAACTCAATGCTATTCAAACCTCTCTTTTCTGCCTAGATCTGTAAATTGGATCTGAACAAATACTGGAGTCCACACAATCTCATCTGGAGCTTGTAATTTTACAGCATCACAAAGTAAGCTCCTTATTAGGTAGTATAAATCTGATGCTTTTGAGATGATTCATTTTCCTTTTCTTTTAGTCTATAAAAATGAACCAATGTTTACTAAGCTATTTTTAACTATTTGCACATATAGTTAACAAATGTCTGTTGAATGGAATCTTAGAAACCAAGTGTTATGTTTTCTTTTAAACAAATGTTATTTGTTTTAAAATTGTGGGCAAGAGTGAGATAATAGAAAGAGCACTGACTAATGGGGAGTTTGGAAACTTCTATTCTTTCTTTGAGTTTTCTAGCTTCCCTCTCTCACTCTAAAAAAAATATAATGTAAGGCAGGGGTTTTCAATGGTGTTATGCAGAGCAGGGAGGTTTCTCAGGAGCTGAAGTAGTATTGGGATAGAGGGGAATAAGGAGGAAGAAAAGGACAGTATTTCCTCTCCCTTAACTTGAATAACTCTGCTTTCATCTGAGATTTTCCTATATTTTAAATTGAAAAAGTACTTTTTCCTGCTACAAATAAAGCTGGAAAATGATCCAGATGCTTCTGAGTTAAGTGCTTATTTAAGTTAAAATGTACATTTGTAGATAGAACTCAATCTCTAGGTAAGCCTAGCACAGTTCAAAGTCCTTAAATAGCCTCTCTAAACGTACCTAACCCTGGCATTATGTGGTCTTGGCACAAATCCCAAACAAAAGATGGACTACTGGGACCATGTGAAGACATTTCACTTCCTCATGTCAACCTTTTCTATTCCCACAGTCATCCCATAGTTCATTAAGACACTTAATCTTCTCCCATGTTTTCATGACAATTCATTTTTCTGTTTTCTCTCCTACTTACAGTCAAAGTAGAGTTAGGCTGATCTAAATTTAAACTCTGGAGCCAACACTTTGTGTGACCTTGGGCTAATGAGATAATCAGGATAAACTTCAGATTCCTTCTCTCTCACATGTATATAATCACTTCACCTTGGTTTCAAGGATTATATAAAGTATATGAGCTCCTTCCATATTGCCTTGCCCATAATGGTGCTCTTCCCCAAAGATTGTTCTTATTGCTGTTTTGTGTGCTTTCGCTGAGTTATGATATCATATCCTCTCATTGTATCTTTAGCCTCAACTCTAAAACTATCTGTTCCAAACTCATACTGTTGGATATTTCCCATTAGGTACTCCCTAGCATCTCAGGATAAACATGTTCCAAAGTGATATTTCTCACTTTGCTTGATTTTACGCATATCTGCTCCTCTGTCTTACTATTCTGTAACTTGTTCATGCAATCTGAGATTCACCTTCTGTTCCTCCTCTGATAATCTGAAAGGTTCTACATATTCCATCTGAGGGTCTCTTGAAGCTTTTGCCTCCTTTCTAATTGCACTAATACCACCTCAGATTCTTTATACTTTACTCCTGGAATTAATATCCTGTTATTTGCTTCCAACTCTTACAAACTCTCCACTGCTGCCCTAAAGCAGAACAATGACCATGATTTCTTATCCACCAGTTCAAAAACCTTCGATGGCTTCCCAAAGGTTACTGAATGAAGTCAAGATATCAGCCACACATTCAAGATGCTCATATTTGAACCTGAACTATTCTTTCATCTTTCTCTTCTACTATTCATGGTTATTTAAATTAGACTATGTACAATCCCATATATGGCCCACACTTTCCTGCACCTATGCCACTGCTCAGACTGTTCCTTCCACGGGGTAATGCCCTGCTCTATATCAGTCAAATCCTTCACAGGCTATGTTACAAAAGCCAGCTCAAAATCCATAAATTTCTCAATGAAGTTTCTCTGTTCCCCTGATCCAGAAATAATCTTTCCCTCCTCCCAATTCCCATATCACTTGGTATTAGTCTCCTAAAATTAATCACTTTTTCTTCCTTGAGTTATAATTATTTTTGAATTTTATTTCCTCTAAAAGATTGCTAAATATGATCATGTCTGTTTAATTTCCCTGTCCTCCAAAGCCCTAGCACAGGGCCTGGCTTCTAAGTAGGAGATTGGCAAAAATGTGAACTTGAAAAAAGAAAGATCAGCAGTAGGTAAGTTTATTATCAGCCCAAGAAATCTTTCTGAAAAACACGTTACAAGATGTCTCCTGCTGATAACTTCATCAAGACAATTGCTGTAAAGAACACAAACACTTTATCTGGTGCTGTTTAAAATAAGCTCTGGGATCTGTACATCTCTCAATTAAAATCAATCCAAAGACACATTCCCCTTAGCTGCTCCACTTCATTAGATACAAATGTGGCAGCAATAAAGGAGGGAGTATCTGTGACAAACATAATCCAAAATCCTAAAATGTGAGGGTTTTCAGGTCCCACATGTCACTTCTCTTCTGGGGGTCTATGGTCCTCTACTTCACAGCAGAAGGCAGAACATCTCTAATGTTACCAACAAGCTGTGGGAGATTAATTAAGTCACTTCAGTATGACCTAATCCCATATGTCCCCAGGAAACTCTAGGTTTAAGACTAAACTGGAAAAATCCCTGGATCACAGTGCTAACTGGAGTTGTGAAGTGGTTTTCTCACATCATATGGGGTTTTATTGGGTCTAAAGGAGAGTCATAGAGGGACCAGGCTGAACTAAATTAAATTAAGCCCAAGTAAAAAGAATCACTTTCAGAATTGGCTTCCACTCCTATCAAGAATGTCTGGGCTGAGCCATCCTGGATCTTGGATAGGTTCTTAGGGTTACTTCATTTTTGGAAATTACAGAATTTTACAACTGAAAAGGCACTGGCAGATATATAGGCCATCCTCACACCCAGAGTAGTCATTCCTGTGTTCAGCAACCCTGTCCACCTTGCTTAAATGCTTAAATACTTCCAGTGACGAAGAAATCACTGTCTCTCATAATGGCCTCTACATTTTCAGACAGCTCTATTTATAAATTCCTTTATTCATTAAATTTCTCCCGACTCCTATAAATTCTGCAGGCAGGCATGAACCAACAGCAGGACCCACCTAAGTTCTACCTTTATTTCTCTCCTGCTGGTGAGCACTGAGATGAATGAGCACACAGTCCTTGAGTGTAACACTTAACATAGTATCTTCCACCTATCATCACCTATCATCACCTTCCATCATGTGATAATCTGGTTGCTGCACTAGGTGCTGTGCACCAAGGTCCTGAGCCCTAATACTGGCTGATTCACCACCTACTAGATGAGCAGCATCCAATAAAATGAATTATGAGCACTTTACTTGTTTCTTAGCACAGACCTAGGACATCCTAGCTTTGCTGCTTGCCCGAATTCATAAAAGTACTCCACTCCAATCTTATCCAACCTCAAACCTTTCTAGGGATTTCAATTCTCCAGTTTATCTCTCAGAGATTTCTAATAACCATACTGACATTTACTCTACATATTTTAAGTCTAACAAATCAAATCATGTGCTAGCCCAATTCTATCCAAAGCAAGGTCAGTGTTCCTTCACTCCAATCTAACAAACAGGAGAATCCTGCACTCCCTAAGAATTTCAGTAAATACTTAATGGACTTCTCCTAATTCTCCTAAGTAATGCTTAGTGGTCAGCTGTATGGTTGATCTCAGGAAGTTGTGTGGTCCTTGATAGGGAGGCTATAGAATTCAAAAGAGGCATATACAGAATTTGGGGACCCGATTTCAAACATACCCACCCATGCATGCCCTTGAAAGAAAGTTAACAATAATAAACATTAATGTTTAACCATCTACGAAAATATTCCTTGAAGTTATCTGCTTAAGAGATGACTTATAAATGTGTTGATAAGATTAAAGTACAGCCTATATAAATCTTAGCACAGGGCTTAGGGTTCTTCTCTAGAAAAGAAGGCATGAAGTTAAAATAGAACTAACCTAAGAGAAGCTCTGCTCTTTAAAGCTAACATTGTAGTCATGAGAAAATGAAGGAATGACAGTTTTAGAACAGAAAATATACAGATGATGTATTATAGAACTGTATCCTTAAAACCTATATAACTTTATTAACCAATGTCACACCAATAAATTTAATAATAAAAAAAGAATTATATAAAAAAGAAAATATGGGAACATTTATCAGTGTTTCAACCATTGCCTGGGAAAAAAATTCTTTGACTATAATGACTATCAGAATTATTTGGAAAGAGATATCTCTAGAACAGTTTAACAGACTATTAGAATACCATATCTCAATGTAAATGCCACATTAAAAACATCTAGTTCTCTTTGCTGCAGTTCTGGAATCTCTGGAAAGAGCTGGCCACTAGAATGCAATACTCTAAACATTATTAGATTTACCATGGTGAATTTGTAAACTAGCTGTCTTGTTGAAAAATTATTCTTTCCAGAATAAAAAGACTGAATTGATACCCTGGGACCAGGTAACTTCTAGGACAAGCTGTAAACTGAATTTTTGAATGTGTAAACCTTGGATTGGTATGCCCACATTGATATATAGATTTGAGAGGTCCCACCTTAGCAGTCTGTTGTCCCAATCTCACTCCCTCGCCTCTTTTCAATAATACGGTATTTTGTAAAACTTGATGACTAGAGATTCATGAGATCCTAAGATTTTAACTCAGCTCTGTTAAGACTATTCTGAGTCTCAAGTCTTCTCATCGCCACATGAGAAGTTTGGACAAGGTAATTTCTACTGCCCCTACCTGTTTTAGAATTATTCTATGACTCTAGAAATTTTTAGAAATAACAAAATTTTGGTAAGGTGCCTAGTTACAATATAAATTTACAAACAACTAAATAGCCTTTCTAGATACTTATAATAACTAGTCAGAAAAACATGAAAAAAGTACCATTTAAATAACAACAAAATTTAAAATATCTAGGAATAAGCTTAATAATAAATGTATAGATCTACATGAAAAGCCACAGAATTTTACTGAGGGCCACAGAAGAAAACCTGAATCGAGAAATATCATGTTCCTGGATAGGGAGACTCAATGTTGCAAAAATATAAACTATCCCTGAGATTAATCTACAAATAATGCAATCACTATCAAATGAAAATTTTTGAACTTGAATAAATAATTTTAAAATGTAACTGTAAAGGAGCACTCATTCACTACCTGTTCCAAAGAGGGTTTTCTAGAGGAGGTGAAATTTCATGAGTCCTTTGAATAAAGGGAAACACATTTTGAGACAAAAACAAACAAACAAGCAAGCAAACATAACCTACATCACCAAGCCTGGTATATATGTGTAGTACTGTAAACTGGACATTATCAGATTTAATATTTGTATAACTTCAACTTTCAAGAGTAACTTTGAAAGCTCACACAATAGAGTGATTTTACTGAAGCATAAATCTGAATTGGGTGCCTCTGTGAAGTTAGTTTGCAGTAGTCACTAAGCAGTGGATGAACCAGATGACCATCTAGAATTTGCATCTCACAAGCTTTTTTTGGGTCTACTTGTTATTATTTATGTAGTAACTTTCATTTCAGATCCAGAGCTTACCTTTTCAATTATATTTTATTTTAAATTATTTATTTTTATTCAATTACATTTTATTCTATGAGAAATTATATGCTACAATGATATTCATCAACTTATTCATTCATTAATGGGGACACACACAAATACATACACCATGGTTGGCTGGTCATAAGGCTCTGAAGAAAGAGAAAAAGAGCATGACAAGTTGAAAGTGGGGACAAAAGTGGCTAGGAATGAATGATCGAGAATCAAGAAAAGAGTAAAGATTGGTGGAGAAGAAAGAGACTGCAGAAACTTGTAGAAATTTAAATGAAACGAAAGAGGTTACAGAGAATTTCTTAAGTTCATTTAACAAATGTGTTAAATATTATATTAAGGGCTAGGGAATGTAGAATCAGACATTATCCCTAAGACTGCCTTGAAGAAACTCACTGTCTAGTAAGGCAGACATAGGAGTAAATAATTACTATACAGTGTGGTTGGTAGTATGACAGAGGTAAGGACAGGGTGTCATGGAAGTGCAAAAGAAGAGCATCTAAACCGGATTGCAGGGAGCAGGTAAGGTTTTGAAGTAGATCCTGGGCATGAGCCTTAAAACATTAATATAAGTCAGTTTAGTGAATACGGTAAACAGTTTCCTGGACAGGGGCGAGTCACAACATATGAAAGGGCACGGAGTGGAGTACACTGCAGAATTCCACTGGTAAGTTAACATGATCGGACTTCTGATTTAGAAAGATAGAGCATCGCTGTGGTGTCTAGCTTGACTGATGGCCAGGAAACAAGTTAAGATGCTGCTAATGTCATCCAGAGGAAAAATAATAAATAAATTAAGACATTGGCAATGGGGATGCAGAGAAGGAGTTTACACTTGACAATTCTATAAGAGGTAAAATCAACAAGTAGAAATTATCTTGGTGAACTCACTACAGTTCTGGATCTGGACTTCAATTTTTAGGTTCAGAAACTGTTCATTAAGAATGAACCCATAATTCAAATTAACATTAATAAAGTTTCCAAGCTGATGTAAAACCAGAATGGCAAGTGATTATTTGCAATGAAATATACTAACCATCACAGTGATTATAATATTTGCTTTGGCACATTCATTTTCTTCTTATAGAAAGATATATGAGAAACCAATCATAATCATAAAGTTGCTTGATCAACAAGGAATTAGAGACAGGGAAATTAAATTGTGTATCAAATACTTAACAGCATCAGACCACAATGGGGAAATAGGAATGTTCAAATTTGTGAGTTACAGTCACTCCCTGGGACAGTAGATACTTGGAAAGGCATAAGCAAAGTATTGTTTCTCGCTCTCCTGTTTCTATGTTGCCTTTGCTAACTGATAGCACTTCCATGAATATTCTTTAGATAAACATCTTTGGTCAAGCCTTAATCTGTCCAGTCTTTCTTATAAAGGTGACTTTGACCCAATACCCACAATGAATAGCTTTACCTTGTTCTGTGTTAACGTCACAATTTAATTTTCAGTTGTAAATCAAATTTTCCTTATTTCTAAGATCTTAGAGAAGGGACTGGAGGAACAACTGACCTCTCAGTCACAATTTTTACTTTCTATAAATAAATTCCAGGTGAAAGATGAAAAAGACAATGAAAGAGAGAGGGAAATGAGTAGGATCCGAACAAAATGTGGTTTACAAAGAGAAGGCTGAAAACAGGCTGAATACATACATTTTCATAATTTAAACAAATCAAATCCTGACATATTTTATCATCAAACCATCTGAAGAGAAACACTGAAAATTGTCTTTGGGACATCATTTAGGCAAAATTCTTTCAGAATATATACCTTTCTTATACTGATATATCTACCATTTATTGAACACCCACAGTGTCCCAGGTACTATGGGAAAAGTGGAAATTACCAACACATAATCGCCACCCTTAAGGAGCTCACTATTTAGAAGGGCACATGAGAAGTAATTACATACAAACCAGTGGGATAAGTGGGATAACAGAAGTAGCTGCAGTTGGAGCACAGAGGAAACAGTAATCATTTCTGCTGGGAACAGGCAGGGTGGGGAGGGTAAAGAGTTATGTCATCAAGGACATCACTCCTGTGTGCTGACTCATTACTACCAACATTAAACTTGGCAATTGGCTTATTGGAAAGATTTAACTGAATGGATACCTGTCACATAGCAGACGGCTCTAAATGATAACTTCTAACCTTGGTCAGGAACACCTCAAACTGTTCTATCTATTTCTAAAATAATGAAGAAATTCTAAAAATTAAATCCATTTAAATTCACTTTTTGGTTTATTAAAAACAACAGAAATAACAAGAATAGTGACATAGGACCATTTTAAGAAGTTTGGTAGGTGAGTAAGGGCTAATGTGTTATCAAAATCATTTATATCAGAATTGCAAAAATCATGAGAATCCCTGATTAAACTCTATTGTCTTGGTTTCCTACTTTAATCTTTTGTCTATTATATGTTCACTTAAGACCTAACTATGTGGATTTTGTAATATATACATATATCAAATCATCGCATAGTACACTTTAAACTTATGTAATGTTATATGTCAGTTATATCCCAATAAAGCCGAGGACAAAAAAGAACCTACCACGTATATGATACAATAAAATACAGAAATGAATAAGACTGTGAATGGAGAAGATAATAAAATCTAGTGGGACAAACAGATATAATGCAAATGATAAATGCCTCAAGAGGACTTGGGGGAGGGGGTAGTAAACAAGTGCCAGAATAGAACACAGATAGTCTGACTCCAGAGCCTGTGCTTTGAATCCACTGTAGAACAATTAACGTAAAAATGTATACCAACAACTAAGCAATTACCAGGAGTAACAGGGAAATGTAAGGAAAACAACTGTGAGAAATAAGATCTGAAGAGAGAAGGGGAGCCCTCTTCCACTGTGTTCCCTAAAGTGTAGTCACTTTGTATTACAGTAAAGCCTTACTCATAAAGTTCATATTTGACAGATAGCCAGTAGTAAGGAACAACTAACCAGTGAACAACTAAGTTATACAGCATTGACTCTATGCACTAGAGTTAAGTATTTTACTTACAGAAAAGCTTTTAAGCCCTCACTTGGAATCTATTTTTCACTCCTATTTTACACATATTTCTAATAAGGATAGTAACAGGTTTACAACTCCAAAGATAACGAGGAGTGATGAATTAGAATGATTCAAGGGGTAAAACAGACAGACATAACAAAAGCAAGAAGTAATAATGAAGAAAGAAAATGGTACAAAATACAATGTAAGAATTCAAATATCACCAGTGTCGTATTTTAAAATACATCCACAAATTCTTTGATAATCCTTCCTTCGAGAAATGGAGCTTGAGCTTGGGCTAAACTTAGTGACACTTCTAACAAAGAGAATATGGTGGTTACGTGACTTTAAGGCATCATACAAAGCTGCTTTCCTCTTTTGCTCTCTTATATATTGTTAGGAGAAGAGATTTAGTCATGAAGATGTTCAAGGAGGCCTATGGAAAGGTTCATGTGGTAAGGAAGTGTGGCCTCCTCCCAACAGCCACATGAGTGAGCCATTGTGGGGGGTCTTCCAGCACCAGCTTTCAGATGACTACAACCCCTGACAAAAACCTCATGAGAGACATCAAGTCAGAACCACTCAGCTAAACTGTTCCTGGATTCCTAACCCTCAGACACTGTGAAGTAATTAATGCAGGTTATGCTAAGCTGCTAAGTTTTAAAATATTTTGTTACACAGCAATAGATAATACAAGCAAGGCGGGGGCTAGTCGATATAGTAATAAATGCCCTACATAATTCAACAGCTTTAGAAGGCACTAGAAATAATAGTGCCATAATGTATAACATTAAGTGATCACATTAAAGGTTAAAATTTGAGTATATTCTAATTAAGCAAGAAAACATTTAATAAGCTTTAGAAAGTGTTTCATCTGAAATTATTAAAATAAAAATACTGCTGATTAGAAGGTAAATTTTGTTACCTGAAAAATCATTTGCTTCTCAATGATGTTTATATAGTTTTGTGCTATTGACATTCTGCTCTTTAGGAGTCTTAATTCTGTTAATCTACACACTGGGAAGGATAGGAATGGTATTTTATCTCCTTTTGCATCCCTTCCAAAAAGCCTATCAACAAGTATTAACATATTAATATATAAATATATATTAAGCACCTAAGCATCTTCTTTTGTGCCAGTCATTGTAGTACCTGGCATACATCAGTGAACAAAGCGAAGAGTTCTGTCCTTGTGCAGCTTACATTTGACAAGTAAAGGCAGACAATAAACAATAAAATAATACACAAGGTAATTATAAAGTATGTTGGAAAGTGACAAATGCTGTAGAAAAATGGAAAAAGAATAGCAAGTTAATGGTATCAGGAGTATGTGAGTGAAAGGAGGTGGTAGGGTGATCAGGCAGACCTTATGGAAAAGTTGGGATTGAGAAAAACTTGAAGAAGGGAGTTAGCCAAAGGCCTATCTGGAGGAAGTATGTTTCAGTCACAAGTAATAAACACAATAAAAACTCTAAGAAAGAGCAAGAAGGCCAGAGCAGCTGGAGCAGAGAGGTAAGGAGCAGAGTGGTAGAAGCAGAGGCTGGGGTGGGTAGGTGTAGAGTTTATAGGGCCTAAAAGGACCTTGGCTTTTACTCTGAGTGAAAATGGGAGCCACTGTTTTCCATCCAGGAAGATGCTTATATTTTGTCCATTTATTCAGCCCATCTTTTTGTCCATGAATAAAGTCTTGCAGTTTTCTTCACATAGGTTTTGTGCATTTCTTTTTATGTTTATTATTAGATATTTTAAGTTGCTAATGTGACTAGAATCTTTCTTCCATTATATTTTCTAATTGGTAATTGCTATTAAGAAAACTATCGATTTTTATATATTGATTATAAATCTGAGATCTCTTAATTTTCATAAGGAGGTTATCAGCTTTACACGAGCTGGGTGATTAATGGTATTTGATTCTACCCTGTGCCCTTAACAGCTCTCTCCTCATATACTGTTGACTTAAAAGGTTCTTAAAATGTACCATAGTCTTAGGGTATCTTTCTAGGTCTTGTGTCCAAAATATGCTCCATTGTACCCATTGTACCCATGGCTACTATTAAAAAACAAAACAAACAAACAAACAGCAACAACAACAAAACAGAAAATAAGTGTTGGCAAAGATGTGGAGAAATTAGAACATTTGTGCACTGTTGGTAAAAATATAAAATGGTGCAGCTGTTTTGGAAAACAGTATGGCGGTTTCTCTAAAAATTAAAAAAGAATTACCATAATCCAGCAATTCCAGTTCTGGGTATATATCTAAAAGAACTGAAAGCAAAGACTTGAAGACATAATTATACACCCATATTCATGGCAGCATTATTCACAGAAAGCCAAGGAATGAAAGCAACCCAAATGTCTGTTTCAGATGAATGAATAAACAAAATATGGTATACATATAACATGGAAGGAAATTATGACACATGCTACAACATAGATAAACCTTAAAGACACTCAGTGAAATAAGCCAGACACAGAAAAATAAATCCTGTATGATTCTACTTAATGCGTGGCACCTAGAGTAGTCAAATTCATAGAGATAGAAAGAAGAGTGGTGGTTGCCAGGGCCTGGGGGTGGGGGAGTGGCAAGTTATTGTTAATGGGTACAGAATTTCCATTTTGCAAGATGAAGAGTTCTGGTGATGGATGGTGGTGATGGCTGCCCAAGAATGTGAATGTATTTAATGTCACTAAACTGTATACTTAAAAATGGTTAAGATGGAATTGTTATATGTATTTCACCAGTTAAATTTTTTTTTAAAAAAAATCTGTTCCATCAATAATTTTGTGTTTCCTGTTGCCAGTCTTTTGATTCTGTGAGGCTCAGTTTTAGTGCTCTGAACTTAACCTTTCTGACAGACCTTTGTTTCCACCTATAACTCCTTGAATCCCTCAACATTCACCTGTAACTCCTTCAATCCTCAACATTCACCTTTACCCAAACTATGGTTCCCTTTTCTTGGAGCTCACTTTTTCAAATCCAACCCTGGCCCCCAGTGCTTGCTTCTGAAGAAAGATTCAAGAAATAAAGCACACAATTCTAGAATACAAGACTCTCTGTACTCCAGGTATAACACTGAACTTAATGCTATTCAATATATATAAAAAGCTTGAGAAACAATATTTATGAATAATTACTTGAAAGATTTACAGTTTATCCACTCTTTGGGATCAGTTTGTTTGCTTGCTTATTTTTGTTTTCTAAATCAAGGCTCAATAGATGAGCTTCAGAAACTATGTGAACTTCCTGAAAATGTCTATAAAAACCTGTGCATTTTTTTCTGGGGAGAAGTCATAAGCTTTTAGAAGAGTCTCAGCATACTCCATTGTCAAAAAAAGGAGTTAATAATATTCCTCTATATTCTCTAAAGTTTGTTCTTCCTTGGACTGAGACAGATCATGAAAGCCTTGTCTCAACTGCATTGTTCTGCCTCAAACTCAGAATGGCTTTTACTAAACAATAATTAGTCAAGTCAAACACCAGCACTTTCTAGGTCTGTCCTTCATAAACTCAAGCAGAATGTAGACATTAATGGCAATATTTGGATAAGTACATATAACATCTTACATATATATTAGGTATACATAAGTTAAAAAGAGATTCAAACTACATTAGGTATGATGTGAAATTTTTAACAATTCTCCCTTCTTAATCTCAGAATCATTATTCTACATAACCCTCACATTCCTCTATTTAGCTAAAATCCATACTTCCTTCAAAGCTCAACTTTCAAAATTATAACAACAAATGTTGTTCAAGTGCAACTGATTTTGTTTCACTAAACCAAAAACAACTTCTTCTCCTCCTCACACACACACACTCTTTGGTAGTCCCATAGCTCATTTATTGTTTTCCAGATTATTTAAAGCATGTCCACAAAGAACTATAACAGAAGGTTTTCCCTTTGTTGGAGAGAACTCTCCCATACAAAAATCAACAGTCACTTGGTTGAAATTATGTGGAAAGTTTTAGTTCTAGGCCTTGGTAAAACGCCCAAGCTTTCACCAAAATAATCACAGCAGAAAGTGACTGATACTACTGAGACAAATTTTGATACTAAAGATGTGAAGATGCGTGTGGGCTGGGACTGGAGAAATGGGTTATTAAGTGAGATCCCTACAGGAAGGAAAGCGAATTCAGCAAAACTCTTTTGATCATCTTAATCTCACAAGCTAAAGGGAGGTATGTCAGTAGGAGTGTTCAAATCATGATTTATCTTACTGTAATATCAATAATCCCAATTAAATAAATTAGCCCAGTAAAAGTCTCTGTTGGACTTTTCCTATTTCCCCACGAAAGTTCACAGATGAGAAACACTCTCACCTTTGGTTTTTGCTAAAGACACTTCTACCATGGTTATCATAGCAGATCTTTGGCTTTCTGTTTTAAATACCTTCAAAATTAAATCACTCACCTGTCTGCCTCAAGTCTTCAGGTAAAACATTCCTCTCATTGCCCTCTAAAAAGAATCACTCAAACATTACTCTCAAATGTGAATTAATACCATCAGTGGTTATAACCAGACTTTCTATAATAACCTCAAGCTCAACTTTATAACTTTTACCTCCCACCTTTGCAGCAAAAGTAGTCTCAATCCACATCAAGTCTGAGTCCTGCACTAAGAAGCTTCTTGGAGACTCAAAATTGTAAGAAGCTTCTTGGTGGGCTTCAGTTCAATCCTTTATGAATGCTGAGAGCACAAGTGGTCAATTTCTTGGCTTTGTGGCTGAAACATGGTATGGTGCAGTACTAAACAAATACCATTATTGATTGTTAAACTTGGGTATCTCAGCAGATAAGAGCTGAGAGCACTTACCTGAAATAAAAAGTTTTATGTATTTCATCTCAGAGAAACACCACCTAAGAATAAAACAAAGACTCCTTGTCAGTCCAGGCCCTGCTGATAAAATAGTGCCTACCGTTTAACAAAATTTACTGTGCTGGATACTTTACCACATACTTTACATAGGTCATCTTGTTTTCACTAAAACCTGGGCCTAGAAAGAGGGCATTATTCTTTTTGACAGATGAAAAACCTGAGGCTTAGGTTAAGTGACTTGCTCAGGATCACACAATCAGAAAGTAGTATAGAAAGGTATAGATTTGAATCCCCGCTTGCCTGACTACTCTTGACCACTACTCTGTATCATTTCTACTATAGACACATGTGAAGAGATTGTGAAGTGGGTTTCTAGGGCAGTAACTGAGAACTGTGATAGAATATCATGGGTCAGAAGGAGTAAATTTAAAGCCTCAAATGTCCAGAAGCTCCTCTTTGGTAGGTCTGGCACGGATCTCAGGGGGAAATCCACTAATCTGCTGTGTCTCAACCTCTGATTTACTTTTGACCCATAACCTCTTAGAGCGATATTTCTCAAAAGTGCAGTCCATGGATCAATTGTTTCAAAAACATGAAAAGTCCTTGTGGAAAACAGACACCTGACCCTTACCCTGGATGTACTGGATCAGACTCTCTGGGAAGGGTGGCAATGAAAAACCAGGAGGTTCTTTTGCCTGCTAAATTTTAGACTCCTCATCATCTTGAAGCAAAAGAGCTAGGGTAATCAGAAGAAAGTAAATGGAAAGCTAGCCTCCATAAAAACCAGTCTGACACCGAGATTGGTGTTGCGAGAAGACATATGATCATAACATTGTTGTGGACCTGGAAAAGATTTTGAAAATTGTCTATTCCAATGGTTTTCTAACAGTGCTCCATGAAGCATGAGTTCTAAAATGAAATATGAAAAAAGGGATTAGCAATTGGAGCTTAACCTCCTAAAATCATGACTGCAGAAGCTCCACTGGTATATATTTTGTATATATAATATATATATATGTTATATACATATATATATATACAAAACTTGTATATATAGAGAGAGACTTTTGTGTAAGATTTTACTTGAATGGCTTTTCTGATTTATAAAAACAAAACCTTGGATGTATACAAGGGATTGAAAAAAATCTCAAGGCCCAGCATGCATCCCAGACCAATTAAATCAAACTTAAGGGAGTGGGCTTCAGACATCAGTATTTTTTGGTACTAGATTATTTCAATGTGTAGCCAAGGCTGGGAACCACTGTACCAGTCTGATCTGTGTTTCCTCATGTGAGATAAAAGGAGACTAAGACCAAAAGATTTTAAAGGAAATCTAGATTAGAATCAGGATTTCTTAACTTCTAGCTCACTATACTGAATTGTTCTCTCTCCACGATTCAGAATGAACCAATCATTTCCCTAAGGTATAGAGCATTTGAATCAAATTATTATGTAACTTCATATTTAGAGCTCTCTGGACTTTTTTTAAAGAGTACTTCATATATATTCTCTTTAGATTCTTATAAAAATACTGGAAAGTAAGCAGGGCAAAATTTATTAGATCTGTTTTAGAGATAAGGAAATCAGAGGTCAATTAAATTAACTCCCAGTGGTTTAGAAGTAGGTTCAGAATTAAAATCTTTATCTTCTATCTTCTGGATTAAGTAAATTAAATTTGACAAGTGTTTTATTGAGTGGCTAATATGTGTTAGTTGTTAAGATATTGTCAAAGATGCAAAACTAAATAAGACATCATCTGTGCCCTCAATTAGTGTACTATATTCTTGGAAAGATGATTAAAATACTATTTGGTTTATCCCTTGGACTAGCAGAAGCAGAAACCTTCCTCAATTGGCCCTGATGACCAGGTTCAACTCTCTTCAAATTCAGTCTGTGGCTTCTAATTTCTCCCTGACAATGGCTACTAATTCTAGGGAACCCAAAGGATTTCTATATAGTTACTGCATCTCTAGGCAAGGCCATGTAGCTGAAGAACCCTTGGTGGGGTTAGAGAAGAAGGAAGGGTGCAATTTCAGTGAGGTTCATTTCAAACTCTCCAAAGCCAAGGATGACTCAGCAGAAGACTAGGCGATTCAAAAAGGACTGGATGGGTTAAAAAAGGGTATTCACAGAAATAATTATTTCCTTTCACAGCATTTTAATAAAAGGAAATATTTCCTTTTCACAGCATTTAAATTAGAATTTATGCTGTTAAAAGTAACTACTGTACACCAAAAGGTAAAATAAAATGTAGAAACTAATATTTGTAATATAATTCGGAGTTGTGGAAAAGGTCACAGATGGACAAGAAGTTCCAAGGCAACTTCTTCATGAGGAATTAATTCATTAGATATTGCAAAACATTGTCATCCAGATTTTATTATATAAAAGATAATGAGGACCAGGAACCCATGTTTTATTTATGCACTGAAAAAATTAGCCAGGAATAACCTAGCACAGTTGTTCTCAAACTTCTGCATGCATCAGCATCACCTGAAAGGCTGGATCCCACCCAGAGTTTCTCATTCGGCAGACCTGCGGTGGGGCTCAAGAATTTGCATTTCTTACAATTTCAGGTGATGCTAAAGCTATTGGTTCAAGTCCCATACTTTGAGAACTGCTGGTTTATCATAAACTCCACATATACACATATCTGTTGACTGACAATTTAGTTAACTCTTTATTATTTACTTTATAATGATACCATCCCCACCAACCTAATGGCCAAAAATAAAACCAAATCAGAAAAAAAGTTATGGCTAGTAACCTAAGGAGACAATCTGTTTAAGAGCACGAATGAATGAGTTTGTGAAATATGTGTTTGAGTGTTTGGCAGAGGCAACGAAGTGAGGTACATCCAACATGTAGGAAACAGCATTGTCCTTTAAGAGCCTTACCAATCTGGAGGCAGACATTTTGTTTCTCGTACTCAGAACGCCCTTTAGACCTCTCTATACTGCAAATGTTATCCAGGGTTCCATCCTCATTCTTTCCTTCTCACTCCTCACTTTCTCTGGGTTTCCTTAACCACCCCCAGGGCTTCATTTATATATCAGTGGTTAGTAACTTTGTTCAGGTTAAGAAATTCCTTTCAGAATTTAATGAATGCTACATAAAAAGTAAACATATACAATTATACATATACATTTTGCACCCAATGCAAGACAATCAGAGAGTCTCACTCAAATGCACAGGTCCCAGGTTAAGAGCTCCCTATCTGTATGCTAATGATCAAAAATCTGCATCTTAAACCTAAATTTTTTATCCTGGGCTTCACATCCAAATATCTACTTAACATCCATATTTGGATAGCACACGAAAGCCTCCAAATCGACACATACTGAGAAGTGGCTGCTCAATGGGGGTGGGGTTTCCTTTGGGGATGATGAAAAAGTTCTGGAACTCAACAGTAATGGTTGCACAACATTGTGAATATACTTAATGTCACCGACTTGTCCACTGGGAAATGGTAAAACGGTCAAGTTTACATATGTATTTTACCACAACAACAACAAAAAATCTACATTTACGAAACTGAAGTCATCACTTCTAGTCTCCCTACCTCACATGGCCAAAATCTGTGCTTTCTTTTCTATTTCCTACCTTCGAATACCAGTCACTAGCCCTACCATTACCTAGTCGCCCTGGCCAGAAAAGAGTCATTTTTGACAAAGCTTTTTCACTCTCCCAATTTAGTGAATCATGAAGTTCTGCACATGCTCCCTCATTAATAGAGTTAATTTGGAATAGCCATCTTCTCTCTCTCCCGAAGTTTCTCCCTAAGTTTAAGCCAACATCTTCAGCCTTCTCGTTTTTGTTTTATTACCATAAACTCCACCCTCCACCCCACTCGCCCCGACCAAATCACTCCATATGACTCTCATTTTTCTAGCCAGAGTGATCTTTCTAGAATGTTATTTTTCTGTTACTTTTTTTCCCCTTAAAAACCTACACTGCCTTCGGGATAAAGTCTAAATTCCCCTTCGTGACCTGGCCTCTGCTTACTTTTCTAGTCTTATCACTCACCATCCTTCTGCTCAAAGCTAACTATCCAGTAAGTATAAACTACCTGCAATTTCTAGCATACTTTTTTTTTTTTAATTGCAAGAGCACATACTAACTCCAAATGCCAACAACTCCATTTCTCTCTGTTTAGACCTGGTTAAGTTCTACTGGGTAAGACTCAGTTTACATCACCTTCCTCAGGATGCCCTTTCAGATGCCCCAAGGATGGGTCAGTGTCCTTACTATGAGCTCCCGTAGTACATTCTACATTCACTTATATCTTAACATTTATACCTTAAATCGAAATCGTCTGTCTCCTTCATAAGAACACACTGTCTTCGAGGGTAGAGACTATATATATCAATGCATCTCCAGTGCTTAAAACAGTGCCTAGCATGTGATATGTTCTACATAAATATTTTTGAATGAACAAAAAAAGTGATGCCCTAGTGAATGATAGGAACTCTGATGTCAGAAGTCACACAATTCTGGACAACTTTCCAATGTCTTCCTACCTTACTCCTGTTAAAAGCCAAAGTAATTACAATGGGCTATAGGCCCCCATGTGTTCTAACTTCATTTTCTACTATTCTAACCTTCATTCACTCTGTTCCAGCCACACTGAGACCTTGATTGGAAAAGCTATTTCAGCCAAATAGTCACTTAGGCATGTACTAGAAGGAAGAAAGGAACTAAAATATATCAAGCCTCCAGTATGTATCAGGCCCTGTGCCAGGTGCATTCATGTGTCATATCATAGAATCCTCACAGTCAGCTTGAGACAAAGACATTACTATCCCCATTTCACAGATAAGGAGACTAAGTTTTAGAGTAGATTTGAATCTGAACAGAGAGAAAGAGTTCCATAATGGTAACTCTTTCTCCCTTAGATACTATGTGTGCTGGTTAATCTGTTTGCTGTGTCATCTCCTGCCCAACTCCCTCAGTCCTGTTCTGGAAGCTGACCTCTATGAACTAACTATATCACCCAGACTACTTTGCCCCTGAGCTTCTGTTGGGTTTACCAATGTAAGGTACTAGCTGGAGACTGGAAGGCAAGAGAAGAGAAAAGTTAGGACATTTATTTCTCTGCCTCCTCTCTGCCTTGTCAAGTTCTTACAGTGACTGCTTAGCACTTATGGCCATAGCTCTTGTCAGGCAGTCTGGTCTCTTCTTCAGATTGTAGCTCCGGCTGGGTTCTGGTAACAACACTCTCTCCCCTTTCCCATCCGGCAAAAGAGTGCTAAACGATTTGCCACTGTTGTATTTCACCAATCCTTTCTAGTTTAACACTTACATACCTCTGTAAATAAATAGCCTTTTGGTTAAATTGTCTTCAGTTAACCCTTTGAATGCACCATTTTTCTGCATGGACTCTGACTGATACAGTAGGAAAACAATAAACGGCATGTTCTCCTTTGCACTTCAATTCATTCAATTTCCAATACCTAAAATAATGTTTCCTTCCTTTCCTCTAATCCAAAGCTTCCCATTCTTCCAGGTTTACCTCATCTTCCAGGAAGTCTCTCTAAATACTCCATTACCTACAGAGAAACTTGTAACCACTAATATGCTGAATCTAGTGTGATGTTAGCATTTTGTTGTCCTTGAAATTCTATGACTGTTCAATTTTGTTAGTCTGACCATCCCCGCAGGGCAATGACTCCTTAAGGGTAGGGAACCTTAGCAATTAGACTCTCTAAATAAACATATGTTAGCCAGAAGGAACCTTAGAGTTTACCTTGTCTAACCTCATTTTACAGATGGGAAGACTCCAGTTTACACAGGAAAAGAATCTCTCACAGCTATATAGTGGCAGAAATCCATAATCTAGATTCTTCTTTCTACTTCACCATGCTATTATACTGCACTAGGTACTTAGTAGGCACTCGATATCCTGATGATTCACTCCTAAATTTATTTATACGGGGCTTTTGTTTTGTTCAATGCTAGGCCCCATGCCTAGATGAGTACCTGGCACAGAAGATGGGCTCAGAAAAATAAATTTCTGATGATACTGAACCCAAGACAGGCAAGACAAATTCCCTGGAAGTTAATCAGAACTCAGAGGATCATTAATTATAATAATCCCTTACACCAGTGGTCCCCAACCTTTTTGGTACCATGAACTGGTGATCCTATGAGAATCTAATGCCTGATAATCTGAGGTTGATCCAAGGTGGAGCTGAGGCAGTGATGGTAGTGCTGTGAAGCAGCTGCAAATTTTCCTTGCTAGACCACCACTCACCTCCTGCTGTGCAGCCTGGTTCCTAACAGGCCACAGACCAGTACTGGTCCACAGCCCCAGAATTATCCTTGCCTTATACAGGAAAATGTATAGTTTTCAATGTGCTTTCACATTTAAATGAACCCATTTGATCACCCTGATATAAACATTGTAGGAATTATTAGTCTATTTAATAGATACAAGAACGCAGCTTCTGAGAAATTAAAGGTTATGGTCCCCTAATTAGTATGAAGCAGAACTGAGACCACTCTTCATGGTATTATACCGTCTCCACTATTCCATGTTGCTTCCTGAACTTTGTCTTTCTACTTCTAGTAATGGTAGGTTCATTCAGGGAGCTAACCCAAATATTCACAATGAATAGGTGGGTCATATATTTATGCCGGAAGAAGTGATTTTTGCTTCTTTAAAAATCTACTATGAATGGTCCTTCTGTTCTACTTCCGATTAGATACGGCCTGCTGAATACCTCCAACTCTTGACACTATGAGACCTGTTATTTCCCGCAAAAAAGAAGGTTAACATCTATGTGTTCTGGCATGAAAAAGACAGCACTTTTGAGACATCACCTCCTGGGTTAACCAGAGCCAGGCCCTTTTACAACCAGGTGTTCAAAGAGAAACAAAGCTTAGTCCTTGGCCTTGAACCCACCAGAGAGGAGTTGACACACTGGATCTCGTCAAGATCAAATGCACCAGGGAGCTTTGATTGAATTCACTTATTAAAACAACAACAACAACAACAACAAAAACACTTTAGTACAGATTGTACCCAGGTTTTAGCTACTGGAATGATCTCTGATCCTAAGCAGAGCATTACAGAAAACAAAGGACAACCTAAACATATATCCAACTTCTTTGTTTTCCAGTTTTCATCAAGAGCTCAACATATTGGTACAGAAAGTACACAAAACCCTACATTAGAGATCACAAAGTCAAATGCCTAACAGGTAGATACCAAGCAAAAAATGTAAAGCTCAATACGTATAAGAAAATAAGGAGTAAAGTCTATAATGAACTACAATAAAACAACTTACCACTTGCTTCTCAGTTCTAACCACCTGCAACTTTGTGAGAATGTGAGCTAAGAGTCAACAGACCTTCCAATTTTTCAAAAAGCTGAAAATCTGCATTTTTAAAATATGAAATCTGGTTTTAAAAAGTTAGCCACTAATTCCAATCTGCAAGCTAGTTGCAAACCCTGAGCAGTAGTCAGCCAGAGTTTGACTTTTCTTTGTGGAGTAGGTCTCCTGCCCCATGAGACAGGGATGATGGCAAACGTCCCACTTTCAAGTCAAATATGGCATAAAATTTGTGGCTTCTCAGAGAATCTAGATAGTGCTGGAAAAGTGGACAAAACTCCCTGAATAGGAATATGCCTTAGCTGGGGACCTAGGAGTATCTGCTTTGTGAGGTAATTGGAGTTATTTGAAATAAAGATCCCCTCTACTAGGTACCTGGACAGAGATATCTTCTCTAGAGTATCTGGAGAACCTGTCTGTATACTTGAATATGGGGAGAAAAAGATAACCTCGGAGAGTACTGGAAAAACAGTTTACAACTATGAGAATGGACAGCTACTGTAAAGTACAGAGGTGTATGAAGGTCAGGTAGTATGGTGAGAGTGTTTCTTTAATGTTACGAGGGAGGAAGCGGCAACCTCTCCTCCAGCGCCCTCTCGCTTACCATCGCTGCGCAGCCGTCAACTCCCGCGACCTCCATCTTAACGCACCTTTCTGCGCAGGCGCTGCGGAGCCCAGGTTCCAGCCCAGAGCCCCGCCTCCAAACCACGCCCCTCTCCACAGCCCGCCTCCGGCCACGCCCCCTTATGCTGGTTCTTTAGGATTCCTGCAGTAGTTGCCTGGATTTGATGTACCTGAGCGCTCTCTCTATGCTGGTCAATGGGGAAGAGAGATGAAATACTCTGACCATGCCTTTGGATAGATCCAGGGTGATGACGGCATGCAGACAAGTAAATTATAACAATACAGAGTTCTGTGGAGAGGGTCCAGATTTGGTTGGGTCCTAAAGAAAGCCAGGATGTCAGAGCCTAGAAGGCACTGGAAAAGGCTGTGGATATTCAAGCAGGGGAACAGAATGTGCAAGGCACAGAGAAACAGGGAAATGCAGTGTGTTGGCGGGGGTACTGCAAAGGAAGTACTTTAGAATAGATTATAGGATGGTGGGGGTACCTGCATTTGTCTTGAAAGGTCTTGGAGTTTCAGCCTGAGACTATGATGGTTAACCACTGAAAAGTGTTAAAAGATTTACCAACGTGTGTGACGAACGCAGGGGTAGAATGGAGGCAAGTGATTATCACAATAATCCAGACAAAAAGAATTACAGGCCACTACTCCACTTGTGGAATTGGGAACTGAGGTGAGACAATGCATCCAAGAAGTTGAGGCAAAAATGATAGAAGGAAACTGGTTTGGGAAAGGAGGAAGTTTAAAAATGACCAAGCAACTGAACTGTAAGGATTTATTTCAACTCCAGCTCTTCTTCCTTGACTTTTCCCGAATGAAAGGTCACTGTGCATTCCTAGGCCTACACCTCTGTCCTGTGCATGGAAGCCTCGGCCCTCTATTTTCTGCAGGCACATTTCTTCCCAGTAGGCCCTGGCTTTGTCCTCACAGCCCAGGCCGTGTCTGTCCTAGAAGAAAACACTTGTGATTCTAGAAAGGGAAAGACATAGCATGGACTGGTTTTCAATGGCACATGTCATCTCCTACTCTTCTGGATCTTTCACAGGAAGCTGATACCTTTGAGTCCCATGACTTTTAATGGATTGGTGGTCTCAGGTCAAGGCCAAGATACCAGAACATCAGCTGCTTTCTTGTTTTGTTTATCCAGAGCTTCTTTAGGCTCTACCACTTGCAGGAGTGGGAGGTGGGGTGGTGGAGGTGGGGGGTGGGGTAGGGTTGGGGACTGGAGGGGTGGGAAGAGCACTAAAAAGCTACTGGTTCAAAATCTACCATTATATAGGATATTCATTTCTATAGCTTTCCACACTTTAGCAGAATTACACAACCCCAAAGGCTGCTATAAGATAATTTATTAAAGACTAGCTAATAATCTCCTGTAACAATGGCACATATAATAATTAACAACAGCAAAAATGCTTAGTTTCCTGTTTCATGTAATGGCCAGTACAGCTGTGGACAACACAGAATCCAAAGGAAGTCCAGGGAGGAAGTCCAGGAGGCTGCTACCAAGAATGTTAAAAGGAATATGTCACATCTTCTTGAGCAAAGTCCCAAGTCCATATGACCACCTGAAAGAGTCTGTCTCTGACCTCCCAGGGAATGCTGAAGGCCTCTCCATCTGGCTTGTACAGAAGTATCATAGTCCAAGCTCTTCTGTAGGGCTGAACATCCATGAGGGGAAGAGCAGCTGACTTAGATGAAGGGGAGTAAGGTCAAAGACTAGACAGATTCTTTCTATAAGGGGAGGACAGCCAGAAGGCAGTGGCCATAGATGAGGAGGACTTGAGGATCCTTTCTAGACTAATTATTAAAATTTTTGGCTTTGTTCTGGGCCTACTCAAGAAGAATATACAGCTCTCTCTCCTGGATCCTTCGACTAGCCCTCAGGTGCATACACATAAGAACAGCCTCTAATTCCTGAAGCATCACTCCCCTTCCTGCAGGAGTGAGGTAGGGGGATCCTGGGAAGGTGGCCCTGGTGCTTGGATTCCAATGAATATTCTGCTCAAGGCTCCGAAGCACCATGTGAACCTGCTTCTGCTCATGACAAGTATTATCTGCATAAAGGTATTAGCACAGCTCATTTGTAGAAGGTATCTTTTCAGTTTCAAAGCCTTGTTCTCACTGGAGCCACACAAAACCAGTGGATTCTGCTCAAGGGACAGGCTGAATTCTATTCTCTGTGCTCCCGCCCAATCCAGACTATAGGGCTCAGTGATATCTAGAGGCTCAACTGACTACTTAGCTAGCCAGGCACAAGCTCCTGGCCATCTAAGTTTGTCCTTCTAATGACTGGTGCATATGGGTCCATTTGGAATGGAGAGGAGTTGACATGGGATGTAGGGCAGAGGGATGACTACCAAGAATGGCTGACATTATTAGAAATGTCTGTCCCTCTCTCTTGATGGAAAATCTCCTTATACTGTAACCCCCACAGTCGGCTCCTAGCACCACGGACCTGCTGGTAAGGGATTCATGACCCTTTCTGTGAGAAGCCAAATTCTTACCACCCCAAATTTTTCCTTAAAATTCCGTAACTGAAGGAGTCAATCTCTTGACTATGAGGACCCTAAGCTGGCTACTTAGTATCTCCCACTGGCCCTGACTTGTGGAACTGGTGCCATCTGGCTGACACTGGAGCTCAGGCACTCAGCTCCCCTCCTCCACGGAACGCGACTCCGATTTGAGCTTCACAAACTCTCGAGCCACTTCGTCATTGCTCCTCTGAGACAGAATCCGGAGAATGGTCATGCCTGTCTCATCCATGTGGATCTTGCGGCCCAAGGGGCACCAGCAGGCACAGCTGCCCTTGGCTGCCACATCCCTCAGAGGCATCACAGCCAGCCCCAGAACGCGATCCTCCCGGGCAAAGCAGTAATCCTTCACACATATTTGCAACTCATAGGCTTCTGGCCCTTCTTCATTTCCCAGGAGGCTGTGGGGGGTAGGTAGAAAGTAGGAGGTCAGAAATGAGGGGTTCTTCAACTGAATTCACCCTAGCGGGCCATCCAGCCCATCCCTCCCCTCCCATCTCAAGTCTTACCCCAACAGATCAACCCCATCCGAGTTCTGCAGGAGTCTCACCCCATAACTTACAAGTGAAATGTCTCATTGTACTTGGGGGCCCAGTTGCTTTTTTGACTTGGTTGTGAATTTCCTCTTCTTATCACTTTGGTGTGGGCCAACCATGGTCACTTCCACGAAGGGTCGGAACATACCCGCTGTCTGCCACTTGAGGTCATTGGCAGCCACCACTGCCCAAACAAGGGAAACTTGTGAGGGAACCCACCAAGGGTTTCCAGTTCTTGAACCCCCGGTGGCATTCCCCAGGAGCAGGGCTAAGCTGGAGGGCTGGGATAAGCAGCCCCTGCTTTTGACTGGTAAGGCCATGAGGCAAGAAAAGGTCTAAGACCTTTAAGTCCACGCCACTCACCTTTCACTGTGACCTTGTGCTCCCCAGTTCCAGGATGTGTAAATAAGTCCACCTGAATAGAGACTTCTCCCACAGGAATCATCCACACCAGACCCTGAGAGACAGATGGACAACTGATCCCTGATTGGAGAACTCTAAGGTTTAGGCCTAATTGTTCCAGGTAAAACTGAGGAGTTAGGAGGTTACCACCCTACACCCTAAAGCAAGAAGCAGTCGCCACAATAGCCATGGGAAGTAAGCAATGGAAGAAGCAAAAGAATAAGGCTGGGTATTAAAATACAAATTAGGCTGACAAAATCTTAGGCAAAACTTCTTCCAAGAATTTACCAAGAATCTCTCAGGCTCCCAAACCTCTCCTATCTCCTCAGCTGAAGAATTTTTTATTGAAAGATGTTGGCAAAGGACAGTGCTGCCACCCTGTGTCTTTGTCTGGAAACTATGCCCACCCCACAGTGTCTTAAGGGGAAAATGTGGGTTCCTGCTAGCCAAATGCAGCACCTTTCCACCTATCCCTGAATTCCCAGAGGCCCCTGCTTGGGAGGATGCCCTGCTCAGAAAGACTCTGTCCTATTCAAACCTGGACCTCTCTACAAACAGCTCCCCAATCCCAATGTCTGACCAATGTGCAGGCTCCCCTCAGCAGAGGCCTCACTCTATTTTGAGAAAATACCAGTACCCTGTACCTCAGATAAGACTTTTTTGTCCTAAGGTGGAAGGGACTTGGAATAGAGCTTCTGAACTTTGACACCTGGATTCCCAACCCCAGCTTAAGTGGCTCATTCTAGTTCACAAGGGACAGTGTAAGCCCATGTTAGATGCACATCCACATGGTGTATAACGTACCCTTTTCTGGCCGAATGTCTTCATTAGCAGTAAACCTAATACCTTTCCCATCATGTACTGAATGAGAACAGGAAAGTCAAGAGGTAGTAGTAGCAGCAGGAGAACAGAGAAAGAAGAATCAGTTAGTGATCTAAGGAGTTAACAGCCATTCAGAGCAGCTCTACACATATTCTGAGGGAACACAGAGATGGGACAGGGTGGAAAGAGAAGTCAAAAAGCTGGGGTCAGTGCCTGAATGCTCCATATTAGATTTCGTGGGCTAAAGATCAACCAAATCATAGACAGAAGTAGAATATACAGAGAAAGTATCTGAGACCAGTGGGACAGGAAAGAGAAAGGTTGTAGGCTCTAATTTTCTAGGCCCTTAAATGATAAAGCAATAGGTAGAAAATGTACACACATAAACTCTGATCCTCCTTGTCATCTCCATTCCTCTTACCTCATACCTGTTCATTCCAGCTTCTCCTCATCTGTATATTTAACTTAAAGCTCAATGTTTTAAACAGCCTTTCTGGATTAACTCATTGTCTTCTGATGTTACAGGCCTTAGCATGTACTTAGCTCTGTAAAAACTCTGTCACCATGAGAAAGGCTCTTCACTTCTTTTGCCCTCTCTTCTTCCCACCCTGGACTGGAAATAAATGCAGATGTGGAGAATAGAGCAGTACTTGCACGCCGCATGTATCTTTTCACCTTGCATCAACTCATCTAACTGCTTAGATCCCTCTTCCCCTCCAGGTCAGATCTATGCTCCGCACAGCTCAGTGAGGCCTTCCCATTCCCACCTCTACCAGCTTTCCCCCCTACAGGCAGCATGCTCAGGGTTCCCTGGAACAAGCAATAACAATAATGCCTGAAGGTCCTTCCTGGGAGGGCCCTGCCCCAGGGTCAGTCTAAGATCTGTCTGTGCAGATGTATTTTGTTATGGATAGTGTTTTGTTATGAAAAGGTCTTACTGGAGGCAGGGAGGGATTCTGAGGACTGAAATTCACTGGGAAAAAAAACCAGTCAGCCACCTAGGTCTCCTGTGCAATAGCATCACCCATGAGGCTGGAGCTCAGCTATGCATGTGGTCTGCACCCTCCCTTCAACTGTTCCCACGGTTTACCTCTCTAAGTCTTCCTGTCCACCCTGGAGAATCTGAAAAGTCTTTCGCTTTCTCTCCCCAGGACAACTTCCAAGGAAAGCTCCCAAAGCTATGAGTCATGAGAATGTCTCAACCACTCATTCTCAAGGCTTCCCCACGGATTTTTCCTAGCAAACACGGTTCACTCTTTGAGCTCAATAAACATGCACTAGCCAGGCAACATCTGGGAAAAGAAATCTCAGGCACATTTACCAGGTCCCTGTGATTTTCCTGTCTGGTATGGGGTGGGGGAAAATCCTGGGGTCTCTTGATAAATCCTGGGGTCTGAGTTTGAAGGGCTCTCTAAAGAAGTACCTGGGTCTCCCTTCAGGGCTAGAGAACATTGACTCCCTAGGAGCAGAGATGTATCAGGGAGGGGAGGTGGAGACCCAAAGCCCTTGGGCCTTACCCTGGGCAGTCTGTGAGCGTACAAAGGTTTTGATGAGGGTGTCTGTGGTCTGCGTGTAGAGAGACAGAGCATAGCGTAGGGACTGCAGATCTGGGCTCTTCTCCAGGAAGGTTTTCTTCAGCCCATTGCCTCCTGCATGAAAGTATTGCTGAAAGACAAAAGAGTAACTGCTACCGCCTCATTTCCTTACAGGGGCAGCTCCCCAATACTGTCCTCAAGAGAAATGACGACTGAGCAGAGGCTCAAGGAAGATGCCAGAAGAGGGTGGTGAAGACAGTAAGTCATTCAATAAACAACAAGATCAGGAATACCACACCGAGCCAGTCACAGTCTCTCAGGTGAAGAGTATTATTTGGGTATCTGGCAGGAGCGGTAGGGGATGGCCACGTTCCTGGATGTGGTGTTTGAAGGATGGATCTATCTGGACAGGCAAAGATATGGGATAGAAGCATTTCAGGCAGAGAGTAGCCAGAAGCGCTCTTTTACCCCTCTGATCCCTTAGAGGACTTTATGACATACTTCTTCCAAGTGCCCTAGATCACACTTCCTATGTACCTGCCTACCTTACCACCTTACCAGAATATAAGCATCTTGAGGCAGAACCATATTTGAATCTCTCTATATCCTTCATAGTGCATGTAGGACTGGTGCATGATGCCTGGTTGAATGAATAAATGGGTAGTAGACAAAAAAATCCTTTGAAAAACCCAAATGACTTTATCTGTAGGTGAAAGAGGGAAACTTAAGCCAGATCTGGGGTATTAGGATGGAAGATTAATTTGCAGTAGAATATATTCAGAAATGGCAATGAGGAACTAAGAGAACTGAATGTTTTCCATTCAGAACCCAGAACTAAGTATTCTAGGTCCATGGTTAGGTCACCTGAGACCACACAGGAGGTACCCTTTTGGCTGCTTCCAAGCAGGAATATGGGCATAGCAGATAAAGAAACAGACATAAAAATTACTCTCTTCTGGAGATGGGGTGGTAAGAGCCCTAGGGACATTTATTCTGGCAGAGTGGAATGCCAGGGCCAAGAGGATGTGGTGGTAAGATGGTCTGAAGGTGGGGGAGGTCGCCACCTTAATGGTGTCCAGAGCGAGGTCAAGGACGGCACACTGCTTTGGAGTAAGGTTCCGTGTCTCCTCTCGCACCATGTGGTCCTGGAACCACAGAGAAAGCAACGGCATCAGGACAGCTCACAGCTGCCATGAAAGTCTTGTCCCTACCTGCCAACCCACAGCTATGTGTTCCTCTCCCTTCTCTCCTCTTCAGTTTTCAGTCCTCAAAGGCACCTCCCAGGCGCCCCTTACCCCTGGTCTCAGAAGGACCCCACGCATCCAAAATACCTTGAGTTTGGAAAGATGGCTCAGTTCCTTGGCAGCAGTGAAGATCAGCTGGGTGCCCTGGGCAAAGAAGAAAATCAGTCGAAAGCAGAGGACTCCAAACTCGATTAGGAAGCATGGAACAAGATCAGGGAGACAGCAGGAAAAAAAGGGAAAGGAAGTGTCCTTACCGTCTGGTCAGTGAGAGGGGGCAGAACAATCATCCTTTCCATTGTGTTCATTACCACCCGCCAGAGCTCCTTCAGGACACGCTTCAGGACCGTCTTCTCACACACAGTGGCGAAGAGTGTGAGGCTGTGGGCCCAGGCAACAAGTAAGGCTGGGGTGTTTGAGAGGCTCCCTCCCCAAGAGGCTCCTCTGTCTGATTGCCTCAGCCTTGCTTGTCTCCACAGGACAGTCCGGAATGCTGTACTTACTTGCCATCCAGGAAGTCCATGAGAGGCCGGAGCACGCTATCTGCATCCTGAGCCACTGAGGCTCTGGCGTTGGGGGATGCATTCCCTGGGCCCCGCACCTGGCCCAGGATGTCGGCCATTTGTCGAACACACTCATCAATCCGCACCTGGAAACTACACATGTGCCCGTAGTGCAGCCCTCCCCTCCCCAAATACACACTGTCCCTGGAGCAGCACCAGCTATTCAACCCCACTCCAGCTAGCTCATGGTGCGGCTCCAGCAGGGGCAGCCAGCAGGAGAGAGAAGATCCGAACGCCTGCAGATGGGGCTTTGGGATTGGCTACAGACCACATCTGGCTCTGAGGGCTGTGTGTTTCGGGGTCACTAACCTGTTTCCAAACACCATGCTGAGTTCATCCAGAACTGTATTCAGTTTCACCTGCAGCTCCTTTAGACTGTCTGCAGCTTCCGGATCCAACTGTATCCATAGGAGGTAAACTTGGCTAAGTGTTTCCCTTACCTTTTTCTCCCCACCCTGTGCCCCCACTCCTCCCTCCTAGGGCTTTTACCCCAGTGCCTACTCAAATGTCTCAGCCCAAGCCAGCCCAGACCCCAAGCTAAACTCCTGGCTATGCCCAGGCAGGAGAGGATAGAATTCTGTAGCCGGGAGCTCCGGAACAAAGAGAGAAAGTACAGTAACCCCAAACCCTAAGACTTACCTCCTTCCCTCCCATGGCCTCAAACATCTTCTCCAGCTGGACCCTCAGTTGCTGCATGTTGTTCATCAAGATGCAGGGCTTTGGAGAGAAATGGAGCTGCTGTGTCTTGGCTCCTTTCAGTATAGGACCCATTAGCCTAGGGTCCCTTCCTCTCTCACACTACTCCAAAAGCCACAGGGAATTTACAACACTATTACATGCATCTCTCCCTAATCACTGAGATCTGAAACCAAGTCAGATAATTCTCCATGAATAAAGGCTAGAAGCAAATGTTTTTGTTTTTAAGCTGGGTGGCAGGTCCCAGGTGTTCATGGTATTTATCCTTTATAACTCTCTGAATATCTCAATTTTTTTTAATAAAAAAAAGACTAAGTAGAAGTCTAGCTTAGTAGAGGATAAAGTACCAAATGGAGGCTCAGAGGAATTCCTAATGAAGTTATTTTGTGGCACAATCTCAAGCAAAGCCATGCTGGGAATGAGAAGTCAGGAGCATCATCCCAACCCCCAGCCTGAGGATGGCTTCAAAAGCAAGGATCCAAGTGTTTTCCACTCCCTTCTCTAAGGTCCCAGGGTCTGACCCTTACCATTTTCTCCTTTGTGCAATAAGTAGGGAAGTTCTTTGATAAGATGTCTGCATACTGCATCAGCACCTTCCCGATGGTCTGAAGAAACAGAAGAGGAAAGGAGAGGGAATCCTTAGCTCTTCCCACAAAAATCTTGCCTGAGAGGTCATATCGCTCATCTTAGAATGGAGGTGAAGGAGAATCTCACAATAAGCAATAAAGCTCCCTTCTCAACCCTAGAACAGCACTGAAACAAACCCAAGTTCACCTCAAGGCCGCCACAGAGAGGGCTGAGGTCAGGCCTGTGACTAGACTAGGCTGTGAGTGTGGTGGTAGTTTACAAAGGGAAGGTATAGGGAGAATCACGGTCACCTTCGCAAATCTCCTCATGTAGTGGGCAAGGATGTTGGGGTCTGGGCATTCCAGCTTCCGGATGATCTCAAAGCTCTGGTTGAGCTGTGTGAAGACGTCCACCACAGAGCAGGAAAAGAGTGCGTGCTCTGACGTCTGCTGGAACTAAGGAAGGGCACACACAGAGTCATCGTCTTCAGCCACTACCTTTTCCCAAGTTTGCCGAGTTCAAAGGGCTCTGCCTCGCAAGGGTGGCTCAGTGGCCCTCAACAGTGCTCCTTGTGGACTTAACAGGGTAAGGACAGCCTACCTGGCTAAAGCCCAGGAACATTTGCTGACAGCTAATTGCTGGGACCTGGCCTCACCCCTGTGCAGCGCAAGCCCCCAACTTACCCCGTCCTTCTTATCTCGTTCCAGGGCCCCACGCAGGAATTCCAGGGACACATCCTCATTCTCATCCAGCCATTGTAGGACAAATTGCTCAAACCACCTGCAGCCAGGCAGGAGAATTGGGGAATGGAGCTAGTGGTTGGCATATGCCATGTGCCTGGCAGCTCCCCCACTAGGGTCCTCTGGAACGTAGGGCATGGCTCGACACTCTTCTCTTTCAACAGCAGTGTCCAGAACAGGCAGTCTCGAGACTGGCTTGCTAAACTGAATTCGGGATACTGGCCCTGCCCACCCCCTAAGTCAGAGGGGCCCTCTTCCCTTCCCTCCATAGTGCCCACTTGATGACTCACGCTGGGTACTCAGGTACCTGCCCCTGCAGGGCAGGCAGATCCCGCACATATTCATTGTGGAGCCACTTCACCTTGAAGTGCAGGTTCATGTAGTCAGCACTCTTACATAGCCGGTCCTTCTCATGCTCTAGTGGGAGGGAGGGAGGCTGGGTCAGGTTCTGGCAGCAGAGGCCATGGTTCCTGAGTTTTCCCAAGGCAGCAGACCTAGTCAGGCAGCTCTATCACATGTCTTACCAAAAGGGTAACGACTCCCGACCAACTCCTCAAAGCCATCTCACCCTACCATTGAGCATTCTGCTCTCTAAGAGCCTGGCCTAAATCTTCCTTTAGACACTAAGCCAGACTCCCAGATAAAGCCTACAGTCTTCCTGCTCTGGCTTTTCTAAGTGCCAAGTGAGATACCAGCCTCTGGTGAAGAAAAGGAGAAAAGGATGTGGGAGCTAATGCTGATTAGTGGGTAGACTGCCCAGGACTAGAGATGGATGACAGTTTTCCGGGCTTTTCTAACCCTAGTAGCTTAAATGCAGGCTTAAATGCAGAGATGGCTAGTTGTACATGAAATGAGAGACAGGGAAAACCAAAGTGGACCCAAGCTGACAGACATTGCAGTTGAGCAGCCATGGTATAACAGAATCTTGAAGTAAACTGAAGGACCCAGAATGGAGCTGAGTCACTGAAAACTGAACTCTCAAAGAAGTATACAAATAAGAATAGTCAGTTTTGAAACCATGGAAACACAGCCACACGGAAGGACTATCATGCTGCAGAAAATCAGATGCTCCTTGTGGACTTAAAAGGTCATTTAGCTGAAATTCCAGGGTCTTATTGAAAATCTAGGACAAAGGTCACCCACAGCTTGCCCAGAGAGCCTGGAGCACTGTCTACACCCACAGGTTGTCTTCATCTACCCCCTTTATAAAAGAAGCATTAAGTCAAATAAAAAAGCTGATTGTGTATGCTTACAGATAACACAATGATAAAAGCAAGCAAATGCGGGAGAGTACTAAGCATCAGAGAAAAGGCCAGTGTCCTTGGGGGCGTAACAGCAAGTTGCTATGGGTGATGCTTCTCCAGGTCAAGGCAGAACATCCAGTGTGGGGCAGCTGGCCCTTCTGGATTAGTGCAGCAGACACTCAAGGAGGAAATGGGAGCCTGGGATTCAGCATCAAAGGGCTCTGGGTCCTAAGAATTTCATCTCCTGGCACTGCAGACAGTACCATCTCAACCTGAAGATGCATTTGCAGTCTCTTCTATGAAGCGGTGAGCAAGAGAAGAGGAAAAGGTACAAAACTAGAGGTAAAGGGACAACAACCAAAAGTTCTTACCACCCAGAAAGAGGACTTTTCGTATACGAATGACAGTGGATGCTTGTGACAGAGCAGACACCAATGAGCAATAAAGAGAGTGAAAAAAATCCAGGACATCAGAGAGACCAGACCCTCTCGGGGCTTGCTCCTTCACCTCCACCCCATACCCTGCTGTCCTTAATCAGTCTAAGAGCCTATAAACATAAAAGGGTGCCACCAGGAGGGTCGCTCTCCTTCCTGTTCAGCAACCCGCTGTTAGTGGAGGCAGTGCTCTCCTCCATTATCCCAGAGCGCCCTAACTGCTTTCTTCTAGAAACTCTCGAGTTACCATATTTATATATAATTCTTACTTCCTCTGTTAATCCAATATTTCTGGTCCCAAACCCCAATTTCTACATTAACTTCTGTGGTACAAAAACTAATAGGATGATTGCTGAAACCGTGGTCACACTTTATACTATTCTAACAAGTCCACAGAGTCATGCTCCAGCAGTGATGCTTGAGAGGTGGCAGTGGGGGTGTGGTTAACCTGTCAAAAGGGACAAATGTGCCCCTGACTTCCGACCTCCTCCTCCTTTGTCTTTTATCTTGGGAGAGTTCTTCAACCTAATGATTTCAATTACCGATCTTGCTGATCATCCTCCCCAAATCTCTTTGGTTCTGGTTCTGTCCCTATAAGGCTCTGATGGAATATCTCACTTTGCCCAGGTTTAACTCAGGTCCTCATCTTTCACGATCTTAACCTCTCCACCTGAATCTGAACAGAGTATACATACTAATCTTACCCTCTTGCTCAATTCTGAGAATCATCCTCAATTCTTCTGTTTTCTTCTTTATTAACATCCAGTCAAATCACCAATCCCTATTGATTTTGTCTCTAAAACATCTCTGGAATCTATCCATTTCTTTCTAGTCACACTATTAATCTAACGAGGCCTAGTTACCATCATCTCTAACTTAGATTACTACAATAGTCTCTAAACTTGTCATTCCTCCTCTAATCCATTCTCCAAACTGTAGCTAGATTTCTACATTATAAATCTGATCGCGTCAATCTCTTGTTTAACATATTTCATTGGATCCCAATTGCCTCAAGATAGAGGCTAAAAGCCTAAACATGGCTTATAACCTTTAGATCTGGCTATCCTACTTCTCTATTCTCATTTCTCACTTATCTTTTCCCCTACACTCAAAAGTGCTAGCCACTCTGAACTACTGCTCCCAGTTCCAGAAAGGATGTCAGCTTATTGTAGACCTCCGGTCTCTGAACATACTATACCCTCTGCCTAAAATGTTGTGTGTTCCTTTCCTGTCACTACTAGCCTCCCTTCCCACTGGCTAAGTCCTATCATCCTTCGGGTTTCAGTTTAGACAGGAAAATTTCCCAGGTCTGGGTTACACAGCTCTCTTCTCAGCACCCTATGCATATTCCTTTTGTGGCACTGTTAACTTTGAATTGTAACTGCCAATTCATGTCTGTTGTCTAGACTAGCCTGTGAGCTTGTCAAGGGCTAGGGCTATACCTTATTCATCTTATTGGGGCTCCAATAACTAGCACTGTGCCTGGCACAAAGAAAATACTCAAAAAACACTTAGTGAATGGGGTGGGGATTTGCTGCAAAGGAGTATGAAGAAACTTTCTGCTCTATATTTTAATTTGGATAGTAGTTACACTGGTGTGTTTGTCAAAACTTATCAAATTGTACTCTTAAAGTGTTTTTACTTTATTGTATGTAAATTATACCTCAGTAAAGTTGACTTTAAAAATATTGGGTGAGTGACAGCATTTTCATAGTCAAGGTCAAAACTAGTCTTTTATCACCCAGGTATCCAGACCCTCCATCTTCTACCTTCTACATCTGACAATCACTAAGTTCTGGACAACTTCCTTCCACTGTCTATCAAAGCCCATTCTTTCCTCTTCATTTCTCTGTTCTAATCCAGGCCCCATCCCCTCGGCCCTAAATTATTACAACATTATCTGCATTCCCTGCTTCTGGTCTCTTCCTGTTCCAGCTGCTCCATTTTCCACTGAGGTAAAATCTTGCAAAAATACTACTTTGCTCACATTGCATCTCTGCTCATGAGCCTATAATGGTTTCATATTGTCCTTAATAACTAATATTTATTAAGTTCTGAGTAAATGCCAGGCAGTATACTAAGTATGTCACCTATATCTCAGTCGCTTCAACAGCTCAATGAAACATCCTATCATCACTCCCATTTTACAGATGAAAAAATGAGAACTCACAAAAATTAAGTAGCTCAGTCTAAGAAGACATTGCTGAGCAGGTGGTGAAATTGAGATCTGAAACTAGATCAACATTAGTTCTTTCTCTTAGAGCAGTTTTCAACTTTTCTGTGTTTGTTTTAAACATTAGCAGAACTCCCCTTTCAAAAGAAATCTCACCTAGAACCAGGGAAAAATGATAAAAGCAGAGCTGACTGACTGTACCAGGTATAAGGCTTCCTGGTTTCCCCTTCACACTTCGCTCCTGAGATACCTGTTTGAAACCTCTGCCCCACCTCACATTCTCTCTCTTGTGGAATTGATTCTCTTTTCACAGGTATATATCTTCCCCCCCCCCCAAATCCACTGTCAAGAACTGGTACCATACTCCACATCAGACTCTCCAAGTGCTACCTAGAGGAAAGGGACAAGTGACCTCCTCACTGGCCTGACAAGCTGAGCCCCAGGCTTGACCCATTGGGGACAGGAGGCAGCAACTGCTCCGGTGTGGAATTACAGAATGTGTGTCTATGTACAGTCTCAAACTTAACACTGATCTTCAAGTTTCTTTCAACCTCAAAACTAAGTAATCCTACAGAGAACAGATGGTAGTTGCCACAGGCGAGGCATGAGGGTAGGCAAAATGGATGAATGGAGTCAAAGGTACAAACTTCCGTTTACAAAACAATTAAGTCCTGGAGATGTCATGTGCATTATGGTGACTATAGTTAATACTTCATTGCATATTTGAAAGTTGCTAAGAGAGTCAATCTTAAAAGTCCTCATCACAGAAAAAATTTTTTTAACTATGTATGGTGATGAATATTAACTAGACTTATCGTGGTGATCATTTCACATAATATACACAAATCTAAATCATTATGTTATACAGCTGAAACTAATGTTGTATGTTAATTATACCTCAATTAAAAAAACAAACAACTGATCATAAAACTTAAAAAGTTTACGTCTGAAGGTTACCCATTTCCCCTGCCACTCTACCGAAATAACAGATCCAGACTCTGCTTTGTCTCAGACTGCTCCTCCTTGTTCTAGATCCACTTTCAGACAGAGGAGATAGACTGACATATATAAACGGACAGGAAAGGCAGCGGCAGCTAAATAATTGAGCACAGATAGGTACCAATGGAAAAGTCTGATACAAGTAGGAATGATATCTTTGTGGACCAAAGTGGAAAATGAATAGATGAATAAGCTGAATGAACAAGATGATAATAATATTTCTATGACTATGCTCTACAGAAATGAGGGAAGAAGTATCTTTCTGATTTTATCACACAAATCCAGAACAGCTTTCAAGGAAAGCCAGGCCAGGCAGTCCTCAGAGCATGAGACAATAATCTTATTTATGTATTTAAGGGTCTATGATTCCTTAACACTGTATAGATAAGTTTCATGAGCCATTCTCCAGGGAGTGGGCCACTTGCGAATACCCAGCATGGAAGGAGTTGATCCCTGGGCTGGGAAAGTCTTAAACAGGTACTTATTCTAAAGCTGGAAGGAGAAACCTACACCCACACGGCCATTTCCATGATTACTTTGGCTGAAGCTTTGTCCACCCAGGACCTCCTGAGGCCTATCATACCCACTGTGCCTAGGATTCCTCCAGTTCCTTACTGTACCATTCACCCTGATCCTGCAGTTGTCTGGGAGAGGAAAGAGACAACGAACAAGGTGCTTGGACTAGGAGCCTGCAGCTCACCACCTTGGGTACACCCTTACCCTCCAGTGCGTATTTCATGTCTTGGGCAAAGAGTTGCCACATCACTTCTGCACTGACTTTTCCCACATTCAACTCCTGAGGAAACCTGGATGATAAAAAAAACACGGTCAGAAAACAAAACAAGAGCCCTTTGACTGATTCCAAAGCTAATGTACCTAGTTCTTGAAGGTCAGACTGAAAAGAGAAGCCTAGGAAATGGGTAGGCACACTCTGGAGAAAAAGGGCTCAGGGGCCAATGGTAGGACAAGTTGGGGCAGAGAATCTCTTCAGGCAATATGGGCTCAGGGAGAGAATGCCCAAAAGGCAGGGAAGTAAGGCCCAAAGGGGAAGGGTTGAAGCTAGAAGACGGCCCAAGCTAAATAATATGGAGGAGAAAGGGTAAGGAGATGGGCCATAAGGTGGCTCATTTTATTCTCAGTGGACAGACACATACATGCATGGTCTCTGGATCCCCTGGGACTCCTATGGCAGCCATTCCCAGAGGCCTCTCACTCCAGGGAGGCTGTCTCAGTCTGAGCAGAGCCCCCCATTATGTTTCCACACTTGTCTCCAGAAACAGTTACCCAGACAGATACAAGGGACAGAGGGATAGACGGATGGACAGGAGGAAGAGGTGGCACTGCAAACACACAGAGATAGGAAAGAAAGAAGCTGTTAGACAGATGGAAAAACCAGTCATCAACCAGACAAGGCCAAGTGGGGTGATACTCACTGGTTCAGAACAAGTGTGTAGGAATTCTTATCTTCCTCTATGATCGACACAATGAGTGTGATGAGTTTGGGCCAGAAATCCAGGTTCCGAATGCTGGGTCCTTGTTCCTCTGGAGGTAGCTCCTGCTTCTTGTTCCAGGGGAGACAGTGATAGACAGTGAGAGTCAGAGTAGAATGTGGAGAGTTCAACAATCGTCTTCTTTTCTCCCTCCCTATGCCCCTTCCTCTAGAATCAGGTATCCTTCCTCTCCTAGAGTCTATCTTCCACAAGACTGCCTCTGTTGTGTCAGAAAGGTGATTATTGGGAGGTTCTTAAACACAAGGAATTTGTTCCTGAGAGCTTCTCTTCCCAGTTCCAGGGCAATATGATAAGCTTGGTCAGTCACAGAGACATAAAGATACCCATCCCCCTTCCTCAGTAACTGTGGGTATTGTAACTCCTTGGCCAAAGTACATACCCCTCGAGTCTCACTAAATAAGTCTAGTTCCACTGGCAGCCATCCTCGGAATCCACCCCCGCCCCCCAACACACACACATACATACATACACATATCAGCTCTGAGAAGCTACTCCAAGTTCTGCAGGAGCTACTGAACAGACCTAGCATGCAGGTTGACCTAACTTTCAGTGTGTTAGGACTTCCCTTAACCCCTAGAATAAAGGATAGCTGCATCTAGTAAGCTATTTGCCAGCGGGATAAGAAAAGGCCTCGGGGAGCCAAGAATACCCAGTGAGGAAAGGACAGTCTCCTTAATAAATTATGTTAGGAAAATTGGATATTCATCACATGCAAAAAAATAAAATTAGATTCCTATCTTACACCACTCACAAAAATTAACTCCAATGGATTAAGGTCTTAAATGTTAAGACTGATACTGTAAAACTCCTAAAAGAAAACATACAGAAAAAGCTCCTTGACATTGGTCTTGGCAATGATTTTTTTGGATGTGACACCAAAAGCACAAATATAGAATAGGAGAAAACATGTGCACATCATGTATCTGATTAAGGGGTTAATATCCACAAAAATATAAGGAACCAATACAACTCAATAGCAAAAAAAAAAAAAAAAAAAATCTGATTAAAAAATGGGCAGAGGACTTGAATAGGCATTTCTCCAAAGAAGACATACAGATGTTCAACAACCACATGAAGAGGTGCTCAACATCATTAATCATCAAACCACAATGCCCACCAAACCACAATGAGATGTCACCTCACACCTGCTAGAATGAATACTATCAAAAAGAGATCACAAATGCTGGCCAGATGTGGACAAAAAGGAAACCCTGATGCACTGTTAGTGGGAACGTACATTGGTGCAGCCACTATGGAAAGAAGCCTAGAGGTGCCTCGAAAAATTAAAAATAGAACTACCGTATGATCCAGCAACCCCACCTTTAGGTATATTTTCAAAGGCAAAGAAATCACTATCTTGAAAAGATATCTGCACCTTCATGTTTACGGCAGCATTATGCACAACCTAAGTGTCCATCGACGGATGGAAGAATAAAGAAAATGTGGTATACAAACCTAATAAAAAAGAAGGAAATTCTGTCATTCACAAAAACATGCATGGACTTTGAGGGCATTATGTTAATTTAAAAAAGAAAAAGAAAGAAATACTGTATGATTTCATTTATATGTGGAATCTAAAAACATCAAACTCATAGGAACAGAGAGTAGAATGGTGGTTGCTAGGGGCTAAGGGGTGGGGGAAATGGGGAAATACTGGTCAAAGGGTACAAGCTTTCAGTTATAAGATGAATAGTTATAGGGGATCTAAGGTATAGAATGGTAACTATAGTTAACAATATTGTATTGTATATTTGAAAGATGCTATGAAAGTAGAGGTTTAATGTTCTCACCATAACAACAACAAAATGGTAATTATGTGAAGGTTGTGTTAACTAACCTTATTGTGCTAAAATTTCACAATATATATGTGTATCAAATCATCCCATTCTACACCTTAACTTACACAAGGTTATATGTCACTTGTATCTCAATAAAGTTGAAGGGGAAAAAAAGAAAAGGCCCTGGTTGCAAAGAGTTAGAAGAATACAATGGTACATTTGGAAAAGAAGAAGCGACTCTATGTTCAGACCCAAGATGGGACAAATAGGGGTCACCACAGACAGGCTGGAAGGGATATTTATCTCCTACTGGGACAAGAACACCCAGAAAGATAGGGGCTTTTATGTGGATGCCATATGTCATCACAAGGTCTCCAAAGTCCTTAATAAGACTATGTTACCAGGAAGTTACTAGAAACCAGGACGGAACCCATAGAATGGGGTTGCACCTCCTTAATACCACTGAAATACATCTCTTCCTTCAACATTTTCTGCCACTACCCTAGCTCAGTCTCTTATTCAAGGATCTCCTAACTGTTCTTTGATCTTCAAAGAGCCCTCTTCCACACAGTGGTCCGTGATCTTTCTCCAAGGAAAATCTCATAGTGTTACTGCTCTGCCCTTCAATGGCCCTCAGTAAAGTTCCAACTCATAGCTTGACATGAAAATCCCTCAGACCACGACCCCTCTCTCAACCTCATATTTCACCTTTTCTCTTTTGTTGCAGCAATCACCGCACCACTACCACTACTTACTTAGTGCTTATTATGTGCCAGGCACTCTGCTAAGAACTTTATACGCACTATCTCATTTAATCCTCGAAATAACTCCATTGGATAGAAATTATCACCACCCTCATTTTACAGGTGAGGAGACTGAAGAACAGTGAGGTTATATCACTCGCCCAAGGTCATGTAGTTATAAACAGCAGAACCAAGACTTACTTGACCCCAGACAGCTGAATTCCAAAGCCTGACACTGTAACTACTCTAATTAACTTGCTTATGCTTCTCAAAATTAATATGTTCAATCACAATTCTTTGCCTCCAGACATTCTACTTCCTCTATATGGCATCCCCCTCCTCCTCAGCCCTTCAGTAGCTAATTCCTACTCATTCTCAAAATTCAAGTTGAGCTTTACCATTCCTGAGAAGTTTTCCCTGATAGCCCTGGTCTGGTTAGATGCCTCTCTTCTGAGCTCCCATAGAACCCTCTGTGAACCACTCGTACAGATGTAACAGACAACTACAAGTACAATAAAATATAGGAATAATAAAATAAAATAAAATGTTGTAATTGCCCCCCACCTCCACCAAACAATGAGCTCCCCAAAGGCAGAGATGTATCTTAATTAACTACATCCCCAGTGCTCAATTTGTTAAAGAAATATACGGATGATGAACCAATCAATGACTAAAGGTCAGTAGAGGGACATCAAAAAAGACACCAAGGGTTTACTTGAGTGTAAATGATGAATAATGAGAAAATGAGAGTAAAAGTGAAAAACAGCAATTCAAAGGCTATAGATAGCCCCTGAATAGTTTATAAACCAAACCCATTTCCAAAGTCTAGGTTCATCTCATGGTAGAGAATAGAGACCAAATAGAGACAAAAGGTCAAAGCTGAGACATGTCTTCCTCAACCAGAAAAAAATCCATAGATGAATATCAGAGGAACCCAGAGCATGGCAAGCTAAACAAAGGCCCCAGGAAAACCTCTCATGGACGTCAGAACCAACAGGAGAATTTACAAACCTAAAAGGAGGAAGCCTTAAAAAGAGGGCTGGCACAAAAAGTATGTTTGGGAATGCGAGGAAGCAGTGTGAGTCTTTACTAAGGTGCTCCTAGAAAGCATTGCAAATAGGGTATATTCATGTCCTCCCTTGAAATCCTACTGCCTTTCAAGGTCTATCACAAATGCCCCTTGTTTTATGTAGCTTTTCTCAATATCTGATCAAGAGTGATTTCTTCCTGCTTGGAATCCCTTCAATTTTATCCCTCTTGCGAGGCCCTCCTAATAGACTGCTTTTATTGGAGTTATACATATGCTCATGGGACTATAAACTAACTGAAGGAGCACTATGATTCCTCAGACCCAGCCCAGAACATTCAATACATATTTGCTGGACTAAAGGGATCTATTCAGCAAATATGTGGTTTGCTAAGAGAGGAACTGTGGTAATTACACCCAGAAGGAAGTCCTGGCTTTGAAATGGGGAGGTGGGGAAGATACCATTAAAAAGATCTAGAAGAATGTATTAAGTCACTATGCACTAAGTTAGAATGCCAGCATAAAACAGATGAAGTAGCTCAACTGCACAGAAAGGCAGAGTCAGCCTTAATAGTCAGCTGATGAACATATCTCAGAAGACAATGCAGGGCAGAGTGAAGTGGTCAGAGGGGAAAATTAAACTTCCATGAGCCAGTACCTCACATAGACATCTATAGATCTCAGAGGAAGGCAGCCTGGAACATAGAGGAATCCATGTGATTCAGAATAAAATTAATCTTGGGGGATAAAAAAAACTCTGTTGATGGACTGAGAATTCACCTACTCGCCCCTAAAACTGCTCAAATTTTGGTCATTTTCTTTAGCAACAAACTAAAATTTACTGTTGTCATTTCTGTTCAACTCAGTTATGTCACATCTGGTCCAATGGTCCCTGTCCATCCACAAATATTTCAACATGGTCTAGATGGTCTACACTCTACAAAACTCATTCACCCTCAAGAACATCAAGGATTTTGTCCTGAGCTCCCTTCTACCATGACCACAGTAAAGGAAAGCTGAGGCTCCTAGAGCATTGACAGCTGGTCCCACCTGATTCCAAACCTCTTACCAGCTGATACTGGCGACTGTATAAGTCATGGCAGTTGTTGAAGATATACTCATATGTGGAGTTCAAACAGGCTTTCACACAGTCCTTTACCACCTGGCTAGCTCTTGGAGGGCTCTGCAGTTCTTGCACCTGTCAATTAATAAAAGAAATATGGGCCCAGGGTCCTGCTCACTGGGTGGGATCTCCCCCTAGAACTTGCCCCAAACAACTTCATCCTCTATGGGTTTCTGAACCTTGCCCTGGGTTGAAATTGCCAAGACAGCTGATGGGAAGAACTGCCAGGCCCATCCTTGTTGGCCCAAGGAAGTAACCCAAGGAACCCAAGGAAGAGTAGTATGGAAAAGACATGGGCTTCGAGGTGATGATTCCAATAGTCTCAGACTGCCAAATGTTTCTTATTCTCCATGTCCCACGGCCAAGTCCCCAACTTTGTTCATCTCTTACCTTCATTCGGAAGAAAGTAATGCTGGTCAGCAAATCCACTGTGGATTTTAAGTCCTGAAGCCGATCAGGGCTCCCAGCAGGGAAATTATTCTGTTATGTAAACCAAGCAAATATAAGAAAGGACTAGAGGAATATGAAAGCCTTCCCTGACAGAAGCAATAAAATCAAAAGCTTCCCTGACTGCTACCCAGTGGGACTTTCCCTAGTTGAGATAGATAAAAAAGCTGTAATAATACTACAGGTCTCCCTCTCTTTTCCATTGACACAGACAGGCCCTTGTGAAAAGCAAGGGTTAATAATCCCCAGCACAGAAAGTAACATTTCCTACCCCCAACCTTACTTCTCATGCAATGTGTGAGCATTTACACAACTGAACACACACACGCACTCACTTTTCTTGGGTGAAAATTCTTACACCCAAACAGTGAGTTCTTCAAAAGTTACAATCTAACTGTATATCTTGGAATATAAGTAGAGCCACACTACAGACCAGACTGAGATCCAAGACGTGTACTTTCCGTACGGTGGACCCTCAGCTACTCCTCTGTCCTGGAGCCAGCAGATGGCAGAGCTCTGGGCAGAACAGCTTTTGGAGTAAGATCTTTAGGACCTTTCCACCATGTATCACTTCATTCCTTTCAGCACGAGTTTTAGGAAGAAGCTGCCAAGGACAGCTGAAGGGAGATGTTGAGCCGCTCTCCATGTTGAGGGTCACTTTTCTAAACCTTTGAAGGCTACTTATATGCCAGATATAAGATATACAGTCAACTCTCCATTATTCGTGCAAATGGAGGGCACTAGAAGTGCAGATAATTAAAACCTCACTTCTTTTTAACTCTGCGGTTATTTTTATACTTACTTTTTAATGTGGGTATATTATTGCCTGTTCTGGAAATTCACAACACTTTAAAGCAAGTAATGAAGCCATTCTGAAAAGATCTGACTTAGGAAGAACTGAAAAACTGCCCATTTCCCTGTCCTTCACCATCCCAGGTATCCACCCTCCTACTACATTTATTCCCCGCCTTCATTCTAGGAATGGACGTGACCTCTGCTACAAATCACTTGACAAAGCCAAGCTACTGCCTCTCCCCTTAGCTGATTTTTACACCAACCCTAGAAAGAGAGGAGAATATAATGTAAAAAGGGAAAGTAACTATCTAATCTTTAAAGGACATTTCTGGAAGAGATTATTCTCAGGGGACTCCCTATTAAGAATGTTATCAGAGAATTTGGTAGAGTGATGTGTGTGAAAAGCCAACTGTCTATAAAAAGCAGCCACACCTGCTATTTATGCACTGCATGGTCCTTGGAGTCTGCAGAACCATAGGTGTCCATGGCATTGACCATACACAAGGGTGTGATGACACAGACCAATTTTCCTTGCCTTTGATATTTATAGCCAAGATTGGCCTACAGTCCCTCTAGAGTAAGCTGATATTATCTGTTATCCCACCCCACAGCCACGTCTTCACTCACCCTGTATGTGGAGAGGTCAATCCTCAGTGAATTGTGTAGCTGGTCCAGTAATTTCACAAATCTCTCTTTCTGAGGATGGGAAACAAATAACAGGGAAGAGAGAAATAATCTGTTTCTGAGCCCCCTAGACTATTAACAGAAACAGTAAATCATCTCTAGATAAGGAGGAGACACTAGGTTGGGGACACAGCCTATCCTATCCCTTCCTATGAGGAGAGTAACAACATGTTAGGAAGAAATAAAATCGGTGGTCCCTATTCCATCTCTTAGCAGCTTTGTCTCAAACTGGGGAACTTTCTCACACTGGCAAGGGAATGGAAGTCCCTGGGAGGAAAATCAGAGTCAACCCAATAGAACCAGTGAGTGCATCTCCATCTCTTTGAAACTTTAACTCATCTTAGTCAAATACAGGGAAATTCCAAACACATTCTCCAACCTGTTTCTGAGTCTGACTTATTTTGGGGTAGCTCATAGCAGTTAAGCATCCACAGCCTAGCAGTAATGGTGTGAGGGAGAAATAGCAATGCATTTGGAAGGTGATCAAGCAATCCTGAGAGAGTTTCTTTTTAAACCATGTTCCACGTCATTTCCCTGAGTTTATACTATTTAAAATGGTAAATGAATAACATATACTACTATTTTAATAGTTGATTTTTATAGAAAAGGTATAAATAAAAGTGAAATCATATGCCTATAGTCTGTATGGCACAGCATTCTTAGAACTCTTATGTTCATTAGATTAAATATCATTAGCTACTGATTAAGTCAATATATAATGGGATGAGACCGAAAAAGAACAGGTATTTAACTGGTTTAATCACTTTGTATGCCAATCAGCTTGGCATACAAGGATCTTCATAATTTGCTCATTTAAAATACATTTAATGAATGCATATGTGCAAGGCCCTGTGCTAATTCATCTACAGAAACACTATTAATAAGAAAAAGTGGTTAGTACCATAACCAAGGCTCAGAGACCCAGTGGATTTGAAGGTACCAGTAATTCTGTCCATCAAGAAGTGGTCTGTGGTGGGTCAAAGATATTTCATCTAGTTTATACTGAAGTTATGCCAGGTGACATTATGAGTAAAGACTTAACTTCTCAAGTACCTTAAAACCAGGAAAGGGCACGCCCTGGATAGGAAAAAGGATCCAGACACTAAAAAAGGGATAGGCTCAGGTATACACTAGTATCCTCTCTTAGACAGCAGTCTCATATGAACTTAAGTGGTATGAATCTGTCAGAGAGAGACTGAATAATATTTTAAAAGGTCGACTTGTGGACATGCAGGACTGAGGAACATGGTGACTCAACCAAGTTCTTGGCCTGGAGAAGTTCTACCTGAGCCCAGGTGGCACCCCTAAACCATAGTGGTGCTAGTCTTCTCTTTATCCATGTCTGAGGAGAGTCTATTGGAAATCTACATATCCATAATAAAATAAGGATAGCCTATTGTATAGTCTATAGACCCACAAGGAAATAAGTTCATCTAAGTGGCATCTATTTAAATTTTAGGCTTATCAACCAATTCTACGGTATCAATCATAAAAAATCAAATTTATCAATTGATAACAAATGGGTAAATATGTTTTTATATCATACTCACCCCAAAGTTGGAGGCTGCAAAGCGATCAGATGCAGAGACATTGGTGGAGGCGGTTGTATGGGCATAGTAGGCATTGATGTTAGCCAGTAAGGTGCTCATCACTGCTGGCACACCAGGACACATGTACTTGGATGACAAACATGCAAAGTGCCTGAAAAAACAGCACCCTCAGCCTCAACGACACTTCAGGGTTTGTAGCAAAAGCCAAGTAATGACTAGATTTCACTGATGTGTACAAAGCTTCCAATCACCTCGGCATACAAGGACCTTCATAATTTACTCATTCATATATACAGTCAATGAATGCCTACCATGTGCAAGGCCCTGTGCCAAGTGCTAGAATCAAAAGATGTGACAGTGTAGCTGAGAAAGCAAATGTTAGAAAGTGAGTCAATAACCCAAGGTGTGCTATGCGAAACACTATGGAAACATAGAGGAAGATCACCTATATCAGGATGGTTGGGGGCTAGAAGGGATTAGAAAAAAGCTTCCCAAAGAAAAGATGGTTAAAACAAGTCTTAAAGGATTAGTAAGAACTAATCAAATGGAGAAGTGTGCAGATAAAGAAAATTGCATTGCAAAGACAAATATATTCATGACTGACTTATTTGGGAAACCTCAGTTTAGCTACTACTGTTCATGTGTTTGACAGAATACTAAGAAATGACAGAGAAGATGTAGGCAGGGAATAGATAATAAAAGAGTTCATCCTAAATAGTATAGTTAATTTTTAAATAAAGGCATACTGTGATCAAATTAGTCTTTCAGAAAGGTCCCTTAGATGATAAATTGGAAGACTTAGAGAGAGCTAAGACTAAGATAGAAAGATCAGTTGAAGAGTAATTGCAATAATTCAGAAAAGAAGCAATTAAGTACTAAATGGAATGGAAAAATGGTTAAGAGCTGAAGCTAGAGTCAGACTCTGGGTTTCAATCTCACCTACGTTATTCACTCAATGACCTTGGATAAATTACTTAAACTTCTCTATGCCTTGGTTTTCTCATCTGTAAAATGGGAAAAATAATAATCCTCACCTGACAGGGTTAACATTAGCATTAAATAAGTTAACATTCATAAAGTGCTTACACCAGTGCCTGGCACCTAAGAAAATGCTACGTAGAAGTTGTTGTTGTCATCATCATCATTATTATTGTTGATCTACAGCAGTGGTGAGACAGATTAAAAACAATTTTAGGAGATAGAAGCTACAGGTTCTACAGCTTGCATGTTGGGAGTTAAAGAGACAGCAGAAATTAAGAAAGAAAAGTTTAGGTTGACTCCTAAAGTTTTTTGAACTACTGCATAGAAAATCGTTCCATTTACTAAAATGGGGAATAGAGAAAGATAAGCATTTTTGGTGGAGATGATGTTGATTTGGAATTTAGCCATGCTGAGAGTTTACAATGCCTGTCAGAACACCCAGAAAGCAGCTGAAAATGGGTCTGAAATTCAGGAAAAGTCCTGACATGGAGAAAGCGATCTGGGAGCTCTTAGCCCAGAAGTAGTGGTTGAGGTCACAGGTTTGGATAAGTTCATCTAGGGAGAGTGAACAGAGTAAAAATGGCAGAGGGAGCATTCATAAACTTCATTCCTTACTATATTTCTTCTCTCTATACTGAACTTCTTGTAATTCTTTGAATAGTCTATGCTCTCTTGTATTTTAGCACCCCAGCGCATGCCCTACCAAAAATATCCTTCCTCCTTTTCTATATTTTAAGATTCAGTTCAATCAACTCTTTAAGGCTTCCCTCACAGGCCTCCCCTAAAGTTTAGATGCTCTAGAATATCCCGTGATTAACTTCTACCATAGCTTTTATCACATTTTACTGTAATTATTTCTTTACTGGTCTGTCTTTCCTGCCAGAATGAATTCCCTGAGCACAAAGGCCCCATCTTTGTGTTCTCAGCATCTAACACAACCTGTGACACAGAGAAGGAACTCAATAAAAGTTTGTAGAATAAATGAAGCATAGCCAGAGCAATAGCTAGCTACACTCTGCTTACCCAAGGCTGCTTCCTAAGTATAGTTCTAGTGGGAACCTCACCAACAGACAAACTACACCTCTTTTTACAGTAGGCAGGAATTTCTTATGAGTCTTGGTTAACTTCAGACTCACCTGCTTTCCCTACAGTGAAGTGCCCTCTCCAATATCCAGGCCAATCTATGAAAGCTTGGCTGTCACGCACTTACACATGAGCTCATAATGTTTGGGCAGGTTTGTCCTTGTATACCCTCTTTTTCCCCTTTCCCTTCCTATCTCTCATTAACACTCCCTTTATACATATACCCTCTTTGCCTTGGTACATAAACATACTTCACCCAGCTCAGAGAGGGATAGAATTAATCGATGCATATTACCCCACTAAAAACCTGCCCACCCTGTCAGTGTGCCTTCATAAGCCATCCCAAGGGTTAGTAGTCACTTTCCAAAGCCCCAGGGGAGTCTCACGTCATGGCCTGATATATGGATTCGATGCCATAGCGCATGGCAAATTCATCCACAATTTCTTGGGCAGTCTCATCAAAGTACACCTTCCATGCATCATCTCCTCGAGCCTCAGGGATCTGGACTCCTCCACTGCCCTGAATGTCTGTGAGGTAATGGAAAAGATTCTGCAGGAGACAGAGCAAAAGAAGGAGTTAAATGTGTGTGTATAAATATAAAACAAAAACAAAATCTAGTGGTATAATCTAGAAGGATGCAAGTTGAGTTCCACCAAAATTCTGTCCTTCAAGCTTTGATCAGTTCCTCCTGTAGCCCCAACAGGCTGTTCTCACATTAGTGAAAGAGAACTGAGACTGACTGTTACTTGGGCTGTCCAGCAGCACACTGAGCCAAGGATTAAATAAAAAGTAGGCCCCAGGTCTTCAACCACCTAGCAATCCTGTTCATTATCAAAGGACCCTCCCAGCACTGCTTTCTGACACCCCATCTACCAAGGGCTGGCTCACCTCATGGAGACACGTATACTGTATATGATACGGGGCTACCTTCTCCTCCCCCTTGATCTCCACATTGATCTGTAGTCGGATAGCCCCTGAGACGGCTGATTTGTCTGTCCTTTTCTCTAGGAAAGAAAGAAGACTAGAGATCGACACCAATGCAACTACAGACAGCGCAGACAGTCTCCATCCTGGCTTAACCACAGAAAAAGGAGGCACCGATCCAAGAGTTCACCTCACGGGGAGAACTCGCTCCAATGCCCACAGAGTCCACAAATACCCCACATATTCCCAGCAGGAACTGTATTCCATTAGGAGAATAGGGGCCTTAAGGCATTAGAGATGAGTATGAGGATTAAAGGGCCTTCTGAAATCTGGAGAATGTCCAGTCAGAGTGAGTTCCAGCCAGCCCATTCCTCTGTCCCCCATCTCCACCCAGGGTCGGTTCTCTACAGGTAAGGCAGGGCTCTGTACACAAGTATGCTTTTAGAGATTGAGTGGTGATTCTGGTAGACAGGACGTTTTCCCAAGTTCCCCATTCATGCTCTCCCTTCCCACCAACTTTCTCTGGTCCTGTTTTCTCACCCAAATTGTACCAAACGTCCATCTCGCCACTCAGTGTCCGAACCTCGATAATGGTTTGGCCAAGGAAATCGTCAGACTCCCGCTTTAGGCGCTGCTTTACTCTCGACTTGATGTCATCATCTTCATCCCACACACGTACCTTAATGCGGTCAGAAGAGTTGTGGCACTCACTGTGAGAGAATTTGGAAGGCTCTGTTAGTGACAGGCCCAGCAGCCCCCAACCCTATTACTTCCAATTCCCTCCCAAAGCTCCATCAACTGCTGAGGAAGAGAAAGAGTCAGAGAACAGTGGAGCTGAAGATCCAAGTAAGTCAGGCTATCCTAGCAAATGACTCTTCATTCTTCAGCCTGGGTGGCTCTACATGCCATTATCCAGTCCTTATTGCCATGGGACCAAAAATAGAGTGGGAGGAGTAATCAGAAACACTTCTGACTTCCTGTGCAGCTAGCTGAATCAGCAACACCAACAGGAAAGTAGCTGGACAGATGCAAAAGAGCTCTGGGAAGCTACTGTTGGTTCCCTTCCCAGTCAGCAAAGGTGTTAATGTTCGTATTATGTCCACCTGGTCATATGTGCTTAGCTTTCTATCTAGCTCCCCAACTATCTAAGCATGTGCTTGGTGAACGTCTATCATTTTTTAACACCCACTTAAACTGTCATTTCCTCTATGGTGTTTGCTTTGGAGAAGGGAGTTTGCCCAGGTCCCCTGTCCCTTTCCTTTCCTCCCCGAACAGATGCTTTCTGGGTCCTGTTGCCTAATTCAAAAGTTGTACTTGACAGAATTTGCTACTTCTTTCCCTTGGATCTCATATCTTTGCACATTAAAACATTATAGTATAATTACTAGTCTACTGAAAAATAATAGACAAATAAAAAATGAGCTTCTTGAAGCCAAAAATTATCTTACACATTTTTAGATACACAATATCATGTTCACTGTCTTGTACAGAATAGAGGCTTAATGAATTATTTATGAAATGGATAAAAGTGGGCCATACTGACTACATAGCTAATTTATTTAGAATAAATCATAAGAAGGCTTCAGGTGGGAATCACTCAGGTTCTCAGGTAACTGCTGCCTGTAACCATTGCCCTTGGATTGGAGATTGATTGTACTAGGCCCCAATCCCTTTCCACATGAGTTCTCTAAGAAGCCAACAGAAGAAAGTCTCTACATAGCCAGCCTGTTAGCTGATTCAGACCCAAAGTCCTGGTCCTAGGCCTCAGAAGCGTAAAAAGCATGTGGATTTCCGGACATTACTCCAAGTCCTAGGCTAGAGCTTCCCATTTTTAAACAGCTATCCCTTACTATCTTATGAAACAGTCTGTAAAAAAGTGAGATAAAGGAGTGAGGGTGGAAGCTGAAGCAGAAAGGAAATCAGAGCCCTTGAAGGGAAATGGAAACTTCTCCATACCACAGATTTCTTCCTTTAAGCCAGAATTACCCAGTTGTCAGACAAGGACATTCCTTTCCCACTCCCCAGAAGAGCCTTCCTAGGTAGGATGGCAGGGCTGGGAGGTACACATTAGGGTGGTGAGTCCCTGGTTTTGTCATTGAGCAGAGGTACGATCTTCCTAATGCTAGAAAAAGCGGCATGGAGTGCCCAGGGGCCCCTTTCATAGCCCCAGTTAAGGCAGGGCTTGGGTGAAGTAACCAAGTAACCCTGATACAAATAGTTCGTGAGAGGAAACCCAGAGGGAAAAACGGCCGCTGCCCAACTGAAGCACGTGAGAAAAGGGTTTTCTGTGCTGCCTCTGACCCACCCCTTTTAGGGCCCACACCCATAACAACAGGATTTAATGCTGCTCCCCAAATGCACAAAGCCCTCTGTGACTTACAAATGGAACTTCTCTTCCCAAACAGGATTCAGGTTTCCAAAAATGGTCTTGGTGCGCTTCTTGGTTTTGCCCACTTGCACAGTCACGTAAGGGTCACTGGATCCTGTCTTGTCCTTGGCTTGTAGGCCTTGGGCACACACCACTGCAACCCAAGTACACAGAGGAGAACGTTTCAGAGTATGCTCCAGAAGTCCATGGCACAACTCAGATGTTCTCCATCTCAGAGCAGCCTCTCTCTGCTCCTTGCACAGGAACCCTAATCTTCTCACTCCTCCACATCTATCCTTAGTCCTGGACCACTAGCCTTTCCCTCAAAGCCCAGCCCAATAATTCCACCTTCTCTCTGGAGCCCCAACTGACCACTTACCCCTACACTGGTCCTTACCTCCTCTGATAAATGCAGTTCAGCTACACTCACCCGCCTAGTAAACCACTGGTTAACTATTCCCTGATCGCCTACCTGTCCCCTTTCCTCAGCCCTAGCTCTTATAATATCAGACTATTAACCAAGTCTATAATATCTGAATGTTACCAAATCCTTCTATTATCATTCATATCATTTGAGGTACCAGTCTTACCTCTCCCAGTCCCCCTGGCAACAGGGTCTAGGAGAAAAGAAGTAATGAATAATAAAGCCCTTCCTCTTCCCCTCAGTTCTGTCTCCTTTCTCCTTGGCCCCTTGCTCCCACACACTTGGAGGGCTTCTTCCCCAGGCTCCTCCCCATAGCCTAGGCCTTCCAGTCCCTTCACACTTTAGCCGGCTCACCAGTGATGGTAATCTTGGCCGACCATTTGGAGGTGCCATCCAGCACACTCTGCTTCACTGTTTTCATCTGTTGCACATGTGCGACTTTGCTCACAGTGAAGACATCCCGGATAACTTCGAAGATCTCCGGCTTATTCCGCTCTCGGATCTTCATGCGGTCCTTCATGGCCATAATGATGTTCTGCGTCCGGTCTTCGGCTCCATGTTTAGAGCTCTTTTCTGCAGCCCCTGAAGGATGGGCGGAGACAAAAAGTAGGATAACCACCAGGCAACCTGCTAGACCAAGGGTCAGGCTGAGGAATGGGGCCTGGGAGAGGTCACTGAGGAGTGGGAGAGGTTTAGGAAGAATGGGATATCTCTGGGAAACGTTAATCACTTATGGACCTGCTGGAGTTTAATGCTTGGCCCGTAAAATTTAAAATGCAATGATCGGGCTCCATGTTACTCTTGCCATTTAGCATATCCCATACAATGCTACTTCCTTGGACTCGGACCTCTGAAAGGTCCTTGAAGAGAAGATCGATACCTTTGCTATAGAGCAGCATTTCAGAAGATTTTTGGCAAACAACCAACATGGCTGCTAGTTCTCAGCAATTAAAGGACTGCTGGCACTTGTGCTTCTCACCCCTCATGATGGGTTTGGGCAAAATCATCACCAGCATTCATCTTCAGGCAGTCTTTTCAGGGTTCCATCTCTTCCACTGACTGTTTTAACTGTTTCTTCATGTCTACTGTAGCTGTGCAACTAGCACCAATCAGAGCTTTTCAAAGAAGGGCATTTTAAGTGAATGATTCCTCAAGGCCTTGCTCTCCCTTCTAAATCAGATCTTTCCTTGAGATAACAACATGCTCGTGTGTCTAAAGGCGACCTTCCTTCCTCCTACCACAATTCTTGAAGCTTTCGTTGCTATGGCTTGCTTTGGAATGACACTTGGGAGACTAAAGGGGTGCGAACACTTTCTTATATCCCTACCCCTGCTCCTCCCGGGGTCCAGATGTGCAAACCTAGCAGGAATGAAACGAAGAGACAAGATTTTGGAATGCTACAACTCCTTTGACAGAAACTTTTTTGTTTTTCCTGCTCTTATTCTCCCTATTCCACAATGGTAGCACAAATCACACATTTATCAGGACCTTGGGAGTCTGGCACTTTCTCCTCTGGGACCTCTGCCTAATCCATTTGAAACTTCTCCTCCTGGCACTATTGTCTAAAAGCTGCATCTATAATCAAAGAATAAATGCTGCCTTTCCTGGGTCCTAGGGTCTAGACCGCAGGAGGTACATCTGTGAGGCCTGGACCCTCACAGAACACTCTTTTCTGATTAGCTGTGGTGCCCAATTAAAGATGCTCCAGCTGTTTGGGCACTATGGTCGCTGTGGTGTGTACACTACGCAAGTGCAGCCTCCGGGATCATCTGAATCCTAGAACAGATTCTCGTTCCACAAAAGGGCCACAGAAAGCTCAAAGAACTTTTCCTAAAGTTGCGTAAGAGAGTGCTGCTATAAGAGCTGTGATTTGAAAAGGCAATGCCACTTGACTCAGGACCCTACATTCTCTGAAAAGGAAATAGCTTCCAAATAAAGTAGGCTGGAGGAACGGAGTGCAGCCATCCTAGCTCTTCGCTGCCAGACCCCTTTGGAGAGGCCCCGCTGTCCCGGCACCCCACCCCTCGCCCTGCAGGGGCACTCACGCTGCAGGCAGTCGGCGTTGAGCAGGTCCTGGCACTTCTCGTGGCACTTGACTCCACACTCGCTGCAGCGCATGCCCTGCCGGGCAATGCCCCAGAGCAGGCCTTCGCACTCATAGCAGTAGGTCGGGGTAGTGGCAGTCCAGACCTCAAAGTTGTGGGGCGTGGTGCACGAAATGGGGTAGATCAAGGCCTGCAGGGTTTTCTTATACACATGGGATTTCTGAAAGACACATACCCCATCACTCACCAGCAGCTTTAGGGCTCTGCTGGGAGATGCGACACTTGTAGGGTAATCAAAACCCTGGTTTCTCCTCTGGGCATAGAGGAGATGCTCTAGACTGACTCAACCCAGAGCGCCGCTTGGTAGAAAGAAGCCTCCAATGGCATGTACTCCTAGTCATTCAAGACAGGTCTGACCTGAATGCTGGATCTGAACCTGGTCCCAGCATTCCAACTTTCTAGGGAAACAGAGTACTGCATCCACCATAAAACTCTGAGTTCAGTGGTCATATACTCCTATATAAGACTTTGGTTTACCCCTGGTCTGGACCCTTGCCTCTTCCAGTGTAGAAGATTGAGGCCTGATGCTATCTATCTGTTGCATTAACGATGTATGCCCAACACTCTAGAATTTCCAATTATTATGGCTCCAGAGATGACCACCAGTGGATAGCCAGATCTTTAGACCAGTGGACTCATGAAAGCCCATGGGTCACTTACCAGCTCTTCATCCTTGAAAGAGGTGCGTGTAGCCATTGCAGAAGTAATGCCTGCCTTCCGGGACTGGACCAATGACTGCGAGAGAAGACCTGCTGTCAGCCCTGGCTACTACCAAGGACTGGCAAAGCCCTGGGAAGGGAGTTTCAGTGACCAAAGCAACTTGACTATAACTTACTACCTACTCTCTATTTTTACTGTCATTCACAGGGACTACCCATGGGTAATAGGGTAACAAGCATACCAGGTTAAGATTTAAAACCCTAGGCCCTCAGAGGGTTGTTCTAACAATATTAGAACAGCACTTCTCTCAGGGTACCTATCAAAGAATTTCTCTTTCCTTCACTATTTTTAGGGTATTCTACCTCTCATTTATAGAAAGACAAAAAAAAAAAAAGTTTAGAATTACAGTAAGAAACAGGTCATTAAGAATAGAATAAACACACAATGCTATCAGAGTCACATTTAAGAACCACAAGAATTATTCCATTTTATCCCCTATCCCCTGGTACCACCCCCATGCCCATACAACCCATGTGAGTGTAGAGGGCAGTAGCCCAATGAACAGGTCACTTGGCAAGTAAAAGGGGCAATGTAGCCCCAGTCAAATCAAGCAGGGCAGGGGGCTAAGTCTGAGAGCTGGGGCTGTCCTACTAGCCAGGCTCTTATATAGAGGGGCCCCACATATCTGCAAAGCACAAGCTTTAGGGACAGCCCCTGGAGGGCTACATGGTTTCCTCAAGGCAGTGAAAAATAGACAGACAGAGGTTAGAATAAGTCTAAAAGGAAAGCAGTTGGGAGGGGCCCAGGTAGTTTAAGATGTGGACAGTTACAGAGGATAGAAAAGGGCTCTGGAGACACTCACCATTGCCTGCACAGAGGACAGCAGAAAAAGGAACAACATGATGTTAAAGCCCCTACCAAGGGCATAAAAAACTTTCAGAGGCAACTGAGAGGTTTTTCCCTATAGTCCAATGCAGGGAACATGTCCCAACCCCCTTTGCCTCTATCCACTAAAAATGGTCTTCAATCCGGAAATGGCCAGGGCCCAAGGCCTAGAGCTCCTACTCAAAGGAGAGTTATGCCAGAAAGTGAAATATTGGCAAGATTAAAAGGTAGAGGAGGGGAAATAAGAAATGAATAGGACACTGGTATACAACAGTTAAGCAAAGAGGAGCTGGTGGGAAAGAGGGAGCAGAGGATGAGAAACAGCAGGAAAAAAGACGAGAAAAAAGAAGAAAATGAAAGAAGGTAATAAAGAAGAGATAACATCAGAATTTATCTTCATCCAACCAGCTCAATGAAGAGTTGGTAGGAGAAGAGGTGCATTAGAAAGGAGGAAAAGGAGAAAGGAGAAGATATACAAATAGTAGGGGGAAAAGGAAGAAAGGAAAAAAAGAAATGATTAAGAGAAAATGGCAGAGGATGGTTCCATTCAGTCAACTAAGGAGAAAGAAACTGGTGTGGGGAAAGAGATAGCAGAGAATGGAGGGGAAATGGGAAAAGAGGTGGACAGAAAAAAACAGAATAGACTGAATAGGGAGAGATTAAAAAAAAAAAAGGAAAATAGGAGCAGAAAATGATAATAAGAAAAACGGTTCGAGCCTTACTGAACATCTAGTTTTAGAGCTCTGAAACAGCCTGAGACCCACTCCACCCTCACATCCACTAGGATTCCTTGAGCTGATCCTGCCTTAGGAAGTATGACCCATAATGGGAGCTTCTGGTCATCCTGGAGGTCTGAGATCAGCTTTACCTCCTAAGTCTGTTTCAAATCAATTACACAAAATTTTATCATTATCTCTCAGTGCCAGACACTGAGTTAAGGACTAGGGACACAGAGATAGTCTAGGAAGCCTATGTCTGGGGAGGAGACTGTCATTTGACCTCCAAGAAGGAGTTGTACCAGTCATGCTCATCACACAAAAGCTCAATGATCTAGGTCGGGGCTAGAGGCAGTTTCCATTCCAGGTCATCAAAGAAGGCTGTGAGATACCTAATGGCACTTGACACATAGAAGACAATCCCAGAACCCACCTTTGAGTGCCCAAGCTATAAATGTTCCAGGTGGAAGCTTGAACTTAGAAAGAACCTGGGGCTTTAATGAGGGAGTGAGGTAGAACAAGGTCCACTTAAGTCTCAGTAAGGCTTTAAATGTTGACCTCCAGACCAATACTTGTCACTAAATGGATCACTATCAGTTCTAATAGTTTGCCAAGAGCCAATGGGGGATACCCCAAGGATATGCCTAAGCCTGCACAAGTCTTACTCACCAGATCACTGACAAGTGGAAGTGGCTTCTTTCTGCGTAGGTCTGGCATGCTGTCAATGCCATAGAGCCCTCCAGCTGGCCTGCAGAGGGAAGAAAATATGTCAGGACCTTCAGTCTTGCCCTGAGTTACTGGCAGGTTCAGTGTTCCATTTTTCTTACTCACCTTCTCCCCAGAGGAAGATGAACTAACCATCACCGTGTACTTTTAAGAGAGGTAAGGAAGACAGAAAGTGAAGGAAATAAAGCCATGGGATAATGAGTAATGAAATCTGCTCTCAGAGTGCCCCTCCTTGTCTCCTATGGTTTTAGCCAAAGACTGGAGAGCTCTTGTATCCCAAAGTGACAGTCCAAGGTACCTCTGTGTATTTGAAGGCTCTTGTGCTCCATAAGGCAAGATGGGAATTGATGGTTAAGAGGGCTCCTTTCCACACTCAGGCCAGAGGACACTGCTCTCAAGGATAAGTCTTTCTTGGCCTATGCTAGAGCAGAGTCCATAGGAATGGCTCCACAGAAGAGCTGCTACCTAGGTGAGCAAGACTACTAAACATATAGGAGACATACAGAAGAAGACCTTCTCCACCCTGAGTAAAAGAGTCACCTATTCTATCTATCCAAGCCTCCTGAAGAAAAACGGTCTCCATGGAAAGAGGAGCCCACATAATCAAGTGGAGGCAGGGGAGGTGGGATAAGAAACTTTCATAAGACCATGTGGGGGCAAGGGAGTGACTATTTATTTATTTGTTTATTTACTTGCAACTTATTATTTTTTTTAATTTTTAATTGTTTTTAATTATGGTGACATTGGTTAATGAAATCCAATAAGTTTCAGCTGTACACTTTAACAGTAAGGCATATATATATATTTACACTGTGTGTTTACCTCCCATAGTTAGATTTCTTTCTGTCACCACACGTTTGGCCCTCTTTCCCCTGTCTACCTCTCCCCTTCCCCCACCTCCCACCCTCTGGTAATCACTAGTCTATAGACATGTCCATGGGTCTTTGTTTGTTCTGTTCATTTGTTGCTTGTAGGTTTATATCCTATATATAAGTGATCTCATGTGATTTTCAACTTTTTCTGTCTGGCTTATTTCACTTAGCATGATTATCTTGAGGTCCATCCATGTTGTCGCAAATGGCAGTATTTCATCTCTTCTTATGGCTGAATAATATTCCATTGTATATATGTACCACAGCTTCTTTAGCCAATCATCTATTGTAGGACACTTCAGTTGCTTCCATGTCCTGGCCACTGTGAATAATGCTGCTAGGAACATCGGTGTGCAAATATCTTTTTGGAGATGGGTTTTCAAGTCTTTGGGTAAATACCCAGTAGAGAAATTGCTGGATCATATGGTTGATCAATTCTTAGTTTTTTGAGGAATCTCCATACTGGGGAGTGACTATTTAGAAGGGAAAAAGCAAAAGGCCTAGCCCTATCAACATATCAACAGGGACCAAGAAAAACATTATAGTTAGAGCAAGTGGAGATTTTTAAATTTTGATATGTTTTCTATGCTTATTAATTTTATTGTTCTTTGTTATTCCACAATATATTCAATAACAATACAGAGAACATCTAAAAAAGAACACCATTCTCACACTGAGATAACCTTGATTTTATCTGCATTTCTACTACCTCTCTAATGTCCTCTGCCCAAATTCCTTCCCCTTTTTGGATCTTGGTATCACTTCCATAAAATGAGGGTGATGAACTATAAAACCTCTCTGATCTTTTGCAACATGGCATTCTGAGCCTCTGAAAAGAACTCATGCACTTGGTTTTAATGACAGCAATGAGGTGGAGAAGGTGGTGTGGCTGGGTTTACAAAAAAAAAAGACATGTATCTCAGAAGACTAAGTAGGTACTGCCAGCAATATAGGCAAAGAATGAAGCCACAAATTTAGTCAAGGTCAGGAGTTGGAACAGGCAAACTGATATGCTGATTTCTAACAAACTAGCTTCCTGAGCACAGTGAAGTTTGCTTCCAATGAGACTATCAGACCTAGGGAGGTTCTAAATTTTTAACAGTTTCCAAGGACTAAGCTGAGGAAAAAAAACAACAGGAAAGCATTTAATGATAACTGCATGGCTCCATTTAAAAATACCTTGGATATGTTCCATTGGCATGTATGTATTTTACAATTATTAAAGGAAAAAAGCTAAAGTCCTGAAGAAGGACTATTGAAGAAGCAACTGGTACCACAGATTTGTAGCTAATTCTAAAAATATATATGAGCTCATTTTTGCAACATAAATGAACTTCTGACAAAAGAAGAAAGGCAGCTCTTTCACATGATTAACTCTTGATTTAAAAAACAGATCACAAGAGAATAGAAATATGTAAAAATGTAGCAGATAACTTTATGATCTGATCTTATTTTTTCCCCTGTTGGTCATAAGAGAGAGAAGGCAACCACTAAGAATTGTGGTGTCAAAAGCCCTTTGTAGGACAAGGTGAGAAGAAGATCCTGAGAAGTAACTGGCAGTGGATGTGACAGCAATGGGAGTGGAAAGGCACTGAAACTCTTGTCTCTCTTAAGAAGTCAGTCAGTTACAGGCAGCAGTTGAGCAGCTTAACATGATTCTCTGGTACAATCAGATGGGTCTGAAACTCCTAGACAAGCATAGAAAGAACATACAGTACTCATAAGGTACGCTACTTATGTCCTGACTAGAATGGCATGGAATAAGTTGGTGACTCACAACAGCTGAGGCAGGATGAAGCCCAGGTAGAAATCTAATCAGCTACATTATCAACAATGGAAAGAAATCGTCTTCAAATGCAGATATTTTTCTAGTTTCCTCCTTCTACCTAAAGAGTGTATCATCGCTATGACACAATGGATCAGAAATTCCAGAAGCAAGGATGGGGGAGCCTCAAAGCTCCATACCCTGTCCCAGGAGAACCACTCTGCAAAGCTCTTTTCTGCCTCTAAGTAATCAGTCTGCAGAGTTCTCTCCTCTGCCCCAGAGAACAACCAATCTCTACAGTTGAGCCTCTTCCGTCCTGAAGATCAAGTTTATGGGGCTGTTTCTTCTATTCCCAGGGGAAAAGCTAAAACATAGCAGGAGAGACTGTATAAAATCTACAGAAACATTGCAGGCAATCACTTACCCTTCTGGAAGCCACTGGGGCAAAGAGGGATCGCCATCACTTGGAATCTTTAAAAAAAAAAGATAGAAAAAAGTTAGATCTTAGGGAAGATGCAGACTGCCATCTCTCTTTGGTCAGGCAGTAAAGTAGGAAGCTCAGAGAAGTGTAGGTCACATAAACCATGTAGTGATACAGCCAGGCTCATGTCTAAGCCAATGCCTTGAACAGCCAAGGGCAATAAGCAGGCTGCTAAAACAAGCAGTATTTCATTTCCCCTCTCCCCAGTGAATAGAAAGGATATAAGGCAAAGCTCATTGAGATCGCATGGCTAAAGTCCACTGGTATATGTAACAGTAACCAAAGCCAGGAAAAGTCCACTTAGGCTTCCAGGCCTCACTAAAGCAAAAAGACAACTTCATATAGTCTGCTCTTCTTCCAGCTGTATTCATAAGTTTCCTTGGCTGCCCAGAGTCAGACTTGGTTTTTCTAGATTCCCATCTCATCTTGTGATCTGATTTGGTTTAGGTTCCTTGAAGCCCTAACTCACTGACACTGAATATTTGATAAACTCTAAATAATCAGAGAACCCAGGGCAGATTAGACACTTAGATTATCATTCTGGTGAAGTTTATGAGTTCTATAATGAGAAGTTGACCATTGGGGCACCAAATAATTCAAGGAAGGAACACATTGAAAACAATTTTTAAAGGTTTTTGCACAAAAGAAGCAAAGCAAATCCTTTAGGCTACATGTAGAGAGTTTCAAAGTTGCCAGGGCTCCCTAGAGAACCAATGGTAATGCTGTTTAGGCTCAAGGAACCTAGTGCTAGCAGGTCTGAGGCTTCCTGCCCCACCTCATTACCCCACACCACCCAACAACTTCCTGCCACCTGAAACCTGGGCTCCAGCTAACTGTCCTGGAGCGAATGAGCTCCAGTACAAAGGAGGCAGAAGCTATTTAACTTTGGACAGGGGGCAAAGTTTTGGGAGAGCTAAAGATGGGAGAAGTTATAGACAAAATGAGGCAAGATAGTAGAAAAGGGAGAGGTAGGACAGGATAATAGGTGATGTAAAAGTGGGTAAGAATTATACAGGGTCGGCAGTAGGCAAAGATGAATTTTGGATTTAGGACCCTTCTCGGTAAGACCCTTGTCAGGTTGTCTCTGTTCTAATCAAGCCTATCTGCTATAGCCCTTCGGGTCCCCATTTTACCTCATCTGCCTCCTGCCCTGGTTCTGTGGGTGAGATGATAATGGTAAAGGGAGGGCCAGGCGTAAAATGCAGCCAGAAGGGGTCGAAGGAAATCTCCTAAGGTTGTTTGTGAGGGGCCGCCATTCCTAAATCCCCGGATCCTACCAACCAGAATTTATTTTCCCTTTGGAAACAGTTCCTGTACTAAGAAGATTTTTATTTCCTACCTAGAATTAGATGTTTGCTAGAAACTACTGGGCTTAAGGAAACAAAGTCACAAAAAGTCTTTGGGAGCCAGAAACACTAGCTCGGATCATATACATTTCCTGAACTTAGAGGGGACAATGGGTCTGGTCTGCCCAAGCCTGCAGCACAGCACAGAGCATGCACACACAGGACACTGAAGGAGGGCCAGGGTGTCAGAGGAGGTCTAGACAAAGTACCCAAGGGAGGTGCATTCGTAGATACATGTTGTGCCCGAGGGAAACACAAGGTGAGCATAGACCTTGCACAGAGGGCTACAGAACATGTGTGCACACCCATTTGGAAGAGGATTCAATGTTCACTAGAGCCTGAATCACAGGCAAAGCAAACTCTTACGGTCTTCAAGAACCAGTGCTTGCGGGCACAGAGCATTAGAATACTATGCATTCACGTGCATGAGAGAACCACATCACAGGTATGCAGGAGCCTGTGCTCACAAAGAGGCCAGGAAGCACATTTACACATTGGGTCCCAGGAAGAGGCACCAAATGCCTGCAGCAATTCCTGCTCTCAAGTACAAAGTTTGTATGCATGCTGGGCTCAGCGAGGGTTTACAGCAAATGCCAGGCTGCAGCAACAAGTAGAAAATGGACACACACTGTGCAAAGTAAGAGAGGAGAAGGATAATCAGCATCTGGGGAAGTAAAACTGAATACAAGTATAAGCACACACATGCTACGCTGAATGTGCACCATGCTGGCACACACATTCTCACACCGTGCTCCAGGGATATCTGGAGGAGCACACAAGCATGGAGCATGCACACGAACTGCTTTCAGGAAAAACAAACTATATGCACGAGCCAAAGCTCAGAGGCACAGATCATGTGCACACGCACACCTATGCCCAGGAGGGAAGGGTAAAAAATAGACAACAAAAAAGCCCTAAAGGGCCAGAAGCACAACCTGAAGGGCTCCTCGCTTTCCTTCTGCAAGTAGAGAAAAAGCAGGAAAAAAGGGCAGAGAGGTTAGTAGATTCAGTCCTACAGCAGGGAATCCAAAGAAAATGCCAGCTAATCCTCAAGGAACATGGAGGAGAGGGAGAGGTCCTCTAAACAACGGCAGTTCACAGAGCCCAGCTTCCAGAATCCTTACCTCCTGCATTTGCTGGCCGTTGCTTTTTAGTTTAGAACATCTGGGTTTGGCTACTCAAATCAAAGGACAAAGTCCACCTGGGGATTCCAGTCACCCTTTCCCCCTTTCTAAAGTGGCCTGCATTCAGGGTTGGGGTCACCAGTGCTACAAGACCAGCTTTGTTACCAAGGCCACTCCAACAGGCTGAGCTGGCTGAGCACAGTGTGAGTTGGTTTCTTCCTCAGAAGCTGCATGAGCTCACTCTGGATCTGGAATAAGTCCTCCAACCCCAAAAGCCTGGTGGCTGAGCCCTTTCCATTTTGTAATGTGGGGTTGGCCATGCATTTGCCCAGCAAGCCCTAGCCTATTTTCCCAGAGCCTGAGTTAAGTTAGGCCATGTTAAGGCCTGGAGTTAAGGGCAGGACCAAGATGCTCAACAGCTATAGACTGGGGGGTATCAACTGGCAATCGTCCTAACAGAAGTCACCATGGTCTGGACGATAAAACTATGACTGCAATCCCAGGTCTGATTATCCATCAAATCCAGAACAATACTCCAAAGGAAACTGATACTTCCAGAAGGATCCAATCAAGCCACAGTAGAGGAAGAATAAAGTTCAAAGATTGTTCCTTTTCTGTTTGTTAAAGACTGCATTGCCTTCTAGGCCACACAAAGGTCCACAGCCTTTCTTCTGCAAGGAAAGTCCAACCACCTGGGACCATCAGTTCCCCTCCACTTTCTAGTCCCTCCGTTTTTTAAAGACTCACTGATATTACATAACAAGTAGGAGAATCAGAAACAAATTCATAATTTCCAGCTTTTCAAGCTATTTATAATAACCTAATGGGTCACCTGACCTGACAGAAAAATGAATTCAGGAACAGGAATCCTCCAAAACAGACCAGCTATAGGAAGGTGGGTGAGATAAAAAAGACACTTCCTAGAATGCCAACATATCTCTTCTATATCTCCTCCCTATCTCCTCCAGAGCACTCTGCTTCCTTTGAAAAAGAAAATTATGCAAGGAATACTTTAATTGATCCTGTGACTCAAATTGAAAAGGTTTCTCTGCTCCTCCACTATCTTAAATATATTATACACATGTCAAAGTTACTTTGATTGTATCCTTCTGTTCTTCCCAGAGTTCCCCATTATGCCTAAAGAATAAAATCTAATCTGCTGACAAGGCCATCAAGGCTTTCCACAATCTGGCCTCTCACATCTACTAGGTAGGCTCAGACTTAATTCTTAAGACTTAGCTCAAATGTTAATGCCTCTGTGAAATTGTCTTTACCTCCCTTCCTCTCAAAAGCAAAATTAGGTGCCTCTTCAACATGTGCCCATGGTATCCAAGCTTTGAGGTGCATACTTCTATGACAGTATATTGCCAGTACTGTTTCATTTTAATTGTCTATATAAATGTCTCCCTTTATACACTGTGAACTTCTTGAGAGCAAGAATTGTGTGTGTGTGTGTGTGTGTGTGTATACATACACACAAGTATACATATTTTAACCTTTGTAACCTGAGGGCTTAGCACATCTAGCATTTGTAAGTAGTAAAAGGAACCTGAACTTTAAGGACTTAGAAAGCAACACCTTTTTCTAAGAAAATATCTCTTGTGCATCTAAGATAGATTTCTGAGTAGCCTGTACCATTTTCCAGACACCAAGGAACTGCTGCACTGGCTCTTCGGTTTGTCTCACCGACTGGAAAAACATAAGAAAACCTTTTCTTGTTAGGAACCAAACTTTTTGTCCTTCCTAACTTCCTAAAATGCCTTACGATTTTTCCACTCGGATTTAACTTTCAGTATGAGTGATATATGTCTAAGGAACACCTGCTTTGCAGGAAAATCCCTGACCCCTCAAGTTGACTTGAGACACTCAACTTATTTAAGTTTGCATGTCCTTATCTGTAAAAGTGGGTAACAGGGGTTATTGCAAGGATGCATTTCTTCAACAAATACTTATTGAGAACTCACAGCACACCAGGCACTGTTTTCAGTGCTAGTGATGCAGCAGTGAATGAAACGAACTCCCCAATCTTGAGAAGCTTCTATTCTAGTAGGGGGAGAAGACAATTACGATGACAATGATAGCAGCTAACACTAAGAGAAGACATTAGGTATGTATTTGGCATTTTAGTTGAGTAAGCTCATTTCTCATGGCAACTCTACTGGGTAAATAGTATTATTATCTCAACTTTTTTGTTGGTTAAATTGAAGGTCTGAGAGGTTAAGAAACTTGCCTCAAGTCACAGCAAGAGGCAACACCAAAATCCAAAACAAGCATTCTGGTTCCAGGACCTGGAATTATATAGACCATATCACGTGTGATAGGGATTCTACTGAAAAATTCAGGTGAGGGGAGAAGATAATGTCCCTTGTGATGATGTTACAGTTGCTATTTAAAATTTTATAGAAGGTTGTCAGGGAAGCCTCATTAAGTGAAATCTAAGCAGAGATCAGAAGGAAATGAGTACAGATGCTATTCAGAGTTCTAGGAGAAAAGTATTCCAGTCAGAGAACATAGAGCAAATGAAAAGCCTGAGGTGAAAGCATAATCGGTATGGAGGAACGGCAAGTTTGCGATCAAGTGCCAGTTCAAGTAGGGCTCTGTAGCCCTTATAAACACTGATTTCCATGCTGAGACGAGACAAAATCACTGGAAGGTTTTGAACAGTGGAGTGATACGTTCTGACTCATGTTTTATAAGGATTACTCTGATTGCGTGCTCACCAAGCCCGCACTGTGGATGTGGTAGCTTAGAGTACAGGCCGGTTTTACCTGTTCAAAATTGTAACCGGTATTTAAAGGATTAGCCCCCAACATGTGGCATCTCTGGACCATTTTTAAACAGTAGCAAGTTAGGAAAAGTCTCTCTCCAGTAACCTTTATTTCCCTGATTCTGTGTAGCATGGGGTACCCAAAAACTAAAACTGCAGGCACTGAGTGCAGTACCATTTTTATGAACTTAAAAGTAGTCTGAAAATTGTAATCTAGTGTAGATATTTTTGTTCTGGTACAATAGCTTCTGACTAATCTCCTGGTCAAAGGTTAATTGTTACTCAGTATATGTGAAATTTTTTTGCATGAAAAGAAACCTGAAATATAGAATAATTCATAGGAAAAAAAAAGAAAAAAGGAAGGATATGGGTAGAAGCAGGGAGATTAGCTAGACTAGTGGTCCCCAACCTTTTTGGCAACAAGGACTGGTGCTCCTAGGAGAATCTAATGCCTGATGACCTAGGGTGGAGCTGAAGTGGTCATGCTAGTACTGGGGAGCAGTCACAAATACAGATGAAGCTTCGCTCACTTGCCCACTGCTCACATCATCTAGACAAGAGAAAAGGGTGATTTAGACAAGGATGGCAGTGGTAAATGTAGAAATAGTGGTAAGAGTCAGGATTTTTTTTTTTAAGATAGAGCAGGCAGAATTTACTAATTGATGCATACAGGTTGTGAGAGAAAAGAGTCAAGAATAACTATGGATTTGGGCTCAAGTAGCCCAAGCAGCTGCAAGAATGGAGTTGCCATTTACTGGTGAAAAAGAACAGACAAGAAAAGCAGATTTAGAGGGACTTGAGGAGAAGGATCAGGAGTTTGGTTTTGGATATGTCAAATCTGTGATGCCTATTTAAATCCAAATGGGGATGTTAAGTAGATGTAGAATCTGGTGCTTATGGAAGTTGTCTAGGCCAGAGATATATATTTGGGAATGCTTATGAAACTCATGAGATTGGAAGAGATTACCTAGGAAATGAGTATGGATAAAAAGAAGTTGTCAGGATTGAATCCTGGGATGCTACAAGATTGGGAGGATGAGGAGGGACCAGCAAAGATGACTGAGAAGAAATGGTCAACATTATTAGGGGAAAACCAAGACTGAGAAGTGTTCTGGAAGTTAAGTGAAGAAAATATTTCCAAAAGAAGGAACTGAGGCATAAAGATAGACTAAAAAGTAGTGGAATAGAATTGGGAGTCCAGAAATAACCTCTTACATTTACAGTCAGTTGATGTTTGACAAGGGTGCCAAGACCATTCAATGGAGAAAGAATAGTCTTTTCCAACAAATGATGCTGGGATAACTAGGTATCCACATGCACAAGAATGATATTGTAACCCTATCTCACACCATCTACAAAAATTAACTCAAAGCAGATCACAGACCTAAATGTAAGAGCTAACACTATAGAACAGTTAGAAAAAACAAGAGTAAATCTCCGTGACCTTGGATTAGACAACAGTTTCTTAGTTATAAAACCAAAAGCACAAGTAACACAAGAAAAAAAATGAACTAATTTAAAATTTTAAAACTTTTGCACTCTACTTCATTATGATGGCTATCACATAACAAAACCAAAAAGTAACAAATGCAGGCAAGGATGTGGAGAAATTAGAACTTCGGTAGAAATGTAAAATGGAAGAGTCACTGTGGACATGGCAATTCCTCAAAAAAAAATCAGAATTGCTTTATGATCCAGCAATTCCACTTCTGGACATATATCCATAATAAATGAAAGGATTTTAAAAAATTTGTACACCCATGTTAACAGCAGCATTATTCATAAGAGCCAAAAAATGGAAGAAAATCTAAGTACCCAGGACAGATGAATGGATAAACAAAATGTATATATAGATACAATGGAATACCACTCAGGAAGGAAATTTTGAAACATGCTACAACATGGATGAACCTTGAAGACAGTATGCCTGGTGAAATAAGCCAGTCACGGAGAAGAAATATTGTGTAATTCCACTTATATGAGGTACATAGAGCAGTCCAATCTATAAAGACAGAAAGCAGAACGATTGCCAGTGGATGAGGGGCGGGAGAACGAAGAGTTAGTTTAATGGGAACCAATTCCTTCAGATAGGAAAAATGAAAAAGTTCTACAGATCGGATGGTGGTGATGGTTGCAAAATAATGTGAATGAACTTATAATGGTTACAATGAGAAATTTTACATTATGTATATTTAACCACAATTTTTAAAAAATAAAATGTTTATGCTCAAAGGACATTATTAAGAAAGTGAAAAGACAACCTACAGATTGGGGGAAAATATTTATAAATCATATATCTGAAAAGGGACTTATATCCAGAATATACCAAGAACTCTTACTTGACAACAAAAAGACAAACAACTCAATTTAAAAATGAGTGAAGGATTTGAATAGAAATTTCTCCAAAGAAAATATAAAATATAAAAAGCACATAAAAAATTCTCAATCAAAACCATAATAAGGTACTTACTCACACCCATTAGGATGGCGATAATTAAAAACACAGACATTAACAAATGTTGGCAAGGAGTGGAGAAATTAGAATTCTCACATGTTGCAGGTGGGAATGTAAAATGGAAATGGGAAAACAGTCTAGCAGTTCCTCAAAAATGTTAAACAGATTTATCAGATGACCCAGCATTAGACTTCTAGGTATATACCTAAGTGAAGTGAAAACACATGTTTCACCCGAAAACTTGTAGATAAGTGTTCATAGTAACATTATTCATGACAGCCAAAATGTGTTTTTAAAAAAAGCCATCAACTGATAAGTGGATAAACAAAATGTGGTATACTATATAATGGAATATGATTTGGCCACAAAAAGAAATAAGTATTGATACATGTTACAACATGAGTGAATCTTGAAAATATTATGTTAAGTGGAAGAAGTCAGTCATGAAAGGCCACATACAGTCTTTTTATGATTTCATGTATATGCAATGCCCAGAACAGACAAATCCATAGAAACAGAAAAAGATGAGTGGTTGCCTGTGGATGGGAACAAAAGGGATTGGAGAGTGACTGCTAACAGGTAAAGGATTTCTTTTTGGAGTGATAGAAATGTTCTGAAATTGATAGTGGCATAACTGTGAATATACTAAAAACCACTCCAATATACACTTTCTAAGGGATTGTAAGGGGTAAATTTATGATATATAAATTATAACTTAATAAAGCTCTTATAATAAATCAATATGTCAAGTTGCTGCTATGACTGATTAAGAGGAGTGGTCATCTGACAGGTTTGACAAAAGCTATTTTGGTAGAGTGATAGGAATGAAAGAATTAAATTTTCATGTAATGCATGTGAGAGTACTCAAAACAGTACCTGGTACATATCCCCCCAAAAGAAGAAAAAGGATGAAAAATAAGAACTCAAATTAATGGTAAGCTACTGCTAATAAGTTTAGGCCTAAAAAGTCTCAAACAGAGCAGTGAAGAAAGTTAATTTCTCAAATGTTTTGTTGTGGTAGCAGCCACTGTTATACTGAATCAGTTTACCAGGTTAGGTGACTACTCTTGTGGACTCTATATAACAAGAGTAGTAAGAGGCTGACCTGTGTGCTTACCTTGCTCTATTCCTCCTGCTCTATAGAATGAATGGTGCTGGAGTTAGGCCGGGACCCAGCACTGAAGGGATGCTGCCACTGCCTGGCAGCTCCTTCACCACTCCCTCTGCAGCCCACAGACCAGCCTGGATCTTCACTAGGACCCAGAACTTTGGCTTGCTTTCTTATTGGTGCTTCAGAAAACCTCCTTCTCATTATCACTGCTGCCACCACCACTTGCTTACCACAAGTACAAGTTCCTGTGTTGCCCAGGAAGATGTCAGCCCTGAAGGAGAACTTTGCAAGCTGATGAGTCAGACCCAAGTGTCCTAAATGCTCATGCAAACATCATCCGCAAACATCAAGGTTTAAAGAGTAAGGAAGTACTACTTTGATATTTGTTGTTTCTATAGTTACTGTAATGGTAATGATTTCTAAATGCCCAAGGAGAAGGAAAAAGGGATGCAAAGTTGAAAGAGATAAATCCCTTACAGCTGAGGAATTGTAGAAAGCTTCCTGAAGGAGGCTGTATGTTAAAGAACTGAGTAAATTTTGCTAGGCTGATATGGTGAACACAGCACCTTACGCCAGAAGGAGGCATGTATATGTGAATATGCTGAGAACAGAAAGTATAAGATGAATTTGTGAGACAGCAAAGTTTCCTTTTGGGTGGAGTACAATAGGGTGATGGAAGATAAGCCTGAAAATATAAACTGGAGACCAGTTGCAGTGATCTTTAATGCCAAGTGAAGTAATTTAGACTTTTTCTGATAAGATATGAGGAGGAGCTCTAGGGACATTTGGAAAAAATGTTACATGATTTTAATTTTTCATTTTTTAAACTTAATTTTATGATTTGATATTACCTTCATAGGCTTCAAACTCTAAAAAGTATTAAAGGGTATACAGTGAAAAATCTTCTCATTAGTTTTCCCATGGGCAACCATGTACCAGTTACTTATCTATCTGTGTTTCATATTCTGTACATACACAGACAGACAACACTATGAGTTTGCATGTGTATGCTTTCTCTCTCCTTTTTATACCACTATAAGCACCGTAGACATACTGTTCTGCACCTTGTTTTATTCATATGTCAATTTGTCTTAGATATATTTCCATTTCAGCAAAGAGCTACCTTATTCTTTTTACAGCTACATGATACGTATTTCATTATTTAGACACCACAATAACTTAACCAGTCTTTGTTAATGAACATTTAGGTTTTCAATCTTTGCTATTAAAAACGATGCTCTGAAAATAGCCTTGAACATATGTCCCACATGTGAAAATATATCTGCAGGGTATATTCCTGAAAATGGTGTTGGGCTCAAAGGGTATATATAATTTTGACAATTTTTGCCAGTTGCCTTCCTTGGAGGTTATATCAAATTACACCCCCATCCCACGAGCAATGTATGAGTGCCTATTCCCTCACACCTTTGTCAACACAATATGTTTCATAATTTTAATTTTGCCTTAGAAAGATTAATCAGGTTATATGTGTAAGAGGACAACCCTACTTACATTTAAAACTAGATGAATACAGCATATGCTCTTTGGATAAATTTAATTTTGATTGGGGAAAGTAATTTTAAAGCTACAAATTTCCATGCTGCCTAGAAAAAAAGTTCTCTCATTTCCTGTAGTCAAAGGTATTCTGTTCTCCAGTCTAGTTCTTAGGTGAGCAGCCTTTAGTTGGAGATGGAAGAATGTGAATATACCTGGGGAGAGCAGAATCAGGCTCTTGGGCAAGGCCAACACTATAAGCAGTTCCTGGACAGCTCCAAGTTGGAAAAAGGCTCTGTGTTGTCAAGTATTAGGAAGTACTAGGAAGAAGATAGGTCAGAATAATGGAAATTTCCAGAGTGGCCTATGAGGTAGAGCAGCCCATCAGTAGCCAGGGAAATGGAAATATTATCTCAGCAAGAAACCCATGGAAAATGATTTAAAATTTTAACATAGGATTGGGTTGTGCCTCATCACCCATTCCCGCCTCTTACCCCACACCTACTTTACACCGGAATACCCTAAAAGTTCTGCAGCTCTAAACTACTGCTGCAGAACCAGATGTTCCTCCCTCTTTCGAAAAGGTATTTTCTAAAGTTCCTCCCCCTCCCCCCCCCCCAATACACACACACCCAAAGATACAAAGCTCCCTAGGGACAGGAATTCCTTTCTGGTTCCTTTAGAACTCTCTTTCACTCCAATTCTGACAGGATTAGCTTAAAATCTATACTCGAGTAATTTAGACTGATTCAAGCTGTAGACCTCCCCCTTCACCTTGTGAAACTCACCACTAAGCTGGATCCCATGCTGACCACATGGAGGCCATACCCAGCTGGCTATGACCCCATTAAATAGAGACTTGGAATACCTGAGTGCAAGTCTTCCACTGAGAGATGGTCTGCCTTCTGTACCAGCTCATGCAAAAGTTTTTTCTGCCTCAGTCTTTTCTCTCTTAGCACAGTTTTAAAATTGCTGATGCACTTGTTGAGGTAGATGGTCTCTGCACACACTTGCTCTAGGCTTAGTCTGCCCTGCTTGGGAGATTCAGGCCTGGAACAAGTTTCACTTCCCAGACTTGGAGCCAGAGCAAAACTTGGCAATGAATATGCAAGAGATAAGTTATTAGAAGCCAGAGATAAGTTGCTGGGATCCTGAGAGGCTTTGTCTGCCTGTGTGGTGTTGTCCATTCCGCCAGAGACCACACTGAACAAGCTCTCACTCTGCTGACTCCCGGGGCTTTCCACTGAGAAATCCTGGGCACCCCCTGAACTCATTGTCCCAAGAAGTCTATCACTGTTCTCTGACTGGGAACCACTCTCACTGCTCTCCAGGTCCTCAGGACTGACCGACCATTGTTCTCCAGCTTCTGAAACACTCCCTGCAGAGCTGAACGAAAGTGGTGAATTGCTCGGCCTAGTTTACTGGTATAAAACTTAATTTCAACATCTTCATCCTCTTGCGAGCCACCCAGACCACAAGAGGACTTTTCGAAGACATTTTTAAGGACCTGAGCAGCACGTTCCTCCTCTTCATTCAAGTCAATATGAACCATGTTGCTGAAAGTCTCAGGCCCTATGATAATTTCTTCCATCATGCTGTCACAGCTCAGAGTTGCAAACCTTCTGGATTTGTCTGTCAAAAGGTTCTCTAGCTGCTTTGAACTCAGAATACCAAGCCCACTTTCACGGCCAGGAGCTCGTCCTCTGTTTTCAGCAACCCAGAAAGTGACAGGCAGCTGCTGGCTGAACTTTTATCAATGCAGGTGTTTTCTCTTTTTGCTGCTTTACATGCTTCAGGTTCTTGGCTGCCCTGTTTAAAAACCGGAGATTTCCCGGAATTCTCTTCTTTTGAGATTAACACTAGGGAAGGTTCCTCAACTTGATGGAGAGCAGACAGAGAAGGCTCTCTCCCCGTGAGTTCACCACAGGTGCCACTGATGACTTGGCATGTTCCTGATATTCCTTTTACTTCATCCTCTGGCTTAGACAACTCAACTGGCTTTGCTAAATTGTTCTTGGGTGGGAAGCAAAGGCGTTGCTGCTCAGGAGTCAAGGGTTCTCTACGTTGATTCTGTGCCCTTGTTTGATATGTTTCTGTTATGGGTCCTCTGTCTCCTGCTTCCATCTGAAGAACTGGTTTATCTGGGTTTAAAGAATTCAAATTATGATCCTGTAGTTGTTGCAAAAATGATAGAGACTCCTTTTGGGGATTCTTCCAGCATTGTGGTTGGCTTGGTTCTTCTCTGGTGGCAATCTGGACCCCTACACTCTGCAAGAGGATGGATTTCTGCAAGATGAAGTCTCTATGCTCTAGATGGGCAAGCTTCACAACGGTAGGCCTGGGGGCTTGGGCTCTGCCTGTCCTGTAAGCCTCTGTGATGTACCTGTTGCACTGCATGCCATTAACACAGAGGTGCTTGGCCAGGAAGCTGTGCACCAGCTCCATGGTATTCTCCCCATCTTGCTCAGGAAGTCCATACAGATAAAGAATGGCTTCCTCACTGGGTCTGTCCACATGGTGTTCCTGAGCCTTTCCATCCATACACACCTTGGCCAGGGAGCTGCTGCCCACCTGTAAGCCTTCTATTCCACTCAGAACTGAGTCTACACAGCTAGAGACTTCATCCACTGAACCGCGGACTTGGCTCAGGTGCTGCTGAAGCTCAGCAATCTCAGTTTGGAGACGGCTGATGCCTTGTAGCTCTCTGATTATATAGTCTACTATATCCCCCAAAGGCTCTCGCTGTTCAAGACTGCATTCTTGGCCAGGGCCCTGGGAGAAAAGGAGCTTGGTTTGATTCTCTCTGAGGGCTCTTGACAGCTGGTGGTAATGCTGGCAGATGAGAAGTCCTGAGAACCAGACCCTGAAGCACAGGCAGTGGAGCCCAAAGGAAGCAGGCTGCTGGCCTGCTGCCTAAAGCTGCAATGCTGGGCCAGGCCCCCATCTCTATCCCCACCAATGGCTGAGGCTGTTGACCCACAGCAAGGGAGCAAGGAGCTGTCCTCTGGTAAGGATCCGGCAGGGCCTGAGGACTTGCTCTTGATGGTACACACAGTCTCTACCTTAGCCTTATCTGGGGAAAGTCTGGAGGAGGGCCCCAAGGTGACCATGATTTCTTCCTCTGACTCTTGCAACAATCGCTTCATTTTCTACCTCAGAGTCTGAGGGATTCACTGCCTCCTCCTTTTATTTCTGGTCGGGATGCTTATTAGGGATTGTCTTGGAAGGCAATATCCTGTACTGCTCTTTTCAGTCTATTTCTAGCAATTATTGCTGGCTGATGCCTTGGGCTTAGGCCACACTGCTGCCTGGAATGGTCCCATGTGTGGTCTCCAAACCTGGCACATGCCCCTGGGATCCTGGCTTGACTCTTATTCCTGTAGCTAGTGAAAAAGGAAAATAGTGCACTCAGGTCAGAAAGCCCTTGGATAATTTTAACCTGAATCAAGCTGTCAAACAGGAATAAGAATATTATCTTCTAAGACTACAGAAGTCATCCCTTACCTGTCTGCCAACACTGACCTTAAAGGCTGCAGACAGTTCTCTCTCCTTGGCTTCCTATGAGTATCGATGTAAAATCAATCAAGTCCTTGTGTTCTAGGCAAGTACCCAAAGCCAACAGGATTGAGACAAAAATCTGGGAAGTATGTGGGAATGGTGTCATGAGTATCTAAGCCTTTAACAAATGCAACACATGAGTCTGGCTTGGAAATGAACGAATAGATGCTTAAACACCAAAGCTCAAAACACATACACAGTGAACGATAACAAAAGACAATGAATGCTATTTTTCCCCCTAGTTGGTTGTTCTGGTGAAGGCTCAGCTAGCTACTCAAAGGTTTGTTCCAGCCTGAATTTATAGTACAAAATATTTTCTCTTGATAGTAATATCAACCCTTCACTTGGAGAAAGGACCATGGCAATTATTTTAAACTTAGAGAAAAAAAAATGTTTTCTATACCTAATCCTAGAATACGGTAGCACACAATGGACATACTCACTGTCCAGACACAGGAGGTATTCGGCATGTTTGAGTCTAGAAGGACATGTAGCCAAAAGCACACATATGATGAACTCACAGCTGGGGATGAAGGAGGCTCAGCCAGAGTCCTAAACTCCTTTTAATAGTCCCCAAGGGCTTGGTGCAGCCTAATCAATACACAGATTCAACTTTCCTGGCCCACATCTGGTCCAATGCCTCCTCAGAGCATGAAGAAAAGTGATTTTCCAGCACTGTCCACTCCTGGAGTAACAAAAAGTTGCTCTGGCCCTCTGATGGGCCTGGAGAGAACAATGCATGGAACACGTAGGGAGCTGGTTAAATCACAGAGGGCTCCAGGGCACTTGGCTGTTCTCCAAAAGGGTAAAGACAAGACCTGCCATGAGTCTTGCCTCTACATCCTAAGCTATCGGCGCCTGTACTACAGAGGTGGAGATGACTATTACCTTATGTGAGGTGGGCATCCATGCCCTTTTCACTGGGAACGTGCAGAGGGGAAAGGACAAAGGGAAAGCAGAGAGCTCAGGAATGCGTGAGACTGCCAATATTCCCTGGCTCTGCTGGTCACCTGAGAGGGTAAAACAGGCTGGTGGGACACATGCTACTACTGTTCATGTTCTTCAACCAGAAATGGTTTCCCTGCTTTCTAGATTTGTTATAGCTTTTGATCTTTATAGCTTTAAACCCTGCTTCCCTTTCTTTTCCCAATACTCCAGTTAACCCTATAAGGGGGAAACTGTTTATGAAGAACACAAGCTGACAGCTCCCATGGTTATTTATTGTCAGAAGGGCCATCATCTATGGTCTGTGGGCCTCAAAGTTACAAGCACTGTGCTTCCCAGACTAGGAAGAACCAAAAGGACAATTCATAAGACTTGGGATAAAGATGAAACTGACTCCCTTTACTGGAAATAACTAGGCCAAGATCAAGAGACAGAAATTAGATTAACTCCCATTTTATTTCTTCCCTTTTTCTCTCTTGCTCATCTAAAAACTCTACTTCATCTAGAAATTCCTCATCTCAGATTGCTACCTATCCTGTGAGGCATTAAAATGGCCCAATTATTACTTTTTAAGCATTACTGCTTTATTTCAACATCTCAAAGGGCCAGGATTAGCCAGCCCCTAATTTGGCAAACTCACTCTAATGTCAGAGAGAGTGAAGATGCTCCATGTGCACAACCATAACCCTTGGTCTTGGTCTTAGTGCCCAGCTGCCTACGCAGTAAATACCCCAATTCTAGGACTGACTCATCAAATTCTTCTTCTCTCCTCCCACAAGCAAAAATCTGTATTTCCAAAGCCATCACTTTCTTTTCTCCTCAACTATGCAAGGTATTGGCACCTGTTATTAGCTCTGAACAATGTCCTTGGCCCTAGAAGGGCTGGAGCTGATAGGTAGCCTTTCAAGTTTGTTTCAAGGAAAAAGCTTACTTACTGAACCAAGATAGAAGCTCTGTATATGACCACATGGAGCCATGAAAAAGTGCTACTAGACTAAGAATCAGAAGACTTAAGTTTGGTCTTGCTTTACCAGTGACCTTGGATTAAACACCTGACTCTCTGGACCTTAGTTTCCTTACCTGTAAAGTGAAGAAGTTATTAGGAATGTTATTAGCTAAAATGTGAGACTAGTAATTAGTAAACTGTAAAGCATAGCAGTATTGCTGTTATTACTGACATGGCAAGTCCCCGAGACAAAGAAGCAGGGAAACTAATATCCACGCCAAGTCCACAACTGCGAAGTGGTATAATTTGAGTGAACCGTGACTTCTATCCCAGCCCAGACCCCTACCTTTCCCAGTATCTTCCAATGGTCTATAGGAACTATAGTAGTGCCTAGAAGCCCACCATTAGAGTGACATTCTCGTTACTCTTGCTTTCTTCTAGAAGTTCTTTTTAAGGTAAGAAAAGGAAGGAGCAAAACATTCAGTCCCCAATATTTCATCCAGGTGACAAGAGGCCTCCATCCTCCATCAGGCAATCCGACAGCATAAGGTGAAGAAAACAGCTATAGGAGGCAAGCTGATGAGGACCAGAACTCATTTCCAGGTCCTCCAAGCTCAGCCTTGGTCCAAATAAGGCATTTTTTCAGGAACAAAAATGAAGTGGACTCTCCTGCTACTGCTTCAGTGAAGGCCAAGTTACCTTAGGGCCTATCTGCGTCTGCACCTCAGATCAATACTCCAGACAATCTTGGCCTAACTTCCTGGATATCTTGCTAGGTGTCCCTTCCAAGAGTACAGGTGCTTACAACACTTGCTGGCCAGCCACACGGGGGTAAATGGCACAGCCATTTATTTAGAGCCCTTTCTTGAAGGACTTCTGAAGGACTGAAGGCAAAGTTACTTGGTTTCCTGTGTTACTGACAAATAGGAAATTTCCAACTGGAGCTGCCATAGCAACTTCTCCCAACCCCAAACAAAGAAATTGCTTCCATATTAAATTAAAAACCCCTCCAAACCACCTTCTGAATTGGTAGTCACTGCCCCTGGATGAACTCTGAATTTAAGAAACACCTCCTGGGGATTCTGAACTCTGGATGAACTCTAAAATTAAGAATCATCTCCTGGGGATATGGGTTCCCTAAAGGCATCAAATCCACTCAAGTTATGCAGATATGTAAGTTTTGAAGCAGGAGACAGAGTTCAATGTGATGCCCAGAGGATCAACCAGGATGAACTCTGAAGTTAAGAATCACCTCCTGGGGATATGGGTTCTCTAAAGGTACCAAACCCATTCAAGTTATCCAGAACCTAAAACAGTGCCTGGCATGTCTGATACTCCAAACAAACAAACAAACAAAATTCTTGACACTGAATAAAAAGAACTAGAAAACAAAATCAGAAAATCAGAAGAGTCATTTAAAGATAATCTAGGCCCTGGAATCTCCTACTACATTGTGGTCTAGCCTATGGAGTAGCCTATCATAGTTGAGTTTTCCTAATTTTAAATTTGAAGTTCTTTAGGCGGGACAGCTACTCTAGCTTCTCAAAAGCCCTATTACTCAAGTTTATAAACCTTGGCCTGAAATGACACGCTTGTTGTTGTCATTGCTAATATTTTTCTTTGGCAGACTCCTAAATGGAAGGTTCCTGCTTGAGGACCCACAGTATGTGTAAAGACCTTTACATTAGAAGCTGTACCTTCTTTATGAATTCTTCGAGCACACAGCGTTACTATGCCAAGAATACGGCATGACACACAGTGAGAACTCAGTGCCATGGAAAGAATAAATGAGTGATGACAGGGCTTAGTTAGAATCCAAACCTCCTAATTTCTACTCCACTTCTGTTTCCATAACAACATGCTGCCTTTAACTTCTAAGATTCCTTCTAGATTCATGACTTACAACCCTCATTAAAACTAAGCTGAACACTTTTCCCCAAATATACTTAAAATTTTCTGGGGGCTCATTCAGACAAATAAAAGGGTAATGGCAGTACCAGCCTCTTCTAGAGGCTAGTAATTAGCTGCTTCTCTACGGCATATGAGACTGGTAGGAAGAGGCCCTGCCATGGTTCCTGTCATCCCCAGGGTAGCCATCATGGGATTTCCAATTGCCCTTCCAACTGGAAGAGCTGCCCTGATCCTTGTGTTGATGATGGGTTTAGGGCAGCACTGTTCAATATAATGTGAGGCACACATGTAATTTAAAAATTTCTAGTAGTCGCATAAAAAAGTAAATAGACACAGGTGAAATTAATAAATATATTTTACACAATTCATTATCCAAAATATTATCAACATAAAAATTATTAATGATATACTTCCATTCCTTTTTTCATACTGAGTCATTGAACTCTGGTATGTATCTTATATTTACAGCAATTCCTGATTTAGACTAGCTACTCTGCAAGTATTCAACAACCACATGCGGCCAGTGGCTACCATATTGGACAGTGTGGGTCTAGAAGGTGGGGGCAAGGAACATTCTGGAGAACCTTCAAAACTTGGCAGCAGATGCTCACTGCAAAGAGCAGACTGTCATCTCAGGGGCAGCAAAATATTCTGTTCTTTCACTCATCTTTTTACCTGCTCACTTTGATCCTAGCTGGAAGCAGCTTATTCTGACAGGTTAATCCTTTTTAAGGCTATAGATAAAGTATTAAGACTCCTACCTTCAGAGGACAAAACCTTTTCTCTCCCTCAACCAGACCTTTTCTAGATACTCTGTAGTTATGTGTAGCTTTTTCCAATACTCTGGGCGAAACCACAGGATAAACCTAGTCACTTCAACAGAAGCTATCCCTTTGCAGGGAAGACTTAGAGACCTCTTACAGGCAAGAGCATAATCTCAATGCAGCTGGGTCAAGGCATACTATCCTACACAACTCACATTAGAGGGTCAAATAACAGTAAAATTATTTGTTTAGAATTTTACAGTTGACATGATTCCTATTTTATCATCACAAAATACTGTGAGGTAGGACAGAAGGATTATTATTCTGACTTCACAAATGAGAAAAATGAAGCTGAGAGAAGCTAAATGATTTGACCAAGGACACTTAGTAGAGCTAGGATTTAAAAGGGAGGTCTTTAATCTATAAAGTTAGTGCTTTTTATTTTACCATGCATGCATGCATGACACAAATGGTCAGATTATCTATTATGCATGTGTGCACACACTCAAGACTGAGGAAACTCAAGATGATTTTTCTGTTTATATGGCATATGCATACACAAGAGGGAAGAATTAATTCTCACATTAGACAGGAGGGAATACACACACACACGGAAAATGAAAAGGTTTCTGAATATTCACAGGCAAATACAAGAATAGCAAAGTTACCTGAGTATATGCACACATGCGTGAGATAAAGGGACAGATATCTATATACGTATGTATGTATGTATGCACTCGGAGGGAGAGATGTGTATATTCACATAAGATGAAGAAATGAGCTGTCTTTATGTTACGTATACACAGAGAAGAATGAACAGGTTATCTATAAACATATGAACATATCAAGAGGGAGAAACAGATTATTCATATACAAGTATGAACACATGCAGAGGGGTGGATGGGTTATTTATATACATACAAGAGAGTACCAGGAAAGAATGGATGGTCAGATTATCAGCATAGAAACACGTGCACGTGAAGATTCTATCCTTAGAGCTGAGTATGCTATTTTTCACTAATTATAATGACCCCACCAGCAAGTTGGCTCAAGCAGTTATGTAATTAATGTAGCCTGTTCCATATTCCACCCACAAATGCTTTGCTTTTGTCCCTGCTTGTCGTTCAGAGTCAGTCATACACTCAATACCACTTACCTTGCTGCTGCAACCAAAATAAGTTAAGGAAATGAAAAGAAAAAAAACCCACAAAACCACAAATGCTCAAGTTTTAGAATGCAAGGGCTGTCTTTAAGAGGAAATCCATTCAGAAGCACTCCTTGGTTTGACAGAGAAGCCACAGGATGAACTTTCTAAGCCACAGCACGGCTGCTTGCCCAATCGACAAACAGAGCCAAGGAGCTATTATTCTCAGTTGCACCCAGCTGGCTGGCTCCACTGTGCAAAGTTGATGAGATAAACAATGCCCAGCAGAGAAATCCCCTCAGTGAGAGGCTGGGCAGGAGTCTCGCTGGCTACAAATCTAGGAATCCAATCTGGTCCACACCTCTCTGCTGAGGGGGATTCTGACGACTAGCCTGCTGAAGCTAACAGCAGCCAAACTTCAGCTGGATGTGGAATTCTAACTCAATCGATTCCAGGCTTTGAGACTGAGAGAGAAAGCAGGGCAGCTCCTGCTCCTGCTGCTGCTCCTCCTCCTCTCCAGCTGCTTCCTGCCTGCAACCTCCCATAGGGCACCAGCCCTCCTCACACGTTCCTGGAGCACACACCCCCTTCCCCAGCACACTCACGCACACATAAACCTCGCCAGCAAGCTCACTCACACACCCTTCGTGAGTGTCTCTCCCTCTCGCTAAATATAGATCTTACTCTCTCCCCTCCCCCACTTCCCCCTCATTCTTCTTCCCCTTCTCTCTTCTCCCCTGCCTATCCACCTCTCTCATGTCTGAGCTATAGGATATAAAGAAACATAAGAAGGAGCCCTATACTTTGAGGTGTCTCAGAGGGAAGACAACACAGCAAGAAACTGCTGGAGCACAATTCAAAGGGAGTCTTCCCTTCTACTGAGACAAGTTCTGGGGTTCTGTTTGATTGGTTTTTGATTGATTGTTTTTGTATGTATATAATCTGCTGTCTGCATTTGGTGAAGCCAGAGAACAGGTAATGTGCGCAAGTGCAGCACAATGTTCTCAGAATAGATACCTAGTCCAGTTCTTGGACAGTCACAGCAAGAGAACCAACCGGAAAACAAGAACTCTCTTAGGCCATGCCAAGCCAATAATTAGATAGAAGTAGGGGAAGCTGGGTGGGCTGAGATGGCCCCTCTACGGCAGAAGTTAGGACCACAGACTGTTTTGGAATCCAGAATTAGGAACTAAGTAGCCTAAAGTGATATCACACTGAGCAAAACTTGTCTAAGGTTCAAGGCCCTGGTATCATATCCCAACTTTCCCAGTTCTTCTTCACCAGTGACATCTGTCTCCATGGAGACTTGCTAGTCAGGCAGCTCTCACATAACCCTAATTCCTAATAACTCAACAATTCTAATGAGCACTCATTAGGAAATCGAATGTCCTTATCTTCAAAGAGCACTCAAGTTGTTCATTACAACTCACTTTTTCATTGCCAAAAGTAAGCCAAGGACTCTTGAAACCCTGGAGCATAAATGCCACATACATGAAATCATGATATCCCTGCTACCACAGCACAGGAGAAACACAGTTGGAGCCCAGAGAACCTCAGAATTCTTCTTGATACAGAGCTCCAACCAGCACAAAACCAGTGAAGCCACTCCTATCCTATCTCCTCTGAGCCTGATGTAAAGAGAAAAGGATCACCTCTTCCTTAGGCTGATGGCAGGTGGGTAAGTTTGATTTACCCAGCATGCTCAAACAAGGTGCTCCAATATTGCTACTTCACCTGCCCTTCAACATTCCGCATGACAATCTACAGTAGAACACAGCAGCCCTGTTAGCCAGGAATAAGGGAGTCATGGGGGCTACCCTAGAACTCATCACTGCAGCTCTATGTAGTAGATTAAACAAGCTTTTTAAACTAAGAATGATTTTGTCAGCTTATCTAAGATCCTGAGGAGAAAGTGTTGATTCCAACGCCAACATTTGCTTCCCTACTGTCTTCTTCCAATAACATTGCTTCCCCCTCAACTGAGGAAAAAAATTTTAGATTCCAAGAGATGCGAAACAACCCATTTATTAACCATCCACCTCATTATGCGACCAACACTGACAGCAGAGCACATACCTCCTCACCCAGTCAGGAGCTGGCTGGATGACAGAAGAGATAAAGGCTGATGGTGCAACTATAGACACATCTAAATACAGAAAGAAAAAAAAAAAGGAAAAAAAAAAACCTTGAAAACTGTCAATTCGGTGAAAGTCACAGCCAACTTATCTTGGCGCTTCCCACATTTCAGCCAGGAGAAAGAGGTAAAAAGGGTTTAAAAGATTAAATCAGAATTCCCTCCACAACTCTGCAGCCACACATAAAGAGCCCAAAGCAGAGGCTGTCATTACTAGATTCGAGTCCTGGCATCCTAGACTCAGGAGAAGCTCAAATCTCAAGACAAGAAGGTCCTCAGAGCTAGGGCATTGCCTAAAGAACCTACTTCTTCCTGCCTTATCCACCAGTGGCTCATAGACCTGGCCAAGAACTCCGGAGGCTGATGTGACTTTGTCTTGTCCATCTGCCTACTCAAACGCATTCAGCCTGTCTTCTAATGCATTTTCAGATAAGCAAAGGCTCAGACAGAAGATGCATTTAGGACATGAGGCACACACAACATGCTATCTCTAGTTATAGTCACGGTTTTGACATAAATTACCTCTATATTGTTCCACTTTCCCATGTTTTAGCAAAAGCCAAGAAGAATAAGTGAGAAAGAAGTAAAAACAGCAGTCTAAGCTCTGGTTAAAAAACAAAAACAAAAACAGGGCTCATTTCGCCACCATTCAACAGGGCCCACAGAGTACCAGACATCATATGACCGAAGGACAATAAGGCCTCCTCAATGGACTAGTCTTTTGGGAAAGACATATAATTTCAGTTTCCTGAGCTATGTGAGCAACCTTGCAGCCCCCTTATCACAGTGGATATGGGTCTTGGGAATCCTGGGCAGGCTATAAGGATGGGGATGCTTTTTAGAGGTCACAAGCAACCACCTCAATTGGGAAGCTTCCTCAAAGCAGGGCTGGGCAGAACTGGAAAAAAGATTGGGTTAAGAAGGAAAAGGCATTTATCCAGAAGCTGTGAAATGCTCTGAACAGACATTCTCAAGGTCTGGTTCCCAATTTAAATCTTTACAAGGATCTTTGCCTAGAGACAGATGAGTCAAGATGGAAATTCAACATGAGACACTGACACTCACGCAGAGTTGTGGGAAGGTTCAGAGCTGCAGGAGCTCTAAAGGGGAACCGAATGGGTGGGTTAGTCAGAAGACCACCTGGCACACAGAATTCATCCTCAGCTAATACATCTGAGTGGTGTCACAGGGATGGATACTGAGGGGGGACTCACCGACCACAATTCTCCCCTCTTCATACAAACCAGTCTAAGTTCCCCCTGGGGCCAGATAAAACTGGTCCAGAAGCAAAGAATGTGCCTGCTCCAAATCAGGCCTGCCTTTTCAGATGTCACTGCCAGAGAGTGGCTGGGTTAGGCCCAGCAGGTTCCTACCTTATCTCCCAAGGCTGACAAACACATATACAGGGTGCAAAGGAGAGGTAGAGCCGAAGACACGTGCAGGAGAAAGCTTGTGACTCTTTTCCTTCTCTACCACTAAGAAGCAATATGAAGAGGCTGGCATGTGTTCACACAGCTGGGACTTGTTTCATGAGGAAATGGTTGTTTTGGTGGCTAAGAAAAACCATGTTTTTCCTTGTAGAATTTTGCTCTCCATAAACTACACAGAAATGATAGGTAGCAGAGAATGATGGGCAATGGGAGATAATTCTCCTTCTTCCCTCAGGAATATGCCACCCTAGGGGAGTGATGAGCCTCGCAGAAATGTGCTGACTTTACTGATGTGCTAAGACATAGCTGTTACACAGCGTAAATCAGACCTGACAAGCTGTAATGCAGGCCTAAGGAGTCACAAATTGCTGACAAATTTCAATCCTACAATCAGGTCAAGTGCCGTCCCTGATTAGCAAAACCCAAATATAAAGAGCTGATAAACTCCTCAGAACTGCCCAGATAAATGGTTAGGTTTCCAGCCTATATCTCCAAAAGCCATGGCCCCATTTCCATCCCAAAATAAAATGATTGAAAACTCATAATCAAAGCAGTCTACATGCCTCCTGCCCTCTCACATAAACCTGGTCAGAAGTCACAGCTTCCAGATTTAGGATTAAGGCTGGTCCTGAACTAGTATCTGCTTATATATGTCCCAATCCAAACCCATAAAAATGCATTGGTCCTGCCTCAATCTCTATACCCCAAGGAAACCAAGGGGCCATATGCTGAGGATTCTCTAATGAAAATCTGAAATTTGAAATTTTAATGGGGGAAGTGAAACTCTTATACTAAAAGGAAACTATGTTCTGACTATCTTAATATTGATCAAATATCTTCTTCAGTTGTTTGCGGCTTGTTCTAAGATACATCTTCAGGTAAACCCAAATATGGAGAATTCTCTTGGAGTAGGTCCCTGTTTCATAAGCTTTTCAATATATGTTTCTAGCCAGCATATAGGATTCTTCATATATTCAAAAATATCTGGTATGAGGCCCTGAGTTATAGGAAGCCAACGATTGTTAAAAGGGAAAAGGAAGACCTAAAGGAGACCCATCCTTAATGGGGACCTCTGACAGAGTAACAGGGAAGCATGGTAGGGAGAAAGGGAAGTACTCAACTAGATGAGTTAAGAAAAAGCTAGACTTAGCCTGGAGACCAAAAAATGCCAAGGGAAAGCCTATTGTTGGTGCTGGCACTGGAGGCCTCGGCTGCCAGCTCACCCAAAATCAATCGCACGCAGATAACCACTCTGCTCAGACACAAGATCCTTGGAATCCCTGTATTCTAATTCTCTATCCAGTGACAGAATCCCTTGCAAAACTCTTTGACCCTCTGTCACATGTCATCAAGTCTAATCTATTTTACCTCCTTATCTATGAAATCTATCCCCTTCTCTACAAACCTTAGTCTAGGCTTCACTGTTTCGCACTTGAGTGACTGCAGAACACGTCCTCCCAGTCTCCCTTCTTCCAGAACCACCTCCTTCTCACTCCATTTACTCCCAATCCATTTTTGACAATTTGCTAGCGGGCTATTTCTAAAATGTAGATTTTGTCACTCATTTTCTTAAACTCCTGTGACTGCTCTTAGGAAAAAGTCCTTTGCATATTATCAAAATTCTTTCATACGTATCCATGTATAAAGGAATCCAGCTCCCCACTCCCTAAGTATGGTCCAACCAATCTCCTTACTCACTGAATGTGCCATCCCATCCTCTCTACTTCCATATGGCACTGTCTAGAGCGCTATCGAAGAGTAAAAACCTAACAAGTGCTTTCGGAAAACAAGACTTGGAACCTAAACAGTAAAAACTACCCTTATATTTATTATGGATTGAACTATGTTCCACAAAAATTCATATGCTGAAGTCCTTAACCCTCAGGACCTTGGAATGTGACCTTATTTGGAGATAAGGTCTTTACAGAGGTAGCCGAGATAAAGTGAGGACGTGAAGGTGGTCCCTAATACAACATGACCAGTGTCCTTATAAAAAGAGGAAATCTGACGTAGAGATATGCACAGAGGGAAGGCAATATGAAGAGACACAGGGGGAAGACGAGCATGTACAGACTGAGGAAAGACGACTAAAACAGACCCTTCCCTGACAGCCCTCAGAAGGAACCCACCCTACTGACACTTGGGTTTTAGACTTCTAGCCTCCAGAACTGTGAGATGACAAATGTCTGCTGTTTAAGCCACCCAGTCTGTGGCACTTTGGTACGGCAGCCCTCACAAACTAATATAGTACTTTTGAAAATTATCAATACAATTCTACCAAAATTTTTTTCCCAATAAATAATAAATGAATACTTATTAATAATACCTAGGAGTTATACCGGACATGATGAAAAAACATAATCCTTGCCCTTAGGGAGTTCATAACCTAACAAGAGACTTGTTATGACATTTGGTATAGGCTCCTAAGGGAGAAAAGTGTTAAATTTTGCCTTTGGGTAACTGGTAGTGCCATATACTGAGAAAAGACATACAGGAAGTGAGGTGAGGGAGAAAGAAAAAACAATGAGTACAGTATGAACACATCGCATGAGATGCCTCTGAAAATTCTTGTGACAATATCCATAGGCAGCTGAATATACGAGTCGGGAGCTCATGAAAGCGGACTGAGGTACAGATAGCAATTTGGAATTCACCAGTGTGTGGGTAAAGACATAAGAGTATCTAGAGAAGAGAAGTAGGTAGAAAACAGTGCCCTGGGAATCACCAAGTGTGAAGGGCAAGCAGAGGAAGAGAAATGCTGTAAAGGAAACAAAGATGGAGTTGTCGTAAAGAAGGAAAGGACTTGGAGGGAAAGACAGCAAAAACTAAGAAGGAAGAGTATCTTGGAGAGAAACCGGTCAACAGCTTTTAGCTTACCTGTCACAAGCAGTGTTCCAGGATGTCAGTTTTCGTCTAGAATGCCCTTCCTCATGTTTGTCTATACATGTCTGAATGTCCTCAGGTGTGAACCAAATAAACACATTTCCCTAGCATGCTTGAAGATGACAACCAGCAAAGAGAAGCAGAAGCCTGCCTAAGGAATTGAGAAGATTATTTCCTACAACTTACCTCTTCCCCTTGGCTTCAAGAAGTCTTATTTTACACACTACGACTGTACTTTAAGAACTGCCTGTTTTGAAATGGTGGTAAATCTTAGTTGCACTGTTTACAGAAGAAATATAACTTGCCACTTGCAAGGAGTCATGGATCTCTTTAATGACATATGCTTGTAAACACAGAATGCAAGTTATCCCTTAATTTCCATCTTTCAAAGCTCATATAATCTTATTTCTTAGACATTTCCTGATATTTAATAACTGTTGACTTAGTACCATCTGGGGATTCCTCTGATAAGACCTCTCTAACCACCCTAATGTAAAGGGCTTTAAATTCCCATGGCAACTATTTTAAAGGCTCATGACAACTTTTGATTATAAGTGTTAAGCATTCCTTTTGTAACCAATTACTTATAGCCCTGTAATACTACTTCGTACTTTTAAGCAATCATTCCATAAACTTTGCTGATTGTCTACTAAGTATTAGAAGCTATACTAGGAATTGCAATCTAGCAAATAGAAAGCAGATATAACAAGAAAATAAGTGGCTAGGAGTGGGATATCTGAATCCCTGAACTTTTTTTTCCACCTACGTTATACCAAGCCCTAAAGCATATTAGGGCATGGAAGACACTCCAAATGAATATCTACTCCTGATTACCTAAGACTTCAGACTCTAACTCCTACATGGCATCAGACCTCAATAAGCCAGGCTGAGCTATAAAGATGCCTTTAACAGAAGATCAGCTCAAAAACAGGTCAAGTAGTTTGCAACTTGAACCCTTGCTCCTGGATCTACACCCTTGACCAGATATCTGAATTTTCCCCAGTACAAAAGAAGGCACTAAAAAGAATCTCAAAGACCCAAAGTAGTTTTCTCAACCTGCCTTTTCATGCCCAGTTTATTCCAACTGACAGAGCTCCTGTCTCCAGCATTACAGCCCAATTAGAGCTCCTGGAGTGAGAGGGCAGCCTTAAGCAACTCCTAAAGGTTAGAGAGAGTGACTAATATGTATCATAACAGACACAGATAAGATGTATGAGAATTTGAGAGAAGAAAATATTTCCAGCTTTCAAGGTGCTGGTTTGGATGGGAATCATGGAAAGTTCTGTGAAAGAGGTGCTATCTGAGCTTGATCCTGAAGGACGAACAATATATGCGAAAACTGAAGGGAAGAAAAGGCATTCAAGGTAGAAGATACAGGAAGAGCAGAGATATGAAAAAAAGAAAAAGGAAGGTATGTTATTGGAAAGGAAAGGAAATTCACATTTATTAAATGTTAACAACATGCCAGGCCCTGCTCTACATGTCTTCCCTAACCTATCCCAATCACTGAGGCAAATAATATCTAATTCGGAGATGATAAAACTAGGTTTCTAAGAGGCTGGGTGTCTTGCCTGAGCCTAAGATAACGCAGCTAGTAAGTCGTGGAGCCATATTTCAGACTCAGGCTCTGGCTGATTTCAAGCCCCAACTATTTCCGGCTGTACAATGTAGCCTCACAGTTAACATGGTTAGAAGAGTAGGTCGTGCCAAGTCATGGGAGGTCACGGATACCAGGCTAAAAAGTTGAGACTATCACTTAACTACCAATGGAATGAAAATTTAATGTTTGAGGAGAAATTTTCATTTTTTCCTTCCTTCATTTACTCACTCCTTCATTCACATATGAGCTTGCTGGATGCGAGGCATCAGGAATATAAAGTTAAAAAGACACAGCCCCTATTCTGTATTTTCATTCAGCCTTTATTTTATTTAAACTTCTTATTGAATTATAACATACATACAGAAAAGTATACAGAAGGATACCAATGTAAACAGAATTCAGATCAAGAACAGAACATTATCGGAATTCCAGAAGCCCCCTGTGCTCATATTTAGTCACTACCAACCCCCTTCCCCAAAGGTAATCACTATCCTGAAGTCAGACATCAGATTACTTTTGCCTGTTTCTGAACTTAATATAAAAGAAATCATACCGTGTATACTGTTAAAAAATATATAATCTTGAAGGCAAAAAGCTCACACAATTCTAGAACATGATAAAAACCAAAATTGACTATATATGAAATACTATAGAAATGAGTATCTAATTCTACCTGGGGACTTTGGGAAAAGGCTTCAAAGGGTGACATCTAAGTTGAGCCCTGAGCCTAAGTGGCAGTGGTACATACAATGAATCCCTAAGCAGTAAGAGGGCCTGAACATAAAAGAGAACAGAGAAGATGAGAAAGATAAAAGAAATCATAGAGAGAAAAAGAGCAATATCTGGCAAATGATCCAATGTAGGAGGCAAGAGAGAAGGAAGAATGACACCATGACTTTGAGTGGGTGACTAGAAGAATGATAGTGATTTTAACACAAATACAGAACAAAGGAAGAGAACTAGGCCCAGGAGGGAAGTTTCAAACATCGGGAATGGAGAAAATAACTAGTAGATAACTAGACAAGACAGAATTTAAGGGGAAAGGAGGGTTGGAAGTATAGATCTGGGAATCATCTGCTTAGAAAGGCTAGTCGGAAGTCTACTGGCTTCCTAGAACAAGCCAGGGATCCAGCAGTGATTGTGTAATTATGGTTCTGGATTAGAGGTTGAGGAAATGAGAAGATCTGAGATTAAAAGATGCCTGAGGGGGAAACTGTAAAAAGAAATAGAGACATAAAGGAGATAGGCAAGGTAAGAAAGGAAGGAAGAGAATTAGGAGGATCTACGCTAATTGAAGCCAAAAAAACAGGAAGTTACAAGTAGAGAGTTTCAAAAACACTATGAAGAAAAATGAGAAAAAGACTGAGAAAAGTGTCTGGGGTGGGGAAGTATTTAAATATTTAGCTGTTAATTATTTCTATCTCCCCTCTGGCTTATAAACTCTTAAATAATAAGAAAATGTCTTACAAATAGCCCCAACAGGAACCAGCAGTACCCACTTACTAGTTGGCTTGATTTAAAATGAAAAAATTATATTATTTGCTTCCTTTTGGATAACTTGGGCAAAAGGATTTTCTCTCACAGAGGAAGAGTTCCTTCCTAGCCAGTATGTTCTCATTGGTTGGATTGTCAGACAAGCAGCTGGAGTCATAAAAGGTAGTACAAAGCAAGAAGGGCTACTTTGCTTATTATTTGGAAGCCAGTAATTTTGTACAGAGGCATCAATCAGACTTAGTCCACAAAAAGTTTATTAAGAACCTCCCTTTAGTATGCTCAGAAAATACTGCCAGCTGGAGTTAAAGCATGCTGCCATATCTAATACTTTCCTCTGATTCTAGGCAGGTCAATGTTATCATGGCATTCTTGGGAGATGTTCTGATATACTCTCAGAGACCAGAGCCAAGCTCCACCCTTTCACCCGAGCTGCCCAAATCTCAGTCCCAGGTGTTAATGTTTTATAACTCACAAGGTTCAGTCACAGCCTAGAACCAGATCCAAGGTTTACAGAAGACCAACCACTGATAAACAACCAGATCCAAACCATAAAGGCATCCAGAATATTTCAGAGGAAAAAACAAACAAACAAAAAACAAACAAACCAACCCTGAGAAATGTTGAGCATTTCTCCTGACAACACATAAAAGCAACTCTTGGAAAATTTTCCCACAGTGCCTAGGGCAACAATTACTCTCTCCCCTACTCCTCAGGGAAAGGCACTCCACTGACTTCTTCCTTCCAGGCCCCAGGGTGTGCAAGACAACTTCATCTGAGTGATCCACACAGCAAATTATCCCAGGAACCCAGGATCCCCAGGAGTCTATATCCCTACAAAGCCTGAAATCCTGTGGCACTGGCTCCTTGCCACTTTAGCCATCAGAAGTAGTTTCACTGGGTTCCCACTCAACAGCAGTAAAAAATGACTGGCTTTCCTACTCTCCATCCTTTTAATTCATGCTGTCAACAGAATTTATGGAGTGCCTATTATGAGTACAACAAGACATCAAACTTATCCTTCCCTCCCTTTTGAAGATAAGTGAAATTCCTGCTCCTAAGCCTACATTATAGAAGGGGTGTCACTCTTACCTCTGAAGAGTCCAATCAAATTTAGCAGCTTAAGGGTTGGTTTAAGGAGCATGGGAACTATATATAGGACATAAAACAGGTTTTGAAAGATGATGTCTTTTGGTGAGAACATGGTGCGTTTGAGAAGCTGATGAGAGAAGTGAGTGTACAAGAAGTTATAAAAATGGGTTTCGAGTTCAGGAGAGAGATCCGGGCTGGATATACAGATAGAAGAGCAATCCACATAAGTGGTAGTTGGCAAAGTGAATGAGATTTCACGGAAAGAATGCAGAGTTGTATGAAAAGAATATTGAGAGAAGAACCCCAGAAAGAGCTACATTTAAGAAGTGAGGGGGAAAAAAAAAAGAAGTGAGCAAAGAAAGAAATCAGAAAAGGAAGATAAGAGAGATTGGAGTAGTGTTGGGGATGATTTCTATGATGTCAAAACAGAAAAGACTGTTCAGGATTGTCAAATACTGCAGAAGGGTCCAATAAGATAAAGACTTAAAAGCAACCACTAGGTTAGGTAACTATGAGCTCACTGATAACCTTCACAAATGCAGTTTTAGCGAAATGACAATGAAATCATGAGACAGACTTTACTCAAGTGTACTCCTTGGAAAACAAATCCTACAGCATGCTTCTCCAATACAGATTTTCATGGTCAAATAAGTCTGCAATAACACTGTGCATATTGTACTCTCCTCTTGAAGAATCACAACAAGCTTATATATATTCAAATTTCTGACAAGTCCTACGCTCTATTGGAACTCAATGTTTTCCAAATTTCTTTGACCATGGATCTCTTTATCACATGGTAAACAACCTATTAACAGTTCTAGAAATTGGAGTCCCATGGAACACACTTTGGAAAACAGGGTTCTAAGGTTATAGTAGTAAAAAACAAACAAACAAACAAACAAATCCAGTGTTACGATGGTAGAAAAAAGTGTTAAGAATCAAGCCCTGGAGTTAACTAGATCTAAATTTGAATCTGTTCTAACTCTTACCAGCTAGGTGACACTGGACAAGTTTCTATCTTTCTAAAGCTCAGTGTCTTAATCTATAAAAGCTTAATAATATAAGCCTAAATCATAGAATTATTGCGAGAAATTCATTTGGGTAATACATGTAAGCACTTACAGGAATAGTAGTATTCAATAAATGTGGTTACTATGATAATAATGATGGCAGCAGTTGATATTAAAAGGAAAACTGTGATGCAGGTGCTAAGTTTTCAATGAATGAAGTTATGGAAATGTTGGGATCTAACTGAAACAAGGAAGGTGAGTGTGAAAACAGGTTATGTGAAGATCTAGTAATGGCCTGGAAGTGGCAGAAGGAGCCAGAGAAAACCAAGCTTCACTCTTGACCCAGTAATACATGGGGCATAAAAAAAAAAAAAGGGCAGTTTCCCCCAGAAAGGGCTTTAGTGAACAGCCAGGTTCCGGTCAATAGATAATGCATCAGTTCTGGTCTCAGATATCAAGTAAGGACTCCACAGTTTGCCAAAGGGCAGAAGGGGCCTGTTGAGAGCAGCAGCTAAGGCCTCATCAAAGAGAGGTCTCTCTGGTTTGTGAAGCAGCGGTAGGACCTATTCTTAAGTATGGTTCACCATGAAGTTTGAAAATAGATGTTAAAAGCTGTGGTTAAGAGAGATGTGGAAGTATTCGGGCTTACCACAGGATTTGCATTACAACATTGTGGCAGCAAAATATTTGAAACAATTTAAAGATCTATCAGTAGAGGACAGAGTACATGAATTATAATACGTCCACAGAAACAAATACTAGGTAGATACTGAAAAAGAATGTTGTAGCTCTATTTGTACTAATAAGGAAAAACCTCCAAAATATAGCAGTAAAAGAAAAAAGGTAAAGGACAATAATGCAATATATGCATGTGTATGCATACATGCTAGTAAATGCACATTTTATCTCTGGACCAAGTCACAAGACACAAGCAACAATGGGATGGAGGAAATGAGGACTAGAGAGAGGCCTGGAAGTCTGAATGAGGGGAACTTTGCACGATATATACTTTGTGTAAAATTTTATATTTTTACATTTATTACTTATTCAAAACATTCTTCAGGTTTGTTTTTTAAGTGTTAGAGTAGCAATAATTAGGAGAGGCTAAAATATTATGAGGAAAATGAAGACTAACTGGTGGTCTCCATGAGGGCAAAGAATGCAGGCAACGGAAGTTAAGATAGGCAGCCGTGAAGAGAACAAAATATTGGCGTTAGAGTTATAGAAAGAGTGCTTTCCTGGTGCATCTAAGCTGAAGAGATGGGGTCCTTAAGGGCCTACCCTCCTTCAGCCTCCTCCTTTTTTCCCCAAGGGGAATCCCTATTTCAGGGCTTCAATTATAGCACAAGAAGGAAGTCTCTTTGCTTGGGAGAATTATAAGAACAGTACTTTGCCGGAGAGAGCCAATTCATTCTGTTCTAATGATCTGTCCTGAGAAAATGCTGATCCATCTCTCAGGCTGACCAGCAGCAATCTATTTGCTCAGTTCTATCTCTGCTTACTAAGCCTCTCCTTCCTCAGCTTTCTTTAGCAACCTAAGAGTTTCTGTCAAGGCTTCCTCACGGCCTACCTCCATGCCTTCTCCTTCACTGTCCCTTCCACCTGGAACACCCACCCACCTGCTGCCACCGCAGTCTCTGTTTCTAGAGCTAAAAGTCTCACCTCCTCCCCCAGATTTTTCTGCAGCTAAGCCAAATAAGGTACAGAATCATATCCATTCCACCCACACACCAACATTACTGCCTCATCAGCATTAGCAATGTCATCAAACACTTATTATGTACATATGGCCAGGTACTCAGCCAACCCATATACAGAGATGACCTATATGATCTCTTCCTCAAGTCGCTGACACTCTACAGGAATGGCTTAAAGGAAGCTAGGTTTCTCTGTTAGTTCCGCAAAGTCTACTGAATGCAATACCAGCTAAAGAAATATAAATGTCCTATAAGCTTTCAGGAAATATCCAAATCACAAATAATTAAAGAAATGCAAATTACAACAATGGGATATTATTCTTCTGCCAAATTGGCAACAATCTTCTAAAACGCTAATACTCAATGTTGGTGCAGTGCATTCAAATACTCAAAGTACAAACTGGAAAAACTTTTCTGAAAACACATGTAAGAAGTTTATCAAAACCCTTTAAAAGGTATACACTCTTTAACTCAATAACTTATTTGAATCTACTTTGAGAAAGCTAAGTTAATGAAATAATCAGAAATGAAAACAGACTTATGTATATAATGTTCATCATAGCATTATTTATGACAGTAAAGAAACAAGAAGAATTCTATGGAACATCAACATGATGGAATATTATTAACATATTAATAATCATTAAATCATGTTTTCAAAAAATTTTAATGACCCAGAATAAAGCTCACAAAATTGATCTAAGGGAGAAAATTTTAAAATCTACACATAATATGGCCCAGATTCAGTAACTTTATGTTCATGTATATAAAAATTATAATATTAATAGTTAATACTTTGCTATTATTGACTTTAGGTGCCAAGCCTTGGGAAAAATAAAAATAGGATTAATTAAGACAAGATAAAGAAGCACAGGGAGACTTCTGTGGAAATGCTGAGGGACTTTTCTGGCTAGTTGAACGTCCATAAGAGTTGGTTAAGCACCCTGCTAGGTTCTATATTGGGCTCTAGAACACAGGAATAAAAAGCATAGCCCCAGCATTCAAGGATCTTACAAACATACAGAGAAGTAACAGCAAACAAATAACTCCTTTACACCATAGTAAATGACAATCTAGAAAAAGTATGTTCGGAATCTGAAAGCTTTACCCCCAAAAAACTAGCACTTGAGTGGGTTTTAAAAGATGTGAATGAAAAGTTAGCTAGGTGGAGAAAGAGTATTTCAAGCACGAGAAATTGGCAAAACTGAGATTTTGAAAATTAAATAATTTTATATATTGGATATGTTGACTAAACAGATTAGCAAAAGGAGGTAAGACTGGAAAGGCATATAGGGTCTCCACCATCATCCGGTTTAGTCATCCGACAAGAAGAAATGAACATGAAATTCTAACAATAAGAAATGAATGAAAGATTAGAGCTAAAGACATTAAGTGCTTGCCTTTTGCCCATTGACCAGATAACTAGAACTATCTGTATTATCTTTCTAGTGTGAGGTTTTTATCATTTTTACCTAAAGACGTCTATTTTGGTAATGACAAATGTGTTGTTTTTGCTTGTTTGTTTTAAATTCTGATTTTTCTCAATGCACCTTCAAAGGTTTTTAAATTGTTTCACATCTGGTCAAGTGGAGATTTTTAAGAACTTCATTTTTATTTTGTAATAAAAGTTTACAACTTGATTTTTTCAAAAATGTCAACAAACTATAAGTACCTGTTAATAAGATCTTAAATAAATTTTTAAAAAACACAGTATCTTCTCCCTGCAGGGTCAAATTAACAGTGCTTTATGAAGCTAGGACAATATGAGTATCAAAACAAATGATAGTAGGGGATTATAAGTAATATAATAAATTAGGAATTCAGGATTCCATACTAATTTAAATTAATGGGAGAAAAGGGAAATCTCTTCCTCATAGTAGGCACATATAATGCCAAGTAATGAATGTAGAAAAGACAGTAGAAACAGAAAGTTACCATTAGGCAACCACTATTAGTTGTGGTAGATTCATACAGAAGCCATCAATGGATACTTAGCTGGTAGGCAGAGATTTGATGAGGAACAAAATATTAGCATAGCCTCAGAGCATTGTACCACAAAACACTTAACAATTACCAAAAATAAAAACAAAAAATGGCTCTCTGATAGTGGAGAAACTTAGCTGATACAAACCTAACTGGATGATTAAAGTTAACATTACAAAGGATAGGACAGACTGACATCATGTACTTTCTGATGCAATTCATAAAGAGCCTAGCATTGTTTTTGGTTAATTCCTGCCAAGAAAGCATGGCCTGAGTCTGGACACGAGGAAACACTGGATGGACCCAAAATGAAGAACATGTTACAAAATGAAAAGCCTATACTATTAGTTGAGAAAAGTTGAGAAATTGTTCCAGATTAAAGGAGACTAAAGAGTCATGACTAGTAAATATAACATATCAACCTGTATTGAATCTTGGACCAGAAGAGAAAAGAGACATTGTTGAGATGGTTGGAAAACTTTGCATGGGGGTCTTGATGATAGTATTGTCACTGTTGCTTTCCTGATTTGGATGATTACATAAGTAGCCTTGTTTTGGGGAACTACAAATAGGAGTATTTAGAAGTGACAGAACATCAAGTCTCCAACTTTTTCTCCAATAGTTCAGAAAAAGCTTAATCATAATGGATGGAGAGTGATGAAGCAAATGTAAAATGTCAAAAATGGGTATCTTGGTGAAGAGGGCATGGGAGTTCTTTATACTACAAAGTTTGAAAAAAATATAAGGGTGTTACACATGTGAGCATGCTTGCACCTTTAATATCTGCCAAGTATTATACCAATAGCCACTTGTCATTTAAAACATCCTTTCTGCCTGAAGACTATCTGCTGACACACAGATAAGGACGCTTCAAACTTTCAACACTAAAACTTTTAATTTTTTTTTTTTATTACTTTTTTACATTGTTTTAGATCTTACTGGGTTGATGCTTTGGGCCTTAAATTAGGGAAGCCCACAGAAATTTCTGAACACTGTGTAAAATTTCTGACCCTGTATGGTTCAGCCAGTACTATTGTCTGGCCAAATGAGATAACAAGTGACCCCAAGAGGCCTTGAAATAGTCCCATGTGCTAAACTCAAATAAAATGGCCTCAGTGTGATTAAAATAGCATTTTAGGCTCTGAACACACTAAGTCTATTTGATTTCCATTAATTAGCATAAAAGGAAGCCAATGGCCACCACCCATCTCTAAAGGCTCTAGCTTACTTGTTTATGCATTCCCAGAAGCACACTTTAAGATGACTAATCACTGACTGCTTCTTAGACACCATATGTCTCCAAATTTCAAAAGGAAAAACTGTCCCAACTAGTACTAGAACAATAGATTTCCTACCTCTTGCAGCTGGAGTCGAACCTTGGTAACTGCTCGGATCCAGTGAGCTCTGGCTTGGGTAAATGGTGAAGAAGCATTCTCCTCAGGAAAACTTGTAACAAAGAAAAGAATGTTCCTTTAAAATATCCCAGACAGCAAGGTAACAGTGCTCAAGGCAAAACTGTCAAATATCTAAAATAAAATGGTTTATATTTATGACTATACTTGTTTAGTGATTCAGGCCACTAAAACAGCATCATCATGAATATCCAATGTGAAAAAAATTCCCCTCTAAAATGACAACTCCTTTTAGCTTTTCATCTGTTCCCTCTCTTCCTTCCCCCTTTTTCTTTCACTCACCCAATGAGGCAGCTCACTGGGACAGTCAGGATCAGGATGCTAGAAGTAATGGCAAGGGCCCTAAATTAGTGTCTAGAATTAAAACTATGCAGAAAGGTTTGGAGTAACTCTCTCACTTCACCTCACCTCTCAAGCCCACCAGTCTCCCTTGGGGATCCGACATAGCATCCTTAAGGCAGAATTTAGTTCCTGCAAAGTCTTCCTGCTCTACTAAGTATTTTGGAAGTACTAAGAAAAAAAGCGCAGCCCTTTTTTCTGCCATGATCTTATTCCTTGAGCTGCCTCAAGAACATCCTCAGTGAAATGAGCAATAAATATAATAAAGTATCTTTGAGAGATAAATACTACTCTGTACTGGAACTAATCATCACCAGGTCCTTAACTGTGGAATAATGGTTGATTCTCAGTGATAATGCTTCTCCTATCCTCCTATCTCCCATTGGGATCCACTTCCAAGGTAGCAAACAAGTGTCCACCATCTACACATGTAAAATATGTACTCTGGGCTCTAATACCATCTGAGTCTACTGTTTAAAACATTTGAAGGCTCTTCTGGCTAAGGCAAAACTCAAGTTCACTTGCACAGCTAGGATTTAAGAGGTCACAACCAGTAGAAAAGGACAAATACTTGTGCTGGGCACTTTTGCTCTACCAAGAGCTCTACCCAGACAACATTATCTGTCAAGTCTAAAGTCTAAAGAGAGCCATCTTTCAGTGGTTTGTCAATCCAGTAATAAATCTGGCCCAGAGCTATCTCCTGGATCTCTTGTCTATTAGAAGAGCCACCAGAGATGACTAAAGGTCAGGAAAAAGTAAGAAGAGAAAATATGTTTACACCTTCCGTGGTGGAGTAGACACACCAACCATTCCCTAACCTTTACCACGTAATCAGCATTCACTGCTCTGATCTTTCACTGAGAGGCTTTACTATTAGGCCTTAAAATTTGAAAATCTAAGTCGTATCTAGCCCTTATCTCCCTACCCCAGTGGCTTTAACTGGGAACAGTTTTTGCCCTGTAGGGGAAATCTGGCAATATCTAGAGACATTTTTGGTTGTCACAACTGAGGGTCGCTACTGGCATCTAGTGTGTACAGGCCAGGGATACTACCAAATATCCTACAGTGCATACAACAGCTCCCCATAACACAGAGTTATCTGGCCCAAAATGTCAATGGAGCCAAGAATGAGAAACCCTGCTCTGCCCCAACCTATTGGCAACTCTACTGACCAATTTAGCTCTATAATAACAATCAAACTCTGTATTGTTTCATTATAAGACTGTATAAAAAGACATGTTTAAAATTTTTCTTCTGGTTACCAATCACGAGATACACTTCTAGGCTCTGTGAAGACTGAGCAGTAGGTTAGATCTGGCTTCCTGGCCAATTTTTTCTTAATTCTGTCCTGGTTTGCTCAGCCAGGAAAAAATTAAAACAAACAAACAAACAAAAAAGCAATGTTCATAAAAGAATTTTAAACATTAATAGACTGAAAAGCCTATTTCATTCAAAGCAGCTCCTTTGAATGAAATAATCTGCAGGGCTCAGGTCAGTTCCAGACTCGGAGGCTGCCATAGGTGGGGTCAACTAGTAAGCCAAGGACTGCAGACTCAAGAAGGCCTCGTACACTGGAACTAACTACAAAGAATCCACGTATTCTTCAGGGATCCTCAAAATATCTTGGGAATTATACCAAAAAACAAAGAAAGCAGTGTAGAGCTAGGCTTCAGTGCTCTGATCACCTCCAACATCCACCTGCGGGGTAAAAAATGCAAAGCACTTACATTCAGCAATATCACAAGGCAGGTACTGAGGAAACCATGTGAGCTCCTCAAAACAGCCACCACCTACCTACCTCTCCTGGAGGCCTAGGAAGTGGTCTTTTTGTAGCACCAGATCTGGGGGAGGATGGGTTGTGACATCTTCTTTCATCTCCTTGGGTTCACATGCTCTCCCCTTCTCGTCTTCACCCGTCACCTCCAAGACTTTCTCTTGTTCTCCAAAACCCATTTGGCCATCTCTGGAGAAGCTGCCAGAGCTGTGGCAGGAATGAAGCGAGGCCCTCTCCCGATGGTCATCATCTTGTTCATGACACTGGTCAAGTTCACTCAGCTGAGAGCTTCCTTGGCTCACATTACAGGAGGAGCCGTACCTACTACTGCTGGTAGGGCTGTGAGAAGGAGAGGAAGACAGATGCGTAAATCAATGCAAACGAGGGGCCAGGGCAAAAGTTATGGATTAATCCAGAAAATAATAATCTGAGCAGTGGCAAGAATCACAAACAGGGGGTTCCTTGGAAAAAAAGACAAAATTTTACAATCTAGAAGAACTAGTCTCTACTCAGCAGAGTCACAACAGGGGGAAAAAAACATGCTGGGTTCTCCAACAGCACTTAACCCCAACCCTGCAACGGACTTTGAAGAATACTTTATCTTAATGAGATATGTGTTCGCAGATTAAGATTACAAGTCTGTTGTTTATTCGAAAAATTATTTACTCAAACTTCTAAAGAAACTTGTCCAGTGGCTGTGATTAAAGTTTTCTAATTTCCACATAATAAAATGGATGAACTCTACTCCCTTTTTCTAGTACTGATTAAATTGGGATCCCCTTTCCGTCCTCTACTATTGTAAATGTGAATGCCTCTTCTTTAGGCCGAGCAAAGGAGAGTGGTGAACATGTTCCTTCAATTACCTCTCAGGTATCTGCATGATGAGGTAGCGAAGCCATCCGGAGATGGAGACTAGAATTAAGAAATCCCTCATGGAATCTCATCCACCATCTCATGAATGTTACAGTGATATCCCTGGCAGCCTAGGGAGTGTCCTAAAGATAAACATGCCCATCTGTAACTGAATTGCTCTCAGGACATAGCTGTTTTCAATAAAGTGGACAAAGTCCAATTCCAGGATCTAGGTCAGGGCCATATTGATACATTTCTGCCAGGCCAATCCTCTCTCAATCACCTGAATTCCCATACCCAGAAGGGTAATTAGTTCCCCTGCTATGATAGTAGCTGTAGCAGAGGAAGTGGTAATGAATTGTGACCAAAAAGTAGAGCAGTCTCCAGAAGTCACTCCCTTGAGCCATATACTGAATCTAAGGGATTCAGTCTTATTCAAGACATAGGGACTTGGTAGTGATCTATAAGATCTATCCCAGCCAGTTTGGATAGTTCCATCACAAGTCAGAGGCCCTCATTTTACTTCTAGGTATCCTGCTGGAAAGCCTCCATGCAAAAGGACAGGAATTTCCTTGCCAGAGGGTCAAGTCTTTAACTAAAGGGCTTATGTTTACTCTTGGCCAGATGAAGATAAATCATTGTTGTTTTCCAGTGATGTTTTCCCTATGGTTCCTCCCAATTACTTAGTATTTTCAGGCTGATTTCTGACCCTTCATCCTATAGCAACAGGATAGATACCAGGTCACTGTTTGGAGTAGTTCCCAATACACACACACACACACACACACACACACACACACACACACACAATCTCTAAATCCCTGATGAGTCCCTTTGGACAGGCTTGGGCCAGAGGTCAGAGGTCAAGGCAGGATTCTTACTGCACCGTATGATGCTTATTCTTAGGAGAAATAATAGTACTCTTTGCAGATGGACACTGCATAATGTTCCAGGCTGAATAACTAGAGCAAACAATTGCCCTGAGCTCCTGTGAGACTTTACTGAAAGCACTTATCAGACACCAGGTTAAAGGGTAGTAAAAGGCAGACTGGAAGAAGTTAGGCAAATCCATGTGGAATAGGATGTAGAATATAGGTAATCCCGAGCCATACTTTGCACTTTGTTTTTTAGTTAACACACTGCCACTGGAGAAAGCATCTTAGAAGACTTGGAAAAACAAAGCAAAGTGGGTGTCTCTCCAACTATTACATATTTAAGTGCTGAAGGCCCAAGAAAGTCTATCATGTGGTTGTAATTAATATTTGCCACTCAACAACTTGCTGTCTCTTCCTGCCTCCGCCCCCTTCTCCATTTCATGTTACATAAGGCAGAGCAAACCAGAGTGAGTAAATCTCAGGGCCCAGCCTTTCCTTTCAGCAGGGAGCTCCTTGTTCCAATAAATAAATTATATTTGGCACTAGAGAGAAGGGAGAGGATGAAAAGACCCACACATTACTTCTTGTTACTTAACCTCTAATTAACATGAGGCTCAGGTGCTAGGAAAGACACAGTAAGGATAAAAAGCAGGCTATGACTAATCTATCACTAAGTCATTGCATCATAAATGGCCAATTCCTTAAAATCATTTATGATGCTTTAGCTGAGAACAGGCCTTTTGTTGCTCTTTGGTTCCGTGATGCCATGCAGAGTAACTGGCTGCTTTGCATTTGAAACAGAGTCAGTGTTAGGAAGCGCCGCCTCCTCTTCTTGTGTTTCTGGCTGGTGAAGTAGCTCGGAGACAGTGCAGTGCTCTTCTTCATGACTCCCTGAAGGACAGGTGGAGCCAGACAAGGTTGTCTCTGGTACCCCAGTGTTCTGAAAATGGTGGAGTTTCTTGCTGGTTTTCCACTTCTCCAGGCCCTGAAAGTCCATGAGTACATATACCTGGCCTGACCTCCAGTTGCTCAGGGGTTGCAGAGGGCTGAGGCAAGACCTTAGCTGGCTCAGCACTGACCCCAGACACTGGAGAAGATTCCAAAGTTTCATCAGCCCCACTGGAGTTAAGATCACTGCTGATAACCAAAACTGGAGAGGGGGATTCTGCAGGCACTTGTTCAGGGCCCCCTTTGTTCTCTTTTGGCCATGGGAAAAAAAGATCCAGCTTCTTTCCAAACCTTAGTTTGGAATCACTTGCTACTACACTTCCTTTCCCTTCATTGCCTCCTTCAAATAGAGTTGACAGCTTCTTAAAACTGGACACTAAACCAGTCTCTGCTGCTCTATTGCCAGAGGAAGAAGGTGGGGAAAAGAAAGAGCTCAGTGGTTTCCCATAGTCAGTAGCAGAGGATGGGAAACGAAGCTTTGGCCAGTTGGTCATGTTTGGGATTTCAAAATGTGGTCTTGGCTGCTCTGTTTCCTGAGGGACTGCAGGTGGATCTTTCTGGGCATCAAGTATTCCATAACTTTCTTTAGCACAAAGCAAAGGTTCCTCCAGCAGAGGGTGAGAAAGGGACCCTTGGGTTTCCAGTGTGGCACTCTGGCCAAGTGAACTTGCCTTATTGAACAATGTAGTAGTATTGGTTTCTAGTGAACTGGTTCCCTGCAGCTCCAAGAAATCTTGGTTTGTGGAAGCAGATTGTATAGTTGGCTTTGGCTCAATAGGAAGAGATGGCTGAATTGGAGGAGGAAGCTCTTTGGCAATGCAGGTTGGATCTGGATGCAACTGTGTTGGCAATGAAATATGCTCTGCCTCGAATGATGTCTCTGTGTCTGTGCCCTGCAACATCCCCATGTCTCCTTCATCACTCAAAGACAATACTCTCTGCCCAGTATCATCCTCGGAGACAGAAGATGTAGCTCTGATTGTTTCAGAATGCTGAGGTTCAGGAATAGTACTGTTTTCCATTTCAGTGGTTAGTTTAGGATCATCTGTTAAGGTATTGTCAGGAATATTACTGTTTTCCATTTCAGTGGTTAGTTTAGGATCATCTGTTAAGGTATTGTCAGGAATATTACTGTTTTCCATTTCAGTGGTTAGTTTAGGATCATCTGTTAAGGTATTGTCAGGAATATTACTGTTTTCCATTTCAGTGGTTAGTTTAGGATCATCTGTTAAGGTATTGTCAGGAATATTACTGTTTTCCATTTCAGTCGTTAGTTTAGCATCATCTGTCAAAGTACTATCAGGAATAGTACTGTTTTCCATTTTAGTTGTTAGTTTAGAATCATCTGTCACAGTCTCCAAGTCCGATTTTGTACTAACCACAGTCATTCTACAGTCACTGAGAATAGATTCTGCATTGAATGCTGCAGAAGCAGCTTCTCTCTGCATATTTTCTGGAGGTACTGATTCTACAGCATCTCCAGAACTACCATTTTGAAGCCATGCAGTAGCTAAGGTAGGTGATTCTTGTTTGTATGCCTCTGGTTTGGGACTTCTGAAAATTCCAAATAACTCACCTTTGAGCGGCTGAGATGATGCACCAGAAGAGAAAGAGAAAAAGGAGTTTTTTCTTTGCAGGTTTAGGAGAAGAGAAAAATCCAGAAAAGGTTTTGGGAGGTTCAATTAAGTTCCCAGAGAAAGATTTCACTTTGGTCACAAACCCTGAAAGCATTTCTACTGAAGAGCCCAACACTGATCTGTCTTCCTCTTTATCTGTGTCTTGACTCTGGAGGTTCCCTGCACACCCTGGCTCTGCAGAGGAAGAGGCTGGCTCCAGGGTCTGTGTTAAAACCTCATCAGGAGCCTTTTCTAATGGCAAGTTCAATGAGTCACTAGCAAATCGTTCATTCTGATGGTGGTTAGTACAAGTTTCTAAATTGTTGAGCTTTTCAATCAAATGGCTATCATTTGAAAAAGACTTGGTCAGTGAGCCACTAGGGAAGGCTTCCTGTATGAAATCCTCCTCTTCATGAGGAGCTACCCCCTGGGTCTCCAGACCAATGAGAAGTGTTTCAGTCTGTGTCTGAAACTCTGGTGAATGAGGTACAATGTCTTTTTGTAGCTGATTCATCTGGAAATCTGCTAAAGATACCCCTGATCCATTACTGGAACCAAGTTTTCCCTGATAGTCCTTCCCTACATTGAGCTCACCTTCAAGGGACGTAACTTCAGTGGTGTTGCTAATGGAAACACAAGAAGCCATTTTCTGTTCATGAACTACCTCTTGGACCATGCTATCTCTATTGCCATTAGAACCTTCTCTAGTCTTTGGGCCATCTATGTCTACAAAAACACTGGGCTTCTTACAGGGCTGGGCAGTCACTGGAGCAACAGTTGAAAAGCTGTGTTTTCCCCCAGGATTCTGCTGTTTTTCATCCAAAAAGGACAAGCCAAAGAAACTAAAAGATCTATTATGAGAGGTATCCTTCTTGGTGCTTGAATTAGTAGTGGGAAAAAAGGAAGGAAGTGTGAATAGCCCTTCTGCTTGAGATTTGGTCCTTGGTAGAGTATCAGAGGCTCTGTTCTCAGATTTTTCAGATCCAGTCAGGAAAGAAAATATACTCTTCCTGGTTGGCAACTCTGAATGAGATGAATGGGATGAAGGTGTTGTGGCAGTTGAAAAACCCCAGTCTTTGACAGAAAACTTATTTCGTTCATTTGAATTGCTTCTGCTCAGAACATCAGAAGATACTTTATTACTTCTTGAAACTTCTGTCACTGTAGACACACCACTAGTTTCGTCTGAGGAATCTCTTGAAGACTCTGTGAGATAATCTGCTGAGGATGGATTTGGTGACTGCTGCATGAGGTGTTCTCTGGAGGGTACCTCTTTTTCAGTCAAATTATCACCCTGGATCTCCCTAGCTGATGGTTCCTTTAGCTCACTATCATCAATAGTAGTCTGCTTATTCAGACTTCTAACTCGAACCTTCCCTTTAGAGGAAACTGGTGCAGCAGGAAAGTTCCTAATATCCTGACTAGTTGGCTGAGTGGGATTAGGACTTGACTTGACCTCATTCTTACTAGTCACTGAAGAAACAGACATATTTTCAGTTGTCTGTGTAAGAGATACATTGGTTTTAAAGAAATCTCCAAGGGTACCAAAAAAATTTGAAACACCAGAAGATTCATTCTTTTCCTGAGATGTTATCTTCCTATTTTTATCAACATTCTTTTCTAAGTCTGGCGATCCTTCTTTATTCACCTGGGTTTTAAAGAGGTTCAAAAATCCAGATGCCTGTTTTTCATTTGCTGTTGCACTTACTGAAGAGTCTTCTCCCCGACCAAAGAATTTCAATGCAGTTTTAAAAATTGTTCTCTCAGGCTCTGTGGAAGACTGGTCTTGGGGAAGCTCACAATCCTTGTGTTCATCCTTACTAAACTGTGATGCGACAGGAACTGAAACAGAGTCAGCTGTAATGATTTCATCATCTTCTATATCTAATTTAGCCTGAGGAATTCTTTGGCTTACCTCAAAAACAGATTTCAACAAACTTTGCTTTTTCACATGAGTGCTTTTATTTAGAGGGAATTCTTGCTTCACATTTTTAGTAAATTCTGGTTGCTGAGCATTGGATACTATTTGTCTTTCTGAGTCCTTCTTAAGACTTCCCTCCACATTTTTGGAGTTACTCTCTGGTTGCTTACTCAAGACGAATGATTGAAGACCATCATTTGTGGGTTCTGCTGTGTTTGACTGCTGATCCTTTTTCTTCGTGGCCAAAGACTCTAAAGATTCATTCTTATCAAAATTCAAAGTGCTTCCAACCAGAGCACCCAAAGCAGAAAATAATGAAGTCGCTTTGTTAAACGATAATATCTCTTCTGTTTGCTGTGGGCTGGTAGTCATATTCTCAAAATGAACCAAAGAGTCAACTTCCTCAGAAGACTGAAGCCAATGAAAACTGGAAAGGTGAACTAATGAATCCTTAATTACAGGCTGGTACTTATCTCCTTCTATAATTTGATTTTTATTTAATTCATGATTGCCAATACTTTGGGGCTGATTTCTGAGATCCAATGTACATTCCAAGTCTTCAGAACCATGAGGCCTTTCTTCAAAAGAGCTAAAATCTGCTTTAAATGTTTGAGAATTATAGCCTGAAAAATCTAATGGCTGATCCTTTTGACCATAACTTGACTCTTCCAGTACTTCTGAAAAGGTTCCAAAATTTAGATACACTGGTCCCTCTCTTCTTGGCAAAACTATAGATAAATCAAGAGGGTAATCAACTGGTTCCTCTTCAACATACCATTCATCTTCCTTGCCAAGCACTTCAAAACTGTTACCACCAGAAATAATGCTGTCATTCAATATAATACTTGATAGATCATTTGTCTGTAAGTCACAATTCAAATACTCTTGATAAGAACAATCAGGTATAAATAAATATGCATACTGCCCAGTAGAATCAGTAAGAATAGAATAGATATATTGACCATCATGGAACATATAATATCCATACTCTCCATCCTCTGATGGCCACCACACTCCATTTTCAAGACATGACAACCATTCCTGGTATTCATAACCCACACCTGATAAAACACAGTTTTCATCCATTCTTAATGAGTTGTGATCAACTACTGGGCATGTAGTCTTCGCATAACTTGAAGAACAACTTAAGTCAATGGGCAATTCTTCTAGTGAATTCTTAGTCTCATTAATTGGAAGATGACAAGAATTTCCATATAATGAGTTAGCTGCCCACATATCACCTCTTAATAAGTAATCTTCATTAAATGCAAACTGGCCGAATGATTCATATGGTAAGTCACACCAAATGACACTGTGTGAATTTGTTCTCCACTCCAAGATATTTGCATTTTGATCTTTTTGGCAAAAACTTATTGCTGGGTTTTCTGAGTCAGGCCACAAAAAAACATCAGCTGATGAAAATATATTTTGATTCAACATATAATAAACTGGCTGAAGTTTCCTGGAATTTTTAGAGAAATCTTTTATATCAGATTCCCATTCATAACAAAAATGATTGTTCATCTCTTCAAAAGCTTGATGGTGGTTTGATTTATTAGGAATGTTAGTATTTGGTATAGGTGGATTTAACTTCTTTGAATTTTCATATAGGTTTGCCTCAAGAACATGGTGGGGTGTTGGCCTCTTAGCCAAAGATTTGTCTAAGAGGTCTTGCTGAGTGCTTGGAGCACAGTGAACTACACTGTTCTCAGAAGAGGGGCAATGTTCTTCACATTGCTGGTTTTTCCATGTAGAAGGGCAATGATGATTATCAACCCTAGCATCAGATACTGGTATGTTTTCTTTAGGTAAAGATAAACTTTTTATGAAGCTAGAAGTTTCTTGTTTTTCAAATTGGTACCTCTGCTTCTCAGAAGTCACACATGAAGTAACAGAAATCTCATCCACAGATAAACGCTTATTTCCACTCAAATTCTTTGTGTCAACTAAAGACATGGACTTTGCT